>CM033474.1:168767486-169386670 GCA_019447015.1 Hymenochirus boettgeri
GGATTGTTTTCTCGCATGCTAGCTCTGAGTGACAGTTAGAGACAGGCAGAATTGTTACACCCCCTTCACAGCATGGCTAATTGAAGGCAAAGAGAGGCTAGAAATCAGGGGGAAAAATGTATGGGGAGGGCTGCATACCTTTACTCTTTCTAAAGCAATTATAAAAAAAAATGCATTGAGGCAATACAGTTATGCTTTAAGCCCTGTGAAAGCAATCACCCGATGCACTAGCTGCATACGGTACACCTTAACATGGTAAAATGTGCTAAAATGTAATTTTGTTGCTCCTTTATACTTTTTTTACACATTTCCTGAAAAGCAAGAAACCCTATTTATTACGTAAGAAGCACAACACACATTTCTACTACTCTGCAGTAGAGATGTCCGAACTTCGAAAAATCCGGTCCGCGCGAGGATCCGCAGATTTTCGAAAAAATCCGTAAATTCGAAAATCCGCGAGCGGACCCGTTAAAACATATTAAAATGAAAGTTCGGCAAAATCCGCATTAAAAGGGGTCTAAATAGCCTTGGTAACGTACACTTAATCACTCAGGGACCCGGGTAATGGCCTTAGAAACACGTATCAATGTATCTATCTATCTATCTATCTATCTATCTAACTAACTCTGTCTGTCTATCTATCTATCTATCTATCTATCTATCTATCTATCTAACTCTGTCTATCTATCTATCTATCTATCTATCCAACTCTATCTATCTCTGTCTATCTATCTATATAACTATCTGTCTATCTATCTAACTCTGTCTATCTATCTATCTATCTATCTATCTAACTCTGTCTATCTATTTATTTATCTATCTATCTATCTAAGTCTGTCTGTGCATCTATCTATCTATCTATCTATCTATCTATCTATCTATCTATCTATCTATCTATCTATCTATCTATCTCATATCTATCTATCTAACTAAATCTGTCTGTGCATCTATCTATCTATCTATCTAACGCTATCTATCTGGGAAGCGCATAGGCTGCCTGTATTCCTCCGCGCCGGTGTGTGTTTGATGTCATCGCGCCGGCGTGTGCAAAGTGCCGCAAGGGAAGTCCGGAAGGTTCTGTCAGTCATTGCGGAAGCATTATCGTTAACAGCTCCTAGTCAGCTACACAGATAGCAATGAGAGTACTCTCTCCTACATCCCACAGTATTATAGATTTCAATTAAGATTTGTTATATTAAAAAATCAGTATAGTGTTACTTTACATCTGCCCAATGTTTGGTTGTGCTGTACTTTGTATGTTGATAGATTCCTCCTTATTTTACTTTCAGGCAACATCCAGCGAGAACAAACTGAGAGAAAGTCTCACATGCAATAGTGGCTGCAGCCGACAGTTTGTGTGACCGAATGTGTGGTCCATAATGGACAAACAGGCGACCGAGCTCTGTCTTGGCTGGCTGGCCGCCCCACACAATAAGATATTTCCAGAACAACCAACCACTACATGTCATCGGTCGGTCAGTTGGAACCCAATTGAGGCCAATAGATAGATCCCTTAATCTATTAGCGACAAGGACAATGAGAATATGTTAGGTACGAATTTTCACCTTTTCAACAAAAAGTTCAGCCATCTTCCACTTTTCAAAACCTGCAGTTCGGCTTTGGCCGTGCTGCAAGGGTGTCTTTTGCGATACCTGCACAACTGCCAAATGCAAAGGATTAAAGTTACACACACCGGTAGTGAATAGTTTACTGTGACTTTAACCTCTGTTCCCTGTGCTGCGCCAGCAGTGATTAGGGCTAAATGTGTATTACATTGTTCCTCATACTGAGGTAGTTAAAACCCCAATATATTGCGTTCTTAAACCTCATGAACAGCAGTTTCTTTTGTACATTTCCTATTAAAGAAACATGCAGAGTTGATTATATGATTCCCCACTTAATCCAGTAAGTTGTTGGACCTACATGTATGGGATCAATTTTCTGCTCTTTGTCCTTGTCTTGGTCTGCTAATATCAACCGGTTATCTTGACCTTTGGCAATATAGAATATTTATTACATCAGGCCATATTTATAAAAGAGCAGTATCGCTAAAAATACTGTACCGTATATACTCGAGTATAAGTCGAGGTTTTTTATCAGTTCTTCCATTCTCAAGTTCTTACCTTGCCTGCATCCAGTCTCAGTTTACTTACCTAGCCTGCATCGATTCCAGTTTACTATACCTAATCCGCTGCATCCAGTATCAAGTTACTGTACCTTGCTTCTCGTCCTAGTTAACTACCTCGTCATCTGTCCCAGTTCTCTTACCCAAGCCTGCATCAAGGTCTCAAGTTACGTACTAGCCTCAGACCAGTCCAGGTCTCAAGCGTAGTACTAAGTAACTTACCAAGCCTGCATCCCCATACTTCCAAGCCTCATCAGTTCAATCGTTAAATGATAAGATGAATCCATGCACACTACCCCAGTGGGTGCAAAATAGATTTCCTACTACAAAGGAAACGAAATAATAGAGAAAACCAATGTAGACCTTGCACTCCAAAAGCAGACTGTTTATTGGAGCCAAACATCAACAATCTAAACAACGTTTCGACGGGGTAACACCCCTTCATAAATTCATCAGGTGATCCCCCTTCATCAGATCACCTGATGAAGGGGGGTGTTACCCTCAAAACGTTGTATGATTTGGTTGAGTGTTGGCTTTACAATAAACCGGTTCGCTTTTTAGAGTGAAAGTCTACCTTGGTGTTTCTCTCTCATTACCTTACCCTTGCCTGCATCCAGGTCTCTAGATGACTTACCCTTGCCTTCATCCCATCCTCGTGTCTTACCTTGCCAGCAATCCGCCTAAGTTCCCAGCAGCTCTTTGTTCCGGCATCCAGCCTACAGTCCTCAGCACCTTGTTCCAAGCATCCAGCCCTACCTTGCCCTCAGCAGTTCCTTGTTCCGGCATCCAGCCTACCTTTCCCGCAGCGCCTCTGTTCGTGGCAATTCCCGGACTATACACGCCCGCCCCCCTAAAGCGTACTTGTCAGTAACCCAGCCTCCGCCATTTATACATAAATGAAGTAGAAAAAAAATGTGTTCATTACCACACATTTGATTCACCTGGACGATACAAAACAAACCCGCAACTAAGTAACGGGTTTATTTTAATAGAGGGGGATAAAGGCAAATTAAAAAAGTTGTGTCCAGTGCCCCTCCTTACAGCGGGGAGAACGTAATCTTAGGGACCAAGCTAAGTGACAGCCATTTCGGCCAACATAGAGAGGTCTTCAATAATTGGAACGAAAAGGTCTGTATATGTTCAAATAATAAGAAGATCAGAGGGTTGAAATTCAGACCGCTTCGGTCATTTATATTTTAAATGTGAATTGGGACTGTATGTAAGTCAACAAAACTGAAACTGCACCACTATGATTGAGGTTCATGTGAGGGCGGTTAAGAAGGGAAAATGTGAACTTACGCATACTAAAACATAGGTGTAGGCTGCAGAAACATGTGGAGAGAGATATGAGGTTTCTCCTTTATGGGCTAGAGAAAGTGACACTAGGCATAGGAGGTTGGAAATGTGACCCAAACTACTTCAGGACCAAACGACAATGGATATATAATTTAAGAACACAAGTCCTGCTGATTAAATGAGGAACTGGTTTTGGCCTGCTTTTCTTGAAAATAAGATATTGTTTATACTATAAATTGATTGTGAATGGTGAGCCCTGGTGTGTGGAGAATGGTTAATTATGTTGTCCAAATGCAGTATATATGGTGTCATTGAAATCTCACGTATATATAAGACGCAGTGGCGAGAGCAGTATTTTGAGTAGGGATGAATGAGCTCTCTCAAGACCCATGAGATGAAGTTTTGGCACCCACACCTTGTAAACAGGTCGCCTGAATCAGGTATGGTTTGCTGGTCTGCTGCTTGTTGGAGGACTGGGGAACGGACATGTTTTGGCACTATAGTGACATAAGGATGGCCTATTATAAAAAATCCGTTTCGTTAAATCGTACTACGAATAACCGATCGTTTAGCGTAAATAACAGACCGGGGTTTTACCGATAACGTTCGTTAATTTACCGTACCGTACGCTCGTACGTTATTTACATAACGCTTATTTAAAGCGCGGTCGTTCATCGTAAATAACGACCATTATCGGTAACTACGGTCTTTCGTACGGGTAAACGTCTTATCGAGTAAAAAACCCGGTCGTTATTTACGATACGTCGGTCTTTTTACGATAACAGATACCGATCTTTTATATAGGGCCCATAGTGCTGTAAATTATGATATGTTTTACTTTTTGTGCATTAAAAGTTATATGTTGATCTAAATTTTAGTGGTTTACATGGTTTGTGCTGTCATTTTAGTGGCCCATTATTTCTGGGTGTCTATGCCCGTGGATTGTAGTATAATTAGCAAGGGTTATTCAATAAAAGTTCTTATCATTTAAAATGGTTGCTAATTTTCCCCAACCAATCAATTCTTCCTTAAACTACATCTGAATTGGTTGGTGGCAACATTATCACCATTTTGAAAGATAAACACTTTTCATGATCTCCTTTAAAGTGTTTTATGTCTCGACAGCACTCTGCACTATAGTGCGTATGCCATCAGACTTAATTAACGAGTTGCTGCATAGAATATAAACTACATATGATAGCATTAGGCACACAGTGGATGTACGAAGCCTGGAGGAATAGCAAGTCTGGTAACAGACTAGGTAAAACCAGTGTACAGAAAGGTGCTGGAGAGCAAACAAACATGGTGATAAAATAAAAATAATGTAATTCAACATACAAACCTAACTTTAGGACTGGGTACAAAGCACAGTAGATTCATTACTACCAGCCAACCGTTTGCACTAGCAAGGGTCGGGCAGGACAAACTTGTCCTAGTGTACGGCAAAAGAGGCTACGACTACCGATATGATGATCCCATAGAGTACTGCACAATCGGCCATTATTTTTGGTATTTCCAACAACCCATTTCCCCCACAGACCTTTCAAAATCGACACCAGTCTAGCTCTCTGTACCACCAATCACTGATTTACAGAAAGGTTAAATTGGCACTAAATTGGATAACCTGGGTGGTATTTTTCCAGCATTGCATTTTGGTCCAATTAGTTTTTTTCATCTGCAACTCATTGCCCCAATCGCCAACCACATCGACCTTTCTCCTGCACCTGTTTTTGCCCCTTGCCAGTGCATTCACTCTCCGTCAGTTCACTAGTTTTTTTATCTCCATTGCCCGCGATTGTCTTCCTTGACTACAGGTATGTTGCCTAGACCGATCATTAAAACATTATAACTATGACATCAATCAAAACTTTAAGAGTTTTATGTAAATTACAAGACAGTCATTCAGCTTTTGCTTGTTGAGGTGAGTACATGCCTCTGTCCCCACATTGCTGTAGAGTTTCTTTATAATACGTCATTAATAACTGATTGGATCATTGATAATCTTGGAGATACTTTTTATCCCAGGGCGCAATTGTACTCATTTCACATTGCTGCTTTTTTCACTTTATATGCCACTGTCCAACTGGTTTATCTATTTTTACAACTTGCCACCCACATCACAAGGGTATAAATAGTCATTGTTCTTCCCAGCTGAGAAAGTAGCAGTGATGGATTTATATACATATCTAGATAGAGACGTGTGGACTTAGATTTTATTTATTTTCCCCTTAATGTAGGATCCAGGATGTTCTGTATATTAATATGGGGAAATATCTCAACTCAAATTTTCTCACTCCCTTTGGCATTTGTCCAGCAGCTCTGAGGACAGTTTTGCATGTCATGTGACTTGGTAACCATAGCGACAGCTTTGGTTGAAATCATTTTGCTCATTTAACACCCAACATTTTTATTGGACATAAAGCTAAATACTAGAAAATCAGACATTTGTGCTGATGTGTGTTCCACCACCCTATATCCAACCCATTACTCTTCCAATACACGTGGTGAGTGTGACCATGTAAACCCCCCCCCATTATGAAAAGCGAACAATTAAAGACTTGCAATAGCAATGGCTTTTTTGTGATCACTAACACATTTCAAGACATTTCCCATTGAAATCGTTTTTTAACTTTTGTCTGATTAACCACCATTATTGCTGGTGTTAAGAGTGTCAGGAATCGAGTTAGGCAATCATGGTAATACATCATTTGCTGGTTGAAGTTGTCAAGATTCTTTTTCGTAGCACACAACCGCCACAAAGTTTTGCTTTATAACCACAAGTCCATTCTTAGCTACTGGCACATAACAGATGGTCACGTCACTATTAGTGCGTTATGTAAAAACCCGTCAGGATCGGACAGTTCTGATATCACAACATGTTGGTAAAGGTACACATCGCCGCCATACCATTTTAAATTGGGTAACGATTGTTAAACGGCGGTATCACACATAGCAAACACCGCTCCTTTATAAATATGGCCGCTAATGGGCCATCGTAATTGCAAATTATAAATTAACAATTAGGTACACGTGCCACGAAGGCACTTTGGAAGACACTAGTCTGTGATTTATTGGCAACAAACTTACCATGGAGCCTTCTAGTCCCCAGAATTTTACAATCTTACTGTTCCATAAAATGCAACTTAGTAGCGTCATACATGTAAGTGTGTTCTGGGGAGAAAGCTTTCAACTTAGGGGTTTTTAAAAAATTCTTCCTCCTTTATATATATGAATACAAGCTGGGATTGGTCAAGGGGATGGAGAGGCGGGTTTCATGGGAAAATATACATGTTTCTCTGTGCTTTATTTTATATTATTTAACTATTAACTATTCACAATTCTCACCGTCCTCAGAAAGCAGAAAATGGAGAGGCGAAGCTTTAGGTATGTATTAGTCCATGTTATCAGTATGTGTCATATGTACATTGTGTTTGGTTTGTGATCTAATTTCCCTCTTATTTTATTGTTTATTTCTCATATCGCCAGCAAGGAGTTTGGGAGGAGTTTGTGAAAACAGTGAAGGTGAGTATTTCCGTTTATTTAACATGGTGGTTATATAAATCCCTATCATTTACATTATATTATAACTTTTAGGTGTGCTTGATCACCCATTTAATATTGAACCCTTGTGGGTTGACATGCCTCTTATCTCTCGTCTCAGTTTTTCCATATGTAGTCATATTGTTTATTATACACGGCTTAATTATTAACGTCTCTTCTACAAAATATCTTTAATTGTTTTTTGTACTCGGTTACTTTGTTGTTGAACTGTGGTTATAGCTCATTAATTTAACATTATTTTATATTTTATTCCATTAAAAAAATAAGAGAGTTCAATTTTACAGAGAGACAGAACCAAAGAGGAAGAACTCTACAGTGGAAGTATAGAGGTAATATTTTCTAATGTAAAGGTCTTTTTACTATAAATACAAACAAGGGAATTTACCCATTGCAGTAGTCGCTCAGAACCAACTTTTTCATATTGTTCTCAATTTAATGCTGTTATTGTATTGCTTGTAATTTAAAATTTTTTTTGTTTAGTTCCTCAAGATGAAAGATCAGAAGAGAGAATGAGGTGAAGATACGGCTGGCATTGGTATGGAGAACTATTATCTGTCTGTCTGTCTGGAATCTCCTTTCTGTCTGTCCCTTCTGTCTGTCTATTCATCTACTATGTCATATTACGTATTAATACAACGGAGAGATCTAGCCAGGTCGACTCCCTTCTAGATTTTACAACTAAGTGGCTTATTTAACCGTCTGATGTTAGCTAGCATTAAATAGTCATGTACTAGAGCTGTACAGCCAGTGGTAATTAACTTGCCGTGCTGCAAGGGTGTCTTTTTGCGATACCCTGCACAACTGCCAAATGCAAGATAAAGTTACACCAAACCGTAGTGAATAGTTTTACTGTGACTTTAACCTCTGTTCCCCTGTGCTGCTCACGCATTGATTGGGCTAAATGTGTCTTACATTGTCCTCATACTGAGGTATGTTAAAACCCCAATATTGCGTGTCTTAAAACCTATGAACACAGTTTCTTTGTACATTTCCTATTAAGAAACATGCAGAGTTATTATATGAATTCCCCACTTAATCCAGTAAGTTGCTTGGACCTACATGTATGGTTTCACTTTTCTGCTCTTTGTTGGGCCCTTGTCTTGGTTGCTAATATCAACCGTTATCTACCTTTGGCAATATAGAATATTTTATTACATCAGGCCATGATTTATAAAAGTAGCGTATCGCTAAAATACTGTACCAGTATTCTCGAATATAAGTCGAGGTTTTCAGGCTGTGAAAACACCTAAAACTGAACCTGGACTTATACTCGAGTCCGTCACTAACGGTGTGAGGAATCGGTCTGCCGCGTCCACTGATGGTCCGCATCCACGACTTCAACGACTCGGCGCCGGGAATTAGACCGCGTGATCGTACGTCATGGATCGACCCCCCCCATCATTGGCGCGGCAGCCGATTCTTCCATCATGGCATGATGTCGGGTGGCCCGGACCGCTCCTGCAAAGTAAGGTTGCAGCATTATGTGTACCCTGTAGTATGGTAGTGTAACTGTAGTATGCTATGTCAGTGGCAGGGTGAGAGATGGGTGCAGGGAAATAGGTTTATATTTATTCCTGGTGCGGGATGGGGAGAGTCAGGAGTCCGGACAGGGTAGTATGTTTTGGGGTTATGTGTAGGAGGTAGTGAAAGATGGTGCAGGAAATAGGTTTTATATTTAGGGTGGTTGATGTCCACATTCTAAATATTGAACCCTTGTGGTTGTGACATGGCCTCTTTATCTCTCCTCTCAGTTTTCCATATGTATCATTTGTTATTAGTACACGGCTGGTAAATATTAAGTTCTGACAAAATATCTTTATTGTTTTTGGTACTCGGTTTACTTTGTTGTTGAACTGTGTTTATAGTCACACTATTTACATTATTTTATTATTTTAGATTCAGTAGAAACATAGAGTGTAAAGAATTTGGTCAGAGGAGCACAGACACCAAAGAGACTCCTAACGATGGGAGTATAGTAGTAATTATTTCTATGTAAAGGTCGTTTTACTATAAATACAACCAGGGAGATTTACCCATTGCAGGTATTCGCTATACACCTTGTATAATAGTTTTCTTCAAATTTATTCTGTTTATTTGATTGCTGTAATTTCAATGTTTTTTGGTTTAGGTTCCTCAAGAGGAAAATATCAGAAGAACGTATGGAGGTGGAAGATCAGGCTGGGCATTGGTATGAGATCTATTATCGTATCTATCTGTATTCTGCCATTTCAAGTTAAGCTTCTATCTATTTATCTATCGATCATATTACATTCACCATAATGTAGCATCTGGCCATTACATTGTTTTCAATCCCACTTCGTACAATTAACATAACCCCAAAATTCTATTATAATGCATCTTACAGGAAAGTAGGCCAACAACAATCAGAACCATTAAGTAGAGTAGCGCTACTGCAGTTGGCCACCATGGATGAGAGCCAGTCATGGCTTGGCCCCTCTGGACATACCCCTTACTAACAGACCCTTGGCTTCTTCCTCTCCCTCAAGTTAATGCAGTGTGTCAAGGCAGAGTGGCAAAGGGAACACTTCCAAGGCACCTGCCGAGCTGCCTTTTTATAAAATCCATGGGGTTTGGCACTGCTTAACATAGCTGTCTTGGTGAAATTGGGGACAATGTGGCTGATCGTTCCGACAATTTCAATAAAATACTCAAAATTATAAAATCATTAAAATCCGAATTTCCAATTCGTTCAAAAGCCTCAGAACCTGATTTAAAACCGAGTTCCTTGTCCCTCTGGTCATTAACTGTAATATAAGTAGCAATTCTGTTATACGCCCCATTTTTTTAATGCAAATATGTGACCTTTACAAAATTTTCAAAACAATATTGGATAGTTCTGTTTAAGTTTGTGAACCTGCCCTTGTGATTCACTTGGTTTGGGCTGTGACTGACCCGGGAGCATTAACACACCAGTGGCGTCCCAGATCTTCCAATAGTATGTGTGAGGTCATGCACCAAGGCTTCGCTGGGAGAGGAATTGTCTGCTTTAGAGACATATTAGACCACAGGCTGAAAGATTTGTTGATGTCAATTACATTCCATAAACTGGACTCCCAATAAGCCATTTTCTATTACCTTCAATTTCCACCTGCATCTACTGTTCCTGGGAGCTTATGTTTTCCAAAGGCGACACTTATTTGAATCAATTGCTCTAGAGGTCCATGCAGTAAGGTCTGATACTGTTCTATATGATATGCCATCACTCACAAACATCAACAGAGACTCTGTTGCAGCACCCACAAACATATGAACAGCGAGGAGGCCTAGGGATGATTGTTGGTATATTATTATACTACTAAATGGTTTCTTTCTTTACTCGCTTTTTCTCCCCCACACTTTTTTATTGGTATTTCCCTTTTATAGGAACTATAGGCCCAGATAGTTTTCTCAGTACTATAGTAAGTACTTTAACCCCCCAGAAGAGGAGACTACTATCTGTTATTCTACCTTAAAATATTTGCACTTGGCTTTCTTGTCTTCCAATGATTGTTTATTTCTAATGACTGCTATATCTATCTTATTTATTTTTACTCCCTAAGATGATAATGTTTGTATTAAAACCCTTTTTATATTAAAAATTACAGTTAAAAAAAAATAAATACAGTTTTAGATAGCCTGTGTGAATTATATTATTCACTATGTAAAGGCGCATCCAACACTGGCAATACTGATTTCCGGAATACCCCACCCCCCCCTGGGAGCCATATTACTTCGACCCCCTCACCCAGATGACACTCCCTGAAGTCTTGAAGCAGGTTATTGTCCCACATGCTACCTCTCTCACATCTCAGGCAGCTAGTAGGAGTAGTTCTCAGAGTTTTGCTGGCATCAGGTCCTCCACAAGAGTTTCCCAGGTCACAGTGGTGGTGAACAACCACCCCAGATCAGGAGGCTCCTGGAGCCCAGAGGAGTGGGATACCTGGATGTACAATAAAGACACTATACATTTTTCGTTTTTTTTTTGTGAATTAGCATCCTAACATTATCTTCCTTGCAGAATCCATTGAGCAAAAGGCCCTGCTATTGAACCTAAAAGTCAAGCTGGAACAGCAAAAGCCACAAAGGTTTTCTATATAACTGGAAAAGTGCTTAGTGCAGTTGTTATATAATGTAAAGTTAAAATCCACAGGGAAAGGTCAATGTGTAGATAATGGTCAATTTCACACCAGCTTTCTGCCCTTCATTCAGAAACTGACACTTAATTCATACAAGAATTGGTGCTGGGAGGACTGGTCGTGACAGACAAGTATTTACCGATAACGGTCGTTTTCGGTGAAATAACACCATATCGTAACTACGTCGTTCGGCGGTAATAACGGTCGTTATCGGTAAAACGCCGGTCGTTATTTTACGATAACGATCGTATTTTACGAACGATACCGATCTTTTATAATAGGGCCCATAGTGCTGTAAATATAGATATGTTTTATGTTTTGTGCATTAAAAGTTATGTATTATCTAAATTTTAGTGGTTTACATGGTTTTGTGCTGTCATTTAGGGACCTTATTTCCTGGGTGTCTATGCCCGTGGATTGTAGTATATTAGCAGGGTTTTCATAAAAAGTTCTTATCATTTAAAATGGTGCTAATTTTGCCCCAACCAATCAGATCTTACTTAAACTAACATCTGATTGGTTGGGGCAAAATTATCACCATTTTAAAAGATAAACACTTTTATTGAATCTCCTTTAAAGTGTTTATGTCTCTGACAGCACTGCACTATAGTGCGTTGCCATAACTAATTACGAGTGCTGCATATAGAATATAAAATACATATATAGGCATTAGGCAACAGTGGATGTACGAAGCCTGGAGGAATAGCAAGTCTTGGGAACAGACTAGGTAACCAGTGTATCAGAAAGGTGCTGGGAGAGCAACACATGTGATAAAAATAAAAATAATGTATTCAAATCAAAAAATAACTTAAGGCTGGGTACACACAGTAAGTCATTATACCAGCACACCGTTGCTACTAGCAAAGGGTCGGGCAGGACAAATAACTGTCAGTTACGGCAAAAGTAGCTACGACTGACCGATAGTATGATCCTAAGAGACTGCACAATCGGCCTTATTTATTGGATTTCCAACACCCATATTCCCCACACACCTTTCAAAATCTGCCAGTAGACTCTGTACCACCAATCAGCTGTTTAAACAGTGTAAATTGGACCTAAATGGATAACTGGGTGGTTTTATAAAGAATTGATTTGGTAATTAGTTTATTTAGCTGAAACAATATTGCAAAAAATATAGACACCACATGAAACTTTAAACTGCACGTTTTTGCACCATTGACAGGTGCATACAGTCATCACACTGTTTTTCCAATTGAAAGATGTGCTTCTTGACTACAGGGTAGTTGCCTACACATCATTAAAACTTATAACTATGACATCATCAAAACTTTAAGAGTTTTAGTAATTACAAGACAGTCATTCAGCTTTTGACTTGTGAGGTGAGTACATCCTCTTGTCCCACTTTATAAATAGTATTAATAACTGATATGGATATTGATATACTTGGAATATTTTTATAGGGAGAATTTATATATTACTTGATGTATTTTTTAATTATGATGAAATGTAAAAATGTTTATTATTTATTTAAATATGAACCACATACACAGGTAATAAATAGTCATTGTTCTTCCCAGCTGAGTACAGTGATGGATTTATATACAATATCTAGATAGAGACTGTGTGACGTTAGATTTTATTTATTTCTCTAATGTAGATCAGGATTGTTCTGTATATAATATTGGGATATCAACTCAATTTTTTCTCCTTTGGCATTTGTCCAAGCAGCTCTGGGACAGTTGGGGGATGTCATGTGACTGGTGTAACCATAGCGACAGTTGGTTGAATATTTGCTATTTAACACCAACATTTTTATGGACATAAAGCTAAATAATAGAAAACCAACATTTGCTGATTGTGTGTTCACACCTCTATCCAACCCATTTACTTTCCAATACAGTGGTGATGTGACCATGTAAACCCTCTGAAATGCACATTAAAGATTGCATAGCAATGGCTTTTTTGTGATGCACTAACACAATTTCAGACTTTCCACATTGAGAATCAGTTTTTAACTTTTGTCTGATTTCACCACCATTATTTGCTGGTGAAGAGTGTCAGATAGAGTTAGGCAATCATGGTAATACATCATTGCAGTGGTTGAGTGTAATTCTTTTTGCGTAGCACCCAACCGCCACAAAGTTTTGCTTATACACAAGCTCAGTCTTAAGCTACTGCAATAACAGATGGTCACGTCCACTATTAGTGCGTTATGTAAAAACCCGCAGGATCGGAAAGTTCTGATATCACAACATGTGGTAAAAGTACAGCAGCCGCCATACATTTATAATGTTGGGTACGATTGTTAAAGGCGGGTATCACACATAGCAAACACACGCTCCTTTATAATATGGCCCTAATGGCCATCTGTAATTGCATTATAAATTACCAATAGGTACACGTGCTCCAAGGCACTTGGAAGACAACATGAGCTGTGAGTTGTATTGGCACAACATGGAAGCCTTCTTAGTCCCAGAATTTACATCTACATGTCCATAATGCAACTTAGTAGAGTCATACATGTAAAGGTGTTCTGGGGGAAAAGCTTTAACATTAGGGGTTTTAAAAATTCTTCCTCCTTATATATAATGAATACAAGCTGGATTGGTCAGGGGATTGAGAGGCGGGTTTCATGGGGAGAAATAGAATGTTTCTCTGTGCTTTATTTTTATTTATTAACTATTAACTATTCACATTCTCTCCTCCTCAGAAAGCAGAAAAGATGGAGAGCGAAGCTTAGGTATGTATTAGTCCATGTATATCTAATGTGTAATATGTACATTGTTGTTTGTTGTGATCTAATTTCCCTATTTTATGTTTATTTCTATATCAGCCAAGATGAGTTGGGAGGAGTTTGTGAAATACAGTGAAGGTGAGTATTTCCTGTTTATTTCATGGTGGTTATAAATCACTATCATTACATTTTTATATATTTAGGGTGGTGATGTCACCATTTAAATTTAACCCTTGTGGGTGACATGGCCTCTTTATCTCTCTCTCAGTTTTCCATTGTATCATATTGTTTATTTAGTACACGGCTGTAAATATATTAAGTCTCTAACAAAATATTTTATTGTTTTGTACTCGGTTACTTTGTTGTTGAACTGTGTTATAGTCACTTATTTAACATTATTTATATTTTATTCCATTAGAAAATAGATTTAAAGTTTGTGGGAGACAGAGACCAAGAGGAGAACTCCTACGATGGAAGTATAGAGGTAATTATTTCCTAATGTAAAGGTCTTTTACTATAATACAACCAGGGAGATTTACCCAGGCAGTAGTCGCTAGAACAACTTTGTATAATATGTTCTCAATTTATGCTGTTATTTGATGCTGCTTATTTAAAAGTTTTTGTTTAGTTCCTCAAGAGAAATATCAGAAGAGAGTATGGAGGGGGGAAGATCAGGCTGCATTGTATGAGAACTATTATCTGTCTGTCTGTCTGACTATCTCTGTCTGTCTGTCTGTCTGTCTGTCTATCATCTACTATGTCATATTACTATTAATACAATCGGAGAGATCTAGCAAGGTCGATCTCCCTTGCTAGATTTTACACTAAGTGGCTATTTAACGTCTGATGTTAGCTAGCATTAAATAGTCATGTACTTAGCTGTACGCCGTGGTAATAATTAACTTGCCGTGCTGCAAGGGTGTCTTTTGCGATACCTGCACAACTGCCAATGCAAAGGATTAAAGTTACCACCCACGGTAGTGAATAGTTACTGTGACTTTAACCTCTGTTCCCTGCTGGCGCCAGCAGTGATTAGGGCTAATGTGTATTACATTGTTCCTCATCTGAGGTAGTTAAAACCCCAATAATTGCGTTCTTAAACCTCATGAACAGCAGTTTTCTTTGTACATTCCTATTAAAACATGCAGAGTTGATTATATGATTCCCCACTTAATCCAGTAAGTTGTTGGACCTACATGTAGGGATCAATTTTCTGCTCTTTGTCCTTGTCTTGGTCTGCAAATCAACCGGTTATCTTGACCTTTGGCAATATAGAATATTTATTACATCAGGCCATATTTATAAAAGAGCAGTATCGCTAAAATACGTACCGTATATACTCGAGTATAAGTCGAGGTTTTCAGGCTGTGAAAACACCTGAAAACTGAACCTCGACTTATACTCGAGTCAGTCACTTACTGGTGGAGGAATCGGGCTGCCGCGCTCACTGATGGTCGCATCCACTGACGTCACGACTCGGCGCCGGGAAATTAGACCGGCGCTGAGTCGTGACGTCAGTTGGATGCGACCATCAGTGGACGCGGCAGCCGATTCTTCCATCAAGTGCATGATGTCGGGGCCCGGACTCTCCTGCAAAGTAAGTTGCAGCATTATGATGTACTGTAGTAGTGTAGTGTCTGTAGTAGTGTAGTGTAGTCAGGGTGAGAAGATGGGTGCAGGGAAATAGGTTTTATTCCTGGGGCTGGAGGGGAGGTAAGGAGTCGGGACAGGGTAGTTGTTTTTGGGGTTAGTGTGGCAGGTTGAGAAGATGGGTGCAGGAAATAGGTTTTATATTTAGGGTGGTGATGTCACCATTTAATATTGAACCCTTGTGGGTGACATGGCCTCTTTATCTCTCTCCAGTTTTCCATATGTTCATATTGTTTATTTAGTACACGGCTGTAATATATTAAGTCTCTGACAAAATATCTTTATTGTTTTGTACTCGGTTACTTTGTGTTGAACTGTGTTATAGTCACTATTTAACATTTTTTATATTTTATTCCATTAGAAATAGAGTTAAAGTTGGGTCAGAGAGACAAGAACCAAAGAGGAGAACTCCTACAGATGGGAGTATAGAGGTAATTATTTCTAATGTAAAGGTCTTTTACTAAATACAACCAGGAGATTTACCCAGTGCAGTATTCGCTATAACAACTTGTATAATATGTTTCTCAATTTAATGCTGTTATTTGATTGCTGTAATTTCAAATGTTTTTGTTTAGTTCCTCAAGAGGAAATATCAGAAGAAAGTATGGAGGTGGAAGATCAGGCTGGCATTGGTATGAGATCTATTATCTATCTATCTGTATATCTGCCATTTAATTAAGCTATCTATCTATTTATCTATCTATCATATTAAAGTTCACCATAAATGTATCATCGTGGCCATACATTTTTCATCCACGGTCGTACATTAACAATAACCCAAGAATATTCTATTATATGCATCTTACAAGGGAAAGTAGGCCACAACAGCAGAACCATTAAGTTAGAGTAGGCTCACTGCAGTTGGCCACCATTGATGAGGAGCCAGGCAGGCTTGGCCCCTCTGGACATACCCCTTACTACACACCACATTGGCTTCTCTCCCTCAGAGTATGCAGTGTGCAAGGCAGAGTGGGCAAAAGGGTAACACTTCACAAGGCACCTGCCGAGCTGCCTTTTATATCCATGGGGTTGGCACTGCTTAAAATAGCTGTCATTGGTGAATTTGGGACATGTGGCTGGATCGTTTCCACAAATTCAATAAAATACTCGAAAATTAGAAAATACATGAAAATCCGAATTGTCCAAGTTCGTTCAAGCTCATAAACTCTGATTTAAACTCGAGTTCTTGTCCATCTCTGGTCATTAACTGTAATTATAAGTATCAATTCTTTATATACGCCCCATTTTTTTAATGCAAAATGTGTGACCTGTAAAAATTTTACAAAACAATAATTGGATAGTCTGTTTAAGTTTGTGAACCTCCCTTGTGATCTACTTGGTTGGGCTGTGACTGAGCCAGGAGAGCATTAACAACCAGTGGCGTCGCATTCTTCCAAATAGTATGGTGAGGTCATGCACCAAGCTTCGCTGGAGAGAGGAATGTCCTGCTTTAGAGACATATTAGACCCAACAGGCTGAAAGATTTGTTGATGTCAATACATTACACATAAAACTGGACTCCCAAATAAAGCCATTTTCATTACCTTCAAATTTGCCACCTTGCATCTACGTTGCCTGGGAGCTTATGTTTTCCAAAGGCGACCCTTATTTGAATCAATTAGCTCTAGAGGTCCATGCAGTAAGGGGCTGATAACTGTTCTATATGATATGCCACTCACTACATCAACAGAGACTCTGTTGCACCACAAACATATGAGACTAGCGGAGGAAGGCCTAGGGAATGATTGTTGGTATATTATTATACTACTATATGGTTTCTTTTACTCGCTTTTTCTCCCGCCACACTTTTTTATTGGTATTTCACTTTTATAGGAACTATAGGCCCAGAATAGTTTTCTCAGTACTATAGAAGTACTTATACCCAAGAAGAGGAGACTATCTGTTATTCTACCTTAAAATATTTGCACTTGGCTTTCTTGTCTTCCAATGATTGTTATTTCTAATGACTGCTATATCTATCTTTTTATTTTTACTCCCTAAGATGATATGTTTTGTTAAAAACCTTTTTATAAAAATTACAGTTAAAAAAAAATAATACAGTTTTAGATAGCCTGGTGAATTATATTATTCACTTATGTAAAGGCATCCAACACTGGCAATACTGATTTCCGGAATACCCACCCACCCCTGGGAGCCATATTAAACTTCGACCCCCTCACCCAGATGACACTCCCTGAAGTCTTGAAGCAGGTTATTGTCCCACATGCCTACCTTCTCTCACAATCTCAGGCAGCTAGTAGGAGTAGTTCTCAGGAGTTTTGCTGGGCATCAGGTCCTCACAAGAGTTTCCCAGGATCACAGTGGTGGGTGGACAACCACCCCAGAAGTCAGGAGGCTCCTGGAGCTTCCAGGAGGAGTGGGATACCTGGATGTACAATAAAGACACTTACATTTTTCTGTTTTTTTTGTGAATTAGCATCCTAACAATTATCTTCCTTGCAGAATCCATTGAGCAGAAAGGCCCTGCTATTGGACCAATAAAAGTCAAGCTGGAACCTAGCAAAAGCCACAAAGGTATTTCTATATAACTGGATAATGTGCTTAGTGCAGGTTGTTATATAATGTAAAGTAATAAAATCCACAGGGAAGGAGTCAATTGTGTAGATAATGGTCAATGTCACACCAGCTTTCTGCCCTTACATCATAAAACTGACACATTACTTCTAGTGAAAGGGTAAGGCTTCATAGGAACAGCACCATTGAGTTACAGCAGGCCCACTGCAGTTTGCCACCATTGTTGTGGGGCCAGGCAGGCTTGGCCCCACTGGACATACCCCTCACCCCATTGGCTACTCTCCCTCAGAGTATGCTTCGTGCAAGGGAAAGCAGGTGAATGTGTAGGAACAGCACCATTGAGTTACAGCAGGCCCACACTTTGTAATATGGAGTACTGCTCTCGGGCTAGGCAGGATAGACCCAGAGCTGAAAACATTAGCCACAGAGTAGCTGTTGCGGCTGTATGAGATGGTCAGAGTAGGTGACACCACAAAGGTGCCTCATGGAGAGAGAAGGAAGAACAAATATGGAGTACTGCTCTCGGGCCAGGCAGGATTGAACCAGAGGTGAAAACATTAGCCACAGAGTAGCACTGTCAGCTACACAAAACACACAGACACGGACACAAGCTCAAAAAGCACAAAAATCTCTCTCCAACTCCTACACTGTCAGGTCTCCACTAAACACACTCCAACACACTGATAAAATGTCGCCTGTGAAGCAGCCTTTTATACCCAGGGGGCTGGCAATAATAATGTTAGCTGCCATTGGCTAATTTTAGTCATGTGGCTTGCTCCGTCTTGAAAATAATCCCCAAAATGCGAATTTACAAGAATTTCTCGTTTTTACGAAAATTCTCGTAATTACGAGAATCCGCGTAATTACGAGGATATTCGGTTTTTCCGGGTCCCGAAAGATCGTAGATTCTCGTAATTACGGGGATACTCGTATTTTCGAAAATTTTTGGAAAAAAAAAAAAATCCGCGGTTCGGAAGTTCGGAAGGCGGAAAATCCGGAAAATCCGGAATAATCCGCCGTTCGCGGATGTGATAAATTCGCGGCGGACCCAGGTTCGGGTCCGCGAACCGGCCATCTCTAATAGGCATTAGGCAACAGTGGATGTACGAAGCCTGGAGGAATAGCAAGTCTTGGGAACAGACTAGGTAACCAGTGTATCAGAAAGGTGCTGGGAGAGCAACACATGTGATAAAAATAAAAATAATGTATTCAAATCAAAAAAATAAACTTTAAGGCTGGGTACACACAGTAAGATCATTATACCAGCCAACCGTTTGCTACTAGCAAAGGGTCGGGCAGGACAAATAACTGTCAGTTACGGCAAAAGTAGCTACGACTGACCGATAGTATGATCCATAGGAGACTGCACAATCGGCCATTATTTATTTTTATTTCCAACACCCATATTTCCCCACACACCTTTCAAAATCTGCCAGTAGACTCTGTACCACCAATCAGCTGTTTAAACAGTGTAAATTGGCACCTAAATGGATAACTGGGTGGTATTTATAAAGAATTGATTTTGGTAATTAGTTTATTTTAGCTGAAACAATATTGCAAAAATATAGACACCACATGATACTTTAATACTGCACGTTTTTGCACCATTGACAGGTGCATACTCAGTCAGTTCACTGTTTTTCCAATTGAAAGATGTGCTTCTTGACTACAGGGTAGTTGCCTACGACATCATTAAAACTTATAACTATGACATCATCAAAACTTTAAGAGTTTTATGTAAATTACAAGACAGTCATTCAGCTTTTGACTTGTGAGGTGAGTACATCCTCTTGTCCCACTTTTATAAATAGTATTAATAACTGATATGGATATTGATATACTTGGAATATTTTTATAGGGAGAATCTATAATATTAAATTGATGTATTTTTAATTATGATATGAAATGTAAAAATGTTTATTATTTATTTAAATATGAACCACATACACAGGGTAATAAATAGTCATTGTTCTTCCCAGCTGAGTACAGTGATGGATTTATATACAATATCTAGATAGAGACTGTGTGACGTTAGATTTTATTTATTTTCTCTAATGTAGATCAGGATTGTTCTGTATATTAATATGGGAAAATATCAACTCAATTTTCTCCTCCCTTTGGCATTTGTCCAAGCAGCTCTGAGGACAGTTGGGGATGTCATGTGACTTGGTAACCATAGCGACAGTTGGTTGAAGATTTTGCTATTTAACACCCAGCTAAATAATAGAAAATCAGACATTTGCTGATTGTGTGTTCACACCTCTATCCAACCCATTTGCTTTCCAATACAGTGGTGAGTGTGACCATGTAAACCCCCTTATGAAATGCACAATTAAAGATTGCATAGCAATGGCTTTTTTGTGATGCACTAACACAATTTCAGACATTTCCACATTGAGAATCAGTTTTTAACTTTTGTCTGATTTCACCACCATTATTTGCTGGTGTTAAGAGTGTCAGGATAGAGTTAGGCAATCATGGTAATACATCATTTGCAGTGGTTGAGTGTAATTCTTTTTGCGTAGCGCAGCAACCGCCACAAAGTTTTGCTTTATACACAAGCTCAGTCTTAAGCTACTGCAATAACAGATGGTCAAGTCCACTATTAGTGCGTTATGTAAAAACCCGCAGGATCGGAAAGTTCTGATATCACAACATGTGGTAAAAGTACAGCAGCCGCCATACATTTATAATGTTGGGTACGATTGTTAAAGGCGGGTATCACAACATAGCAACACCGCTCCTTTATAAATATGGCCCTAATGGGCCATCGTAATTGCAATTATAAAATTACAATAGGTACACGTGCTCACAAGGCACTTGGAAGACAACATGAGCTGTGAGTTGTATTGGCAACACCATGGAAGCCTTCTTGTCCCAGAATTTACATCTTACATGTCCATAAATGCAACTTAGTAGAGTCATACAATGTAAAGGTTGCTGGGGAAAAAGCTTTAACTTAGGGGTTTTAAAAATTCCTCCTCCTTTATATATATGTACAAGCTGGGATTGGTCAAGGGGATTGAGAGGCGGTTTCATGGGGAGAAATAGAATGTTTCTCTGTGCTTTATTTTTATTTACTAACTATTAACTATTCACATTCTCACCTCCTCAGAAGCAGAAAAGATGAGGAGCGAAGCTTTAGTTATTAGTAGTCCATGTATATCTAATGTGTAATAGTACTTGTGTGTGTTTGTGATCTAATTTCCCTTATTTTATTGTTTATTTCTATATCAGCCAAGATGAGTTGGGAGGAGTTTGTGAAATACAGTGAAGGTGAGTATTCCTGTTTATTTCATGGTGTGAATAAATCACTATCATTTACATTATATTATATATTTAGGTGTGGATGTCACCATTTAAATATTGAACCCTTGTGGGTGACATGGCCTCTTTATCTCTCTCTCAGTTTTCCATATGTATCATATTGTTTATTATGTACACCTGTAAATATATTAAGTCTCTGAACAAAATATCTTTATTGTTTTTGTACTCGGTTACTTTGTTGTTGAACTGTGTTATAGTCACTTATTTAACATTATTTTATATTTTATTCCATTAGAAAATAGAGTTAAAGTTTGGTCAGAGAGGACAGAGACCAAGAGAGAAACTCCTACAGATGGGAGTATAGAGGTAATTATTTCTAATGTAAAGGTCTTTTACTATAAATACAACCAGGGAGATTTACCCAGTGCAGTAGTCGCTATAACAACTTTGTATAATATGTTTCTCAATTTAATGCTGTTATTTGATTGCTGTAATTTAAAATGTTTTTGTTTAGTTCCTCAAGAGGAAATATCAGAAGAGAGTATGGAGGTGGAAGATCAGGCTGGCATTGGTATGAGAACTATTATCTGTCTGTCTGTCTGACTATCTCTGTCTGTCTGTCTGTCTATCATCTACTATGTCATATTACTATTAATACAATCGGAGAGATTTACCCAGTGCAGTAGCCGCTATAGGTCCCTTGCTGGATTTTACACTAAGTGACTATTTAACGTCTGATGTTAGCTAGCATTATAGTCATGTACTTAGAGCTGTACAGCCAGTGGTAATTAACTTGCCGTGCTGCAAGGGTGTCTTTTGCGATACCTGCACAACTGCCAAATACGAAGGATTAAAGTTACACAAACCGGTAGTGAATAGTTTACCGTGACTTTAACCTCTGTTCCTGCTCATTGTCCTTGTCTTGGTCTGATAATATTAACCTGTTATCTTGACCTTTCGCAATATAAAATATTTGTTACATGGGGACATATTTATAAATGCATGGTATCGCTAAATATCGATGCCACGCCATTAAAAGTTGCAAAATTACATCAATCATACATTTATTATCGTAATTGTACGTTCGACTGACAATACCATTGCGGTACTTGTGTTCATTTAGTACTTATTATTAATATTAATATTGTACGGCCCCATGGTTGTAAATGTAAGTGCCCGATACCGTGGGTTAATAAGTATGTCCCATAATCACCATTATTAAAGGCAACACCCCACCCCCCAATAGTACCCAGGTTTTAATAAATGGATTGTCATTTCTTGTATGCATTGTGTCATTATTTCCTCATCATATGTTCATGTAATATATTAACCGCTCCCCTCAACTATAACACTTTGTATAATATGTTTTCAATTTAATGCTGTTATTTGATTGCTGTAATTTAAATGTTTTTGTTTAGTTCCTCAGAGGAAATATCAGAAGAGATGGAGGTGGAAGATCAGGCTGGCATTGGTATGAAACTATATTATCTGTCTGTCTGTCTGACTACTCTGTCTGTCTGTCTGTCTATCATCTACTATGTCATATTACTATTAATACAATCGGAGAGATTTACCCATGCAGTAGCCGCTATAGGTCCCTTGCTGGATTTTACACTAAGTGACTATTTAACGTCTGATGTTAGCTAGCATTAAATAGTCATGTACTTAGAGCTGTACAGCCAGTGGTAATTAACTTGCCGTGCTGCAAGGGTGTCTTTTGCGATACCTGCACGACTGCCAAATACGAAGGATTAAAGTACACAAACCGGTAGTGAATAGTTTACCGTGACTTTAACCTCTGTTCCTGCTCATTGTCCTTGTCTTGGTCTGATAATATTAACCTGTTATCTTGACCTTTCGCAATATAAAATATTTGTTACATGGGACATATTTATAAATGCATGGTATCGCTAAATATCGATGCCACGCCATTAAAAGTTGCAAAATTTACATCAATCATACATTTATTATCGTAATTGTACGTTCGACTGTACAATACCATTGCGGTACTTGTGTTCATTTAGTACTTATTATTAATATTAATATTGTACGGCCCCATGGTTGTAAATGTAAGTGCCCGATACCGTGGGTTAATAAGTATGTCCCATAATCACCATTATTAAAGGCAACACCCCCCCCCCAATAGTACCCAGGTTTTAATAAATGGATTGTCATTTCTTGTATGCATTGCATTATTTCCTCATCATATGTTCATGTATATATTAACCGCTCCCCTCAACTATAACAACTTTGTTAATATGTTTTCAATTTAATGCTGTTATTTGATTGCTGTAATTTAAAATGTTTTGTTTAGTTCCTCAAGAGGAAATATCAGAAGAGAGTATGAGGTGGAGATCAGGCTGGCATGGTGTATGAGAACTATTATCTGTCTGTCTGTCTGACTATCTCTGTCTGTCTGTCTGTCTATCATCTACTATGTCATATTCTATAATACAATCGGAGAGATTTACCCAGTGCAGTAGCCGCTATAGGTCCTTGCTGGATTTTACACTAAGTGACTATTTAACTCTTGTTTAGCTGCATTAAATAGTATGTACTTAGAGCTGTACAGCCAGTGGTAATTAACTTGCCGTGCTGCAAGGGTGTCTTTTGCGATACCTGCACACTGCCAAATACGAAGGATTAGTTACACAAACCGGTGTGAATAGTTTACCGTGACTTTAACCTCTGTTCTTGCTCATTGTCCTTGTCTTGGTCTGATAATATTAACCTGTTATCTTGACCTTTCGCAATATAAAATATTTGTTACATGGGGACATATTTATAAATGCATGGTATCGCTAAATATCGATGCCACGCCATTAAAAGTTGCAAAATTTACATCAATCATACATTTATTATCGTAATTGTACTTTCGACTGTACAATACCATTGCGGTACTTGTGTTCATTTAGTACTTATTACCTTGCCAGCATCCAGCCTACAGTTCCCAGCAGCTCTTTGTTCCAGCATCCAGCCTACAGTTCCCAGCAGCACCTTGTTCCAGCATCCAGCCTACAGTTCCCAGCAGCACCTTGTTCCAGCATCCAGCCTACATTTCCCAGCAGCCTCTGTGTCCCGCCATTCCCGGACTATACGCCTCCTCCTAAAGCGTACTTGTAAGTACCCGGCCTCCCGGCCATTTATTACAGTGCAATCGGGCCATGGAAACGCCTGAGGGGGCTATGGCAGAGTTGAGTAAAACTCTCCAAGCCTTGTCCAAACGCATGGACCTGTTTGAACACCATCAGGGCCAGTTGGCTCAGTTCATGGATACCCTTGCTGTCCGGCTACCCCCAGCAGCTGCCTCTGCTCCGGGTTCTACGCCACCTCCTTCAACGTCCGGATCCAGTGATCCTTCTCTTCGGAGAGAGCCCCGCATACCTCTGCCCTCGTGGTTTGATGGTGATGCCCAAGCCTGCCGGGGATTCATTAATCAGTGCTGAATCCAATTTGAACTTCAACCATCTTATTTTGCATCGGATCGTGCAAAGGTTGGGTACATCATCGCCTTGTTGGAGGGCAATGCCCTGGCCTGGGCTTCTCCTTTATGGGAAAAAGACGATCCTCTAGTCTATAATGTTACTGACTTCCTGAATATGTTTCGCAAGGTCTTTGACGCTCCAGGAAGAACCTCTGCTGCCTCCTCCTCTTTGATGCAGCTCCGCCAAGGGTCACGTTCCGTGGGTCAATATGTTATTGAATTTCGTACCCTTGCTGCGGAGACTTCATGGAACAATGAGGCACTTACAGCAGCCTTTTGGCAGGGACTTTCTGAGCGCCTCAAGGACGAATTAGTATCTAGGGAATTACCTGTCCCATTGGAGGACTTGATTACACTATGCATCCAGATTGATACCCGCTTTTGTGAACGGCAAACAGAAAGGTCTGCAGCTCGTTCCAGCCTCCCTAAGACCTTTCCTAGGCCTGCTCAGACCTTTCCGCAACCCATATCTTCGGGTGAAGAGCCGATGCAAATTAGCGGCACTCATCTATCTCCTGAGGAAAAATCACGCCGACATACCAATGGACTTTGTCTCTATTGTGCTGGGCAAGGACACTTTGTAAGGAATTGTCCCCAGAAGTCAGGAAACTCGGACACTTAGATGGGTGTTCCCAGATAAGGTGAATTATGGGAGCTGACCCTTAGTACACACAGGTTATTTTCATAAATCACCCAGCATCCGCAGCAAAGGGAGACATGAGACACAGCTTGTTGTTCGTTTGTGAATGTGCTCTCTCTATTGGGACAATGTTGTCTTGGGACTTTAGTTCTCCTTTAATGAAAAATCATTGTTTAAAATTACTGCATTCACAAGGAAAGACTGGTCCTGCCAGAAGCAGAAATTATAATACCGTATATACTCGAGTATAAGCCGAGGTTTTTAGGTTTTAAAATAAACCTAAAAACCTTACCTCGGCTTATACTCGAGTCAAGGACCTTCCTTACCCCGATCGATGTTGCTTAACTCCAAATCCGGCTGCCGCATGCTGGGTAAGTCCTGTGGGTTTGCCATCTGACGTCACTACTCGGTGCCGGGCTGTAAGAGGCGCCGAGTAGTGACGTCAGCCGGCCAATCCACAGGACTTACCGGTACCAAGCGTGCGGCAGCTGGATTTATAGGGCTTAGATTTAGACAAATACTGTGTTTTTACTGTAGTTGTAGTTTCCAAACATACAGATGTTTTGGAAACTACAACTCCCAGCATGCTTTAGTTGCTGGGAGTTGTAGTTTTCAAACATCTATATGGTCATATTTCCTAACCTCGGCTTATACTCGAGTCACTCAATTTTTCCTACTTTTTTAGGTAAAAGGGGTACCTCGGCTTATACTCGGGTCGGCTTATACTCGAGTATATACGGTATGTCCCATGCCTGGTTTCCTACTAGGATTTTTGGCTGTCAGCTAGCAGATTCTCTGCAAAATTTAAGAGAATCAGTAGAGAAAAGAAGGAAGGGGGTAGGAGGGGGGATGTGTAAGCATAGCAATGTCCAAGGCAAGCCTTATAAGTGTCACAGACACTACGAGTAAGGGGGAGCTGAGGAGGGGGTGGGGCAAATTAGGAGCACTCACTAAACATTAATAATTTAATGACAAAGCAAGCACAGATAAATATGTGAGTACCACCATTTTACTTCTCTCAAATTGTAGTTTCAGAATGTGAAGTTGTTTAGGTGAGTATAGTGACCCTTTAATCATTAAATGATACATGTCAATCGGTATATAAAGCAGTCAGACCTGTTTCTACAAGGAAATTGTGATTCACAAATTTCCTTTGAATGACGAATATATTATGCAAGCTACATAATGCAAGCTAATAATACACTGTATGACAACAACAAAAAGTATGTCTGTTCTATATGTTTGGCCTGTTTTGGAAATAAAATAAACCCCTTAATAATACGAATATAGGAATAGCTTTCCTATTTGGTCTTTGCTGTATTAGCATAGGAAGGATGTAATGTCCAAACCATGCATTGCTTGTTCTCCAATGAAATTAGATTGGCTCCCTAATCTCTCATTCATTCAGGTCATGGTATATCTATGGTATATCTGTTGTATTCAATTAGATCAACTGGACTTCAAGTTTAGTTCTTAAAGACGTTTCGCTAATCATCCGACTGGCTTTCTCAATTCAGAATGACTTGTACAAGAATCTTTGGCAATTATGTACCCTGGAAAATCCCAATTAGCATATCACAGCCAAGTGTTAAGGGCGTGATTGGATAGGAAGAGGTGTTATAGGAAAGCCCAGAGTAAGGTGTCAAAACAGCATTGTACATGGCAGACAGTTGGTGTCGAACCCCCCCCCCACCTCTATTAGGCTTGGTTTCTTTATTTTCACATAAATGGCCTCCTTAACACCTCTCTTGAACCAGTCACACTCCTTTGCCAATATGTTAACATTAAAACGTTCAAAGGTATGTCCTTTATCCTTAAGATGCAGGTACACGGCTGAGTCCTGACCCGAGGAATTGGCTCTTCTGTGCTGGGCCATACGTTGATGCAGTTGCTGTTTGGTGTCCCACACATACAAATCAGAGCATTCTTCACTGCACTGCGTATATGATGTCGCTTTTCTTGTGTTTCGGTATTGGGTCTTTTGGATGTACCAATTGTTGCCTCAGTGTGTTGTTCAGTTTAAAGCAGACAGGGATACGGTGTTTTTTTAAAATTCTTCTTAATTTCTCGGAGACCCCTGCTACATATGGGTGGGGGGGTTCAACACCAACTGTCTGCCATGTACAATGCTGTTTTGACACCTTACTCTGGGCGTTCCTATAATACCTCTTCCTATCCAATCACGCCCTTAACACTTGGCTGTGATATGCTAATTGGGATTTTCCATGGTACATAATTGCCAAAGATTCTTGTACAAGTCATTCTGAATTGAGAAAGCCAGATGACTAGCGAAACGTCTTCAAGAACTAAACTTCAAGTCCAGTTGATCTAATTGAATACAACAGATATACCATGACCTGATCTATGGTATTTAGTTAGATCAACTGGACTTGAAGATTTCCCTATCATAAAGCAACTTTTTGCTTGTGGTGGCATTTTATAATATTTGCAAGTATATGTGCTTTTGGGCATGAGGGCATTTGATAATTTGAAGTCAGTGTGTGCACTGCTGGGCATGGGTGTTTCTGCATGTGTGTGTGTGTGTGTGTGTGTGTGGATTCATGCCTTTGTGTTTATGTATGTGTATACGCTCTTCTGTTTGCATAGCCCTCCAGTCCACCAGCCAGTGTTAATTTAGCCCTCCAGTCCACCAGACATTATTAATTCAGCCCTCCAGTCCACCAGACAAGTCACCATACCCACCTCCACAAGCCACATCCACTTTCCCAACAAAGCATGCTTAGTGCACCCTCCCCCAAACCATCTGCCTATAGGCTCAATTCAAATTTGTTTCAGATGTCAAAAACACTAGGAACACCCCTAGTAAATGTGTCAAACAGCATTGTACATGGTAGAAAAATGGTATGGAAATAATCCTCTCTTTTAATCCTTCTGGTGCCAATAAGTAAAATGGTAACACCCCCCCTCAAAAAGGCAAAACCCCCCCAGAGTTGACCCTGCTAAATCTAAGATTGCTAGAGACTCTCCTACTCTAAATTTAATTTAAGAAAAGGGTATATTCATCTGCAATATTTCAATTATAAAAATTTATAAAATATAGTAAGAAGGAATGTTGCATTATCCTAAAGCAAAACATCACCAATTTTATACACCAATATAGCACATACACAGGGTGTGGCAGCGGTCACTTACTTCCTTGACGTGGAAGACAGGTGCTTCTCTAAAAGGAATTCTTTTCTAATCAAACTATTGGAATTCGTTTTAATACTTCGTGTTTGATCAGAAGTCTTTTTTACAGATCCGCGGAGTCACGATGGGCGCTAAATGCGCACCATCGTATGTATCTTTTTTTAGGTTGGTGGGAGTGGGAGGTTGTCTTCTCAGAGAATAATTATGAACACATATTGAACTATGGCAGAGGTACATAGATGATATTTTTATTCTCTGGAAAGGCACCTCGTTAGAATTTTTGGTGCTCCTTTAAAATACTGAACACAAATACATATAATATATTCACCTGTCCAATACAAGAGTGGAATTCCTAGATCTAGTGGTATTAGTGAAAGAAGGCTTATTAGCCACCTCACTGTTTATAAAATAGACAGCCACTAACACCATCTTGCACTATACTAGTGCTCATACGCCCTCACTCCTCAAGGGAATTACCAGAGGACAGTTCTTGAGAGTAAGACGTAATTGCACGAAGCAGGAGTACTTTGAACAGGAAGCCACGTCTCTCTATAACAGACTCTATGAACATGGCTATCCTAGACAGCTTCTAAGACAATGTCGGTTTTCTGCCACACAATACACACAAGCAGAGTTGTTGAAGAAGGTCCGAATCTAACAAGGACATAGTTCGGTTTATAACACAATACAACACACAATGGTCTGAAACTAGACAGGCTATAACGAAAAACTGGAATATTTTGATAAATGACCCTGTTCTTACTAAATTTTGTCACAGAGAGACCGCCTATTACTGCTAGGAGATGCTCCAACCTGAAGGACAAATTGGTAAAAAGCCATTTTTCATGACAATATACTACCTTGAAACAGAGGGATCAAACTGACAGGTACTTACCCTTGTGGTAGCTGCATTTATTTTCTATTTATGGATGGTATGACATAAGACAATATTTTAACTGCAAATCACAAAATATTATTTATGCCTTAATCTGCCCCTGTGACAGAATATATATAGGGAAGACTCGAAAACAGTTGAAACAGAGACTGGCCAGTCACCTATCCAATATTCGTATGGCCCACCGAGATAACACTGGAGATACCACCCTAACCAGTGTTGAACTTCATTTTTTAAAATTTTGTGGGGGAAAAATTGATGGTCTACATTGTTTGGGACTGAAAAAAGTCAGCCCGAGTATCAGAGTGGGTGATATAGATAATGCGCTGTTGCGCACGGAGACCAGACTTATTTTCACATTAAAAACTCTAAGCCCCACCGGACTGAACGAAGAAATGGTCTTTATTCCTTTCATTTACCTATATACTCGAATATAAGTCGACCCGAGTATAAGTCGAGGTACATATTTTTACCTAAAAAATTTGTAAAAACTGATTGACTCGAGTATAAGTCGAGGATAGAAATTATGACCACTACTGCCTTCTGATTCTGTAGCTTTGAGGGTTTAGTTGCCCTTTAAATGGACAGCAGCATTCCCATACAGTAGTCCCATACAGTAATAGCCAAATCCAGTATGGCCATTAATATATGGGACTACAATATGGGAATTCTGCTGTCCATTTAAAGGGCAACTAAAGCCTCAAAACTACAGAATCAGAAGGCCATCTATTTAACAATAGGTACCATCCTCCTGATTAAGGATTGTTTTCAGGCATTAGTTGCCCTTTAAATTAACAGTAATCCCTAATTCCTTGGCACTCCATATGTTTGGAAACTACAACTCCCAGCATGCTTTAGTTGCTGGAAGTTGTAGTTTACAAACATCTGCACATACTGAACTGCACATACTGAACCAACTATCCTGTCCCTGACCCAAATGCCCCCCTTACTCTCCCTCCCTGCACCCATCTTCTCATGCAGCCTTCTCCTATGCAGCCTTACAACTTTTTCCAGGTTCTGTGGCAGGTGACTCTGAGCCATATACCAGGAATCAGAGACCAGCCGCCATCACTAACTTGAAAAGAGGAACTCGACTGCTGCATGCACTGACCGGCGCATCCGCTGACATCACTACTCATTTCCTGGCGCCGACGCCAGTCTCATTTCCCGGCGCCAAGTAGTGACGTCAGTTGATGCGACCATCAAAGGATGCGTAAGCCGGATTCCTCCTGTTATGAATCTTCAGGCGACGGCCCCTGTGGAACTCAGGCAGCGGAGTCTAAGTGCCTGCCGGTCTTCACCAGAGCCTCTAATGGTGAGGATGTTATGCAGCGAAACAGACACCAGGTCGCGACATCAAGAAAAGAACCACAGAAGCCTATCACACAATGTGTAGGAAGCAGGAAAGTCTCAGGCAAATAAACACAAGTAGGCAGGTGATGGGGTATTGTCAATCAAGGATGTAACTGGAAGTTGAAGCAGGCTGGTGGTAATGGAGATCAGTGATGTACTGAAAGCAGGAGCAGGCAGGTGGTAGTGGAGACCAATAGTACATTGAAAGCAGGAGCAGGCAGGTGGTAATGGAGAGCAAAAGTACACTGAGAGCAGGAGCAGGCAGGTGGTAATGGAGACCAATAATACACTGAAAGCAGGAGCAGGCAGTTGGTAGTGGAGACCAATAGTACATTGAAAGCAGGAGCAGGCAGGTGGTAATGGAGACCAATAGTACACTGAGAGCAGGAGCAGGCAGGTGGTAATGGAGACCAATAATACACTGAGAGCAGGAGCAGGCAGGTGGTAATGGAGACTAATCATACACTGAAAGCAGGAGCAGGCAGGTAGTAATGGAGACCAATAGTACATTGAAAGCAGGAGCAGGCAGATGGGAATGGACACCAATAATACACTGGAAGCAGGAGCAGGCTGGTGGTAATGGAGACCAAATAGTACACTGAAAGCAGGAGCAGGCAGATGGGAATGGAGACCAATTATACACTGGAAGCAGGAGCAGTCTGGTTGTAATGGAGACCAAATAGTACACTGAAAGCAGGAACAGGCAGATGGGAATGGAGACCAATAATACACTGGAAGCACAAGTCAGGAACAGATCAAGACACAGCTCACAGGAGCTAAGGTTCAGAGAAAGTAACTCTAAACCGGCAGCAAGAAATAGGCCCCGAGGAGGAGCCCAAGAAGGGAGAGGAGCATCATCTGGATGTGACGCGCGTTCCCCCCTGTGCACGCCAGGGTGCGCGTGCGCCAGAAGGAACCTGTCCAGTCAGGAGTGCAAGACCGGGAACCCCGACACCTGCGTCCCTGCGTCACGAGGGACGCACACACAGAGGGATGCTTGACCTGCACGCGGTGAGCGTGCCCACGCGTGAACGCCGGCGCACACCCCCACGCTCGACCCAAGGTAGGACCAGGATTATAACACCTCCTTTCAGGTTAGTGACTGACCCAAGTATAAGTCAAGGTTTGGATTTCAGACTGTTTTTACAGCCTGAAAACCTCGACTTATACTCGAGTATATACGGTAATTAGTAACTGGCAAAAATAATATCTTATGTATTTCTTTACAGATTACATTTCAGAACTGTGTGCTATAAATGCAGTAACCCTGGATAGCAGGCTGAATATGTCATTCACTGTGGGACTACCTTATGTGGTGTACTATCTATATGTATACCTAGTGTGAATAGAGGAATTTCCAGACGGGAGATACTGCATCTGACACAGATAACTGTTCCGACGACTTCAATCGTTCAAACTGGATTTATTCAAGTTGGACTAAAGATTTGATTGTCCCGACATCAAGGCTCACTTATCTATTCCTATGTTGTGATTTATCGTCTTTCTGCATGAGTACTGTGATTTATGACCTGACTAAATGGCGACATTTCGGATTTGCGTGCTGCAAAACGAGTACACCTGGTAAGCAGGCAGAACATCGCGTCTGCTATGGGGTTACTTCATGTGACGTACTATCCATATACATTCAGCAGGAATGGATGGATTACCGAATGGGAGTAATTATGCACTGATGAGATCGGTGTAATTGTACTGATGGCTTTCTCTGTTCGGATTCATACAAACCGGACTATCGATATACTTACCTATTTTAACGTCTAGGCTCATCTATCCATTCCTGGATTGTGAGGTTTATCTTTCTTTGTTCATAACATGAGAATTGTATCCATGACATGGCTAAACAGCGACAATCGCTGATTGGTGATTACAATGGATATTTATGATGGTTAACTACACTCCCCGTGAAAGCTCTAGATATATATATGAGAGATATGACTCTTCTTTCCGAGATTACATGATTCCATATTTGGGACCCCACTGTTACTTTCTGCATTTAACTCTGTATTTAAGATGTTACTTTCAAAACTTTTTTGTAACTGATTGTTGCGATTTTCTCTAATATCATTTAAAGATATACATATATACATATATAATGACATAGACAGTGTGACTGAGTATCGGGTGCCTATTGGCCTTCATGATCACGTGACCTTTGACGTAGAGGCTGCGGATTGGCTTACAGCCCTTTAAATGTTAGCTACTCGCAAGTGCATATTAGCGCCATTAGCTCCACAAGCAAAACACGTTTGGGGTGCGCTTCCCTCCCCCTTCTCTTCCGGTGTGGACATCGTTTTTATACATTGCCGATTTAGCCTGTCCAAACACCGGGCCAGATACTCAGGCACTTTTTGACTGTCCGTGCACAGACCTAAGCTGACTGTTTGACTGAACGATAAGCATAGCGACATATTGGGGAACACGATGTGTCTATATGTTTGATGGGGAGGGTTGTTTGATTGCTTCTTGCTACATTAGTGATTGTTTGCACACTGATTTGCATAACAATATTTTGATACCCTATATTCTATTATATCATTGTTTCTTAAATTTTAATATGATTATAATAAAATTATGTTTTTAGACTTTATGCCTTTATCCTCTAGGCTTTTTCTTCTTGTGATTTGAATGTACCAAGCGTTAAGGTGACTTTAAGACACAACTAACGGCAGTTGCAACGTTATGCAAAATTTATGTCATGCAACCGATGTACTAAGCCATTAACGGCTTTTTAAGACGTAATCTCTAACGCCAGCTGGCATTAAAAGATTTGCAAAAGGCAAACTACAGTCACAATGCACTGAGAGCCACTATCAGCTTAGTGCATTGCCTAGGGGGCAATAAAGAGTGATAGCAACTCTCTGTACATAGCCCTGTTAGTCCCATACAATTAAAACCAAATTAGTCAGGGCACATTTACCAGGGTTTGCCTCAAACCCCTACCTCTGAGAAGCAAGTAAGCACAAACAGTGGGTAAGGTGATGTAGAAAGCGCAGTTCTGGAGATCACAGCAGGACCATGTAGGTCGTGTATAGCAGCATGCAGTAAATTGCCCTACTTTTACACTGGCCTGTAAAACAGCATCAACCTCATGCACCTCCCTTCCTATTGTTCGAAGTCCAGGAATGTCAGCGGCTTGAGCCTCAGACTTCACTCTGTATACCGGGGGACTGCAGCATAGAAGATCAGGACTGTTGTAAATAAGATTGCTCCTTCTGCTTGTCCTTCACACGTTGCAGCACCAGGCCTCTTTCACATCTCAGGGGTGGAGACTCCCAGCTAACAGTGATTCTGGCCACCTGTTAATCTAAAGTGCAAGTAAACAATGTAGTGCAAATATAAAGTGACATGACATCATATAACAGTGTAGGGAAATACAAAAATAAAAATGCTATTATAGCATTGCTTATGCCATAGATTGTTTATTTGCAGTGCTAAAAGCAGTCTATGGGCAGAGTGAAATATTCAGGCATGTTGATTAACAAGCTTCTAAAGGCTAGGACCTTGGAAGCCAACGTGGGGCAGTGTTCTAAATAATACTGGCTTTACTCACCCTTCCTAGATTCTGCAAAGCAGTAAATCTCGCAAAGGGTAAGATGCGCCGTGTTGCTCCTCGGCATTAGAAGTAAGCCCATATGCAAAAGGCAACACAGCGCTATTTCTAAAAAGTTTTGAAAATGTTGAAAATTTGTGTTAAACCTACGATAAGGTAATAATACTGTACATCGGTTAGCGTGGGTTTAAGGGCAGGCCACACCAGGCAGTTTTAATGTGTAATTTGATTGTGATCCAATCGGGCATTAAAAATGTCATGCTACTGTTGGCTAATCCTCTTTTTTTGCAGATTGCAGCGCAGGCGGATGGAAACGCATGGGAAACTTTTCCTTGCGTTGCTGTTTGCCATAGTGTGGCCTCAGCGACTTGGTTACCGCTCCAAGACAACTCACTTAAAGGGCATTTCCACCCCCAAAACTAAAAATTTAACCCACTACCGGCCCCACACTACAGTTTAAAAAAATCCTTACCTTACATTCCTGGTCCCTATGGTTCCCCTGTAGTCCATGTCCAAACTCCAAGAAACTGAGTAGTGGCTGTCTTCCTGTCCAAATGTCTCTGCCTCCTGTCTTGCCTCCGAGAGGGATGCTGACATGCGCAGAGGAGCCCTTCCCCCCTCCCGAGTCTTCTCTTGTAATCCTTCACCTTGCATAAAAACCTTCATCTATGTTGCAGGGCATAACCTCCAACCCCCAACCGCTATGTTAGAAGTTTAAAAAAAGAATCCAGACTGTACTTACAGATCCTCGTTCCAGCGTCATTCTCTATTGCTGGCAGCCGCAGCTGTGATTGGCTGCCTCTCAGCCAATCACAGCCAATGGAACTTTGAGTTCCATTCACAAAATGTATAGTAAAGCTGTCAGCATGACAGCTTTTACTATACCAGGTACTGCAGCGTGATCTGAATGGAGATCACAGTGCAGTACCTCAACTAGACAACCAGGGGCAGCATCCTACCACTTCAAGGGAAGACCCCGGTGAAGGAGGAAGCTCGGATTTGGACACAACCAGTTGAATGCTGCACCCCGATCGGGTATATTCACGATCTGTGGCAGTTTGGTCATTCACTGCACAGATCGTGAATATACGAACTGTGGCAGTTAAAGGGTTAAGAGCCGAATACATATGAAATCTACATGACAACAAACTGGTTAGCATGATACATTGATTTCAGTGTAGCCATATAGAATGTGTTTAAAGTATGGCAGCATGTGGATTTAATATGTAATAGGGTCTTAAAGGGTATCTTTAAGACCCTTCTTTAAAAGAATTTAAATCTGAGCTGTAGATAACAAGAAATCATCATTTAAAATCACAGCATTTACAAGGAAAGACCTGTCACTCCAAAAGCAGAAATTATAATATGTCCCATCCCTGACCTCTTACTTGGATCTTTGGCTGCCATTTTACTTTTTCAAATTGAATTTTCAGAAAATGTTAAGTTTTTTAAAGTATAAGTGCACTGTAAAATGAAGTTATGCTCCTTTGGAAGCTGCAGCTTTAAAAATGCTCATTTTTTTTTCCCTAAGCCCCCCCAGAGCCTACCTTTTTAGATTCAAAATTACTGACATATTGTTTGTCCTTAGGTGCATATTTAGGTCCTCCCCTCTGAGATTATCTTCTACCTCATGATTGGTAAATGTATTTAAAATGTATTTTTAAAGCTGAAGCTTCCAATTGAGCATAACTTCATTTTATAGTGCACTTATCCTTTAAGTGAGTGTAGTAACCCTTTAAAAGCAAAGGTGGCAACCCTAGTTGAAATATATCACATTTTATTCTACTTCCTACCACCCAACATTCACCTTTAAATAGCTACAACACTGAGAAATGCATAACACAGAGCTATGCTAAGATCAGGGTCACTATATTATCCTTTACCTGCAGCTCTGCACCATGTTGTTTTCATAAGTGTACATATTAAAGGGGAATGTTGGAGGCTATGCCACTTGCAGCTCTACACCATGTTGTTTCTACAGTATATGTTTACCAATGAAATGAGTTTTGTTGGAGGGGATGCATACATGTTCTAAAAAATTGATGCAGCAGGAGTGCTGCCAGTTGGAAGTTTGGCATTGCAAAAACCTACTCTTCCAACCTGAGTTGCCAGAACATTTATCAGGGCTGCACAGATTGCAATTAAAGAATATCCATTCTAACTCGGCCCTGCTACACGTGTTTTAAATAGGTATCCTTACATGTTTCACTGATCTGACAACCCTGCCTCCAACATTCCCCTTTAAAATGCATTGTGCAGCTGTGCTAAGATCAGGTTCACTTCAATATTCCACACCGGCAGCTCTGCGCTGTTTTGTTCTTATAACTGTACTTTATAAAGTGATCAGTACAATTCTACTTGGGTTGCCGCCTTTCACTTTAAGACACAACCCCCTTATGGAATTGACCTGCTACAGTGCTAAGTGCTATTGCATTAAATACATGCTGTATGGCTACACTGAATTCAGCACAGCTAGCATTACACTTCTAAATGTACATTGCAGCAATACACAGGCTTATGGGTAAATTTTATAAAATCCTGACTCCCGATGTTAGTGACACATTACCTTATGTTCATAACAAAACTTTACAAACTGGTATACACATGCTCATTGGTCGGGAAACATATATAAATCCTACTGAAAAAGGTAGTGACCAAACTAAACCTGAAAAATACTGGCCAATATCTCTGACTAACATAGATAATAAGATTTTTTCTTGATACTGTCCCTGATAGCGTCTAACCTAATAGGCTTTGTCAAAGGTAGATCAGCAATCACAAACATAATAAAAGTCTTGACAATCCTACATTAGCCCCACTTGCATAAATGAGATGATGAAATGGGGCTACCGACTGTGGACACAGTAAAAATTTTGACAATGTCAACTGGAAATGGCTATTCCCAGTACTAGAACGTCCTTTTATTAATCTACTTCAGGCTATACATACATACACACCATACCAACAGGATTACCCTCCCAAGACACCTATCAGAGGCTTTCCCACTTTACAAGGGTACTCTCTATGACAGCCCTCTTTCCCTACATGACACCTATGGAAGCTTTTCTGGTTGTAAAATGATGTAGAGAAATTTGAATACAAAACAATCAGATTAACAACATGTGGTAGATGGGCCACTTCTAAACCCATACAAATTAGGCATACTCACATTACATACCTAGGTATTAGAATAAGGAATGAACCAACATCTGTTTACACTCTGAACTTAACAAATATTTGCCTGGTCAAACACAGGGCATATGATGGGACAGCACTTCATGGGAATCTCCGAACGTGATCTCCAAAGAGCAGAACATAGACAAACTAGAAAGGGATAGTTTAAGTATAAACTTTAAATTTGGCTTGAAAGGATGCATTTTGGAAGGGAATGTGTGTGTTTGTGCTGCAGATTTTTAAATCTCAATAATGCCAATAATGAGGACATTGTTGTTTTTTACTTACCCTTTAAAGATGGTTGTCACATGAATTAAAGGTACTCATTTGGTGTGTGTACTCATGTCAGGTTGAGGGATAGAAGGCTAACTTCTTTTGATGATTGGTCAAAATGTGTTTTTTTACTATACTAACCCTTCAAAGCTGTTTACTACATGAATGAATGAGTAGCTTAGTTGGTGTGTATACCTGTGTCAGGTTGGAAGTTAAAATAACAAACTTTTTTGATTATTGATCAAAATTTATTTTTGGCTATAGTTACCGTTTAAGTATGGCTGACACAGAAATGGAAGGATAGGCCAGTAGGTATGTGTATCTGTGTCAGGTTGGGGGTTAAAAAAAAACAAAAACTTTTTTGATGATTGGTCAAAAATAGCTTTTTTTCATTTAGTTACCCTTTAAGTATGGCTGCCACAGTAATGGAGGGGTAGGTCAGTAGGAGTGTGTACCTGTGCCACATTGAAAGTTAAAAAAAAAAAACTTTTTTTGATTATTGGTAAAAGTTTTTTGACTATAGTTACCCTTTAAGTATGCTGCCATGGAAATGGAAGGGTAGGTGACTTAGTATAGTATAGTATTGGAGGTTGAATAAAGACATACGTCCATCCAGTCCAACCCATCTAGCAATATCCTCATTTCCTGCCTAACTGTTGATCCAGAGGAAGGCAAAAAACCCCCACCAAATTTATGAAGGGGGAAAAAATTCCTTCCTGACTCCAAGTGGCAATCGGAAATTTCCCTGGATCAACTCTACTTTATGTATCAATACCAGTAACTTGCAACATTCCTTGTTTGCAGAAACTCATCCAGCTTTTTTTTGAAACTGACCAATGAACCTGCCATTACAACGTCCACTGGAAGACAGTTCCACAGCCTTACCGTTCTCACAGTGAAAAACCCTTTCCGAGCTTGAAGCCTAAACCTTTTTTCTTCAAGTCTTAAGGGATGTCCTCGTGTCCTTTGACATGTTCTCTTGGTGAACAATGCCCCAGATAGTTTATTGTATGGCCCGTTAATGTATTTATACACAGTAATCATATCCCCACGCAAGCGCCTTTTCTCCAGCGTACATAATTGTAACTTTTCCAGTCTCTCTTCATATTCAAGCTCCCCCAATCCCCTTATTAATTTAGTTGCCCTTCTCTGAACCCTTTCCATTTCAAAGATGTCCTTTTTGTACACAGGATTCCAAAATTGCACTGCATATTCCAAATGAGGCCTTACCAATGCTTTGTAAAGAGGGAGAATTACATTTTCCTCCCTTGAATTCATACCTCGCTTTATACAAGACAATACCATGCTGGCTCTGGCTGTTGCCGCCTGGCACTGCTTGCTACCTTTAAGTTTGTTATCCACCAAAACTCCAAGATCCCTTTCCAACAGGGATTCACTTAACACAGAGCCATTTATTGTATAAGTAGCACAAGTATTTTTAAGTCCAAAATGCATCACCTTACATTTATCAACATAGAATTTCATCTGCCACTTAGCAGCCCAATGTGATAATCTATCTAGATCCCCTTGCAACGATTGCACATCCTCTGAAGTTTTTAATGGTCGACAAAGTTTTGTGTCGTCAGCAAACACAGAAACCTTGCTGACAATACCCACTTCCAAATCATTAATAAATAGATTAAATAGAAGCGGCCCCAACACAGAACCCTGTGGCACCCCACTTAGCACTTTAGTCCATAATGATGAAGCCCTATTAACAACTACTCTCTGCATCCTATTCTTTAACCAATTTTCTATCCATGTACAAATGTGACTCCCCAGACCAACAGACCTTAGCTTATTCATTAGTCGCCTATGGGGGACTGTATCAAAAGCCTTTGCAAAATCCAAGTAAACTACATCTACTGCTATACCAGAGTCTAAATTTCTACTTACTTCCTCATAAAAGCCAAGCAAGTTAGTTTGACAAGATCTATTCCTCCTAAATCCATGCTGGTTACTACTTATAATGTCAGTCCTTGAAACATACTCTAGAACATGATCCCTTATTAAACTTTCCAGGATCTTCCCCACCACTGAAGTTAAACTTACAGGCCTGTAATTACCCGGCTGTGAACGACTACCCTTTTTGAATATTGGAATAACATCAGCCTTTTTCCAATCCAGAGGCACACCACCGGACATGAGGGAATCAGCAAAAATGGGACCATTAAATAATGGAGCTGAGGTGGTTGTAGAGGATGCCGAAAAGGCTAATCTGCTAAACCGTTTTTTTACATCGGTTTTTACTGTTGAGAATCCTTACAGTAGGGATTGTAACAATGTGCAGGGAGGAAATGAAGAGTTTTCACATTGGATAACAGAGGATATGGTACGGAATCAATTAGACAAAGTTAATATCAATAAAGCGCCAGGACCAGATGGATTGCATCCTAGGATTTTAAAAGAGCTTAGTTCAGTTCTAGCAAGACCACTGTGTCTCATCTTTTCAGAATCGCTTTTGTCTGGGGATGTGCCGCTGGATTGGAAAAAAGCCAATGTAATACCAATATTCAAAAAAGGTAGTCGTTCACAGCCTGGTAACTATAGACCTGTAACACATTACTATCACCCTACACATTACTATCTATCACACTACACATTACTATCACCCTACACATTACTATCTATCACACTACACATTACTATCACCCTACACATTACTATCTATCACACTACACATTACTATCACCCTACACATTACATCGCTTTTGTCTGGGGATGTGCCGCTGGATTGGAAAAAAGCCAATGTAATACCAATATTCAAAAAAGGTAGTCGTTCACAGCCTGGTAACTATAGACCTGTAAGCCTAACATCAGTGGTAGGGAAGGTGATGGAAACTTTGTTAAGGGATCATATCCTTGACTTTGTCTCCAGAGATCATCTTATTAGTAGTAGTCAGCATGGATTTATGAGAAATAGATCATGCCAGACAAATTTAATTGGTTTTTATGAAGAAGTGAGTAAGAAGTTAGATTCAGGCACAGCTGTGGATGTGGTATATTTGGATTTTGCAAAAGCCTTTGATACTGTGCCACATAGGCGACTAATGTATAAACTGAGGACTGTTGGCCTTGAAGAAAACATTTGTTCATGGATAGAGAACTGGTTATTGGACCGCAAACAGAGAGTGGTGGTTAATGGAGCTACATCTATGTGGGCTAAAGTTCTAAGCGGAGTAAAAAAAAAAAAAAGTGAATAGGTTGGACTTGATGGACGAATGTCTTTATTCAACCTTAATTACTATGTTACTATGTTACTATGTTACCTATTACATCATACTTTTCATTCAATGCCATCATTTCCAATTCACCCATTTTGTCAGCCAGGCTTCTCGCATTTGCAAACATACATTTTAGATTATGATCCTGTAATTTATTCGTACACTTTGATACACATTCCTCCCTATCCCCTATGCTAGCCCCACCCCCCTTTCCACCCACCACTGGCGTGTGTACCTAGGTCTGGTTGAGGGGGTATGCCTACAACCATAAAAATATCTTTTATTGAGGATACATCAAAATTAGCTTTTTTGACTTAAGTTATCATTTAAGTAAGGCTGACACAGAAATGGAAGTCTAGGTCAGTAGGTGTGTGTACCCATGTGAGGTTGGGGTATGTCTTTTTTGTGTTTACAACCATATATCAGGATATATCAAAATTAAGGGGGTATGTCTACAGCCATAAAAATATCTTTTATTGAGGATAAATCAAAATTAGCTTTTTTACTTTAGTTACACTTTAAGTATGGCTGCTACAGGAATAAAAGGCTAGGGCAGTAGTTGTGTGTACCTGTGTGAGGTTGGGGTATGTGTTTTTGCATGTATGACCATATAACTAACTTTTATGGATGAATGATCAAAATTAGTTTATTTTTTAAACTATAGTAACCCTTTAAATATAGCTTCCATGGGAATGGAAAGGTAGGTCAGTAGGTGGGTATACTTGTGTCTGTGTGGGGTGTTGGGTATATCAGTGTTTGTGTTTATGACCATGAAACAAACTCTTTTGAAATATCTACATTTGAGTATTGTTTCCATTATAGTCTATGGGAAAAAATTCCCGAAATTCACCAATAGCGCCATAACGCTTTCGCGTTTTCCTTAGTTAACAGTACACTTCTCCTATATGCCACGCATGTCTGCACTGAATTTCATGTCTCTAGCTCAAAAACTGTAGGAGGAGATACAGTCCAAAAAAGCGGAAGAATAAAACGGAAGAAAAAGAAGAAATAGAAAGAACAGTAATTTGGCTCTTCAAGCCAAATTAATAAACAGACAGCACTTCTACCACGCACAACAAATTTATTAAGGCTTTTACATTAAAAACAAGCAGAGAGCTGTGCAGCGTACAAAGTACTGATGCGTTTCGGGTCATTATAGACACTTCATCAGAGGCACCTCCCATTACCTACTGTATATACTCAAGTATAAGTCAATACGAGTATAAGTCGAGGTACCTATTTTTACCTAAAAACTTTGTAAAAACTGATTGACTCGAGTATAAGTCGAGGGTAAAAATTATCACCACTACTGCCTTCTGATTCTGTGTGGTTTTTAGGCTTTAGTTGCCCTTTGCATGGGCAGCAGAATTCCCATACATGAATCCCATACAGTAATCCCCAATTCCTTGGCACTCCAGATGTTTGGAAACTAAAACTCCCAGCATGCTTTGTTGCTGGGAGTTTCAGTTTCTAAACATGTGGAGTGGCAAGGTTCAGTAAACTTTTAATTAAGCTTACCAAAATTTACAATTCTCCTGAACCCCATATTGGTAAGGGAACTCTGACCCCATATAGTAAAGGACTCTCTGACCCCAATAGTTAAAAATGGCACCTGAGTGTTGTAGTTTCAAGCTGTCATTTGCATTGAATTAGCAGATATTTTTTGCCCCAAACTGAGAAGACCCATCAGATTTACAGCATCCAGATGAGCAGTGACAGTGCTGAGTGAGTCCAGCAACCAGACTACAGGAAGTGTAAAGGCAGACCAGCTCCTGTAACTTTCTATGCAGGTTAACACAGCGCCACCTGCTGGTTACTATCTGCAATTGCAGAATTTGGATCTAAATTAGGACTTGACCCGAGGTTTTCAGGCTAATTTTAAAGCCTGAAAAATTCCACTTATACTCGAGTATATACGGTATCTCACCCTTATATACACATCAAGATCACATACATATAAATATAAATATACAAGCATTGTTGAATATGCACCTAAAATCCCACAAAACAAAACATAAAAAGCTAAATCTGTTGTATTCAATTAGATCAACTGGACTTGAAGTTTAGTTCTTGAAGACGTTTCGCTAGTCATCCGACTGGCTTTCTCAATTCAGAATGACTTGTACAAGAATTGTGGCAATTATGTACCCTGGAAAATCCCAATTAGCATATCACAGGCAAGTGTTAAGGGCGTGATTAGATAGTGACTAAGAGGTGTTATAGGAACGCCCAGAGTAAGGTGTCAAAACAACATTGTACATGGCAGACAGATGGTGTCGAACCCCCCCACCTCTATTTAGGCTTGGTTTCTTTATTTTCACATAAATGGCCTCCTTAACACCTCTCTTGAACCAGTCACGTTCCTTTGCCAATATGTTAACATTACAATCTTCAAAGGTATGTCCTTTATCCTTAAGATGCAGGTACACGGTGAGTCCTGACCGAGGAATTGGCTCTTCTGTGCTGGGCCATACGTTGATGCAGTTGTTGTTTGGTCTCCCCTACCAAATCAGGCATTCTTCACTGCATGCGTATATGATGTCGCTTTTCTTGTGTTTCTGTATTGGGTCTTTCGGATGTACCAATTGCTGCCTCAGTGTGTTGCTCGGTTTAAAGCAGACAGGGATACGGTGTTTTTTGAAAACTTTCTTAGTTTCTCAGAGACCCTGCTACATATGGGGGACCATGTTCTTTCTCCTGTCTTGCTTTTCACCTTCAATGTTGGTATTCGTGTTCTTTTCTTTCTTCTGCTTCTTTTGATAAGGCCCAGTCTGGATATCCACAAGTTTTAAGGGCTCCTCTGAGATGTTTCATTTCTTTAGCCTTCGCCTCTGTGCTAGTGGGGATGTTCTCAGCTCTGTGTTGCAGGGTTCTGATGACCCCCAGCTTGTGATCTAAAGGGTGGTGGGAGTCAAAAATCAAATACTGATCTGTGTGTGTTGGTTTTCTGTAAACCTCTACTTCAGTTGCCATTCTCCCTGACTTCTACCAAGCAGTCAAGAAAGCCAGTTTGTTGCTAAACTAAAGCAAACTAAAGACATGCAGAAGAGATGGAAGTGATTCAGTTCAGAATTATATATAAATCATCTATCATGTATCATGTTGTCAAATGTAACTGATGTATCTCCAGAAACTATATAAATGTTACAGTTAGGGAGAATCAAAAAAAGATTTTTAAAAATTGTTAAAAATGGTGCCATTTTGCCCAACCAATCAAATATTACTTTGCATGTGAAAGCTTAGATCTGATTGGTGGGGCAAAATTAGAACCATTTTAACGACAAACCACAAATAGCCCTAATTAAAACTGCACTCTAACATGAAGAGAAGGGGAGAACCTTCCCTAATGTTAGAGCTTAAACCTGGCAGCAACTAGTACATGTTAGGATTAGTCTAACAACTCCTTCTAGTTCTCTAACACAGATTGAATCCGAATTAGCAAAACCCTTTTCATTAAAAGCTTGCTACATTGAACTATATGGCAGATACCTCAATCCCATAAATACAAATGTGATACGCATATTAGTCTGGAGAGCTTTAGAAAAATTACAATCTTCCATGCCACATATCTACAGATATAACCTACTTCTGACAACGTGATATAGTTTAGTTAAAGCTGGAAACAGTCGGAAATGGTCAAAGAACCTTTACCTCTCGTTCTTCAATTAATGCAAAAACGGATTGGTTCATTTTTTGCAGCTTGCCGGCACTGTGCCTCCTAGTTATAATCTAACAGCCAAAAAAAAAAAAGCTGTTAAAATCCTTAAGAAAACGTATTACCTAATTATCAAAGTTGCTGATAAGGGAGGCAATGTGGCGGCGATGCATTAGGCTCAGTATAAGAAGGATAACTCTCCTTAACACAATATGGAAAATAAAAGATCTAAAAAGGAACATTGATTGTGCTTTTAACAGAAAGTTGAACAAAAGTAAAAAAGAGAGAGATTTCTTATTGGTAAGAGACCTTACGTAATATCCAAGATTGTATTAGGTATAGGGGGCCAACAGAAGACGTCAGTCAATATGTAGATCAAACTTTGTGACCTTACCTAAAAAAAATTCCAGCTCATATGTCCTGAACATGGGGTATATGCTTAGGGATAATGGTAGTTGATAAAGTTCTATTGGTTATGCTTGATATTGAAAGTCTGTGCTTTTCAATCCCTCAGGAAATGGGTTTGGTAGCATGTGAATCATTTTTGCATTTCCAAGGTCAAAAATTTGTACTGTTGAATAATATATTCGTATTTGATGGCAAGTGGTACCACCAGTTGCGAGGCACTGCACATGTGCTTACACTTAAGCCTGTTTACATCTGGATATCTGAAACAGAAAGATGTTTCAGACGCAATACAAGATCTGAGAGTGGAGAGAAAGGTATTGATATAGGTTTGTTATGTTTACAATATGTTTAACCGACTTAAAGGGCATCTTCTTTTTTCTTCTTTCTATGTGTTCTATAATTCCCCCCAACCCCCAGAGTACCTTTATTTTCTTCAGATTTCACCTCTGTCCTGAGGTATATAAGTTAAAAGAAGTGAAGATTTCAATACACCACTCCTGCTTGAGCTGTCAATCAAATCCCCTAACAGCATGCCTGTATAGGCTTACACAGGATTTACAGCAAAGTCTCCCAATGACTCCTTCCTTCTCAAAAATGCTTTCCAAATACTGGGTTAAAAACGCTTTAAAAGAAGTAAAGGGAAGGAGAAGTCCCCCTCCTCCGCAAGCTTTCACCAACTTATTGCCTGTCAAAGGGAGACCGGGCTGCAGTGATTTAGGACTCGGTCTATCCAAGCTCCCCCCCTTCCCCCCTCCCATTCCTTACATAGCACTATCTTCAGGACAACGGAGAAACTTCCTCTCTACAGGCTTACATTCCAAGGTTTTTTTTTGTTTACAAAGGTTAGAGTGATGTGTCATGTGTAGGAGGATTAATACGCATGAGCAGCTTGTTTCCCGGGCTTAATTTACAGCTGGACTAAATGAACAGGGGAATGACCAGAGGGGAGTGGGGAGCCCTGCAGTAAATCAGACAATGTGCAAACACGGAGCCACAGAGGAAGAGTATGCAGAATACACTAACCTTTTTTCATGTCTGGATTACAGCAATGTATAAATTTCACTATAGATGCCCTTTAATATAAATACTAAAAACACAAAAATTTAGTATGAATGGAGTCAGAACAGCATCAACTTTCCCAATAACCAAAAAGGATGGCCATTTGGTGACAGAAACTTTTCTGAAACCCACAGCAGTCAAATCCCTTCTGCAAGCAGGAAGCCTTAACCCTAGAAATCTTATCAGAGGCATACTGATTTGGCAGTTCCTCTGTATCAGAAGGGTGCACAACTGATGAAGCCTTTGAGCGACAAGCTGCAGATCTTGGCAGAAAATTCATTGCCAGAGGATGAAGATAAAATGATATAGAGAGGGGGTAACAAATACCCAAAAGGAAATCTTAGATCTGAGAGACTGTATGGTAAATAAAGAGAAAATGTCAAGAGGGAGAACCAGAATATAAGATTAATCATAAACAATTTCAATAAATGGTGGAAAAGACAAAGATCTTCTACCTAAAAGAGTGGAAATGTGGGTTTGTTGTCTCACAGCCACTTACCGGTGTGCTCTGAAACCTCTTCTCTACAGGGTTGGCTAGGGATAGAAAGAGCTACTGGTAACTGACGATGCAATTTAGGTATACTCTGTAAAATCTCTAATAATTTGGCATAAGTGTCAAGTAGTATATATTGTATGTTATAATGTGAATGTGTACAAAAATATAAAGGGCAAACTGGGAGAGAACATGTGAAAGCTACTAAAAATAAAGAAACACATTTGGGAGTAAATAAAACACTATTCACATGGGGATACAGAGAATCCAATTAGGGCAAAGAGGGGTAAACGTTGAAAAATGTTTACTCCAAGTTAAAAGACAATGGATTTTTACAGAAGGTCCCTTATGTCTAAAAGGTCTCAAAGTAAAAAAATAAGCACTTTTAAATGTTAAGATCTATTTAGGTTGTATCTAAAATACAATCTTCATACAGTCATACAATCTTAATTTATAGTGAGATTTACAGTTTTTAGTGTTGATCATTGCCCTGCCTCCATACTTCTAAGTAAGTACATTCAATAATTTTGAATGTGTATGGACCTTTAAGATGTACACAAGGTACTGCCTATAGATGAAGACAGTGGCAATGCTAACTGCACAGGCTAAACGCATTATGTTCCACTGCCAGTGATTAGCACAATTTCTCTTTAGTGAAACAAAATAGAGCGTTCCAGTCTTTAGTTTTCATTTATGGGGTATACTGGATACCTGAAAGGTAATCCAATAAAAGAAAAGAGTAAGAGGAGCACACAACTGCTGGGATTTCACAATTTATTAAAGGGAATGTCCACCACTCTAATCAAAAAAGTATATCTTGTAGATTACCCCCCAAAACGTAGAGTTCGTTTTATAAAAAACTTTTAATTCGGCTCACACACAGAGCTATTTTACTTACATGCTCCTCCTTGCTCCACCGCCGCGGCTCTGCACTTCCAGGTAAGGCAGTCGGTGTTGGCCGTGACTGTGACGTCACAGCCAATCACTGCCTGCCATTCCTGGAGCAGTCTCCACTGCGGCTGCTCAAGAACACAAAAAGAACAGAGCAGCCACAGTGGAGACTGACTAAGGAACCCGGAAGCGGCGATGGAGCGAGGAGCATGTAAGTATAATAACTCTGTGTGGGAGCCAAATTAAAAGTTTTTTATCAAACGAACTCTAGGTTTTGGGGGGTAATCTACAAGATATGCTTTTTTGATTAGAGGGGTGGACAAAAGTGCAAAAAACCATCAAAACAACGTTTTGAGTAACTTGCTGCCCCCTTCCTCAGGTATAACCAATGCATTCCCTTTCCAAACATTTATACCAGTATGGCTCCACCTACTAGGTATGTGGTAACGAGTGATGGGCCAGGGGCCTAAATGAGGCTATCATTGTCCCACACAAGTGCTATTGTAGTTCATAACAATAAAATGTAATAGTACAATTTACCATATTCTGTGTCAAGTACCCTCCGGTTGCTCTCTACAATTGTTTTGATCTTATCCGAATAAGTACTATACTATAGGGGTAACCTTGCTTTCTTATTATTTAATTTGTCCCGTTTTTGTAACAATGTAAACCTGCATCACCATGCATCACCATTAAACCTGCATCACCATGTCACACCGCAAAGCAAAGGGGGCGCAATAAATATTACAAGCTCCAAGAAATATTTTTCACTCCGGCTTTACACTACCATCTAGAGGATAAAGACCAGAATACATGGTCCTTTGTACTGATGTACTAATAATGATTTTGGACATGTTTTCTTACAGCACATTTTTAACCACGACAAATTTTATTATGTGGTACACACTGATCAGCTCTTGTTTTAATAACTCACCTTGTATGTTTTTTAATCATTATTGAATACAGATGTTTAGCACATTTGTAATATTTATTGGTAACAATAATTATTTGACTATATAAGCATATTGCACATTATATATTATTTCACTTTATTGTTATGCTCTATAATAGCACTTGTGTGTACCTTGATTAGTGGGACTATGATAGGTAGGTGGAGCCATAAGAGTACAAATGTTTGGAACGAGAATGCACTGGTTATACCTGAGGTAGAGGGCAGCAAGCTTCTCCAAATGTTTTGATGTTTTGTGAAATCACAGCAGTAGTGTGCTCCTCTTACTCTTTTTGATTATTGGATTACCTTAAAACCTCTGTGTAGGGGTTTAACCTACCAAGCATTAGGCCAACACCAGTGTGCTAGAGTTGAACCTGGACACCTGAAAGGTATACTGTGAATATGTGATCTGATGGTGGGTACATTAGTCAGTAGAGCTGATCCCAGCTTTCGTTTCTGGGTTTTGGGCACAGACAAGGGTCCGGGTGAAGACAGCCGTGAATATCATTTCCTGGACCTTATTATGCTGGACTTGTGAGTGGGCATTGATGTCCTGATGTAGACCCATATGTTTTATCAGACAGAGCATGTTTGTTTGACTTACCTTTGTGACTTTTTGGATTCAGTCCAGTGTAATGTATATGTTGACTGCTTACTTCTGGAGTCCTGTAGCTTTAGAAATTTGATACATACCATGTATATTTATATCTTCACTAATAAATAACTTTGTTAATTATGGCCACAAGGGTGGGAATACTTGTTGAAGTTAAGGTGTGTTTATTTCCCTTTTATTTATAATTGTTCATGAAATTTTTAAACCCAGCACCATCCAATGTGGACATCACAGGCCTTTCAGAGAGTGTGCACCTTGTCCCTCTAATCATTATAACCTACAATGTATGTAAATGGGATAGAGGTTTTGGAAAAGAGGACACTACAGATGCAACCATACAGGCATATAAATATGCCTGCTCTATATCGAAAAATGACCTATGCAGAGGTGCAAGTCAAACTTATACATAGGGCATATTGAGCCTTTGATAAACCAGGAATAATCCATCCTGAAGGGATGATATGATCATTGAAATGCCCCATATGTACCAAAACACTGGCCTTTCTGTATACCATATACACTGGAGTATATGCCAAGGTTTTTATTTTTAAAATGTGCCTAAAAAGCTAACCTCGGCTAATACTCGAGTCACAGCAGTTACCAGGCACTTTTGCTGCATGCTACCCCTTTAAGGCAGATAAGGGCAATTGGGGGGACAGCATTCAAGTGCCTTCCTAGCCCCCTCGATCCCCCATCGGTTTGGTCAAAATCCAATGTGGGGATCAGGAGCTAGCAGCCCTGGGCTCTTTTACTGCATGCTGTCCGTATAAGGCAGCTAGGGGCAATCGGGGGGTGGCATTCAGGTGCCTCCCTAGCCCCCTCGATCGCCCAAATTGGGGCAGAGATCAATATTAGGTGATCAGTTCTGATCACCTAATAATTGATCTTTGCCAATGAATGAAAAATTTCTTCCTAGAAAATTCATTCTGGGAAGTGACTTTTCCAATTGGATTTTGAATTGGAAAACGTCATTTATGCCGTATTCCAAGTTTGTTATCATTCCCTAAGATGATCTGATTATGATCTTTAGGAATGATTTAAAAAAAAGTGAAATGCACATACAAAAAATTTTTAAAGTGATACATACACCTTTCCCTCCTATAATAAATCTATACCATATGTGGGCATGGGGGCAGTAGGGGTCATCATTTCTATCCTCGGCTTATACTTTTTAGGTAAAAATAAGCACTTGGCTTATACTCGGGTCGGCTTATACTTGAGTATATACGGTAATTGTGTGTGATAATGCTTAATAATTAAATGGTTTAGGACCAAAGTAGTGTTATATATTGAAACTATAACCAAGAAGAAATACCGTCCTTCCCTACTAGTCTGTTCCACAAAAACCAGGTATCTAACCTGCCTTTAAAATATAGTAACCCATCAGACCCAGCTTCAGAATCGCTTACGTGTGGTTAAGGCATCTACTCAGGGAGGTTTCCACATCTAGTACTGTTAGTCACCAAGAGGGTGATAATTAGAATAGTATCTGGTTCCTATGATGCCCGGAGTCCCCGATTATACCTTCAGTACCTATACCCCAATCTACAGCCGCTGTCTTCACCTATAGACAAGCCCCCGATCGTCAGGAGACTTGTCGCTCCTCGATGTATACGGTTACCCCCAGGCAATCAACTACCACCCAAATAACTGTTGACCCCAGAGAGACAGACTGGTCGACTATAAAAGCCATGGAGATCTGGGAGCATGCAGTGGTGGGCTCAGACAGGGGCTTTAAAGTACCATGACGAGAATTTCTAGGCGCTTTACTGCATGCTCAAACTACAAAGGCTTTAACATAAGCTTGAGCATCTCTGGACACAGAAGGCCACCACACATGACATAAGCTCTCAGGTCTTTTTCTTCCCAGGATGCCCAGATAATTTAGAGTCATGGAACTGCTGAATGACCTGAAATCAGAGATTAGGAGGAAAAAACAAGCAGTTTGAAGGTTTACCAGGAGAAACATCGGACTGAAAAGGAATTAAAAGATCAGAAAGAATAGGAAACAGCTGAGAAGTAGACAAGGCATTCAGAAAACAAGGAGTAATTATCTGATCAACTAGGTAGTCCTCCTCTAACTCGTCTAGGCGCTGAAGTTTTCTGCCTTCCTGGACCCGTTTTTAGGACACACCTTAGCCAAGTGACCCGCCATGCCACAGTAAAGACAGAGTCCTTCCTGATGCCTTCTGTTCTTTTCCTCCAGACAAAGATTGGACATACCCAATTGCATGGATTCCTCTGGGGAAGATTGAGGGAGAACAGAAGGGGTCAGCGATGACCTAGAAGTCCCTGGAGTAACCATCAATCTCTCTTGAGAACGTCCCCTGAACCTACGATCAATTTTGATTGAAATAGATTTGTCAAGGGAATCAGTAAGAGGGTAATTCAAGAGGGCGTCTTTAATGGGCTCCGGGGAGGCCAAAGACAAACTAATTGTTTAAAGCTGGATCATTCCAACGGGTACTCACCGCCCATACTCCTCGGCAGAATGTTTGTCCTGATGAAGGTTCCTAATCTTGGCCTCAGCAGTGGTGGTATGATCAGGATCTGGGTAGAGAAGAGCCATCGAAAAAGGCAGTCACAGATACTAACAATGGACTATCATCTGGAAGACCAAATGCCCAGGTCTGCGGGTCCCCTTGAAGGAGGGATATCACCAGGGCAGCTTTCTGGGATTCAGAACCAGTGGAGGTAGGACATAGCCGGAAATATATCTTGCAAGAGTTCATAAAGTTATCGAACTTGCTACGATCTCCATTAAATTTCTTAGGGAGGGGTCCCTTGGGCTCAAAAACAGGAAGTGGAGCGACTGGAGGAGACCTATTTTCCTGGGCCGCTACCCTTTGGGCTAGTTGGTTGACAGCCCCAGTTAAAAGCCGTAGTTTCTCATGTATATCTTCCATTGCCTGTTATAATGTGATGCCCAGAGTCCCAGAGTATACCTTCAGTGCCTATACCCCAGTCTACAGCTGCTGTAGATCATCAGGAGACTTGTCACAACCGCTGTATGCGGTTACCCCCAGGTCTTAGAGCCCCAGGTCAGGTATAGATGCTGAGGCAGGGTATACTCTGCAAAACAGGAACTGGAAGATAAGAAAAGGGCAAAATGCAAGGATAACAATGAGAAGAACAATAATAATATGAAAATACAAGAACAAGACTTGGCTTCAAGGAGTAGATTTAGCTACTAGAACTAATAGCATTGGGCACTAGCTTGGCTAGACCAAAATATAACAGGCAAGGACTGAGTGCCAAAAACAGACTTAAATACTGCAGAGGAACGGAGTGGCAAAACCAGATGCAGGGATTGGCCCATTCAAAATAAATTGGATCTCCTCCGCCCCCCATGAGAACTACAGGAGCAGAGGAGACAAGTAGAGGTGTTTGTGCGCATCCGCACGGCGCCAAAAGACCGAGTGGCGCGAGCAGGAAGAGGCGCACGAGTGAGCGAAGATGGACACTGCGAGATGACATCAACGTTTGAGGACGCTCTGGTCGCCAAACATCAGAACGAGGAGCAGGTAAGCAAGTTACTAGCTACTAGTTAGTTTATAAGTGTGAGGACTTGGGTAGCAGGGATCTAGTCTGTGGCACAATCTGTTTCACAATATGAGTCACTTGACTCTGGTTTATTACCTCTGAAAAGCCTGCCCATAATCCATCACTCTATTCCAGACCCTGGATACTCTAAGACGAATTACAACCACAAATTCTTTAACAGTGCAGTAATTACTGCTATACAATTCAGGACCCATAACCCCAGAACTAGCCTATACTGTATGATAATTTAAACAACATTTTTGACAAATGTACATCTAATTTTATCATATTAGTTTACTCTGGACTTTCTGATTTTTTTGTCCCATTGACTCATATGGATCCATTTTCGGATTTTCAATTTTTTTTCGAAATCCCGAAAATTTAGAAAACGTAACGGAAAACACCACTTTTGAACATCTCTAGTGGCAATGTACCATTGGGTATACAACTCTCAACCAACTCTCACTGAAATCAGACAGGATATCACCCAAATCCTATATATTGAAAAATTAGACTCTGAATTAAATATCACTAATGAAAAGAGTAAAGCCCTTGAGCACTTTTAAACAGGCGATAATTGCATGTTTTAGACTATGCATTAAACCCACTCTGACCCAATATTACACTAGGGGCCCTATTTATAAAAGATCGGTATCGTTATCGGTAAATAACGACCGTTATCGGTAAATAACGGTCATTATCGGTAAATAACGACCGTTATTTACCGGTAACGACCGTTATTTACCGATATCGTTAAATACCGGTCGTTATCGGTAAATACCGGTCGTTATTTACCGATAACGGTCGTTATCGGTAAAACCCCGGTCGTTATTTTACGATAACGATCGGTATTTTACGATAACGATAACGATTTTTTATAAATAGGGCCCTAGGAAGCATGGGTTTTACTTATTTTCGGCACTTTGTGGCTGATAATGCATCTAGCTAATAATCTTTAATTACCTAAATGAGGACAGTCTGGAATGTTAATAAGCTTAACAGTTTTTTTTGATAATAAGTTACGTTATGAGATCACTTATGATTTATATAACTGCATTTAAATATTTAAATGATAGTAGTTTTGGTTGATATATCCTTGTCTTTGATACATATGCACAACATATATTTTACCTTTCTACCTTCTAGGAGGGAGAGAGGAATGGGAAGAGTCTGACCAGGGGCGTAACTACCAGGGCACCGAATGCAGGAGGGCACGGGAGTAAAGGGGGTCCCATCTTATTTTTCCTATGACAGATATAGCCTCATCTCAGAAAACCACTGAGGATGAAACACAAATAGGGGCCCAGGGATTCCTTGTTATGCCGCTGAGTCTAACCTATGCATGTACAATATGATATAATGGTTGGTGACATATGTATTCAGACTACGAAACATGCCTCTGAACTCTGTATGATATGTGTACCAGAACCCGAAAAAATTGTAACAGTAAGTTCGAAAATGTTTAAATTTAGAAAATTCCAACACTCATCACTAGTCAAAAACATCAAATCAAGGCTGCATTTATCAATGATTTTTGCCACTTTTCTGTATCCTTGCATAGAATTGATATTTTAAACAAGAAAATTCAGAAATCTGATCCATTTAAACACACACATTTCTTTTAAAGGAATAATTACACCGTAAAATCAAGTTATGGTTACTTGGAAGCTGCAACTTTAAAAATACTATTGCCATTTTTTCCCTCCGGTGTGACGTCATGCGTCAGTGCGGCAGATGCGCGTGTGCACGGAGCGCAAGGGCTTACCAAATGAGGCTGACCAATCAGGAAGTATCTGCAAATCTCGGAGGGGCGGGGCTAAAAGCAGAACTTTTACCTCTAGGCTAAGAGAGACACTATATAAACCATTGGTACATGTAGAATATTGTACTAGGAACATAATGGAAACAAAAAATAAAGATACATTGGGGGAATCAAACTCATGACTAGAGATGGACTAGAACTCAAACTCGAACCCGAGTTCGAGCCGAACTATTCGAATTCGAACGAATTCGGACTTCTCGAATTATGCTGGACGCGATTTTCGATATTTTCAGACTTTCGATAAATATCGAATGTTCGACTGTTCGAGCATCGAATCCGTGAGTAAAGGGTCCATTAAAACCTATACGCGAGCATCGAATCCGCGAATAAAATGTACATGGTACCTAGGCACAAACATCGAATCTAAGAGTAAAGTGTCCGTTAAAGCCTATAAGCGAGCATTGAATCCGCGAGTAAAATGTACATGGTACCTAGGCGTGAACGAACTCGAAAATAGCGTGAGTGAGAGTAAAATAGATTTTTCGAATGTCCTGGATATTGGAACATGTTCCCCAGACCATTTCCCAGGTCCCACAGCCATTTACATTAAGTTACCATTAATATTTTAATTGTATTTCATTAGAACTTTTCGAACTATTTGACTCCCTTTGACTTTAATGGGTCAGTTTTCGAACTTTCGATATAGTTCGAAAACTTTCGAAAGTTCGCCCATCTCTACTCATGACCTTCTGAACTGTATGTGTCTAAACCTGGCGCCTTACAAGGTGAGCCACCACTGAATAAGCTGAAAGCCTAGGAACATTTAGAAGCTTTATCTTTTGCATGGAATATAATAAAAACAAAAAAAAGGTTTAGCTGGGGTATTGAACTTGTGATCTTCTGAACTGTATGTGTCTAAAGCCGGCATCTTACAAGGTGAGCCACTGGTGAGAGATTCTGAACTGTGTATTTTTTAAACCCCGGTGCCTTACCTGGTGCACCAACACTGAATAAGCAGAGAATCCAGCTACATCTGGAAGCTTTATCTTATGCTAGGAAAAGAATATTTAAAAAAAAAATAGAATATGGAATCCCTGATAACTTTGAAATCTGCTTGTTACTCTGCAGTTTATTTTCCAGCAACTCACACTGACTGGTAAATAAACTGCAGGGTAACAAGCAGCTTATCAGGGATTCCATATTGGTGTGGAAAAATCTGTATGGAAAACACTCTGTGCATAGAGACAGTGAATACTGAGGTCAGGGGGTGTGGTTCTTTGATGACTTCATGGGCTCTGGTATGTACTGGCAACAACATGGAAGCCTTCTTATTTACAGAATCTATTTCTCACATATACTAAATGCAATGTACCACAGAAGAATCTTACAATGTATAGGTGTTCTGGGGAGAAAAACTTTCACATTAGGTTTTTGAAAATTTAAGTTTAGTTCTCCTTTAAGGTTTCTAGCTCCTCGGGTGGTCATGGTCAACAAGTAGAAAATCTGTAGCAAAGATTTTCTATTAGCTATTGTATAATCTTCTGCTTCGCTATCCATGAGTGGATTCTAAGTGGTTAATCTTGCGCTAACCGATTTATGGGGGGGTGAGGAAATGTCAAATGTGTCAATTAAATATATGGGGAAAAAACACATATGTGTCAGACAAACAGCAGGTGGAAGGTTTCTAAGACAGGCAGATAGATTGCAAACCATGCAGCAGTGCCCCCGAGCACAGGTCATGAATTTTTAAAGCTGTTGATCTGCTTGGAGCCCAAAGTGGTGGAGACTATGGAATTTACATACAATTTATAAATGTCTTGTTCATTGGTGCCAAAATCCTAGATTCTATGATCTAAGTCACGCAATAGAAACATTTGTTGGTTCAAAACATTTTAAACTTTTCTAAACTTATGGTAAAAGCTACTTTATACAATATAATGCTTCTACTATAGAGCTCTATAGTTACTGCCTCATTCCTTTCCTCTCTCTGTTCCTCTTCAGTTGGATATCCATATTTGTGATTTACATGTAATAATGTCCTCAAGGCCTTGCATATGTGGAAAATAAAAGACAAATCCATATAATTAAAAAATGTTTGCCAACATAACATTTAGAATGTTTTTCCCATAACGCATACATAACAAAGTTATGTAACAACGTAAGGCTTTGTTTTTGTAACATTGTAACTATTCTCTGTCTGGCGGTTTTTAGCTTTTTGCTGATGTAGTAAGATTGGTTTAGGTTATTTATTTTACTGTTTATAAGGGTGTGCACAGGCGGTGTAGTCGGAGGCTGTTCTTTTAAAGAAGGGGAAGTGACATCACCTTGCATCCTGACAACAACCACCACACAATCAGGGAGATTCAATAAAAGTTCTTATCGTTCAAAATGGTGCTAATGTTGCCCCAACCAATCAGATCTTATTTAACATTTGAAAGCTAACATCTGATTGGATGGGGCAAAAAAAAAAAAAGCACCATTTTAAACGATAAGAACTTTTATTTAATAACCCTGAATATGTGATATTTGGTAGCCTTTAGTTGTTTTATAGCCATCCATTAGTTTAGTTGTTTAAAGGGACAGTCCAGTGGAAATTAGCAATATTTGTTAAATTGTTAGTTTGTGTAATGCCTTCTTAGTTATTCTACATATTATCTCCCATTTTGAAAAATCAGTTGATTTCATACCCTTTGCTGTTCCCTGCTGTTGACATTAGTGAGCTGCCATTTCAGGTTCTAATGGTCCTTCTTCTTCCCAGGATGCACCACTTCCTTGGACTGTTTCTAACAGTAATTTCCACTGATTGGCTGTTGGATGGGTCAAACATGCTCAGATCCCTACTGAGCAACTGAATCAACCCAGGCGCTGGGTCAAGGGCAAAACCATAATGGTCTCTACTAGGGGTCCTGCAAACATTTTCTTTTTTCAGAAAAGCATACGTATTTGCACTGAACTTCCCATTTAATATCCATCTTGCTCTTTGAGCGACATCTTGTGGACACATTTGCCAAGCTGCAGTTCATGAGGCTGTGAATGTCATTATAAAGATAAGCAACTAAAGCTAAATACTTTTCTAGAAAGGATATACTTGATTTATAGTAATAACTGTACCAACAGCCATGCAACCCCATATCTTCCCTAATAACCCATTCATTGGAACATTTTCCCTCAAACACTACCATTTTTCTTAGTTTAGGCAACAATCACCACAAAATACCTTCTCACCTACTGTACATATGTAAAGTTGTTGGATTGCAAAATTAAGTATAAACAATTACAATGTAAACCATTAACTTCAATTTGGGGCTTTATTTGTCCTTGAACCCTTCAGTGACCTTCTAAAGGACAGTTTTAAACTTTTGGTAAATGGTTAAATGATCTAACAATAACTGTCATTGCTACTTTCTACAAAAGGATGCTTTGACAGCAGAAAGATTTTTTTTTTACTATGCACCTCTCTGTTCTTTCCACTAATTGAGTTAAATTATGAATAGTTTGCTTCCAGATGGGAAGAAACAAGTTATACAGTGGGCTAACTTGTGTTTTTTTGCACTAAAGCTGGGTACACACTTTCACAATCTTTAAAAAATGACAGAATATGCAAGATTCTGTCTGACATTTCCTGTTCTTTAAGGTTCTGAGGTAATCCCGAGGCCTCAGGAGCACTAGATGGTAAATGGTATTGTCCCTTTCTCATTCATGTGTGAACCCACATTAAGGAGGATATTTGTATTCCACACCAATTAAATGTTACACCAATTCCACATAATGTACCCAGACATTGGAATGGTTGCAGCAAGGGTAATTGGTGTGGAATACAAATAATAAAATACCGGAAAGGAAAGGAGACAAACAAGCTGCACTATCCAGACTGGAAACAAAATGGATTTATGAAATGGAAACCTTGTTCCCGAAAGTAATAAATAGGGACTTATGGAGTTTTAATTAACTTATTAACATTATTATTGTTTTTATGCCAGTTAGTATTGTTTTTATGCCAGTTATTATTGTTTTTTACGCCAAAGTTATTATTGTTTTTTTTTATGCCAGATTTATTGTCTTTTGTAGGCCAGTATCATTTTTATGCCAGAATTGATCTTAATGTTTTATTGTTATAAAATTCACCCATGAGACAGTTTATAAGTGAGGAAATTCTATCCTTTTGTATGTACTTTTAAATCAATTGCTCTTAGCCCTTCCTTTTATTATAAATTTTTATTAATCGTTATTATATGACAGTTTTTAAGATTTTTATCCATATTTATCCACTTTGGCATCTATTAGCCTTTTATATATTGTATAGTAACCATCCAGCATAGGCAACCATCCATAGCCCCAAATGTTCCTCTAACGTAATACCAACATCACCACAGATAGACGGGAGGTCCCCCTAGTAAAAAAATGCATGTAAATTAAGCACATAGAAGCGAAAATATTCACTTTTATTCCAGACGAGAATTAAAGATGGCGCTGGAACGCATGGTGGAATGTAAAAGGCGGAAGCGCGGAAGTGTCACTTGAGAAAGGACCTAGACTGTCTGAAACATGTCGTGGTGTGCACAATGAATGCACTGTTGTTTACAGCAATACCTGTGGGGTTGTCTGAGTTTTTGGTTGCTCTATACTACACACTTTTATTTTGACTTTAGAATCTACAATTTGGCCACTGTGGACACAGCTTGTCCAAGGGGATCCTTTTTTTTTTTTAAATAACAACATTTGCACTTTTATGTCATTTAGTGTCCTTGCACAGGGCACTTTACTTTTGGATACCGTTTTTATGGTGTTTGGAACCAAATAAAGCTTCACCCTTATTTAAATGGACAGCAGAATTCCCATACAAATGTCTGGAAACTACAACTCCCAGCATACTTATGTTGCTGGGAGTTGTAGTTTCCAAACATCTGTATGGGAATTCTGCTGTTAGGTTAAAAGTTCAAAATTCTGCTGTTAGGTTAAAAGTGGAGAGCCCCCCCCCCAGTTGCAGTCCTTACCCCAATCACCTCACATTAATGTAGTAGCTCAGACTCTGAATCCTTACCGGCATCACTTAGCACTTAGCACTCCGAATCCGGCTGCCGCACGCTTAGTAAGTACTGTGCATCTGCCAGCTGACGTCACTACTTGGCGCCTCTCACCGCCCGGCAAATCCACAGTGCTCACTGTGCGTGCAGCAGCGGGATTCGGAGTGCTGAGTGATGCCGGTAAGGACTTGACTCGAGTATAAGCCGAGGCAAGGTTTTTAGGTTTATTTTAAAACCTAAAAACCTTGGCTTATACTCGAGTAAATAATAAAGACAGAAATGTGTGCAGTAAATATTAATAATAAACAATTAAAGAAATATTTTAGCATCCATTTTAAAACAAAATAATTTATAAAACTAGAATAAGTAAAACAAACAAAAAATTAAACTTTACATTTTAAAGGGTATCTCTACGCCTAAATTAAATTTTCTATTATGTATAGTACACCACATCCCACCCCCAACCACCGAGTTACTTACAGACCTTTTATCCCCCGGCATTCTGTTCCTGGTTCTCTGCTAGCCAGACACAGCAGGGAGGGGTGGGACTGGCAGCTGTGTCTGTAATTGGCTAGCCGGCAGTCAATCACAGATGCATCTGACGCCTATTCAGTGCACTGGGGAAAAAGGTTTGTAAGTATCTTACTGTGGCTTTTCTTGCAAAATTAACTCGGCGGTTGGGGGTGGGGTAAACTGCATACAGTAAAAAGTATTTAAAAGGCATGTCCACTCCCAAAACTATATTTTAACCCACTACTGGCCCAACTGTTACATCCCTGCTCCAAATTGTTGCCCTGCAATGACTCTTCAAAGTCCCAAAAACTAAAGAGCAGGAGCCTGCTTGTGTCCCTTACTGTGTATGCCTTCTGTCTCTCCTCCGGGAGAAAAATTATATGTGCGGCGAAGCCCTCCCCCCTCCCTCCCATTTGTCCCTCCCTCCCTCCCCCTATCTCCAAATACATTTGCTGTAGTGTAGGGCTCCCTCTCCCACCCCCAACTGCTATAGTAGTTTGTCAAAAATGTAAGCCCGAACTGTACTTACACTGCCTCTTTCCCCCGGGGTTCTGCACTGCCAGAAGCCACGTCCGTGATTGTCTGCCTCTCAGCAAATCACGGACGCGGCTGCCGGTCCGGCCCCCTGCTTGCAGTTTCATGCAGAGGGTCCTGACAGAACACCACGGGAAAAAGGCAGTGCAAGTACAGATTGGGTAACATTTTTGACAAACTACTATGGCGGTTGGGGGAGGGAGCCCTACACTACAGCTAATTTGCCAAATAGAGGTGGACATGCCCTTTAATGCTAAAGAATGCAGCAGACGGAAGGGATCTAGAGGGAGGAAGGGGGGGGGGAGAAGGGCTTCCCTGCACATGTCACTGTCCTTATGGAGGTTAGGGTATGTATACTGAAAAATGACTTTGCATCATCTTTATCTATAAATAAATAAGTGTAAGTAGCACTTACTCTGAGGTGTGTGTGTGTTGCTGCATGCCTTCGTTACAGAACTTGTTTTGCTCAGGCTAAGTATTTTCCCACAAACCAACTGTCAAAACTGCATACAGCATACCAACTGTCAAATCATTCCAGCTACAGCATAACTGCTCACAGAAGAATAGTTAATGACAGTAAGACACTTGATTGACAGCTGAAATGTAAAATGTTTCAGATTTGATATCTAAAGAAATATGGGACAGATCAACAAAAAATACAGTGGTTGTTGGGAAGAATTAGAGTCTCCACTAATGGGCAGTTTAAAAAAACAATTTTCCAGTATACATACTCTTTAAAGGGTACATACACTGGAATTTTTTTTTTTTTAAATGCCCATTAGTGGAAACTATAAATCATCCCATCTATCACTGTACCATTTATGTTTTAGCATTTCTATAAGCAGTTTTGCTGTGGCTGGAATGGTTTGACAGTTTGTGTGCTGCATGCAGTTGGTATGTGGAAAAATAGTCAGGTCAGTGGTCAGAGCCTGAGCAAAACAAGTATTGTATTGAAGGCATGCTGCAACACACACCCCAGTAAGTGCTATTTACATGTATTTATTTATAAATTAAGATGGCGCAAAGTAATTTTTTATGCACTTTCAGGAAGCAGCAGGGACCGGATGACTCACTGACAGCTCCTACCCTTCAGTTTTTACAACTTTAAACCGGCACTGCAGGAGAACTATTTGGAGCAGAGATGTAAGGTAAGGATTTTTTAACACTACACAGTGGGGCCAGTATGGGGTTCAATTTCAATTTTGAGGTGGACACGCCTTTAAAAAAAAGTCCCACTCTAACTGGAGCCCCAAGTCTAACTGGAGTGAGGTCTATTCTGGCCACCCTCTGGACACCACATATCCTCTGTCCCTACTGAAGATGCCTCATCTGCAAGTATATATTTTAAAAAAGACATAATATGATATGGAGTTGTGATATAACATTTCCTACAACAATAGTTTGTGTTGGTAAACAAAGTTTTCTGCCTCTGACAGGAAAGTACTACACTTTAAAAGGACATGTAATCACACAGAAATTATGATTAATAACCAACAATCTTAAATCTGCCTTTTTTTCTTCTTTGAAATTCCTATTCCGTTTTTTTAGCTCTGGGAGTTTTACTTTTTTTTAGCAAAGAACTGTCAATCACCCAGCCCCTCCTCCTGACACACTACTTGTAAAACTATCCATTCCATAAAAGTAAAGCTTATTTCTCTGTCACTGCATGGCTAATTGATTTAGCATTAATATCAGGAAAATTATTATCTGTTGCTCTGTGTTCTGTCTGTGCAGATAAACCCAATCCTGCAGTTAGCTGCTGTCTGTGTTAGTTATGTCCCAATGTAGCACTGTAGTTAAAGAAATAAATTACATGCCCCCCACACACACCTTCAAACTCCTACAGCTAAAAGAAAATCTTACATGATTCAAGCAGTGATTACATCTCCCAGTCCTGCTTACCTTCCCATAGCAAAGCGGTTTTACCTTCACTATAACACAAAATCACTGGGTGAATGCTATTGGCTGTACTGGGGCACAGATCATCTCCACTGCAAATGCTCCACACTCCATTTGTGCCTCAGTTTTGGGAGGGGGTGGATACAGAGAGAGGATACATGCATACTAACTAGGAGTGAGCTGAACAGGACATGAGGGGATCAAGTTCCTGGCAGCACTAAAAATATAGAAATGGATAAAGGCAAGTAATTTTTTCAGCTTAGTGTCCCATTAACATTAATGAAAAATTAAAATAACACAAAAGAATATGACCAACAAAAACAATGTTATAGTGGCTGACTGGCTGTGTTTCATTTATTTCTTCTTGTGACGTGTTGTGAAGTAAGGGGTACAATCACTACTAAACAAAGTATTTCAAACAAATTCAGAACAAGAGGTGCTTTAATAAAATGAAGGTGATACACAATTGAGAACAATTACATCAAAAAAATTCAAATTTAAATAGCAATTTAAAGTTCTTTACAAAAAATACAAAGTTACATTAGTACAAAGGGGAAAAAAAGGTTCTCAGGCAATTATTTATGTGGGTTCTAACAAAAATACAAATTCATTTTTACATTATATAACAATAAAGTTTAAATAGGGATAAATATATGTGCATAGGATACTTGCTTTCAAGCCTTTTCCTTTTGAGGTCAGACAATCAGAACTGCAAGTCAAAGAGGGACATTTCTACATAAAATTTTAGTGCCTAGAGGTGTGCCATCAAACCTTATTTTGAGGAGAGAGGTCACTAGAAACATATGCAACTGTAGCTCAGAAATCCTGGCTAAATTAGCAGTTCTCTCCTCTGGGATCGGTATTATGCACTATTATTCCACAGGTTAGATAATCAACTGTATAATCTTGACCTCTCTCTCAGCCAGCTACAAAGGAGGTGGTCTGATTTGAAGAGGTAGAGGCCAAGATGTGTGTAGACCATGACCATATGAGGGAGTCTGAACAGCAAGTATGATTACAATAAAACATTAAAGGGCAACTATAGTAAAAAAAAATTTTTGTCTATATACAATGTACAGATCACTTAGTATAAGCTGCCTTACTTTCATGTTGCTGTGTGGCTTCGTTTCTTCACACTGGCAAAAGTTTGTACCAAGCTGTGTAGCCCCCCTCTCAGTCTAGTCCCCCTCCAGCAGTAAAGGGCTGTATGAGAAGTCCGGGCATGCTCAGTTGAAAGGTCTTTAAATGAAGTGCTGACATCCTGTTGACCCTCCCTTCCAGAGCTAGACTGCAAGCAAGCAAAGTGTGGGAGAAAGTAGCAATATGCTGAAGGGAGGGGCAGAGGGGGAGAGAGGAGGACAAGTGGTGCTGAGATTCTTTACAAGTTACTGAACTCTGCCTGTTCTCTAAGTTTGCTAATTGTTATTTATTTTTGTACCTAAAGTTCATATCTCTCCCTCTGCTTAGCTGAGATCATAATCACTGAAAACAGGTAGTGTAGCAGCAGCAGTAGTGATAGACCTTCACAAACACAGTGAAACTGCTTGCTGTCCTGATACATTTCAGTTTCTTTAGTCTATATATTTCATAGATTGCACTGTATGTCTTGTTTGGTATATAGTCTGTATTACTTACTGTATTATTATATATACTGTATTAGTGTTTACTTGGTGATGTCCACTTGAAATGCTGGTTTGTATGTATATAAGATTTTGTTTGGGGGTTGAGGGGCTGTTTTATAATGTGTTATGCTCATATTGCTGGGTTAATGGTTTATTGATTGTGTTTAGCACTACAGCATTTGACTAGGTGTTGCACATGGTACATATAGTGCGGGTGAGGGAGTGTGTGACAGTACTGCGTGGGAGCTTTGGATTGTGTGGGTGTGTGCCTTTGAGTGACAGATGAGGTGTAGCAGCTCCTACAAATCACAGCATATTCAAAGGCTTATATCTCGGGGACTATGAAGAATTTAAAGAAACTAAAGGTACCCTGGTGGTTGGGATACATTAGAAGGAATTTAAAAAAAAATCTCACTATAATTGCCCTTTATCCGCATAACACAGAAGTATATGGCCATGAAAAAACTATGTTATCAGGTCCGTCACTCGCTACCATGAGGAAGAATGAGACTTTTGGCTCAGGTGGTGGTCCTGTGAAATTAAAAAGTGGTACTTTGATTTAAAAAAAAAACAACGTGTCTGGATGTCTGCGGGCACACTCGCTGTTCGCTTAAAGAAGCTGTGATCTTATCCTGCCTCTGCCTGCCATCTCCACACTTTTGCCAGTTAACCATAAAATGTTAGAAAAACCTGTGTTTTGTGCTAGCAAATGTGTTGGAACATGTTCATAACTAATATATTAGTTTTTTTTATTAAAAAAATAGAATTGCAGGTGATGCATCATTCAAGATACCACAAGTCCCTGCACCCCCACTACACGGGTCTTCTCCTCATCCTCCACTTTCCCCCTGAACCATAATTATTATTATATTTGTTCCCCAGAATTATGTTTAATCTTTTATTTTTAAAAGCTCACTTTGTGCAGGGCTAGATCTAGGTCATAAGGTAAGACTCAGGGGGTGAGGACCACATGGTTTAGGTACTCACTGGAGAGACTTGTGAGATAATTGCCCTTGAATGGGCAAAATAAGTGCATTGTTCACTTACAGGTCATACCAGAAGGCTAGTGGACATCCTTTTAAGGGTTACTGTGGTCTCCATCGCATCTTCCATTATACCATACATATATCTTCCAAAATTGGTTATTTGTGGAAAAGTTCAGAAATATTACTTCCTGCTTTATTTTTCCCCCAGGATTAAGTCTTAACTGAGCATGCTTCTCCCTCAGGGCGGATGTGGCAATGGTAATTTCATTAAATAGCTTTAAAAGTGAACAATTGTGGATAATTGTCTAAAACTAAAAAACAATGAGTACTGGTATTAATACATATACTGTACTGTAGTTCCAGGGATACTTTCTGATTGCCATTTGACAGTCTACTCCCCCAAAAAATTTTCCAGCTGGGTGGAATGAAAAAGTTGCCGGTTGGGACAGTACTGAGAAATTTAGTGGTGGGGAAAATAAATGTGCACTATTTTTATTAATTACTATTATTTTCCAGTGCTTTTAAGGTTTGACATGCCCTTCCTTTAAACGCAGTATAATTACATTGAAATCAATACAACCTTTTTCATGTCTAACTTTTGTCCCACCAAATGTTAAATACAACTCCCAGCATTCCTTGGTTGCAGAACACAGGGAGCTGTATTTTTGAAAAATCTTAAGGGCCTCAGGTTTGGCATCCCTGATATAGGTGTTTGGTTTTAATGAAAACAAGCAGGTGCACATGAGCCGCTCACAGACCCCGACAGCCTTTGGAGTGCAGACCAGAAGGAGCTTTCCGAAGCGTAAGCAAACAAAGCATAGGACAGGCCGCACTTCCTTCAAAAATATCAGTCTTCCTTTATATATTACAGTGTGGGGGTGCATTATCCTATATATATAAAAAGTAAAACATGGTTAGAGCTGCAGGGGGCATAATGAAGTGAACCTGATCTTGGCACAGCTCTAATTACTGGACTATTGCAAGGGGAAGGCTGGGTGGTAGACAAAGCCCCATATAGTTTGTAAAATATTAACATTACTTGACATTTAAAGGACAGATAATAAAACGTTGCAACTTTGCAAATCCCTTACATGCCAGTTTCATTGTGAAATACACGGAGACGCCCCACGCACGTACAACACGCAGATCCTCAACCAAAAACGAAACTAAAACGAGCTGATGGGACCCCAATGAAACAGCGAGGGGCGGGGCTAACGGGCAGGTTGGACTGGGAAGCGCCAATAGGCAAGATGAAGGGGGCGGGGTATAATTTCCACTTGGTATTGGGGGCGGAGCTACGACCAATACTGAGTGTGTAGCTGGTCGCTATTTATTTTGTCTGGAAGTGTCCAGCGATGTAAAGTCGCAATTTAACCCCGAGGTAGAGCACAAGGAAGTTGGCAGTAACTCCCTGAAAAGAAAAACACGATGGCGCTTGATTGCGCAGACGATGGGATATAAACGGACGGTAAGACAAACCAAACCGGACCACCTGTACTATGTGGGAGGCTCAACGTGCAGACCCGGGTACACGGACAGTGTTAGGCGCTGGTATGTGAGCGGAGAGGGAGCAATATGGAGCGGAATGAAATGTTCCCCCTGAGCTCGGTTACGCAGCAGCACCTACACCCTGCCATCTACCAGCTCGGCCATACCATAGAGGGGGGTGAGGATGGGCACCCGTGTGTCCCTTTTCCTGGGCTCTATCATCCAGGCGCTGCGGTTCTGTGCCGAGAGTGTGAACCTGCAATGGTGACTGAACCGAGGGGCCTGGCTGAGCTGGATGATGAACGCGAGTTGCGAGAGAAGATGGGCGATCTTCAATTGGTGCAGCCGGGGCAGGAGCAACGCGACCTTATGGATGGGAATCGGAAGGAGACAAGCGAGGGCTCACAACGCCGAAGAGCCCGGTCTCTGCCCGTTGAACAGTGCCCGGCCCTGGGGGCGATGGACGGGGAGGACAGCTCTCTACTCTGTTGCTGTAAATTGAAGAAAAAAGTCCAGTTCGCCGATTCACTGGGTCTCTGCCTGGCAAGTGTCAAACATTTCCTGCCCTCAGAGGAACCCTCCGTCCCCTCGGCTGTATTGGCCCGACTGCAGAGCTACCCCCCTACGGTGCTAGGGCAGCGAGATGTAGGCACGGAGCAGGAACCGAACACCCCAGTACCCGATGACGAGCTCCGCGCGAGAGTAGAGGAGCAGGGGGTGTGTCTTGAGCAAGCGTTGGACACACAATGGGGGATTAGGGGGTGTGTCCTTGTGAGCGAGCCTCGCAACGATGTGCAGGTTAAGGTACGATACACCTTTAATGACTGGCTTTCCTATTTGGACTGCCCGGCCTCTACCGGACAATTCGTTGTCCCGGGCACACAGCGCTTCCTTTTTACTCTCTGCTACCCACCAACGACACGTCGTATCCAGTTTGCGATATGCTGCAACACAGGCAATGGACAGGAGCTATGGGACAACAATCAGGGCGACAACTACACTGTGTGCTGCCATCAGGATCCCCTTCAGGACTTTCAGGCCTCTGAGACAGAACAGGAAGAGTGTGATCCCTTGCAGCATTGGTAGCCAACATATGTTGTATGCTGGTCCAATATCAGATTTAACTTTGTCATGTTTGCACTTTCCTTTCCATTTAAAGCAGGAAATGAAGGATCTTCCTGTGCCTATGCACCAATGGGGTGGAAGGAGCTTTCACTTTTATTTCAAAATAGGGAATGTTTGTCTTAATCTATATGCATTAAAAACAAGTTGCAATTGCTGTTTGAAACAAGTATTAAAGCAAACAATAAAATAGGTAATGGATTCCTGATGAATTTGCTTTTAATTAGCAGTTTGTAGATTTGCATTATAGTGCTAAATTATTTTTGTAGATGTCCATGCTTTTTATGTTTATGTGAGGTAGGGCCATTCTAGGCATAGGCAACTCACGTGAACAGCTAGGAAGCAATTCAAAGTTTTCTTTTAAAAGGCTGGAATTCTGATCAGCCAAAGAGCAATAATCTGTTACCAATCTAGTTTCCTGCAGCCTCTCTTTTTGCATACATTATAATCATCTTGGATGTGTATTCCATTCAACTCTCTTCCTCACACATTTGCACACACATTGGATGTCCTCTTCTGAGCAAATCCATACTGTAGTGCACATGCAAATGAATAGTAAAGTACATACATATTGTAGTGCAAATGTAAACAAATATTAATAAGCCTTATCAATATTAACTTTTACTGGCCATAACAGAAGTGCACATTTGACAGTCAAATTCTATAAAATCAGAGTACAACAGGAGGTAGGCGCATGATCTTCTATTTTCCATATTATTTTAGGAAGCATGGCTATTAAAAATTATTATATAATCATTTTAAGGTTCTGAACATGAATTTCTTATTTTAAGTAAGTTTAAGGGAACATTTTACCATTTTATATTAAATATGAAAAAAGAATTACTAATACATTTGTACAGGGCACAACTTGCTTGTCCTTTTTAGCATCTACAGGAAACATACCATGTTTTTAAGCGGGGTTAATAATAGTTGCTGAGCTCACTATACAGTTAAGACATCCCAATAGTAAAGAGCCTTTATAACTAGCTGGAACCACATAAAGTTAAAGGGTATCTCCACTCATAAATTCAAGAACGGGTGGTAAAGGAGCTATGTCTTACCTCCCGTTCTTTAATTAAACAGTCAGGGAAAACAGAACTTACCTGCGATTGTGCTTCAGCCCTTGATTCTCTGACAGATCCCGTCTCTTCCTTGCAATCTATGTGCATACACGTACATTGTAAGGGCACGTTAAGATCTTTCAAAGAAGCCAGTTCTGGAGCTCGATCGCAGGTAAGTTTTCTGTGTTTCTTACATATAGCTTCGTTACCTCCCATTCTAAAAATAAACTGGAAAAAATTCTACTTATGAGTGGAGATACCCTTTACAGTTATTAAGGTCTACTACCGGACAAAATAAAAGGGAACATAGACTGTAACAAAAACCATAAAATAGCTTTCATTTAAACACATAGCAAAAGGAGAGTAACCAATTATCAGTAACTTGACATGTTTTGTGGGACACTTTACCATAACATCGGTTATTTGCTGCTTTACATAGTTTAGAATTATTTGCATAGGTACTTAAGACTAAAAATAATTTTATAATTTTACCATCATATGATTCCTTTCCCTAGTGACTCATTTCCTTTTTTTTTTTATTTTTTTACTTCCCCCTGTGATCTAGAATTTGCCTCCCCTCTTCTCCTAGTCCAGCTTCAATGAACTCCAATAATGGTTCCAGTAACCAGATTGTCATAAAACATCTTCCATTTAACTGGGTGTTTTATTTTTAATGATATATTAACCAGACACAAACATTTTTACATAACTGATTTAAAAAGGTTCACTTAATGTATACGGTATGTATGTTGCATTTCTTTATACCATGCATCTTAATTGATCTAGTCCAGGAGTTATTTTGCTGCATGAGCAATTATTTCCTGGAAATACGGACATCTTTTCAAAGCATTATTAGCTTTACTTGCCATTCGTTGTAGTTAAAACAATTGGTGTTGCTTTCCCATTTCGTGTTGAATGAATTTTTTTTTTGTAAAAAATAAATTACTGGTATATTCTTATCTGCAGTTGACCCTTCTTAAAAGGGTCCATTTGACTTTATGGTAAATATCTTCTTCCAAGAATGCTGGGTAAGTATTATGAAAATAGGGTTTGTGGGGGTCCTGCAGTTTGGAAAATGTTCTTTTTTAGAATGCTTGCTGTTTTTTTTTTTAAAATGTTCTATTCTATTATCAGATGGGGTAGCTTTTTTTTTCTTTCAAAGCCAGCAACATATTCTGGCTATTAGATTTTTATCTGTATTTACAAGTTTCACTAGAATTTGCAAATGCAGAGTTGCTTTTACTTTCAAATCACATTGCAGATTTTAAAGATAGTCCTAATATAAGTTAAAGGGCATGTCCACTCTAAAATAAACTTTCCTTAATAATGTTTAACGTTCCCCCCCCCAAACCTAGGTTTCGCAATATTTTTAAGTGTCAAAGATGCCCCTCAACTTGCATACCAGACCCGGTCCCTGACAACCGCTCCACTTTCTGGTTGTGGCTGCCGGTAAAGGCGCAATGTGATCTCACGCCCAATCACCTGATAGCCGCGACCAAGACGTAGAATGACTGTCAGTGCAGAAACCATCTGGTCCTGTTTTTGCTCGAAACAGGAGCAGGGGACAGCGCCCAGGCGGCAAGGTCAGGTAAGTCCTTACAGGGGAATCTTTGAAACTTAAAGGAATAGTTCACACAAAAAGTGAACTATTCCTTTAAAGCGGGGATTAAAGTCCGGGAGGTAAAGGACCTATCCCTTTTCTTCCGTTCTTCAATCACTTGACCAGGATCAAAGGTTAGTATTTTTAACTCGGGCACGATCCACCACAGCTCAGTTGAAAATTGCCAACCACTTACTGGTTTAGTTTACTATAGCGAGCATGGGCACTATAGTGAAACTAAACCAGGAAGCAGTTGGCAATTTCAACTGAGTTGTGGTGGATCGTGCGTGAGGTTAACATCCTTGATCCTGGTCAAATGATTGAAGAATGGAAGGTAAAAAAATAGGTCCTTTACCTCCTGGTCTTCAATCACTTAAAGGAATAGTTCACTTATTGTGTGAACTATTCCTTTAAGATTATTGCAAAACCTAAGTTGGGGGGGAGGGGTTTAAACATTTTAAAGTAAACTTTTTTTACGTTGGACATGCCCTTTAACTACAGGGAAATACATTGAGGGCATGGCCACACTGCAACGGAATCGCATGCAATTTCATGTGCGATTTTGTTGCGTTTGTGCATGCGTTTTTTCATTAAGTATTGGGAAATGCATGACATTGCGATTTAAAATGCGGAACGCAAATCGCATCACACCTGAAAACGCATGTTTTCGGTGCGTTGCCGCGATTCCAATGATTTGAAAAAATGCATGCGCAAATGCAGAAAAATCGCAGCAGTGTGGCTTAGCCCTGAGGCAAAGCGCAATCGCATCGCACCCGAAAACGCACGTTTTCGGTGCGTTGCCGCGATTCCAATGATTTGGAGTTTTCGGGTGAGATGCGATTTGCGTTCTGCATTTTAAATCGCAATCGCATGCGTTTTCCAATACTTAAATAGGCTGTTCACCCCTTTTCAAAAATTAATATATTGTAGATTACTCCCGAAATCCTTGAACGTTTTATCCTAAAGCTTTAAATTGGCTCCCACATTTTATACTTACATGCTCCTTGCTCCACCGCCGCTTCCGCATTCCTCAGTCAGTCTCCACTGTGGCTGCTCTGTTCTTTTTGTGTTCTTGAGCAGCAGCAGTGGAGACTGCCCCGGGAATGGCAGTCAGAGATTGGCCGTGACATCACAGCCTTACCCGGAAGTGCAGAGCCGCGGCGGTGGAGCGAGGAGGAGCATGTAAGTATAATAGTTCAATGTGGGAGCGGATTTACAGCTTTAGGATAAAACGATTTGGGGGGTATTCTACTATATATATATAAACATTTTTGAAGAAAGGGGTGGACATTCCCTTTAATCAGAACACATGCGCAAACGCAACGATTTGCATACGATTCCGTGTGCGATTGCGTTGCAGTGTGGCCGTGTCCTTGCTCTGGCCTTCCCTGGTTGCTATTTGAAGTCAGAAAATGCTGCAAGTTTTTGTTACCAAACAATATTAGGGCCTGCAAAAAATACTTTCTGGCTAAAATCTAATTCCTTTGAATATGCAAAATGTATCAAAATATTTCTGGTAATGTTTCTATAGTTTAACTATAGTTCAAAAGTCTTTAAAGATTTTAACGTATGTTTTCCCATGGAGGTAGGTATAGGCTTTATACCGTATGATTATCCATAGTTGTTTTTCAGCTGTAAGGGCTAGGCCACACTGCTGCGCTTGTGTTTTTTCATATATTTGAAAACCCGGCAACGTACCGAAAACAAGCATTTTCGGGTGCATTGCGATTTGTGTTCTGCATTTTAAATCGCAATCGCTTTTCAATACTTAATGAAAAAATGCATGCGCAAATGCAACAAAATCGCACATGAAATCGCATGCGATTCCATGTGCAATTGCGTTGCAGTGTGGCCGTGCCCTAACAGAGGAAGTCTCTTCTATATATTTGTTTATATACATTTATTAGCCTGTGCAGGAATGTTTGATGGTAAAACTTTTCTTGACAGATTAAGCATATTTGTTGCTTTATTAATTATTTAGACACTAGTTAGGATTTATATGCACTTCTTAAAATTGCTGGAATGTGATCTATTCAACTTTAAACAGCTTCGTATAGTGTTATTTTCAAATAGGAACCTAAAACAGACGACCATAAAACAATTATAATCCCTAACTGTCAGCTTTCCCCAAATCCCACACCTTTCATTCCTCCCCCCCCCCCCAGTAATATGTATAATTGAATGTTGGAATTTGTACTTCTGTGCTAATACAGTCTACATAAAATATTTAGTTATTGCTCACTGAGAAGAGTTTGTTTGTTGTATCTCATTGCATGTTAGAATGCTCTAGTGTAGATTACTTACTTTTAGATTTCATTACAATGAGTAGTTAAAGCCAAAATATAACATATATTGTAGATATATATAATTGTGGTGACTACTTTTGTTAAGGAAGTGTTTAGCACTCTATGCTAAGATACATTTGTAGAATGATAGGAAAATATTTCTTAACAAAAAGGTCGTCTCTTCTATGCTTTGTGCCATGGTTTTCTAATATTCATTTAGTCATTAAAAATGTTCACCTTTTTTAATAGTTCCTAATCAAACATACACATATTTAGGAGACACAAGCTGTGGATACATTTAAAATGTTGCACAAGTTATTTTAGAACTATGTTTTGTTGTTTTTTTTTTTTTAAATGTAAATATTCTAATTTCCAATTTGCCTAAATTAATCTGAATTTTGTTTTAGAAAATCCCTAAATGACTTCACTTTACCTTAACTTGCACTGTAACATTTAATAAAATGTTCGCTTTTTCTTAATTAAAAATGTTTATTTCTTGTTTAATTTTTTTTACAGCCCTGTTCCCAAAACCTATGTTTTTCTAACTAGGCTTCTTGCAAATAAAATCAAACATTTTAAATAAGTCTACTTTGCACTTTACATACAAACCCTTTCATCCTGGTAACTTTATATTTTTAATAAAACTATACAAATCCACATGCGTATATCCAGTTTAATCTCCAATCTTCTCCCTATAAATTCTCAAACACTGCTGCCCGCACCCAGCTCGGTTCACAGGCCAGTGGCCCAAAAACAGTTCCCAATATTTTAGTCTATTGGATCAAGTGTGGAAGAAAAGACTTATCATTTATAATAATGAGATTTACAGATAAATAGGTTCAAAACTGTCATGTGATCGGAAATTGACCAGGCTCAAATTATCTGCCAATTAAAGGGCATGTCCACCCCCACACTAAAATTTAACCAACCACTGGCCCCACTGTGTAGTGTTAAAAATACTTACCTTTCTCCTCTGCTCATTATGGTTGTTCTACAGTGTCTAGTCAAATTCCAGGAAACTAAAGAGTAGGAGCCTTCCTGTGTGTAAAAAGCCTTCTGCCCATTCCGTCCTCCTGGAAGACTCTGGCATGCGCAGGGGAGCCATCCCTTGTCTCTGTAGTGAGTGTAAAAAAAAACAGAAAACTTTTTTCTGTAGTGTAGGGACCTCCCTCTAAACCCCAACTGCCACATTTAAATCTTAAAGTGCCCAGATACATACTTACCAACCTTTGTTCCCTCGGCTAACTCAATAAACTGGCAGTTGCACAGTTAAACTTTTTGTTTTTACTTGGGTTTAAATAATTTGAAAATCATCGCTTTTGAACACTCAAAGAACTGTTGTGGTCTCCTAGATCTATTGTAGATCACTGAAGATTGACTTGAGGGTAAGAGGAAAATTATTTTTGGAACCATGGATGCTCGTGTCCTGCAGGAGTAGGACTATCCACTTAATTAACATTGGTTAATAGCCAGTAAAAGGAAATAAACCACATTACTATTGAATGATATTTAGATGTTGAAGAACATTAAGTTCATTAGATATGTATATTGAAAATCAGTTGAATAAATTCAAGACTAGATCCAGGAAAAACAAGGGGTAAAATTCACACGTATCCATAGTTAAAGTGAACAAGTTTGTGTCCCAGGGTTATAAAAATCTGCAGTTCATAAAATCCCTTACATATATTTATATCTTCATAGGAGATTGCATTGAGCTTTTAGGTACTACCAATGAGGTGGGGGGTATAGGATATTACATATAGGAAAGTTGTATATGTATGTATTTATGTATCAATAAATCTATATAAAGTATAGCACCGACTTATATTACATAAACATACAGAGCTGAGATCCCTATTTGAACGTGGTTTGGTGAAAATGGGAGGTTAAACCACACCCCTGGGTCTGCTCCATGTGAAAGGAAGTGTAATCCAAAAAAAGTTTCTGTCTGCTACACAGGATGTGATGTGTATTGTATTGGACATATACACCAAGGCTTCTAATATACCACCTCCAGCCTGCAGGTGGTGTCAGTGAGTGATAAAAGACAAGATATCCCTGCTCTCTATGGCTAGGAGGATAGAAAGTGAAAGTAGATTGTGGTGTGTGCTTTGGAGAGATATTGACTGCAACACAAGATCCTGTGTTTAAGATCCTGTTACCACCTGTTGGGAGGACAGATTATTGGACTGACAATTTACCTAATTGGATACAAACTTGGAGGCAACAGATAAGTGTACACCAACTTACAAGCACACACAATATACAGGCCTGGTCAATATTCAAAGTGGTGCAGCATAGACAGGGACACCCCTGATTACTGCATATGTTATGTGGGGAACCTGTTTATGTGCACTGTCTGCTTTGTGCCAGACCACCAGAGTAACACACTGTGTTCCATGCTACCCATAATCCTTCCATAAAGCAGTGATCTTGTACAAATTGGTGGCAGTGATGCTGGTTATTCTTCCTGTTTTCTCTGTATATTTGTTCTCTGCATTAAACTATGGAGGCTGCTACTGAACATATTGATTTAAATTCTCCTGTCCTTGTACCTGCAGATGAAATCCCCCCAATTAGACTCAGTAGCTCCATCAGGCCCAATTGCCAAACCTATTTTTAAACCTGATCCATTTGATAGGGTAACAAGGGAGTGGACTGATTGGCTTGAACAATTTGAATTGGCAGCCACAATTAATGGTTGGGATGAAGGTGCTCGCTTGCAGGTCCTTAGCCTTTTGCTTAGAGGTAATGCCAGGCAGGTATACCAAGGATTTACTGTAATACTGAAATAAAAAGCAGTTATCAGTTATTAAAAATTGCTCTGAAGCAATTATTTTTTCAATTAGATCTGTAAAAAAGAGTATATAAAGGATAAATCCATTTCTTTAGGTAAACTGGGAATGAGAAATGTTTGTTTATACGTTAGATTATTAGGGCAAATCTATTATAATAACATGATGCTGTGAGGTACCTCCTGTTATAATATATCAGTTACCATCACCACTTATAATAAGTATTAACCTAGCATGTTTAGTTTCAACTAAACAGTGTGGCTGGATTGCCTGGGTCTACTCTCAGACCTGCAGGATTTTCCTATTTGGTTCTGGAAGCTGGTGACTGTTCTTTCTCCTTTTCTATATATATATATATTTTATGCAGGGTGCTTCAAGGAACACAGATGCCTCAAATCTGTACATACAGTAAACCAAAAATAAAGAGGTTCCGAGCACTCCTTCTTCACACGAAAGTTTTATTTAACGTTTTGGTGCTTCGCAGAGTGCTGATGAAGGTGCTCTGTGAAGCATGTATATAGACCAGGGTGGGTGGCACTCAATCCTTGCAGTCAATCACCTGGGCCCTGTGCTTGGGGCCTCTGTCAAGCCAAGGCTTGGAGTCTGTTAAGCAACTAAAATATTATACCAGGTAAGAATGGTACAACATAACTTTCAAAAATAATTTGGTGTCGTTAGTTCCTAAACTTTTATATTGTGTTAAACATTTTATGAATGGTAAACAGAGTTGGGCAAAACTGGTAAGATCCGTTCCATTTTGGGATTATGGATATCGGGAAAATCCCAAAGATCTGAAAATGGAATGTACTTTCAGGACTTCAGAGTGCATTTTCAATTATTATCGAACATTCGATAATCCTCAAATACAGTTCGAGTTCAAGGCTATTTACGAGGATTATTGAAAATAACCTTGAACGTTTGATAATTATCGAAAATGCTCTCTGAAGTCCTGAAATCCGAAAGACCTGGTCAGTTTTAAACAGAACATTGGAATTTCGGAACCGAAGGGTTCTGTGTCGGGTCCAAGTTGGATCCCATCTCTAGTAAACATGTCTGGTCTGTTTTTTTTAGGTGTAACTGATGTCCCCATTCTAGGAAAGGATTGCTTGTCAAAATGTAATGGCCTACACAGTTTGTGACCATTTTTACGCAGTTAATCATTTAAGAAGAATTTTTCTTTGAAACAAAATATGTGCATTTCATCGACTATTTACTGCATTCAAAAGTTCTACATGCTTTTAAGGACATTTACTTTATCCTAAATGGCAATACTGTGAGATATGTAAAGATCACAGGATGGTAAAAATGGCTAAATTATTTATACAAATCACTAAATTTTTTTGCATTATTTGACCAAGCCTTCTGGGTAATTGTACTCCACCCAGAGTTAGATCATGTGCTTGTTTGAGTAAAGTACTTTAAACTAGAGAGCCAGCTTCAAGCATCCAGGCCACACAGAAGAAGCTGTCAGCACATGTAGCCAAAAAGGCAAGTACCAGTAGGTTAGGACCCAGTTAAAGAAAGCAACCTTGACGTGGTGACCTTATGGAGGTAGCCAATATGCAATTAGAATTGTTTGTGCACTAGAATTCTGTTTTTTGTATGCATTCATTATTCTTATTATAGGGGAGGTAGAAGAGGGTATTTATACCTCCAATTATCTACTCACGCATGTGTATCGCATGAAAACAAAGCCCGAGTGCCCTCTGATAAAAGCACCCAGGCTCTGTGCACATGCAAGTTTTGGACTGTAGCAGAGACACTGACAGCTGTTAGTAGAACTTTTAAGGCTATGTCCAGTGAAAAATCACGTCTTGAATGCGATCACAATTAACAATGTTATATTCCAGGGGGCCTGAAATAATGGCCCTTGATGAAATGTCGTAAGTGACATAAAACACGTCAGGTCCATGTGGGTGATGTACTTGCCTGACTGCTTTCAATGAGAGAAGAAAAATAAAAGCTACATTTTATTTTATGCAGATTCTATGATTCTAACTGAATTATGAAAGCTGGATGACTAGCGAAACATCTTCAAGAACTACACTTCAAGTAGCTTTAGAATTTCGATTCATAGGGAGTGGGCATTTCTAGCTTTGGCCTCATAAAGAGATGCAGACACATTGTGGCTATATTGGATATATTTAAAATTCCAGCTAAAAATACATTTAACAGGTACAATCTTTTATTGTTTAAATTCCAGAATGGTACATTGCCTCCCAGTAACTACAGAGTACATAAATGTTGACTGTTTTTTTGGAAATAACAGTATCACTAATATCCTGAAGATTCGATGACCAGTTTCTGAGTGGCATACATCTGACCAATGGAAACCTAAATCAGAAAGAAAGAAATCTAATTAACAAAGTATATTTGCTATTAAAAAAAAAACCACATTGAAACAGCAATACTAAAGAAAAAAATCGGTAATCATAAAAATCATAAAATAAATTAACATTAAGGATGTTTAAAAATCCCATTCAGTTATAATTGGAAATGTATTTTTAAAAACAAACTCCTCCCAAGGTTTAATTCAATATCCATTGGAATACCAGTAGTCTTTGCCCAGACACCTAATCACAACACTACTTTGCTGCATTATGGATAACTGGGCACCATGCAGCGTTATGTTTGGGGCAGTGATTACACTGTAGTTCCTTGGGAAACAGAAGGATCAACCACTGTAATAACCACTAAAGGAAGTAGCTTATTTTGGCCTTAAAAAAAGATTGTTTTCCTACAGCTTACTCATACAGTCATCCACAGACATCCACACCTATGTTGCTTTCTGTTTTTCTGTGCTCTCCTACCCTATTATGTACCCAGGCATACTCAACATTTGCAACATAAAAATAATGATGTGCACATAAACCTCCATTTATAACATGAATGTGGATAGATAAATATAGATAAATATACAAGGACTTTAACGATTCACTCAAAAATGACTGCAGATGATCCCAAGCGGTGAGCAAAACTATAACAAGCATCTTAACTGTGAGAAAAAAAGACTAAAAGCAAAAACCCTATGCACAGCAACATAGGAAAAATCTAAAAAAAAAAAAAAAATAAACACATATAAATCAAGTTTGCCAAACATATCTTAACTGAGTTTTAACATATAACCCCTCCCCCTAACAATAATGACCCTTAACACATAAGAAAAAACAAACAGTCTCCTGTCCTCCTGACATAAATCGACAGCAGTCTGTCAGGGGTACTAGGTACATAAGGCTGAAATAATACGGTAATAATATGAGATGGTATTTTAAGCAGAGGGCACAGAGTGTCTATATTGCCAATATTGGTGCTATATTTACTGTCTGGGGTCAATGAAACATTTTTGACAAAACATATAAAACTATGCTTGATAATGCACAATGTTCTATAGACTTTGTCTGTTTTCTCCCACAGGGTCAGTTGACACAAAGTTGCAATTTCCCAAAAAAGAAGCATAATGATTTTGCACATTGTCACCTGTCACTGCCAGAAGGCAGCTGTGCATTCCTTATCCAAGTGGCAAAAGGTGAGGGAGGAAATAGTTGCAAAATTAAGATTGTGTTACCAGTAGTTGAGGATCTTGTGAAGAAGCAGCTCCCACAATTTTAGGCAAACATAACTGAAACAATCACGGACAGTGACAAAAAAACCCAAAAAAACCTCTCAGTTAATATTCGGGTCATGGCAGACATCTTAAAGGGTATCTCCACTGAAAATATTTTTTTATTCCATTTAGTTTTATTGAAGAACGGAAGGACCTCCCATTCTTTAATAAAACCTGCAGGAGCCAGGAGAGAAGGTAAGCTACTTACACGATCGATCCTCCTCTGCCGCATTGTCTGACAGGTCCCGACGGACTCTGTCTTCTATGCGCATGCGCATCGTACTTGCACATGCACATATAAGACAGAGACCGTTGGGACCTGTCATACTACGCCGCAGAGGAGTGATCAATCGTGTAAGTAGCTGAACTTCTCTCCTGGCTCCTGCAGGTTTTATTGAAGAATTTATCTTCTTTATTGAAGAATTATTTCCAGTGGAGATACTTTTAAGTGAGAAAGGTGTGTGCTTGCAGGCATGTGTATTTGCACCACCTCACAGGAGGCCAAAGTAGATTGCAAGGGCAAGCCAGATCTCCCAAGAGTCCTCCAATTACTTTGTCCTTCAGTTAAATGTCAATCTACGGCTGCTTGAGTTAAGTGTTAAGATTTCTATACTTGAGACAGTCTCCTTTACTCCCTGTCTGTTAGCACTCTGTTAGCACTTTAGGGCTAGGCCCCACTTACGCGTTTCTTGCACGTTTTGCGATTGCGCATGCGATTTGGCTATAATGGAAATCGTGGGAATGCGAAAATCCCTGTGATTTCCTATGCGCATGCAATTGCGCATCCGTTCGAGTTTTGGTAACGCACGCGGTCACCATTTTTGGTGCGTAAACGCATGCGTTTCCAGAATGGAAAACTGCAAAATCGCATGCGCAAACTAAAAACGCACTATTGGGTAGTTCTCCCTAATCCATCCCCAAACGCTAAGTTTATATGTAAAAATAAATCGCTTCTAACATTACTTACTTTGCTTTGTTCTCCCGGTGCTGTAAACTCGTCCCCGGCATTACAGAACACCAGGGGAATTAAGGAAAGTAAGTAATGTTCGTATCGTTTTTTTTTTTTAAATAAACATAGCAGTTGGGGGTGGGATAGGGAAGCATTACACTACAGAAAAGGGGTTTTAAGTTAAAGGAAGGGAGGGAAAAAAGGGAGGGCTTCACTGCGCATGCCAAACTTCTCCGGGAGGAGAGACAGGAGGCAGAAACATTTTTGGACACATACAGGCTCCTGCTCTCCACTTTTTTGGAGTTTACAGAGACAATACAGGGCAGCCATTTGGAGTAGGGATGTAAGGTAAGGATTTTTCAACACTACACAGTGGGGCCAGTAGTGGGTTAAATGATAGTTTTGGGGGTGGACATGCCCTTCAAGATCAGTGTCATTTGTTTAAGACTTTCCAAAGGGTTACATGAATCTAAAGCTATGCACAGGAGGAATACGTATAGAAATTAGATGTGTGGTCGGGGGTTGTAAAAGTGCCTATATATGGCACGATTATCTGCTGAAACAGGCGTGCATCCACATCATGCTTTGCGGGTTGGCCTCCATGATTGACTGGGGGCTAGGAAGGATAGACAGGTGGTAGTGGTAGGGGATTCTATTATTAGAAGGGTAGATAGGGTAATCTGTCGCCAGGACCCTGCATGCCGAACAGTGTGTTGTCTGCCTGGTGCTAGGGTTCGACATGTGGTGGATCGTGTAGACAGATTATTGGGTGGGGCTGGGAGTGACCCGGCGGTCTTGGTTCACATTGGTGCCAATGACAAAGTTAGAGGTGGAGGTGAGGTCCTTAAAAATGATTTCCGAGAATTAGGGGCCAAGTTAAAAGCAAGGACCTCCAGGGTAGTGATTTCAGAAATACTACCGCAGCCACGTGCTACGCTAGGGAGGCAACGGGAGCTCAGGAGTATAAATGCGTGGCTAAGAGAGTGGTGTAAGGAGATGGGGTTTGGGTTTTTAGAGAACTGGGCTGACTTTTCTGTTGGCTACAGGCTCTTTAGTAGTGACGGATTGCACCTCAATGGTGGTGGTGCAACTGTTTTGGGGGAGAAGATGGCTAGGGGGTTGGAGGAGATTTTAAACTAGGTATGGGGGGGAGGGAACGTTTAACTACACAGGGGTAGATAGAGAAGTTAGGGATCTGGGGGCTAGTAACACAACGGAGGGAGGAGAAGGAGGAGGGGGGAGCATAGAGGATAAGGAGGCATGTACGACCATGTATGGAAGTAAATCAATTGATAATCTAAAATGTATGTTTACAAATGCAAGGAGTCTGGCTGGAAAAACCGGCGAACTTGAAATAATAGCGTTAAAGGAAAGGTATGATGTAATTGGTATAGCAGAATCATGGCTTAATGATTCACACGACACACAGTAAATATTGAAGGGTACTCCTTATTTAGACATGACCGAGTTAATAAGAAAGGAGGAGGAGTATGTATGTATGTTAAACAGGAATTGAAGCCAAATTTAAAAGATGGAATAGATGGGGGAGCAAACGATGCGGCAGAAACATTATGGGTGGAACTGTGTACAGGAAGCAAGAAGGTAGGTAAATTAATTGTTGGAGTGTGTTATAAGCCCCCAAATGCCGGGGAAGAGGTGGAAATGAATCTCCATATGCAGTTGGCGAAGGCTGCTGGTATGGGGCATGTTCTGGTTATGGGGGATTTTAACTACCCTGAAATAGATTGGAGTAATGGAACTGCCAGCACCTCAAAAGGTATAAAGTTCTTAAATTTCCTATATGAGCATTTTCTTTCACAGATGGTAGAAGTTCCTACTAGAAAGAATGCGTTGTTGGATCTGGTGATATCTAATAACCCAGAGCTCATTTTGGAGATGAAGGTAATGGGAAGCTTAGGGAATAGTGACCATGATATAGTGTCATTTAATATAGGTTGCAGAAAACTAAAGTGCACTGGCTTAACAAAAACTTTTAACTTTAGGAAAGCTAATTTTATGCTTTTAAAGGAATCGCTCCTGCTCATAGACTGGGGGGAACTGTTTCTAGGTAAAGATACTGAGCAGATGTGGACCACTTTTAAAGGGATATTAAACTATAACATTTCCAAATCGGTACCTTTAGGAAACAAGTGTAAAAAAATTAGGTCCACTCCTGCATGGCTTAATGCTCAGGTAAAAAGGGAAATGGAAAAAAAGAAAAGGGCTTTTAAAATTTTGAAAGCAGAAGGCACAGAACAGGCTTACAGGGACTTCAAAAGTTGTAATAAAGAGTGCAAGAAAGCAATTAAACTAGCTAAAATAGAAAATGAAACACGGATTGCCGAACAAAGCAAGTCCAACCCCAAGATGTTTTTTAAGTATATAAATGGTAAAAAAATGAGGACTGAGAATGTGGGACCATTAAATAATGGAGCTGAGGTGGTTGTAGAGGATGCCGAAAAGGCTAATCTGCTAAACCGTTTTTTTACATCGGTTTTTACTGTTGAGAATCCTTACAGTAGGGATTGTAACAATGTGCAGGGAGGAAATGAAGAGTCTTCACATTGGATAACAGAGGATATGGTACGGAATCAATTAGACAAAGTTAATATCAATAAAGCGCCAGGACCAGATGGATTGCATCCTAGGATTTTAAAAGAGCTTAGTTCAGTTCTAGCAAGACCACTGTGTCTCATCTTTTCAGATTCGCTTTTGTCTGGGGATGTGCCGCTGGATTGGAAAAAAGCCAATGTAATACCAATATTCAAAAAAGGTAGTCGTTCACAGCCTGGTAACTATAGACCTGTAAGCCTAACATCAGTGGTAGGGAAGGTGATGGAAACTTTGTTAAGGGATCATATCCTTGACTTTGTCTCCAGAGATCATCTTATTAGTAGTAGTCAGCATGGATTTATGAGAAATAGATCATGCCAGACAAATTTAATTGGTTTTTATGAAGAAGTGAGTAAGAAGTTAGATTCAGGCACAGCTGTGGATGTGGTATATTTGGATTTTGCAAAAGCCTTTGATACTGTGCCACATAGGCGACTAATGTATAAACTGAGGACTGTTGGCCTGGAAGAAAACATTTGTTCATGGATAGAGAACTGGTTATTGGACCGCAAACAGAGAGTGGTGGTTAATGGAGCTACATCTATGTGGGCTAAAGTTCTAAGCGGAGTTCCTCAGGGTTCTGTACTGGGGCCGCTTCTGTTTAATCTGTTTATAAATGACTTAGAAGGGGGCATTGAGAGCAAGGTCTCTGTGTTTGCTGATGACACTAAATTATGCAGAGCTTTGGAAACTTCCAATGATGTGCAAGTGCTGCAAGCAGACCTAGATAGATTATCAAAATGGGCAGCAGAATGGCAGATGAGATTCAATGTTGATAAATGTAAGGTGATGCATTTGGGATTTAATAATCCCTGTGCCACCTACACCATAAATAACTCTGTGTTAAGTGCATCTGAAATGGAAAAAGATTTGGGGGTTCTGGTAGATAACAGACTTAGCTGTAGCAAACAATGCCAGGTAGCAACAGCTAGAGCTAGAAAGATATTGTCTTGTATAAAGAGGGGAATGGAATCAAGAGAGAAAAATATTATTCTCCCTCTTTACAAGGCACTGGTAAGGCCACATTTGGAATATGCGGTGCAGTTTTGGAATCCCATATACAAAAGGGACATCTTGGAAATTGAGGCAGTTCAGAGAAGGGCAACTAAATTAATAAGGGGAATGGAGGGGCTTGAATATGCAGGCAGATTAGACAAGTTAGGGCTGTTTACATTGGAGAAGCGGCGGTTGCGTGGGGACATGATAACCTTATACAAATATATTAATGGCCCATACAGTGAACTCTCTGGTGCATTGTTCACTAATAGGTCATATCAGAGGACTCGTGGACATCCTTTAAGGTTGGAAGAAAAGAAGTTTCATCTTCAAGTTAGGAGAGGTTTCTTTACAGTGAGAACGGTGAAACTGTGGAACTGTCTTCCAGCAGAGGTGGTAATGGCAAGTTCATTGAATAACTTTAAAAAAGGCCTGGATAAGTTTCTAAAACTAAAAAATATTGAGAATTACTGGTATTAATGTATATAGATCTGGTTGATCCAGGGATACTTTCCGATTGCCGTTTGGAGTCAGGAAGGAATTTTTTCCCCCCTTTTTTAGCTGGGGTTTTTTGCCTTCCTCTGGATCAACTGTTAGGTAGGGTTAAAAAAAAAAAAAAAAAAAAAAAAAAAAGTGAATAGGTTGGACTTAATTACTATGTTACTATGTTACTATGATTGCACGTGTGTCCACCTTGATGCTTGATTAACAAGAGACGCATATTGTTGCTTGGTAAGTGTTTTCCTAGTGGATACCAAATAGTGACTATCCATTGACTAAACATTACATGGAACATTTTTTTGTCGCTATACATCTGCTAAGAAACCCTACTGTACAATACATGTGTAAAAGTAGCCTTATGGTGTAAGCGCTGTATCATAAATATTAAGGGAAAGGAGAACATGTAGGGATGATGGCAAGGAAATAAAGTAGTTTATGTGAATAGCCAGCCTCATTGTTTTATTTTTCTCATTACCTATTACCTCTCATTACCCCCATACAGATAATCATTTTCTAACAACACAGAGTGCTAACATACTTATCCAATGTACTGTTTGCTCTTACTGTTTGTAAAGCAAGCAAAACATTCTGTTCAACAAGCCCTTGTTAATAAGTTATGGATGGACTTTTAAAAATAAAAAATGTTGTGATTACAGCTTGCATGTCAAATAAGGGCACAGATTTTAAAAAGGGGATTGCAATTTTCAAATTATTCAGCTGTTCATGGCATTAAAGGGCATGTCCACCCACAAAACTGTGGCTTCAATGTGTCGTTTAAAAAAATCCTTATGGTTATTCTGTAGTGTCTGTCCAAAGTTCCAAAAAGCGAAGAGTAGGAGGTGTCTGTGAGTCATTCGGTCCCTGCTGTTTCCTTGGGACTGTGACATGCGCAGGGGAGCCCTCCACCCCACCCTCCCTCCCACCATCCGGATCCATCCTTTGCTGCCGTTGCACCTAGCATTGCACCATTACCCAAAGGATTCAATTTAAGCTGCTAACCTTATCCCACAAGGCTCTTTCCTATACACCCCACATACATCTCTGATCTGATAAACAGATACTACCCAAGGTTGGTCATCTGTTCTGCTACCACAGCAGATGCTGACTTACCACACTGAATGCTGCTGGACCAGCATTTGGCACCTTGTATTACTTGCACTACACTTGTATGAAACATGTATGTTTTCCTTATGTTTATTAATGCAACTGTGAAGCGCCACGGTAGATGTTGGCGCTATATAAATCCATAATGATAACAATAATATTGTAGATGCTCACTGCACACCCCTAACCGCCAAGTTATTTCTTAAAAAAACAGATCAGAAAGTTACTTACAGACCTTCGTTCGCGCGGCGCTCTCCATTGATGGCAGCCGCATCAATGGAGGCTGCCTCTCAGCCAATCACAGACACAGTAGCTGGTCCGGTAAGCAGAGGGCCGAGATCAGAGTGCTGGGGAAATGAAGGCATGAAAGTACCGTCCCCTTTTTAATTAACTTATCTAAAAACAAGTTGCTTTTTTGCTAGGTAATCGTTCTTCAGAATTATATATTGAGGCTAGGAAGCTGGTATTAGGGCAGTGCCGCACTGTATATATAAAAAATTGGGCTGTTGTACATCGATATTAAAGTCCAACTAGAGACCTAGACCAAGACCAAAAATATAATACATACAAAAAATAGAATTCTAGTCACAACAATTCTAATTGCAAATTGGCTATAACTCCATAAGGTTGCTGCTACAAACAGCCTGCTAAACCCTGGATAAAGAAAAGCAATTTGTTCAATAAGTTGGCCAAATTATTTAAAGCCCAGTCACCACGTCAAGGTTGCTTTATTTAACTGGGTCCTAACCTACTGGTACTTGCCTATTTGGCTGCACGAGCTGACAGCTTCTCCTGTGTGGCCTATTTGGTTGAAGCTGGCCCTCTAGTTGAAAGGACAACTAAAGCCTCAGAACAACATTGAATTAGAAGGCAGATCTCCTTGATCTAAAAACAGTAATCAGTGTCTCATCTCTCATTTTAATATGGTTGTTAAGGATATTTAACTTTCTTACATGAGGTTTGTGTCTTATTTTCCAGTGTTCTGGTATCGCACAGTATGGTCACTGACCATTATGTTCTTTACACATGCTCAGTCCTAAGATGCTGCAGGAACTAATTACAGTTGGTCACGCCCACTAGTAGCCTCTAGCCAATCCTTTCACAGGACAGAATAGACAAGGGAGCATGTGACTGAGATCAGGGGTGTGCCCAGTCACTGTACATACACACAGTTATTTTATCCAGTTCTTCAAATGGTAACATTTACTTTATTTACTCTATTTACCGTATTGCTATTTTACAGTTTATTGGTGTTTTTGGAGGGGATATGTTCAGATTCTGGAATGTAAAAATTTGGGTTTAGTTCTCCTTTAAAGTACTTGCTCAAACGAGCACATGACCTAACTCCGGGGGGAGTACAATTTCCCAAAAGGCTTGGTTAAACTTCCAATGCCGCTCCAAAAATTGTGTTATGATTTTTTGGAGTGGTAGGATACGCAATTTTGTTTTTTATATTTAAAGTGTATCTCTACCTTGAAGTAAAAAAATTCATAGTGTAGGGGACCCCCCCCCCCCAACCCTGATCGTTATATTAAAAGTGACAAGAATTTTATTAACCCACCTTTGTTCCCTCTGCCTTTGCATCTTCTGTTTCTCTGTTTCTTCTGGGAACAAAAGATCAGAAGGGGTAGGGCCGTCAGCCGCATATATCTGTGATTGGCTGAAAGTCTAAGTACGTGTCTGGGCACTTTTTAAACATTTTAATATAGCAATCAGTGTTGGGGGGGGGGGGAGGGGTGGTGTTCCCGGCAGTGTGGGCAATTTAATTTTGTTTTAGATGAGGAAGCAGCAAAGATGGATCCAGAGGGATGGAGGGAGGGGTGAGAGCTCTCCTGCGCATGTCAGAGTCCTCAAGGAGGACAAGGAAGTAGCTACTCTTTGATCGGGCACTGATCGGGCACTGCAGGACAACCATAAGGAGCAGATATGAAAGGTAAGGATTATTTTATCACTGAACATTGGGGCCAGCAGTGGGGCAGCAGTGGGGCAATGTTCAGCTGTGCACGATCAGCTGTTTAAAAGACAGGACCCAAAATTAAATTAATGCATTGTAAAAATGCAGCGCAGCGTAGATAGTGGGACTTGGATACGAAGCACATAGCAGATGCAATCCAAAAATGGATTGCATCGCACACATTTTTAGCATTGTGGGAACTATCCCTTAGAGTCTTGCAATAAGTAGGATACCCACAGGTAAACCAATTTGGGAGTCGGGTTTGGGTAAACCACAATGAGTATGAATGGGTTGTGGGGTCTGTTTAATTTCGGGTGTGGGTTGGGTTGCGGGTTTGGAGCAGTTATGGAACCCACCAGCAGAGTGGGTGTTGGTCTGAAAAATTAGACCCATGCAGGTGTCAACATGCACATCAAAAGTTGGATCCCTTCTACTACTGAGATGTCTCTGGAAAATCTATTACAGCGGTTGGGGCTGGGGGAGAGAGAGCTAAAATATATCAAAGGGAATTTACACTAGGGGGAGGGAGAGCAAAATGGGTGGGAGAGGGAGGGCTGCAGTGCGCATGGCAAAAATCTCCCGGAGGAGAGACAGGAGGCAGAGTCCTATATGGACTCTGCCAGGCTCCTGGTGGCCCGTTTTGGAGCTGGGATGTAAGGTAAGGATTTTATTACACTACACAGTGGGGCCAGTAGTGGGTTAAGTTATAGTTTTGGGGACATGCCCTTTAACAGAAAAAGACCAACATGGCACCTACACCAAATTCATAAACCCTTTACCCACACCGGCTTAAAATATTTGTGTACCCATAGCCAACATAAAAACCAGTTGCCTGTGGATTTGGAAACGTTATGCATTGGTCTAACTTGTTTGGGTGACTTGCAACCCAACTGCACCAGCAAACCTTTTTTTTTAAGCAACGGCACAATCCACCAAATCAGTTTTTGAAGACCTAGATTAAACCTGAAAAATTATGTACTTTCCCTTTCCTAAAACAGCGTTTAATGGTAAGCACACACTCATGATGTTAATAGCCGAGTTCAAAATTTTAATTAATGCTATCTATTGAGAATTCTGCCAGACATTGTCTTACACAAACTAGAGCATTATGCAATGCTGTCTGTTTTAAAATGTAATTTTAGTGTTCTAAATTACGTAATGTTTACATGATCCTAACAACAAAGTTTACTAGCTCATCTTTTCAGGCAACTGAAACATTCCCACTGAATGACTGATATTGTTATATGTCATATTAAGTTTAAACTTTGAGGCCTGCAAAGGTTAGGGTACCTATACTAAAATAAAAAATTTGAAAACAAAATATCACCCACTGTGATTTTGTTTCCCAGTCACGATTAATGGCAGCATTCACTAAAAGGGTTAACTCCTCCCCCACTGCTTGGACAGGAAATCTTTATAAGTCTTCAGCTACCCATCAGCCCTTGTCTAATTTATAAAGCTGAAAATATAAAGGAAGGGCAATGCTGTCATTTATCGTGACTGGGAAACCGAAATCACGGTGAGTGATATTTTGATTTCTAATTTTCCCCAGTTACAAATGGCAGCAATCACTAAAAGGGATATACCAAAGCTGAAGAAATAAGGGAGGGCTAGAGATTCCTACTTGCTTAAACACACCAAACTTTTATTATACAGAATGAACAACTGATTGTAACACTCTCCTTCCGAATTTTGCATTTTGTGAGGAAAGCACCTCCAATTTATAATGTTTCAGAAATGTCTTTGTCTGTTCACACAGATCCTTTTATAGATGTTTCAGCCTGCCAAGTCCAGGAACAAGCTATAGCTCTGGTGGCGTGAGCTCTTAGCCCCTGCGGGATCTTAAAGCCTCTTATTGCATACGCTTTCTGAATACATGCACATATCCAGCTACTTAAAGTTTTCTTTGAGGGAACTCCTCCTAAGTCCATTTGGTACAACCTTTTAGAACTCCTCCAGCTTTCTGTCCTTGAAAGATAAATCTTTATGGCGCTCACCAAATCCAAGGTATGTCACTTCACCTCCCTATTTGACTTTGGTTCCGGACAGAAGGATGGTAACGTGAATTGAAGTCCATATGGAATTCCGTGACTATTTTTTTAAGAAATTCGAAGGCCTTAATTTTACTTTATTTTCTAGAATTTACTTTATCTTCTAGAATCCCCGCCGAGGTAACTTTAAGGGTCATCCACCAAACTGGAACTGTGTCCAACGGTTCAAAAGGCACGCCTGTTAAAACATCCAAGACCAAAAGGTAAATCCCATGGAGGAATATTGGAAAATTTCTGACCTGTAGGATTGCCTGAAAAAATCTTTTAACAAGGAGACTGGAAGACCAATCTTGGTCCGTTATAGCCGACAATGCTGAAATTTGTCTGAGTACTGATCTGCAGACCTTTCTGAAATACTTCACATAAAAAAAGCTACTATTTCCGTGGTGGAGGTTCGAAAGGAAGGAAACTCTTCTGTAGTGCAAATTCCTGAAATTGCTTACAGTTTTTTTTTTTACTTTTCTGACGTGGATCTTAGAAGAAATCCAATAACTTTGGGTTGACAAGCTAGTTTATCTATTTTTTTCCGCTCGACTGCCATGCCATCAGTGATAAATGTCGCCAATCTTGACTTTGCAGGGGTCCTTGCATTTGCCAATCCTGAGTGTATGGGACCCTTACTGGTTCGTCTATTGACATGGACAGAAGGAGAGGGAACCATGGTCCCCTCAGCTATGCTGGGATAATCAATATAACCACTGCTCTGTCCTGCCTAATCTTCAGAAGCAATCTCCAGATAAGGGAGAAGGGCGGAAAAAGATAATGGAGGTTCCATATCCACGATTGACTGAAGGCATCCACCGCCTAGTGCTTTCGGATTGGAGACCCTGGTGTAAAACATGTTGCACTTCTTGTTCTTGCTCGTGGCCATTAGTTTGAACTGAGGTCTTCCCCACCTTTGAACCAAGTCCCGATAAATTTTTCGACTCAGGCTCCATTCTCCCAGATGTATCTTTGACGACTTAAGAAATCGTCCTTGCTGTTTTCCTGGAATGTTAATTGCCGACAGGGTAGATATCTCTGGGCCCAAGAGAAGATAGGAGCTATCTCGTAAAGGAGGGCAACGCTTCTTGTGCTTCCTTGGTTCTTGATATATCTTATTGCCGTGACATTGTCTGACCTCACGACTACATCCTTTTCTAGCAGGTCTTCTTCAAAATGCCTTAAAGCTAACTTTATAGCCTTCAGTTCTAAAGAATTGGAACTTTTCCCTCTCATAAGCCAGTGACGTTGAGCTGTATTGTTTTGCATAAAGGCTCCCCAGCCGGTCTCTGATGCATCGGTTGTTAAGTAGATTTGCGAGTCAACCACAAGCGGTATTCCTTGATGTAGATTTTGTCTTTGACACCACCATTTTAGATATTCTCTTACACTGTTTGGCAGTTTTAACATCTTTCTCATCATTAAGTGTAAGCATTTTACGCTTGATAGAAGAAAATGTTGTAAACTTCTCATGTGCCATCTGGCCCATTTTACCATTGGGATGGCTGCCGACATCAGCCCCAGAACTCTGAGAAAAGAACTCACTGAAGACCTTGGCCGCTCTCTGATATTTCTCACTTCTGACCATATCTTCTCTACCTTCTCTTTTGGTAAAGACACAAGGTTCTGAAAACATGCTCCAAGATATAAAATCTCTTGGGTTGGCGAAAGTTTGCTTTTTTCTTCGTTTACAATCCAACCATGTTTCTTTAGACGACAAACCACTTGACCTGTGTGCTGAAATGACTGTTGCCTTGAATCTGCTACTACCAAGAGATCGTTCAGGTAATGATGCACTGCAATACCTGTGGTCCTTAAATAGGTTACCAGTGTGACTAAGACCTTTGTAAAAACCCGAGGAGATTGGGATAGTCTGAAGGGTAGGCTTGTAAACTGCCAATGATGATCCCCTGCCTCGAACCGGAGAAATTTTCTTGAACGGGGATGAATTGGCACATGAAGCTTTAAAAGAATTAAAATGTAATAAAGACATTATTTTGAAAAGGGCAGATAAAGTTGGGGCTTTGGTCATAATTAACAAAATGTCATATATAACAGGCAAATAGGCAACTATGTAACAAAGCACATCACACATGTATCAATGGGATCCTACGTTTAAAATTAAAAAGGAAATAGATGCTCTATTACAAGATACCCTGGATCAAGGAATTATCGATAAAGTAACGAAAGAATTTATGACTAGTGATCACCCAATGATCCACAGGAATTATCGATAAAGTAACGAAAGAATATATGACTAGTGATCACCCAATGATCCACATGTTTTACATGCTGCCCAAAATACACAAGAGTTTGGACAACCCACCAGGGCGTCCCTTTGTCTCAGGTATAAATTCAGTGTTGGAACCATTGGGAAAATATATCTACCATTTCCTGCAACCTATTGTCAAGAGCAATAAAACCTGTTTAAAGGATACCACTGAATTCCTGAGACACATAGAGGCCCTGGGTGAGATAGGAAAAGAGGCATATTTAGGCACAATGGACATAGAATCCCTATATACGTCCATCCCATATGATCTAGGGATGAACAGTATTGAACAAGCACTACTTGACTGGGGGTATGAAACAGATATATTTCATTCTGGACTTGCTTAATATATGCCTAACAAAAAACTACTTCTGTTTTAACAGCACATACTTCCTTCAGGCCCAGGAGACCAGTATGGGGGCACATTTTGCCCCCACATACACCAATTTATTTGTTGTAAAATTTGAGAAGGATGTGTTAGAAAATAAGAGGTTTAAGACAAGATTAAAAGATATGTCCGCTATGTCGATGATATCTTCTTTGTGTGGGAAGGTGATCAAACTACGTTAAAGAGAGGTTCATCCCACTCTGAATTTTACTTTAACATACAACAAGGAATATATATGAACCACCTTGATGTACTGGTAATAAAAAATGAAGGCTTACTATCAACAAACTTGTATGTTAAAGATACTGACCGCAATTAGCTCATGGCTAATAGCTTTCATCCTGAGAACACAATTAAGGGTTTACCGTATAGCCAAATGTTATGAGGATAGTAAGCAATGAAGATACATGTGAACAGAGATTGAAAGAAATGTGTGACAAATTTAAAGCTTGGGGGTATGACAGCCACTACCTAGCGGAACAAACAAAAGTTATGAAGATAGAAAGACGCAAATTGTTAATAGAAAAAACAGAGTAAAAACAAAAAGGGAAAGGGTTCCGTTTGTCAATACATATAATGTGCATTCTAAAAAGATAGGAAAAATTGTTAAGAAGTACTGGGAAATTATACAAGCTGATCCAGAATATGGCAAACTTTTTATAAATCCGACCCTTTTATCGTATAAGAGAACAGCTAATCTAGGGAATCACCTAGTCAGAGTGGATATGACACCTTCACTTAGGAGCAAGCAGACCTTCTTGGGAACATCTCAGAAGGGGACACTTCCCTGTTTGAATTGTGGCAATTGTAACTCCATAATAAAGGGAGACTGTGTATACTATCCCAGCAAAGGGACTAAAATACAGAAAAGACTTTGCCACGTGTAATACTAAAAGTGTGGTCTATCTTCTTAAGTTCTTGTGTGGAAAGGGAAACTAGAATAAGTGAACATAAAAGAGATATTAAAAATATAATGGAACCAGCTGCAGATACGAAACACCTGCCAGCAGACATTTCTTTCAATGCAAACACCAGGTAAGCCAGATGAAGTGGCAGACATTGGAAGTTGTGAAAGAACACAGTAAGGGGGGGTGATCCAAACAAAACTCTATTACAAAAGGAGGCCATGTGGATAGACAAACTCAATACATTGAATCCTTGGTGCTTGAACAAGGGTTCAGGCTTAAACAGCTTCTTAAACGCTAAGATGTACTCTTTCTAATTTAGGTAACTCTTGGTTGCTACAATATAATTGTAGTCTGTATCAATGATACATTTATTACTTATTGGTTGAATTTATACATTGTAGTAATCTAATAGATTCAATAGTAGTCTCTACAAAGTGGTATATACTGCCATCTAGTGTTAAAACGTATGAAGACATAAGCATAAAACCTTTTTGAGTTTGTAAATATATTTTATTGTTTTTATGTAAAATTGCACAGTAAGGGTTGCACTTTTGTATCCAAATAGGTTTTCTTCTTTTCACTTTACAGAGACCTCTTAAAGTAGATGAAATGGGAACCACAAATATTTCATATGGACTAATATTACATATGGAAAATTATTGAACTATTGTTTGGACTTGACATTTTGTCAATGTACATGATGGACACTTACTGAAGATTGGAATGGACACAAAAATGCACATTTTATTCACTATAGTAAGGTTGACCACTCCCCCTGGTTGAGGGGTAGGAGGAGCATCTTACGTTTTGTCTATTTAAGGGGATTGAGATTGTGTTTGGGTTACACCTTATGAAATGGACATACTGTAGCGATCCCTGAAACGTTGTGTATGTGATTTAATATAGAATTCACTTTAAACTTTAGTGTGCCCCTCACATGAATTTTTTGCTTGTGCTAAAGCTGGCCTAAATGCTGCCCCTGACGCTAAAAAGGCTTTTTTTTAAAGGGTATGTCCACCCCATAAATTGATTTTTAATATGCTGCTCCCCCATGTCCCCCAGCCCCAACCGCATAAATATTTTTTTCAGAAAGCCCCCCAAACTCTTACTTACCTCCCCTTGTTCCTCCGCCGCACTGCCGGCCCTCTGCTTGCGAGAATGCAAGCAGAGGGGCGGGACCGGCAGTCGCGTCTGTGATTGGCTGAGCGGCAGTGCAGCGGAGGAAAGCGGAGAGGTAAGTAAGAGTTTGGGGAGCTTTTTGAACAAAAAAAATATGCGGTTGGGGCTGGGGGACATGGGGGAGCAGCATATTAAGGGAGTTTTGCGCTAGGGGGAGGGATAGTAGAACGGGAGGGAGAGGGAGGGGGAGGGAGGGGGGAGAAGGGCTGCAGTGCGCATGGCAAAATCTACCGGAGGCAAGATAGCAGGCAGAGCCCGCTATCCTCCTGGTGGTTAGTTTTGGGACTTTGGGGGGGGGTTTACAGGAGAACCCTATGGAGCTGGGATGTGAGGTAAGGATTAAACAGGGAAGGGTAGGATCCTGCACACCTAAACATCAAAGACGATAAATCATTGTTCCATGCTGGGTGCTCTAAGCTCTGCAGCTAGCAGATAATACATAGGGAGTAAGACACGCTAGGCACACCAGTCTTAATCGTGGAAAAAGAATTCCTATTTAATGGTAACGTTTCGGAACCAGTGGCTCCTTCCTCAGACCAAACAAATTTGATTTGGTCTGAGGAAGGAGCCACACTGGTTCCGAAACGTTACCATTAAATAGGAATTCTTTTTCCACGATTAAGACTGGTGTGCCTAGCGTGTCTTACTCCGTAAGGATTAAACTACACTACATGGTGGGGCCAGTAGTTGGGGGGATTATAGTTTTGGGGGTGGACATGCCCTTTAATTGAATTCCATTCTTCGTTCCATTCATCATCAACTGGCAGGGTCGTTCTATGGCAAGCCTTACAGCTGCCACAAGAAAGAAGTATAATATAATATAATAATCACAGAGATGGAATGATGAACAGGAAAAGCAACCATCTACTTTTTAACTGATAGAAAAAGTTTGTCTGCCACCGAAGGCTTTGATTCTTAGATCAAAATCAGACTCAGCCTGAAAATCATCTTCTTCCTCCTCAGATTGAACATATGAGGGTGAGCCCAGAATCTTCTGATATTTCCCCCTCAGAATACTCAGAGTCTGAAATCAGATGTTTACTGGAGGAAGCTTGCGGCTGTTTCTTAGCAGAGCTTTCCTTGACCGCCTGCACCACTGCTGTGTTAAGGACAGAAACCAGGGTATCTATCTGAGAGGTAGAAGGCATAGAAGCCAATAGTTCAGCTGATTCTGTAGGATTTTTTTACATCTTTCTCAGAAGACTTGGATGCTTTTTCAGATGAAGAGAGGCTGAATAAAAACCCCCCAAAAAATAAAAACATACTTAGAAACCCAATCCCTCTAAAAACATGTTTTTTTTATTTTTGTCCAGCTTACTTAGATCCCTTGGGGTGACCCTTACTCACACCACCAGACTCCATGGCTGGAGCTAAAAAGAAAAACACAAATGTGGTTCAACAGGTGAAACTAAGAAAAAAACAAAAAAGACTCAGAGAGAGCAGAAAAAATGAAATGCCAACAAAAAAAGCAAGTTTAGAGCCAAAAAAACCTAAAAGTTTTAAAAAAAACAAAAAAAGTCCTAGCCACCACACGGTTCCCTAAGCCCCAATGCAGCACGCTTCCCGATTTTAAATAAAGTTTTTCGGCGCAAACTCATGACGTCAGCAACGTCCGATGTGGCAGAGACGCGTCCACCCACTCCACCATAGAGGCTACAGAAAGAGCCATGCTCACCGACTCCAACATGGACACTACCGGAAGACGTGCCAAATTGCTACATGAGGACAAAAGCACTGAAGGGCGGAACGGCCTAGGAGCAGGGCTGCCATCAGGGGGGTAAAGGGGGTACTCCTGTATGGGGCCCGGACTTGCCAGGGGCCCAGAGAGTGAGATGAAGAAAAAAAATTTTTTCCCCCTGCAATACTGCATTCAGACACTAGGTGGCGAACTCCATTCCTAGATAGAGAAGACAAACAGGGCGTGTGTCTGCTGCATGGCCCATGACTCAGTCAGTAAGTGGCTTTACTGTCTATGTGGCTCCACCCCTTTCTTGAACTTGTAGCTCTTCTGTGCTGTGATCTCCATAGAGAGAAGGAGGGAGTAACTGTAAGTTATACTGATCCCATTTCTGCTTGTGAGAGTGGGGGGGGGGGGGGGGGTGCATTGTTACCCTCTGTCTCACTGCTGTGTACAGGGACTGACAGTGACTTCTCTTGGGGGGTTGCTGGTGCCGGTACCTATATAGCAGTGATGGAAAACCTTGTAAGTTCAGATGTTTAAGAAACTACAACTCCCAGCATGCCTTGATTGCACTCTGCTACCAAGGCATGCACTACACATGGGGTAGGTAATAGCCTAATAGGGCTACTGGTATATTACTTACCATATGGGGGCAGCATGGTAGCTCCACACCATCTCTATCCTGCCTATATACATATCTCCATCTCTGTGTCATATAGCAGTATGGCAGCTCCACACCATCTCTTTCCTGCCTATACACATATCTCCATCTTTGTGTCACATAGCAGTATGGCAGCTCCACATCATCTCTATCCTGCCTATATACATATCTCCATCTCTGTGTCACATAGCAGCTCCACACTGAGATGGAGATATGGATATAAGCAGGCTAGAGATGGTGTCACATAGCAGTATGGCAACTTCACACCATCCCTATCCTGCATATATCCAAATTTCTATCTCTGTGTCACATAGCAGCATGGCAGCTCCACACCATCTCTATCCTGCCTATATACATATCTCCATCTCTGTGTCACATAGCAGTAAGGCAGCTCCACACCATCTCTATCCCGCCTATATACATACTGTATCTCCATATCTGTGTCACATAGCAGTATGGCAGCTCCACACCATCTCTATCCTGCCTATATCCAAATTTCTATCTCTATGTCACATTGCAGCATGGCAGCTCCACACCATCTCTATTATCAGGATATAGACAGGATAGAGATTGTGTCACATACCAGTATTGCAAATTAAAATCATCCCTATCCTGCCTATATCTATATTTCTATCTGTGTCACATTGCAGCTCCACACGGTGTGGAGCTGCAACGTGACACAGAGAATTATGGATATAGAGGCAGAACAGAGCGCGGAGTTGCCATGCTGTGTGACAATAGTGGCAGCCTTTTTGCAGACAGTGCACAAATGGCTAGGTGTAAGGATTTGAGCATGAAGAATGGGGTAAATATATCAATAGTTTATACGAATGAAATACGTTTTAAGCAACACTGATGCAGAATATAATATGGGGTCTAATATGGGATCCAGTGTGTGTGGTCTTGGCTAAAAGGTATGTTATATTTACCAGTCTGTGCCCTCTGGGGCCATTCGTGACTGGGGAAATTAACATCCACCAAAACAAAGAGGTGGATTATTGGAGTTGATCCCTAGTACCCATATATTAATTTCATAAATCAACCAACAGCCACAGCAAAGTGAGAGGTGAGACATAGTTTGTTGTATATTTGTTATATGTGCTTTATTGGGACAGTGTTGTCAGGAGACTTTAGTTCCCCTTTAATCTATAAAATAAGGTGTGCGTGTGTTGCTGCATGTATTCAATTCAGTACTTACTTAGCTTAGGCTCAGTATCCCCCTTCCCACTCTTAATATACTCCCCCTTCCACCTGAATTTGTTTTCTGAGAAGTCAATTATGCTCAATAATCACTATGAGCCTGCACTGGGAGAGGATTTTCCCACCATACAATTTGCACATACCTATGGTCAACCTTTCAGTAAGAGGAAAACTGCACACAGCAGAAGAATTTATGAAAATAGGACACTTGATTAACAGCTGAAATGCAGGACAGATAAACAAACAAACGGTACAGTGGTGGTTCGAAAGAATTATAGTTTCCAGTAATGGACGATTTAAAGGCATGTCCACACCCAAAATCAAATTTCTTATAAACGTAAAGAACCCCCACCCCCCGAAACCAGAATACTCACATTGCCCTAAAAGTGATATAAGAAGCGAAAGCTCAGTCAAGAAATCTCTGAATAGATCCGCTTGTCATTGGTCGTGATGTAATCCATCCATGACGGATGGGTCGATCCAGAAAATCCAAAAGATCCTGTGCCGTGGCTGCAGACATCAGCATGAATAACTCCTTATAGAAGCTGTTTTATGGTGGTTCTTTACATGTATAAGAAAATTGCTTTCAGGGGTGGACATCCCCTTTAAAAAACAATTTTCCAGTATAGATTCCCTTTAAGGTATGTATACTGAAAAGGTTACTTTGCCTCATATTAATCTATAATTAAATACATGTAAGCAGCATTTACGCTGAGGTGTGTTTTGCAAATTTATTCGAAGTTATTGTTATAATGGTACATACGGTACAACAGTTATATATTGTTTATACTATGAATATAATGTATATTATTTTTAAAATAAGTTTTAAAAGAAAAGGGGGGGGGGGGAGATACTGAGCCTAAGCAAAACAAGTACTGTATTGAAGGCATGCAGCAACACACACACCACAAAGTAAGTGCTACACATATTTAGAGATTAAGACAATGCCAAGTTATTTTTTCAGTATACATTCCCTTTAAAGGATATGTACACTGGGAAATTTGATTTTTTAAATGTTCCATTACTGGAAACTATAATTCTTCCCAACTATCTCTGTACAGTTTTTTGTTGATCTGTCCCCTATTTCTTTAGATATTCAATCTGAAACATCTTACATTTCAGCTGTCAATCAAGTGTCTTAGTAGTATTAACTCTTCTGTTACGTATACTTTTGCTGTTGCTGAAATGGTGACAGTTGGTATGTGAATTGCATGGTGGGAAATTTCCTCTACCAATGCTGCCTCATAGGGATTACTGAGCATGCTTGCCCACACAAAGAGTCTGACAGGGGGCTGGGGGACTGAGCTTGTGCAAAACAAGTTCTGGATTGACGTCATGCAGCAACACAACCACATCAGAGTAAATGCTGCTTACATGTATTTATTTATAGATCGAAATGAGGCAAATTATTTTTTTCAGTATACAATTCCTTTAACTGGGAAACCATGTGGCACACCATAGAGTTCCAGCTTGCCAATGTAGGAGAGGAAGGTGCCATCCAGAAGAGCACTATACTGTAGCTCTTCTAGCATAGATTCGCAGAAGAGAGATAACTCTTATTGATTCCATATCTTATACTCTGAAATAGGGTGCACAGATACATGGACTTCACCCCTCTTGGATTCCGTTAAAGGCAGTATGTCACCTGGAGGTAGCAAAACCAGGAGTTGCCTGATAAGGAGGTTCAATTTTTTTTAATCTTCTGTCTTGGGTAATATGGGAAAAAAGGGTGACACCTTTCGATATCCAAAAGTCTGCTAAGGGAAGGTTATCTAAGTTGGAGTATGTGGGGTTGTGCCAAAGGGGGGTTTCTCCAGGAATCTCAGGAATTTGAGGATTTAGGCTAGGTTCAGATGAACATATAATATATAAGAGGTTGGAGCTTGTTAATATACCATTTGTAATTCCCAGGATTCTGGTATTTGGTTCCAACTACCATTTGGTGGTGCTCAGGATATATGTACAAATTTACTGAACAGCATGGCTAGATAGCCAAAATATCCCTTATAGCACACGTGGAATTCCAATGCTATATCTCCCCCTGTCTTAGTAACGGGGACCAATACTATAAACACATGGGTAACTCTTGTGCATAGTATGTTTAATTAGAAATTGCCAGTAGGAAAATGCTGCATGCAACATTTTCCTAGCAGCAAACATCTGGAACCGCTAGTGAAAACACTGCACTAACAGTGCACAGCCGTTCTTCTGGACTTAGCCTTAATTTGCTTTCTTCCAGATCTTGAACTGCTGGAAATGTAATGAAGTACAGCCTAGGGGAATATCATTTCGTCCAGAGTTTAGAAATTTCAGCGGGTGAGATGGGAGGTACGCCTGTAAGAGACTCTGTGTTTTATAGTGGGATCTAATGCCCATGTTGTGGGGGTCTTCTGGATCTTGTATGCACCAAGATCTATAATATTTAAGTTGTGCAGCAGAGGGTCTCTGTAGGGGTTTAAGTTTTCCTCTTACCCTTCGGGCTCCCCAAAGGAAGGTTAGTCAAAGGCTATTTAGCATGGCAAGGAAGGAGTCTTATATGTCTATCATGCTATGTTGCAGTATATATAGGAGTTTGGGCAGTAGTATGATCATTAATTATAAATAAATTACATTTATACGGCCCATTAGAATAATGGGAAGTGCTTCTCATACCTTAGTCTTTACTCTAACCATTTCTAAGAGGGGGCAGATTAAGGGTCAAAAAGTTGTCAGAAGATCTGGTTATCTGAATCCCTATATAATGAAATAAGGTACAAGGCCTCTTACTGGCAGAGGGATTGTAGAGAGCGGCTGGATAGGGAAAAGTACAGATTTGCTCTAATTAATGTAAAGTCCAGAAAGAGTGACTGCAGGGATGTATCATGGGCATATAATTATAGACCAATGACACGTGGGGATATGCAAAGCTTGACACATTTTTGACAAGGTTAGTGCGTTTGCTGACAAATACATAATCTATTCTCGAGAGAGTTGTGTGTCTTAGAATGGATAGTTTATTCTCTGACGTATGGATTCCGAAATCTCAACACATCTACCCATTCCAGTTCTGATACAAGTCTGCAGGGGGGTGAAACATGAGAGGAGAGGCACTCCCGGCCCAAAGTGTTTATTTTCCATAAAGGAATTAAAGTCACTGAGACAAATCAGGTGGGCATGAAGATAGCCAGAGAGGAAAGATAGCGCTCTTGTAGAGCTACACGTAAATATTGCCCTTGTCTATTTGACTGAACTTCATGTATACTATATCTAAGATGTTTGCCCAGTAGGATAGAGACACCACTTGAGAAAGAAATGTGTGTTCTGAGCAGCCCACACCAACCAGGGTCTGAGGGTATAATGTGTAGAGGCGTGTAAAAGGTGAATTTCCTGGAGGTAAATAACATCAACCTTAAGGGAGCGTAGCTGGGTAATACTGCTAGTCGCTTTCTTGGACTTACATTCCAGGTTTTAAACTTAAAAGGACACTATACTGAAAAAATTACTGCCTCATCTTAATCTATAATTGAATACATGTAAGTAGCACTTACTCTGATTTGCATGTGTTGCTGCATGTCTTCAATCCAGCACACATTTTATTTAGGAGCAGTATCCCCCCTCCCACTTTCATCCGACCTGAATTTTTTCTCCTCAAACCAAGTGTCAAGTTAACATATAGCATTCAAACTGTCAAAACTCTGTCACCATTTCAGCTACAGTAAAACTACTCACAGAAAAATAGTTTTTGAGAGCAAGGAGCTCGATTGACAGCAGAAACAAACAATAAAACGTTGGTCCCCTAGTGGGTCACATAAATCAATTAAAGGACAACTAAAGCCGCAGAACAAAACTGAACCAGAAGTCAGGACAACTTGATATAAACCCAGTAATCTGTGTCTTACCTCTCATTTTGATACAGAGAATATATAATTCAGAGCGCACACCAGTCTTAAACCACCAAACTGTGTTTATTAACACGTGACGTTTCGGTGCCCGTGTGGCACCTTCCTCAGACAAACAATAATTCAAACAAAGTGCAAGTGCAGTTAAAATATCAATTGGAGCCATAACCCCTTAGTAGTATTTCAATCTAAAAACCAATACAAGTAAATTGTAATAGTGACCTCTAGTGTGCAATAAATATATGGTATAATAACCAAAGTCTATCTTATACATTGACCCAGAACAACAATAAAAAATATACATTAATGTACATCTTAAAGTGTATATCATAATATTCATAAAGTGCATATTTACGTATTAGTGTTATCCCTGTAAGGGAAATATTAATATTAAAACATGTGCATACCCAATGGGTAATATTAAATATGTTTTAAATAAATATTGTGTAAAATATAGTGAAAAAGTGAATAAAAATATAATACCATACATTATGATATCACTTTAAGATGTACATTAACCTTTTCAGTGCCAGACAGTTTTGCAAGTGTCTACCCTTTTTTGCCAAAAGAATTTTCAGGATTTGCACTCATATGGTTTACATAATTTTACAGTAGGAAACCCCCCAGTAAATTAGGGATAATACATTGTTTTTTCAGCACAAAGTGACTTTAGCATGGTATCAAATTTTTTTACTTTTGGAGATTTAATTGGAATTATGGGTAAAATATGTAAAAAATAAAAAAATTAGCAATTTTTCACAGATGTTTCCCGTTTTACTTCATTCTTAAGGTACGCACAAAATCTTACTGTTCTAAAAGCTTCGATACTCCCGAGTACACGATCACAGATATATGTAGGTACCTCGACTTTTCCTGTAGGAGACGCCCCCAACTAAAACTGCACCTTCAGAATATTACACCAAATTAAAATGTATAACCACTACTCACAGTTAAATGAAAATTCCCAATAACTAAAATCTCCCACAAGTGAGTTTTTTAGAAACTACACCCCCCGCAGGATATTATGAGTGAGGTAAGTTTCGATCACAAATGCAGTATACCGGACGCAACTCTCGTCCAATGTAAGTTATTTTCTCACATTTTCCTTTTTTTCCTCAACTGTAAAATCAGAGACGAATCAATGGATTTCAGCTAAAAAAATGTGGGGGAAAGTTCAAACGCATCTCAAATATGAAAGCCTAATCCCTCCCGAAATAAACGGTATGCCACATTCATGTGTACCCAGAGACATGGCTACCAACTAACCCAAAGGGGACAATGCCAAATGGCAGTGACAGTAAAAAAATTTAGCCATCTCTATATTTGAACATTCTGCAGTTTTTTTACACACTAAACACCCCTGTAGCTTGGAAATACCCCCCAGAAAATATATATTTGGAATGTAGACACCTTCAGCAATATAGCGCTGTATTCTTTCATTCATACCATCATGGTATAGGTGCAGCTCTTCGTAGAAGTTCGCACTTTCGGCAGATTTTCTGAAAAAATTAACAAAGAACAACTTCAAAGGTAGAAATCATGCCAAAACCCCATGGAATGTAAAAAAAGTTACTAAATATCAACTCCCAAATGTCCTGAATCAAACAGTATGCCATATGTGTGGTTACAAACGCGGACGTGGAAGTGAAAAGCCACAAAGTGAGACAATGCACGATGGCTCAGAAACAGCGAAAATATTTAGCCAATTCCGATTCGGACAGTCTGCAGTTTTTCCCACAAAACACCCCCCTAGCTCAGAAACAACCCCCACAAACTATATTCTGAAATCTACACACCTTCAGCTATGTAACATGTAGTTAGTTCATTCATACCATCAATAGTGTGGGCGCAGTTTTCGTAGAAGGTTGCACTTTTCTGAAAAATGAACAAAAACAACTTCAAAGGGTAGGAATCATGCCAAAACCCATGAATGAAAAAAAGTTACCAAACATCAATCCCCAAAATGTCTGAATCAAATGGTATGCCATATGCATGGGTACACACGTGGATCGGAAGCTACTAGTCACGAAGTGAGACAATGCACGATGGCTAAAAAACAGCAAACATATTCAGTCAAATCCAAATTAACACAAAACAACCCCCAAACTCAGAAATACTCCCCATAAAATATATATCCTTGGAATCTACACACCTTCAGGTATGTAAAGCTTTAGCTTGTTCATTCATACCTTCAATGATGTTGGAGCAGTTCTTCGTAGAAGTTTGAATGTTTAGCCGATTTTCTGAAAAATTAACAAAAAAACACTTTCAAAGTTAGAAATCATGCCAAAATCCCAAGTAATGTAAAAAAAATTACCAAATATCAATCTCCCAATGTCTGAATCAAACAGTATGCCATATGCATTGTTACACACGCAGACGTGGAATAGAGTAGCTACAAAGAAAGCCAATGCACAGTGGTCCAATTACAGCAACTTTTCAGTTTGTCAGACTAAACAACCCTTTATTAGAAATATCCCCCAAAACTATATATTCTTGGAATCTACACACCTTCAGCTATGCAACGGTGCCATTCTTTTATGCATACACCAATGGTGTGGGCACCGTCTGCATAGAATTTCACACTTGTACCAGATTTTCTGGAAAATGTACAAAAATAAATTTCAAAGTTAAAAATCATGTCAAATTCCCATGCAATATAGAAAAAAACTTGTCAAGTATCAATTCCAAATGCCCTGATTCAAACGGTATGCCATATACAAGGTACACACATGGACGTGGAAGCCACTAGTCACAAAGTGAGCCATGCACAAGTGCCGTTACAAGAAAAAAAATCAAAGAGCTCGTAATTTGAACAGCTTACTCTTTTTCAAAGGAAACGGCCCTGAACCTTGGAAATGCCGCCACAAATAAAAAACCCACTAAATGTCAATCTTCCACAATTCCTGAATCAAACGGTATGCCATATATGTGAGTGGAAACAGAGATGTGGTCACCAACTAGCTCAAATGGGACGCATGCACAAGCGCAAATACAAGAAAAAATTAAAGTGCTCTGTAATTTGAACAGTTTACCCCTTTTCAAAGGAAACAGCCCAGAAACTTGGAAATACCCCCATGGACTATATTTTTGGAAACTACTCACCTTCAGCTACATAATGGTGCCATGCTTACATACATACATGAAGAATTCCAGACGCAGTAATCCATAGAACTCCATGCTTTTTGGAGATTTTGTGAAAAAATAAATAAGATGATTCAAAGGTTGAAATCCACCTAAACCCATTGACAAGTAAAAACCCCCACTAAATGTCAATCTTCCACATGTCTTGAATCAAACAGTATGCCATATGCATGGGTGCAAACAGACACGTGGCAACTAACTAACTCAAATGGGAAGCATGCACAAGTGCAATTACAAGAAAAAATCTAAGTGCTCCTTTCTCATAGGAAACAGACCCAAAACGTGGAAATACCCCTCGCAAACTATATATTTAGGAAACTACACACCTTCAGCTACAATAATGGTGCCATGCTTTCTACATACATGGAATTCCAGAAGGAGTAATCCAAAGAATTCGTGTTTTTAGGTGATTTTGTGAAAAATAAAATAAGATGATTCAAAGGTTGAAATCCTACCTAAACCCACTTGACAAGCAAAAAAACTCACTAAATGTGAATTCCCACATGTCCTGAATCAAACGGTATGCCATATGCGTGGGTGCCACAGAGGTGTGGCCACGAACTAGCTCAAATGGACGCATGCAGAAGTGCAATTACAAGAAAAATCAGTGTTCTGTAATTTGAACAGCCTATTCAACTTGGAAATACCCCCCAAAAACTATATCTTTTTGGAATCTACACCACTCAGCTATGTATAGGTATCATGCTTGTATATATATAGAAGAATTCCAGACGCTGTTATTCATAGAACTCGTGCTTTTAGGAGATTTTGTGGAAAGAAAAAAAAAGAGGTCTCAAAGGTTGAAATCCTACCTAAACCCACATGGCAAGAAAAAAACCCGCTAAATGGCAATCTCCCACATGTCCTGAATCAAACAGTATACCATATGGGTGGGTGCAAACAGAGACGGGGCCACCAACTAGCTCAAATGGAGCCCATGCACAATTGCAATTACAAGAAAAAATTAAAAACCGCCACAACCCACCCCCACCCCCTTTTAGTGGTATTTTAGTGAAAACCGGTTAGTACTGAGAGTACACAAGTTTTTGCATACTTTACTGATCCTAAAATTCAATCCGGTCTTTTTTTGGTACCTCTACTCTGCAAAAATTTCTACTAAAATAGGCTTAGTTTCCCTTGAAATCGGACAAATAATGATGCGTTTACTTTACCGATATCACGGGGGCATTGGGAAGCTTGGAAAAGACAAAGTTTTTGCTAATTTAGAGTTTTGGGTAAAAAAAAAAAAAGGGGGTGTGTATCACTTTAAGAATTTTTTTGTGCGCATTTCCCTTTTTTTTGGCTCATTCCCATAGATGATCATCAGATCATCTTAGGGAATGATAACGAACTTGGAATACGGGCATAAATGCCTGTTTTCCAATTCGAAATCCGATCGGAAAAATCACTTCCCGGAAATCATTTTCCAGGAAGTGATTTTTCATCATGGCAAAGATCATAATTTGGTGATCAGAAGTGATCACCAAATTTTGATCTCTGTCCCATTTTTTTCTAAGTCTTTGCTAAGTAGCAAAGACTTAGAAAAAACCTATTTGTGAATGGAACTTTGAGTTCCATTCACAAAATGTATAGTAAAGGCTGTCAGCATGACAGCTTTTACTATACAGGTACTGCAGCATGCTCTATATGAGAAAACACTGCACGTACCTACTACTAGACACTAGGGGGCATCAGAGAAAAGGGAAGACCCCGGTGAAAGGAAAGCCCTGTGATGTCCCCGGGGTCTCCCTTACCGATCTTAGCAGAGGCAGAGAGGGACCGGCAATAGAGGAGGGGGCACCACTTCAGGCACTGCTATCTCCCGATCCCCCAACGGATTTTTATGAAATCAAGGGGGATCGAGGGGGCTAGGGGGGCACCTGAATGCTGCCCCGATTGCCCTAGCAGTTACATTTTTTTCGTATGCAGTATAGCAATAGTGCCTGCTGCTATACTTCGGTAGTAAATGAGATCGGAACCGATCTCAGTTTACTAGTCCACTAGACCACCAGGCAATATGGGGATGGACACCAAAGGGAAGCCCGGACGTCCTGTGATGTCACGGGACTTCCCTTTCCGCTGCGGCCTCTGCAAGGAATGAAGTACCGGGAGGTGGGAGGGATTCCCTATACGATCCGGCACTTAGGGTTAATTTCTTGAGATCTCCCATCGGTGTGGGACCAAACCGATGGGGGATCGAGGGGAGAGGGAGGGCACTTGAATAGTGCCCTCCGATCACACGGGGGAGCCTGCGGGAGGGATTTAAAGGGCCATTGCCACCAATCGTAAATTTTACATGCTGGCAAAAAAGGAAGGAAATAAGCAGCGCGTAAAATTTACCATTGGTGGCAATGAAAGGGTTAAAGAAAAAATTTGATGATTAAAAAGGAGTTTGCTTCATCTTAATCTATAATAAACACACGTAAGCAGTCCTTACCATGTCTTTTGGGATTTACCTAGAGCCACAAATCGGATATTTAATATCGAAAAGGAGATCTACCCAAAGCGATTGCAGCTCTGAGTATCTACCTGTTATTTTCTTCCCAAACACCACATTTTTTTTATTTGATCTGTGCCCTATTTCTTACATTCAGCGGGCTTGTTATTGATTTAAAGAGCAAAATACTGTTCTTTCTATTTCTTTTTGCTGTCCGCTTTTTTTGGACTGTATTTCTCCAACAGTTTTCAAGCTAAAACACAAAATTCAGACATGCATGACACAGAAGTGTGCTAAGGAATATTGGGACACTTTTCCCATTGATTATGACTATCAGTACAATCATAAACATGAAACATTCTGGGTCATGTGATAAAATCCCATCTGTCATTTTTAATGAAATGTACCTGGGTTCAAGATACACTGACTAAAAACTGTGTATCTCAGACTCAAACACACACACAACTACACCAACAAACACACACAATTACAAAATAAAAGCACAAATATATGGTAAGTACAATGATTTAGTATTTAGAATGACATTTAGTTTTATAACAGGGATGTCTATCTGTGGCCCCCATATGTTTGCAAACTACAACTCCCATTATTTTGCTGCCATCTGCTGTTGGTGAATGCTAAGAGTTGTAGGTTTAAAACATCTGCAGAGCCACAGGAAAGTATTTCACTTTTATGGTACAAACACAAAAACATACCGCTTAAACCACACAGATACAGGTATACACACCTACTGATACACCCTTACACCAATCTACCTTCATTTTCATAGCAATCATACCTAAACTATCAAAAATGTTAGTTTTATGGCCTGAAATGCAAAAACATACCCCCCTAACACCACCAACACAGGATACACACATACTGATACACCCCCACAACCCCAACCTACCTTCCTTTCCATGGCAACCATACCTAAAACATCAATAGAGTTAGTTATTTGGTCAAACAAACAAAAACATACCCATGCACACCTACTAATTCACCGCACACCTAAGCTACCCTTGTGTTTTTGTGGAAACCATACTCTCAGTAAGAGGAAGATTAAGTTTTAAAACCCACAACACACGACACACAACATTCCGTTCCAAAATGCAGCTTTTAAAGCCCAAAGTCAAAATTATACTTTCCCTTTCTAGTTATTATAAATTATTTAGCTGTGTGCAGTTTTGCTGTAACTGGAATGGTGACAGTTGGTATGTGTTGGTATATGTTTTTAGCCTATTGGAAAATGTTTTGCATGCTTACTACAAGTGGGTTGTTGAGGCTACGTAGACATGGTATAGTACAGTGTAATTTTTACTGGCACCATACTATCGCCTCCCCTATTTCTTTCTACCATCCTTATTCCTTAGTGATAGTGCATTTTGAGCAATAAAGAAATGCCTCACCACAGGGTATTTTCAACAATGTAACCGCTTTTATATTACTCTTACATTAAAAACAAAGTTACCACCTGACGCGTTTCGGAAACAATTACATTTTTCATAAGCTGATTGTGCTAACTAATCTCTGTATATATACCCCACCCTTAATGGAAGACGCTGCTAAGATATATACAACCATTCTGGGTAATACGCACATTAGCATTAACTATACCGGTGTAATATTTCCTTTATGTTCCTTAACACACAACCCCCCCCTTCACATCTCCGTTAACAATAACTGAGTATAATTCAATGACTGTCGCCTAGCATTTTACAGCCTCTCATTTAACTATATGCTTCTTCACTTCCTATCCAGACCCACCTTATATTTGGCTGAATGTCTGACCACAATTGTTAAATAGGCTAACTACTACTGCCAATGTCTACTAAGAATGTGAAAGTTACTGGTGGTACCAGACACCCCTGGGTTTTCATTCCCTTTATGATTCTTTACAGAAACACACAGCACTAAGTGCATCCTCAGAAAGTTCCAATTAAAGGGTATCTCACTCCCAAAACCAAAAATTAGAGGAAGAGACGGAAACCCCCCCCCTCCAAACCTAGACCTTGCTAGGTTTAAAAACCCCAAATCAGTCCTAAATGTACTTACCAGTTCTTGTTCTTGGCCCTTATGCTGTTTCTGTGCATGGAACAACAGCAAGAAAGGGACAGAGCAGCAATCTCAGCCAATCAATGACACGGCTGCTGGTCCGGCCGAGATTCTGCTTCTGTCGGCGAGCAGCGAGCAGCAGAGAGTGGAGAGAATGAGGGCTGGTAAGTACATTTAGGAGCCCTTTTTTTTTTTTTTTTTAATGGGTCTAGGTTGGGGGATCCTTCCTAATTTTGATTTTGGCTGAGATGCGATGCAGCAGCAGAAAGGAAGCCGGAGGGAGGGGGGGAATCTCCACTGCACATGCCAAAAACCTCTCAGAGGACTTTCACTTTATTAGGACCTGCAGACCATAACTACTATCAGAAGAGAAAGTAGGGCTCTCTAACACTACACAGTGGGCTCAACATTGGAATAAATTTTAGTTGGGGGGTTGTATCATGAGCGTTAGTGGCATTTTAACTCCCATGGGTAATATTCTATAATGGCAGCATAAATATTAAATTTATCTCACTTCAATAGCAGTGTCAATCGATATGGCAGCTCCACCTATTTTAACCCTGAGGCACTCAAAGGGTTAACAAAACCTCTGATTGTCTTTATAGTACTCTTTCCATTGTTGTTTGTTCAACCAGCAGGGTAGCTGGTTCAAAAGAAGCAATAGGTGTTAAAAAAAAGCAAGCAGCAAAAAGCCAGACGACTGGCAGGCAAAACACAGGTGGTCGTGCTTTACAGCAGAGTTAAACCAGATAGATAGATAGATAGATAGATAGATAGATACAGAGATAGATACAGAGATAGATATAGATAGATAGATAGATAGATAGATAGATAGATACAGAGATAGACAGACAGTCAGACAGATAAGATACAGAGATAGATAGACAGACAGATAGATAGATACAGAAATAGATAGATAGAGAGAGAGAGAGAGAGATAGACAGACAGATAGATACAGAGAGAGAGATACAGAGAGAGATAGATAGACAGACAGACAGACAGACAGACAGATAGATAGATAGATAGATAGATAGATAGATAGACAGATAGATAGATAGATACAGTGATAGATAGATAGACAGATAGATAGATACAATGATAGATAGAGAGATAGATTGATAGATTAATAGATACAGAGATAGATAGATACAGAGATAGATAGATACAGAGATAGATAGATACAGAGATAGACAGACAGAGAATATATAATTCAGAGCGCACACCAGTCTTAAACCACCAAACTGTGTTTATTAACACGTGACGTTTCGGTGCCCGTGTGGCACCTTCCTCAGACAAACAATAATTCAAACAAAGTGCAAGTGCAGTTAATAATTCAAACAAAGTGCAAGTGCAGTTAAAATATCAATTGGAGCCATAACCCCTTAGTAGTATTTCAATCTAAAAACCAATACAAGTAAATTGCCCCATCCCAAGGTCGGCCAGGCTAAAGGCCTGACCAAAACCTTCTTACATATATTTTATTTCTTTTGGCTGACAACTAAACAAAAAATGTTCTCAGACACTACAGTAAAATTTGCCAAACAAAATGAATTTACTGCACAGAGTTTTGATTTAAAATAATTGTGCTTAATTAAATGAATTCACTAAATTAATAAAAAAAAACTTTCAATACCGTTCTAATGAATTTATAGGTACATGGAGTAGAATATTTTATAGCTTTTTTTTTTCCCCAGCCATCTGTCCTTTTGCTTTGTCTACAACAAAAGGAATTTTGTAGAGGTGTAATGTAATAAATTGTACTATATGCTGAAGCACGCTTGTTATTACCGACACATACATTTATCCTATCAGCAGCCACAATTTTGTACACTTATCCTAACCAGACAGAAACCATGCACAAGAATATAATAAAGATGTGGCTCCTGCTATCAGTTGTGAATGTGAGAACGGATTGTTTACAGTTTCACACTACATTTAAGGAAAAAAAAACATTTGAAGCCTAAAGCCTCGTACACACATGGATAGTTTTCGTACCATGCAGCCAACGAACGTTTAATGACATTATCGGTAATCCTCATAATAGAAACGACATCTGTACTCACAGCAACAATAGTCACCACAATAGTCATTAGATATAGACATTCGTATCTTTGCACAATTACAAAAGCTGAGCATATGCCTTTTATATATTTTCTTCTTAGAACGTTAACGATAATCTGACGACCATGTACAAATATATGATAATCGGCAGAACAAATCCGACAGGCTGATCGGCAGAAAAAGCCGACAATAGTCGACGGTCGTTGGTCTTTGACGATCGTTGATGCTATATTTTCGTACAAATATCGTGCAATTGCTTGTTCGTTGGCTGCATCGTACGACAATTATCCAACGTGTGTACGAAGCTTTATGCAGTGCAAGTAGATAAGGAGATGTTCTTTTTAGTTAATCTAATCCAAATCAATTAAGTCTAATTAAAGGACACACCAGGCAAAAGCTTTTCCACCCTTTTTTAAAAATTATTAGCCTGCATTCATGCAGTTTATGAAATATTAACCATGTTCCCCTCCTCTCTCACATAAATATGTTAAAAAAAACAAATATAGCCTTTAGCATTGATAATTATCTAGGCACTGTGTCTCTGCCATGGTTAATGATTACACTATAATATATTAAATATGTGTTTGAATTCTTACAATATGAATTTTAATTAAGACCAGAAAAGCGAATTGACCCACACTAAATTTTGTTAAGACCAGTAACAGGATATACTGTCTCATTGTAAAAAGAGATATTATACGACTGCCAATAAATTGTCTAATTGCGATTTTCACACAGACAGTTTGAGGCCCATTTTCTTAATGGTTTTAGATGTTTTACTTTTTCTAAAATGCTACATGTAACATTTTGCTGTCAAAATGGCCAAGGGACTGCAGAAAACGAGCACGGATTGGTGTGAAACTAAGCTTAGTCGTCTGTGTGAAAGTAACTTAGTCCAGGCTGTTCTTTTTAGGTGTTCTTCATAATGCATACAGTTAATTCTGATAAAAAAAATAAAGTTGTAATTTCTAGTCTGAGAACTTCTAGATTTTGATGAGCTGTTTTTTTATGTTTGGGAGATGGCCTTGTGGCCTGTATTATGTGGGTAAAACCACCACAAGTGTAAAGGATCGGATGGACAACCATCGACAAGCCATCAGAATGGCACTCACCAAGGATAGGGACTATGGATCAGAGAGGTCCCCCCAGCAATATGAACAGTCGGTAGCTAAACATTTCAAAGGTGCTAAACATACGTTGGCTAACCTCAGATAGATGGCTATAGACCAAGTAATCCCAAGAGAAGGAGTTGATAGAGATAGGGCCCTATTACAACAAGAAGTCCGATGGATAAAACGCCTTAACACCCTGTTCCCCAAGTGACTAAACACTATCCTGTTTCCTGTGACATCCCTCCATCTACTTATTCTACCTGTAAAATAGATCTGAGATTACCCATTAGGAGGTGTTGTCCTCCTTCTAGTGTATTAGAATCTAGGTCTACTATGTAACTGATCTAGCTTATCACTCAGTTCGTTTCTAGTATACTAACTCGTAACCATCCAGTTAGGTTCCCTTAACCCTTTATTGTGATTTTATCTAGTTTTTTAGAATTTCTATCTAACTTTTATAAGATTTTTATATCTATGTTCACATATATGTCACCCCACTGCTTAATGTCACTGTACACATGAATGATGTATTTTATTATATTGGATTACATTTTTTAGGTTTTATTACATTTATTGACATATTGACCAAAAAAATATATATACATATTTAGGGCTGTACCCACGCTTATAGATATACTTTATTATTTATATTATTTATTTTATAGCACTGGCACTTTGGACATCCCTCTGGTTTCCCCCCTCCCTATGGACATATTGCCCCCCCTGGATTTTGTACTTCTTCGAGATCCCACCCAGGATTTGTAATAGGATCGGATACCGAGGACTTTCCTATTCACCAGGAGGAGATGATGTAATAGAGGGAGGAGGGTGGAGGGAGGGAACGTCACGTCACACAGGGGCGGGTTGTTTGAATTTTGTTTGGGTATTTGAGCACATTGTTAACAAGGGCAGATTGTCTTGAGAACGGTCCGTAGTCGGACCGAAACGCGTAGACAGCTATAATAAAATTGTTTTTCACAAATCCTAGGAGTGCTCCTTCATCACATCTCTACGTATTATTCATCTAAGGAAGCACCCGGGTGGACGAATGCAGGGGGAGTGCCGCTCACTACTAACTTTTTTACTACACCTGTACAATTAGAGCAATGTTCAGTAACCTTTAGTCTGTTGTTCGGGTGAGTTTTCTGCGCCATTTTCCGTAATTTATTAGTTTTACTATGTTCTATTCAACAATTGTTCTTTCCTGTCATTTGTAAATAGGGGGTTTAATTGCCCTTCTATGAATTCTACTTTCATCCCCCTAAACAGCTAGGTTCTTGCCAATGGATCTTACCTAATTACGAGCCCTGCAAAGTCAGCTCCAGGCCCACCACAACCCGGTATTGCAGCCATTCTTAAGTCAGCCCTCCAGTTCAATATTCAGTGTAAAGTCTGCCCTTCAGTTCACTAGCCAGTGTTAAGCTGGGTTTACAAACACAAAAAGGGTAGGCTAAACAGTAAACAGGTGCAAGCAGTCCCTCTGATGGCAGTCACTTATATTTTATATAGGGAGAATGCTCATGACTATGTGTAGTCACATCTTTCAAAGATGACAGACAGAATCTTGTTATCTTTAAAGTATTAGTAATGGGGGTACCCACCTTTAGTCAGCCCACCCACCTCCACAAGCCTCACCCACTTTTTAAAATTAGAATTCTGGGGCAGCTTTAAATATTTTGTTTGTGTCTTAAAGGGAAAGGTGATGACTGGGTTGCCAGATCATTTGGTTTACTAGGGACACACTTAATTAATGTAATCTAAATAAGCACTTGGAGTGTCAAAAAAAGCAGCCCCAAGGTTTAATAACTTGTCCACCAACAGAGCATTATAAAAATGGTAACATATCAAAAGTTGATGTAGGCCCTCTCTCCCTTTTTCATTTACTGATCATTTTAGCCTAATGAAATATAGATTTGGATAGATAAATGGTCATGTTTTTTATTTTTGGAAAGAAAGACTTTGGCAGGATTATATTGCCATCTTGTGGACAATCTATATGATTCCTCAGATTAAATAGATTAGCCCTTGAATTCTGATGTGTAACATTGCAGTGATTGCTTAAAGGGCATGCCCACCCCCAAAACGAAAATTTAACCCACTACTGGCCCCACTGTAGTTTAAAAAAATCCTTGCCTTATATCTCTGCTTCTTATGGTTTTCTTGCAGTGCTTGTCCACAGTCCAGGAAACTGAGTGAGAGCTGTCTTCCTGTCAGAAGGTCTCGGACTCCTGACTTGCCTCCGGGAGTTACTGTGGCATACGCAGGGGAGCCCTTCCGTCCTCCCTCCCACCCTCTGAATTTTAATATATAGTAGCTCCCCCCCTTCCCAACCCCAACCACTGCATTAGATTTTTTTTTTAAAAAGAATCTGAATCATAATTACAGCCCATCTCTCCCGCGTTGGGAGAAGAGCTGGTTTAAGATCATATGGGGCCCTAGGCAGGGCCATCATTTAGGACCCCCTTTTTTTGCTACATATATTGTATAGATTATATCTAGGGTGGACATGCCCTTTAAAAGGAAAAATCATTATTTGCAGGCCCTGGTATTTGTTACTTCACAGTGGATGGATATCAGTCTGTTCAACTGATTTTGATGTTGCTCTCTTGAGACAAGGATTCTTGAATAAACATTAGATTACAACTGGAGATATTGCATATTATACAAAGGAATTGTTGATTTGCTGACAGTATGAGATACACTATGTCATAATTATGGGAATATAAATATTAAGATGTATAAGTGATCCCGATACTGTAAAATATGGATTTATTTTATTTATCTTATTAATTGGCATGTACAGTGCATGCATTTATTTTAATAAAAGGATAGGTCTACATTCAGTAAAACCTGGGTTCATTTATCTTCCTCAACTAGAAATGCCCATCCCCACAAAAGCTTTCCTGTGGTTCAATTCAAGGAGGAGAGCAGCTCTAGGTAGCTGTAAGGATGTGTGCAGGTTTTATGTGGATGGCAAGGCAAATGTGCCCATGTAATTAAAGGAAACTTACTAAAATTAAGTTTCCTATACAACAGACAGACTTGTTGAGATAATTCAGAGGAAACTATAGGCATTGATATTTACAACTGTGTTGATTTAAGAATAAAGATAAGAACCTTAATTGTGCTTTTGAAGGTTCTCATTCATCCAGGTCATGGTATATCTGTTGTATTCCATTAGATCAACTGGACTTGAAGTTTAGTTCTTGAAGACGTTTCACTAGTCATCCGACTGGCTTTCTCAGTAAGAAGAATTTTCAATAAACACCGTATCCCTGTCTGCTTTAAACCTAACAACACACTGAGGCAGCAATTGGTACATCCAAAAGACCCAATACCCAAACACAAGAAAAGTAACATCATATATACGAAGTGCATTGCAGTGAAGAATGCTCTGACTTGTATGTGTAGGAAACCAAACAGCAACTGCATCAACGTATGGCCCAGCACAGAAGATCCAATTCCTCAGGTCAGGACTCAGCCCGTGTACCTGCATCTTAAGGATAAAGGACATACCTTTGAAGATTGTAATGTTAACATATTGGCAAAGGAACGTGACCGTGTCAAGGAGGCGATTTATGTGAAAATAAAGAAACCAAGCCTAAATGGAGGTGGGGGGGTTCGACACCAACTGTCTGTCATGTACAATGCTGTTTTGACACATTACCCTTGGCGTTCCTATAACACCTCTTAGCCACTATCCAATCACGCCCTTAACACCTGGCTGTGATATGCTAATTGGGATTTTCCAGGGTGCATAATTGCCACAGATTCTTGTACAAGTCATTCTGAATTGAGAAAGCCAGTCGGATGACTAGCGAAATGTCTTCAAGAACTAAACTTCAAGTCCAGTTGATCTAATTGAATACAACCGATAAGAACCTTAATACATTTTCTAATTCCTTACCATTTGCTTTGTTTTTTACCTCTGAAATTAGCCACACTGTGTAGCACTGTGTGTGAGTTGTAGTGTTTAAAAAACTGGCGCGCGCTTTGGACTCTATTCTTGAGCATTGTTAATAAACACATTTTGAACAGGGAAGTCTTTGAGAAAATTCTTTTCTCCCCACCACATTGTTGGATTTACATATTTTCAGTAGGTTGGTGGAATTGACACTAAACCATGAACAGTATCAAGCCAAAACTTAAAAATAAAATGAAATAATAATTGGGCAATTAAAGAATAATGCAGCATTCACACTAGCAAACAAATGCATGCATTCTGGAAAATGAAATTTTTTTGTCCCTAAGGGTTGCATTGTAGTGTTCCCACTAGTGCAATGCATTTTTAAAATGCACATCTGCATGAATTTCTATTGCATTGAACTGAGCTGGAAACACAAAAAGCACAAAAAAAAACCAGACACAAATGCAGTGCGTTTTCCCCTGCATTTTGTATTTGCTAGTGTAACCAGACTCCAGAGCCTTGGGGAATCTATAACTGGCTTTAATGATCAGGAAGACAAGATAATTTCTCCAATATAATTCTGAATTTAAAAGTGAAAGAAACCAATTAATACATTCAAAATTGGTGTTATTTTAGATTTTGTTCTTTTAACCCTTTCGTTGCCAGCAGAAATTGGGTTTTTTTTGCGTTCAGTGCCAGTAGATTTTTCAGGATTTTGCCCTCAATCGGTTTAGACTAATTTTACAATGTACTTTAACAGGATAACTTTTCTGGAGATTTTAATGGATTCTTGGGTAATCCGTTACACAAGGGGTATCTCGCCCTCCAAGTACTGAATATGCGTCAGTATCTTAAAACATTACATCTTTATTGGAATCAACATTAAAAACAATCGCCAGACGTTAAATATGTAATTTCCTTCTCCCTTAATCTAGAACCACGATACTGCTAAAGCTTTGCAAATTTTCATGGATTTTTCCCATTTTTATTTATAGTTACCTTAAGATTATGCTCAAAAATCTTACTGTACAATAATACCAGATATATGTAGGTATCCACCCACAAACTAAAACAGCACTTTGAAGAATATTACACCAAATTGAAATGTAAAACCATATCTGACAGTTAACATTGAATATTTACCAAATTAACTAAAATATCCCCACAAGTGAGATATTTTTAGAAACTGCATACTCATAGTGTGAAATAAGTTTTGATCACAATGCAGATACCCAGGCAAAGCTCTTCATCCAATTGTAACTTATTTTCTCATATTTTCCTTTTTTTCCTTCCAGTGTAAAATCAGAGACAAAATCAAATGCGAATTTCAACTAAAAACTTAAGAGGAAAGTTCTAAAGCATCTCAAATATGAAAGCCTAAGTTACCAAATATCAATCCCCCACATATCCTGAATCAAACAGTATGCCATATGGGTGGGTGCACACAGAGACATGGCCACCAACTAGCTAAAATGGGATGCATGCACAAGTGCAATTACAAGAAAAAATTAAAAGTGCTCTGTAATTTGAACAGCCTACACTTTTTCAAAGGAAACCGCCCCGAAACTTGAAAATACCCCCACAAACTATATATTTTTGGAATCTACAAACCTTCAGCTACGTAACAGTGCCATGCTTTCACAAATACATGTAGAATTCTGCACTTAGTTCTTTTTAGAAATGTCTGTTTTGTAGATTTTCGAGAAAAAAAGTAAAAAAAGAAAGACCTTTTTTAGTGGTATTCAGTGAAAACAGGTTGGTACTGAGAGATGCACAAGTTTTTGCACACTTTCTGATCATAAATTAGGTCTCATTTTTGTACGTCTGCAAAATTTCCTAATATAGGCTTAGTTTCCTTGAAATCGGTTGAATAATAATCAGTGTTTACTTTGCCGATACCCTCAGGGAGTTCGGGCAGCTTGGAGAAGACAATTTTTTTTATTTATTTTGGTTTTATTGTAAAAAAATAAATAAAAAAAAAGGGGGGGTGTATCAGTTTAAGGATTTTGTTTTTATGTGCGCACAGTAGCAAAAAATTAACCTCCTTAACCACCTGGTCTTCAATCAATGTAGTAAAGGAATAGTTCATTATTGCACTGAACTATTCCTCTAAATGATTAATATTTAGTGAGTTCTCATAATTACCCCCACCTCCCTTACTCACCGCCTTCTTGTAGTTCTGCACAGCCTCACCAGACACTGCTATGCTTACACATGTCCCCCTTCTTTCTTTTATCTGCTGATTTCTTTTAAATGTTGCAGAAAGTGTGCTGGCAGGTAGCCTAACATTGAAGTAAGAGGTCAGGGATATGGCACATATAATTTCTGCTTCTGGAGTGACAGATCTTTCCCTGTAGATGCTGTCATTTCAAATGATGATTTCTCAGAATCTATAGCTCAGATTTACAATTTATTACATTTGAAAATTAATTTTTTTACTGTAAAGATACCCTTTAACCTTTTCAGTGCCAGACAGTTTTGCAAGTTGTCTACCCTTTTTTGCCAAAAGAATTTTCAGGATTTTGCACTCATATGGTTTAAACTAATTTTACAGTAGGAAACCCCCCAGTAAATTAGGAATATTATACATTGTTTTTTTCAGCACAAAGTGTACTTTAGCATGGTATCAAAATTTTTTTACTTTTCTGGAGATTTAATTGGAATTATGGGTAAAATATGTTTCCCGTTTTTACTTACAGTTATCTTAAGGTTACGCACAAAAATCTTACTGTTTCTAAAAGCTCTGATACTCCCGAGTACAACGATACCAGATATATGTAGGTACCTGACTTTTCCTGTACAGGAGACGCCCCCAAACTAAAACTGCACCTTCAAGAATATTACACCAAATTAAAATGTATAACCACTACTGACAGTTAACATAGAATATCTTCCAAATTAACTAAAATATCCCCACAAGTGAGATATTTTTAGAAACTACACACCCGCAGGATATTATGAGTGAGGTAAGTTTCGATCAAAATGCAGATACCCGGACGCAGCTCTTCGTCCAATTGTAAGTTATTTTCTCACATTTTCCTTTTTTTCCTCAACTGTAAAATCAGAGACAAAATCAAATGCGAATTTCAGCTAAAAACTGTGGAGGAAAGTTCAAACGCATCTCAAATATGAAAGCCTAATCCCTCCCGAATAAAACGGTATGCCATATTCATGGGTGTACCCAGAGACATGGCTACCAACTAACCCAAAGTGGGACTAATGTCAAATGGCAGTGACAGTAAAAAAATTTAGCCATCTCTATATTTGAACACTCTGCAGTTTTTTTACACTAAACACCCCTGTAGCTTGGAAATACCCCCCAGAAACTATATATTTTTGGAATGTAGACACCTTCAGCAACATAGCGCTGTAATTCTTTCATTCATACCATCAATGGTATAGGTGCAGCTCTTCGTAGAAGTTCGCACTTTCGGCAGATTTTCTGAAAAAATTAACAAAGAACAACTTTCAAAGGTAGAAATCATGGCAAAACCCCATGGAATGTAAAAAAAAGTTACTAAATATCAATCTCCCAAATGTCCTGAATCAAACAGTATGCCATATGTGTGGTTACACACGCGGACGTGGAAGTGAAAAGCCACAAAGTGAGACAATGCACGATGGCTCAGAAACAGCGAAAATATTTAGCCAATTCCGAATTCGGACAGTCTGCAGTTTTTCCCACAAAACACCCCCCTAGCTCAGAAACAACCCCCACAAACTATATATTCCTGAAATGTACACACCTTCAGCTATGTAACACTGTAGTTAGTTCATTCATACCATCAATAGTGTGGGCGCAGTTTTTCGTAGAAGGTTGCACTTTTCTGAAAAAATGAACAAAAAACAACTTCAAAGGGTAGAAATCATGCCAAAACCTCATGGAATGTAAAAAAAGTTACCAAACATCAATCCCCAAAATGTCCTGAATCAAATGGTATGCCATATGCATGGTTACACACGTGGACGTGGAAGCTACTAGTCACGAAGTGAGACAATGCACGATGGCTAAAAAACAGCAAACATATTCAGTCAAATCCAAATTACCACAAAACAACCCCAAAACTCAGAAATACTCCCCATAAAATATATATCCTTGGAATCTACACACCTTCAGGTATGTAATGCTTTAGCTTGTTCATTCATACCTTCAATGATGTTGGAGCAGTTCTTCGTAGAAGTTTGAATGTTTAGCCGATTTTCTGAAAAATTAACAAAAAAACACTTTCAAAGTTAGAAATCATGCCAAAATCCCAAGTAATGTAAAAAAAAAGTTACCAAATATCAATCTCCCAAATGTCCTGAATCAAACAGTATGCCATATGCATTGTTACACACGCAGACGTGGAATCGAGTAGCTACAAAGAAAGCCAATGCACAGTGGTCCAATTACAGCAACTTTTCAGATTTGTCAGACTAAACAACCCTCTTTATTAGAAATATCCCCCAAAACTATATATTCTTGGAATCTACACACCTTCAGCTATGCAACGGTGCCATTCTTTTATGCATACCACCAATGGTGTGGGCACCGTCTGCATAGAATTTCACTCTTGTACCAGGTTTTCTGGAAAAATGTACAAAAATAAATTTCAAAGTTAAAAATCATGTCAAATTCCCATGCAATATAGAAAAAAACTTGTCAAGTATCAATCTCCCAAATGCCCTGATTGTGGAAGCCACTAGTCACAAAGTGAGCCATGCACAAGTGCCGTTACAAGAAAAAAAATCAAAGAGCTCTGTAATTTGAACAGCTTACTCTTTTTCAAAGGAAACGGCCCTGAACCTTGGAAAAGCCGCCCACAAATAAAAAACCCACTAAATGTCAATCTTCCACAATTCCTGAATCAAACGGTATGCCATATATGTGAGTGCAAACAGAGATGTGGTCACCAACTAGCTCAAATGGGACGCATGCACAAGCGCAAATACAAGAAAAAATTAAAGTGCTCTGTAATTTGAACAGTTTACCCCTTTTCAAAGGAAACAGCCCAGAAACTTGGAAATACCCCCCATGGACTATATATTTTTGGAAACTACTCACCTTCAGCTACATAATGGTGCCATGCTTACATACATACATGAAGAATTCCAGACGCAGTAATCCATAGAACTCCATGCTTTTTGGAGATTTTGTGAAAAAATAAAATAAGATGATTTAAAGGTTGAAATCCTACCTAAACCCACTTGACAAGTAAAACCCCCCACTAAATGTCAATCTTCCACATGTCTTGAATCAAACAGTATGCCATATGCATGGGTGCAAACAGACACGTGGCAACTAACTAACTCAAATGGGAAGCATGCACAAGTGCAATTACAAGAAAAAATCTAAGTGCTCCTTTCTCATAGGAAACAGACCCAAAACGTGGAAATACCCCTCGCAAACTATATATTTTAGGAAACTACACACCTTCAGCTACATAATGGTGCCATGCTTTCATACATACATGAAGAATTCCAGACGGAGTAATCCAAAGAATTCTGTGTTTTTAGGTGATTTTGTGAAAAATAAAATAAGATGATTCAAAGGTTGAAATCCTACCTAAACCCACTTGACAAGCAAAAAAACTCACTAAATGTGAATCTCCCACATGTCCTAAATCAAACGGTATGCCATATGCGTGGGTGCACACAGAGGTGTGGCCACGAACTAGCTCAAATGGGACGCATGCAGAAGTGCAATTACAAGAAAAAATCAGTGTCCTGTAATTTGAACAGCCTATTCAACTTGGAAATACCCCCCAAAAACTATATCTTTTTGGAATCTACACACCTTCAGCTATGTAACGGTATCATGCTTTTGTATATATATGAAGAATTCCAGACGCTGTTATTCATAGAACTCCGTGCTTTTAGGAGATTTTGTGGAAGAAAAAAAAAAGAGGTCTCAAAGGTTGAAATCCTACCTAAATCCACATGGCAAGAAAAAAAACCCACTAAATGGCAATCTCCCACATGTCCTGAATCAAACAGTATACCATATGGGTGGGTGCAAACAGAGACGGGGCCACCAACTAGCTCAAATGGAACCCATGCGCAATTGCAATTACAAGAAAAAAATTAAAAACCGCCACAACCCACCCCCCCTTTTAGTGGTATTTTAGTGAAAACCGGTTAGTACGGAGAGTCACACAAGTTTTTGCATACTTTACTGATCCTAAAACTTCAATTTCAACCAAACTTTTTTGGTACCTCTACCTCTGCAAAAATTTCTACTAAAATAGGCTTAGTTTCCCTTGAAATCGGACAAATAATGATCTGCGTTTACTTTACCGATATCACCGGGGGCATTGGGAAGCTTGGAAAAGACAAAGTTTTTGCTAATTTAGAGTTTTAGGGTAAAAAAAAAAGGGGGGGTGTGTATCACTTTAAGAATTTTTTTGTGCGCATTTCCCCTTTTTTTTGGCTCGTTCCCATAGATGATCATCAGATCATCTTAGGGAATGATAACGAACTTGGAATACGGGCATAAATGCCCGTTTTCCAATTCGAAATCCGATCGGAAAAATCACTTCCCGGAAATCATTTTCCAGGAAGTGATTTTTCATTCATTGGCAAAGATCAATAATTTGGTGATCAGAAGTGATCACCAAATTTTGATCTCTGTCCCCATTTTTTTTCTAAGTCTTTGCTAAGTAGCAAAGACTTAGAAAAAATCCTATTTGTGAATGGAACTTTGAGTTCCATTCACAAAATATATAGTAAAGGCTGTCAGCATGACAGCTTTTACTATACAGGTACTGCAGCATGCTCTATATGAGAACACACTGCAGTACCTCCACTAGACCACTAGAGCACTTGCAAAGGGAAGACCCCGGTGAAGGGGAAAGCCCTGTGATGTCACCGGGGTCTTCCTTACCGATCTTAGCAGAGGCAGAGAGGGACCGGCAATAGAGGAGGGGGCACCACTTCAGGCACTGCTATCTCCCGATCCCCCCAACGGATTTTTATGAAATCAAGGGGGGATCGAGGGGGCTAGGGGGGCACCTGAATGCTGCCCCCCGATTGCCCCTGGCAGTTAAATTTTTTTCGTATACAGTATAGCAAGCAGGCACATAGTGCCTGCTGCTATACTTCGGTAGTAAACTGAGATCTGAACCGATCTCAGTTTACTAGTCCACTAGACCACCAGGCAATATGGGGATGGACACCAAAGGGAAGCCCCGGACGTCCTGTGATGTCACTGGACTTCCCTTTCCGCTGCGGCTCTGCAAGGAATGAAGTACCGGGAGGTGGGAGGGATTCCCTATACGATCCGGCACTTTAGGGGTTAATTTCTTGAGATCCCCCCATCGGTGTGGGACCAAACCGATGGGGGATCGAGGGGAGAGGGAGGGCACTTGAATAGTGCCCTCCGATCACACGGGGGAGCCTGCGGGAGGGATTTAAAGGGCCATTGCCACCAATCGTAAATTTTACCATGCTTGGCAAAAAAGGAAGGAAATAGAGCGCCGTAAAATTTACCATTGGTGGCAATGAAAGGGTTAAAGAAAAAATTTGATGATAAAAAAGGAGTTTGCTTCATCTTAATCTATAAATAAACACACGTAAGCAGTCCTTACCATGTCTTTTGGGATTTACCTAGAGCCACAAATCGGATATTTAATATCGAAAAGGAGATCTACCCAAAGCGATTGCAGCTCTGAGTAAATCTACCTGTATATTTCTTCCCAAACACCACATTTTTTTTATTTTGATCTGTGCCCTATTTCTTACATTTCAGCGGCCTTGTTAATTTGATTTAAAGAGCAAAATTACTGTTCTTTCTATTTCTTTTTTGTCTGTCCGCTTTTTTTGGACTGTATTTCTCCAACAGTTTTCAAGCTAAAAACACAAAATTCAGACATGCATGACACAGAAGTGTGCTAAGGAATATTGGGACACTTTTTCCCATTGATTATGACTATCAGTACAATCATTAAACATGAACATTCTGGGTCATGTGATAAAATCCCATCTGTCACTTTTTAATGAAATGTACCTGGGTTCAAGACTACACTGACTACAAACTGTGTATCTCAGACTCAAACACACACACAACTACACCAACACACACACACAATTACAAAATAAAAGCACAAATATATGGTAAGTACAATGATTTATGTATTTAGAATGACATTTAGTTTTATAACAGGGATGTCTATCCTGTGGCCCTCCATATGTTTGCAAACTACAACTCCCATTATTTTCTGCTGCCATCTGCTGTTGGTGAATGCTAAGAGTTGTAGGTTTAAAACATCTGCAGAGCCACAGGAAAGATATTTCACTTTTATGGTCACAAACACAAAAACATACCCGCTTAAACCACACAGATACAGGTATACACACCTACTGATACACCCTTACAACCCAATCTACCTTCCATTTTCATAGCAATCATACCTAAACTATCAAAAATGTTAGTTTTATGGCCTGAAATGCAAAAACATACCCCCTAACACCACACACACAGGTACACACACTACTGATACACCCCCACAACCCAACCTACCTTCCTTTTCCATGGCAACCATACCTAAAACATCAATAGAGTTAGTTATTTGGTCAAACAAACAAAAACATACCCCATGCCACACCTACTAATTCACCGCCACACCTAAGCTACCCTTGTGTTTTTGTGGAAACCATACTCTCAGTAAGAGGAAGATTAAGTTTTAAAACCCACAACACAGACACACACATTCCGTTCCAAAATGCAGCTTTTAAAGCCAAAGTCAAAATTTATACTTTCCCTTTCTAGTTATTATAAATTATTTAGCTGTGTGCAGTTTTGCTGTAACTGGAATGGTGACAGTTGGTATGTGTTGGTATATGTTTTTAGCGCCTATTGGAAAATGTTTTGCATGCTTACTACAAGTGGGGTTGTTGAGGCTACGTAGACATGGTATAGTACAGTGTAATTTTACTGGCACCATACTATCGCCTCCCCCTATTTCTTTCTACCATCCTTATTCCTTAGTGATAGTGCATTTTGAGCCAATAAAGAAATGCCTCACCACAGGGTATTTTCAACAATGTAACCGCTTTTATATTAACTCTTACATTAAAAACAAAGTTACCACCTGACGCGTTTCGGAAACAAATACATTTTTCATAAGCTGATTGTGCTAACTAATCTCTGTATATATACCCCCACCCTTAATGGAAGACGCTGCTAAGATATATACACCCATTCTGGGTAATACGCACATTAGCATTAACTATACGGTGTAAATCTTTCCTTTATGTTCCTTACACACAACCCCCCCCCTTCACATCTCCGTTAACAATAACTGAGTATAATTCAATGACTGTCGCCTAGCATTTTACATGCCTCTCATTTAACTATTATGCTTCTTCACTTCCTATCCAGACCCACCCTTATATTTGGCTGAATGTCTGACCACAATTGTTAAATAGGCTTTAACTACTTACTGCCAATGTCTACTAAGAATGTGAAAGTTACTGGTGGTACCAGACACCCCTGGGTTTTCATTCCCTTTATGATTCTACAGAAACAGCACTAAGTGCATCCTCAGAAAGTTCCTAATTAAAGGGTATCTCCACTCCCAAAACCAAAAATTAGGAAGAGACGGGAAACCCCCCCCCCTCCAAACCTAGACCTTGCTAGGTTTAAAAACCCCAAATCAGCTCCTAAATGTACTTACCAGTTCTTGTTCTTGGCCCCTTATGCTGTTTCTGTGCATGGAACAACAGCAGAAAGGGACAGAGCAGCAATCTCAGCCAATCACTGACACGGCTGCTGGTCCGGCCGATTCTGCTTCTGTCGTGCGGAGCAGCAGAAGGCAGTGGAGAGAATGAGGGCTGGTAAGTACATTTAGGAGCCCTTTTTTTTTTTTTTTTTTACTAGGGTCTAGGTTTGGGGGATTTCCTTCCTAATTTTTGATTTTGGCTGAGATGCGATGCAGCAGCAGAAGGAAGCCGGAGGGAGGGGGGGAATCTCCACTGCACATGCCAAAAACCTCTCAGAGGACTTTCACTTTATTCAGGACCTGCAGACCATAACTACTATCAGAAGAGAAAGGTAGGGCTCTTCTAACACTACACAGTGGGCTCAACATTGGAATAAATTTTAGTTGGGGGGTTGTATCATGAGCGTTAGTGGCATTTTAACTCCCATGGGTAATATCTATAATGGCAGCATAAATTTAAATTTATCTCACTTCAATAGCAGTGTCAATCGATATGGCAGCTCCCACCTATTTTAACCCTGAGGCACTCAAAGGGTTAACAAAACCTCTGATTGTCTTTATAGTACTCTTTCCATTTGTTGTTTGTTCAACACAGCAGGGTAGCTGGTTCAAAAGAAGCAATAGGTGTTAAAAACAAGCAAGCAGCAAAAGCCAGACTGACTGGCAGGCAAACCACAGGTGGTCTGCTGCTTTACAGCAGAGTTAAACCAGATGTCATTTCACAGCCATTTCATATTTCATAATAAATCAAGGGAAGGAATAATGTCATATTTTCCCAAATAAAGTCCGCTAATGCTGGAATCAAGGCATATCTGCTGTATGTTTTATAGGAGGCTATCACAAGGGGTACTTATTTTACTTCTTGTCATATGAACTCATATGTATATCATGTTTGGTATCTTCGGATTGTATAAAATTAGTGGCTCACAAAATTGTTAATATTTTGTATGTGAGATGTATGGTACTCGTAGTATTGACAATAGGGAAAATAGAGCTTAAAGGGCATCTAGAGTGGGAAAATGATTCCCACTATTTTTTTCTTTCTATGTTATAGAATTCCCCCACCCCCAGAGTACCTTTATTTTCTTCCATTTCCTCCTCTTTCCTGAGATATTTAAGTTAAAAGAAGTCTAGATTTCAATACACCACTCCTGATTGAGCTGTCAATCAAATCCCCTAATAGCATGCCAGTTTAGTTTGTAGGCTTACACAAGTTTTACAATGACTACCTCCTGCTCACTTAAATGCTTTGCAAATACTGGGTTAAAATCAGACGTAAAGGGAAGGAGAATAAAACAGAAAAAGCAGCACTGGGTCCCCATCCTCCCAAGATCTCCCCAATTTATTGCCTGTCAAGGGGAGATTGGACTGCAGTGATAAGGCAGGACTCAGTTCTCGCCTAACTCACCCCCCTCATGCAAGTATCTCCAGAACAACAAAGACTCTTGTTCTCTACAGGCTTACATACAGAGGTTTTTTTTTTTATTTACAAAGATTAGAGTGAAGCGTAGAAGGGGATTAATGAGCATGAGCGGCTTAGTTCACAGCCGGATTATATGAGCAGGGGAATGACCAGAGAGGGGAGGGGGGAGTGGGGAGCTCTGCATTAATAGCATACACTAGCCTTTTTATGTCTAAATTTGTCTATGTATAAATTCACAATAGGTGCCCTTTAAAAGTTTCCCTTGAAAAAGCAGGATACACCTCTCAGGGAGGGAACAAATCCACCCTCTAGGAATCAAACCCCTCCCTGATTCAGAAAAGGGGATTTAAAATAGGGTTTCAGGTAGAAAGCAGGATTTCTCCATTTAACATTAAGACAAGGAAACGTTTTTTTTCCCATATTGGATTACCAAGTTTTCATGGACTAACAGACACCATTTACTCTAAGTATTCTCTTCTTTATCCCATTTAATCTTAACAGGGCTGTCTGTAGACTTTTTAGCATTGGAAACAAAATTTCAAATGCTGGCACACACACCCCTTACCACCGCGCTGCCAGAAGGGGTGTGGTTTTATAAATGTAAGTGGGTAGTTTTCCCACAGTAACTGGTATCAGGATTGCCCACAGTGACTGGCATCAGATTTGCTTTGCCCACAGTGGCTGGTATCAAGTTTGCCCACAGTGGCTGCCGGTATTAACAAGTTTTCATACCTAAAGCTGAAGTCTGGCACAGCGCAGCTATTTTCCTCTTTTAAGCCCGGCCCCCTCTCTCTCGGTGCGCATTTTTTGTTAAGTAGGAATCCAGTTCTCCTGTCTGCGCGCGCCATAACGCAAGCACTCTTGTTCAATGAGACGGGAAACCTTGCACAACAGCTACAGTGACCACGATGAGGCACGTACAGGCAGGAGAACCGTATTTGTACTTAATAAATGTGCACACCGAAAGAGAAGGGTCCGGGATTAAAAGGTACAGCGCCTCTATCCGTCCCCTGCCTATAGGCATGGGCCTTGCATGCCTAGTTGGAAATCCGTTCCTGGCCCCAGGCATATGCTGCAAAATGAAGTGCAATGCAATTCCCCCCCCCCCCCCCAGCATCAAAACGTCCCTGACTCTTAACTGTGTGCTACTTTTAATGTTCAATTATTTACCATAGCATTTTTCTTTAACTTTTTATGCACCTTTGTCCTATTCTGAATAGATCCAACAACGAACCTTTCTTTCGAAATTACGTTACTGTATACGAAGTATTGTTTAGATATATTTTAAATGTGTATAGAAGTTACAGGTGCAAATATCCTTTTCTTACAGGATTGTTATAATTTATGGTGTGTGTATAACCTCTTAGATATATTTAGCAGGTCATTCCATCTACACTGAGGAAAAAACTTTTTTTTTTTGGTTTATTTTAAAGTACACCATCCCCCAACCCTCCTCCTACTTTTTTTTTAGAATTCCCCTTAATTTATTTGCAGCAGCATGGGAAAGTTGTGCTAGCTCCTGGGGGTGTGTCTTCCCCTGTGCTGGGAGTGCTGTCACTCAATGTGCATCATCATGGTAGCAGACTTGCCCACTTGGCTGCAGTAAATAAATCCTTTCCTCCCTGACTCTCTAAGTTCATTTTTACAGCTGATCATGCAGAGAGAGACCGTGGAGGAAAAGTTAAAACCCTCTTTCCACACTACTGTAACAAAGGCGGGGGGAACGTGTGTTGTTTTTAATTAAGATTTTTTGTGTGTCTAAGGGCTAGGCCACACTGCTGCATTTTTTGTGCGTTTGTGTTTTTTTTCAGATCATTGAAAATGCGGCAACGCACCGAAAACGTGCGTTTTTGGGTGCATTGCGATTTACGTTCCGCATTTTAAATCACAATCACGTGTTTTCCAATACTTAATGAAAAAACCGCATGCACAAACGCAACAAAATCGCACATGAAATCGCATGCGATTCCATGTACAATTGCGTTTGCGTTGCAGTGTGGCCGTGCCTTAACTCAGAGAGGGGTGGTTGAAAAAGTGATCTAAGATTTATTTTATAGGGGATAATGGGAATATGAGGCAAATCTGGTATGTAAGAGGGTGGGAGAGAAACACAAGCAGATGTGAGAGGGTGTATTGGGAGACAGAAAAAGGTAGTACCTAATTACTACTCCATTAGAGCTAGGCCACACTGCTGCGCTTTTTTTGCGATTTGCGTTCCGCATTTTAAATCGCAATCGCATGTGTTTTTCAATAGTTAATGAAAAACGCATGCGCAAACGCAACGAAATCGCATGCGTTTGCGTTGCAGTGTGGCCATGCCCTTAATTTAGTGAACTCAGCAAGCTGCTATGATGGTCATGTGATTATTCCTCCATGAATCAGTGTGAGTGTGTGTGTATATATATATATATATGTATATATATAAAAATATATATAGAAACGACCAACCAGTCAAATCACCACAGACAGCAGTCCCGACGTATCCTCACACATTCTGAGCATGCACTTAAGGAACACGCGCTTCAGATATTTCCCAAGCAGGCAGTCACTGAAAGTGGGCGGACCTGCACCATCCACAGCGTTCAGGGAGAAACTCCTTGGATTTCTTCTAAACTGCTGCACAAAGACACAGGATACTGCAGGTACATTTCCACCTAAAACATATCTATCCTTACAACCCAGGTGACTTTTAACAGTTGAGACACCCTTTAAGATATATTTTAGCGTGTGCTGTATTTATGTTCACTACCCCTCCTTCTCCGTTCTGTTTTATTCAACTTTTTGGTTAGTTGGAGTACATTTTCCAATAGCTGATAAGTACATAGCCAGACTGAAGTGAGGGATTGTGACAGTTGGACATTCCCATTAAAGAAGAACTAAACCCAATTTTTTATACTCCAGAATGTGAAAACAACCCCCCTAGAAACACCAATAAACTATAAAATGCCACTTTAGTAAACTCTGTTAAAGTAAATCAAAGCCTGTTAAGAACTGGATGAAGTATCTGTGTGTATGTGCAGTGTTAGACCACACCTCCTGACCTCAGTCACATGCTTCTTTGCTTTATCCGTCCTGTAAAAGAATTGGCTAGAGATTATTAATGGGTGTGACCAACTGTAACAAGTTTGTGCCATAGCAAAGGACTGAGCATGTGCAGAACATAATGGTCGTTGACCAAACTGTCTGATACTAGAATGCTGAGAAATAAAGCACAAAACATATGTTATTTTGGTAAATTTTTCAGCACCTGTATCAAAATGAGATCCACCAAGTTGTTTGTTTCTCCCGCACACCTGCAAGGTAATGTAGCTGCTGGGTGCCACTCAGAAGACCATAGCCCAACGGTCTGTAAGATCCAGAGAATATATAATTCAGAGCGCACACCAGTCTTAAACCACCAAACTGTGTTTATTAACACGTGACGTTTCGGTGCCCATGTGGCACCTTCCTCAGACAAACAATAATTCAAACAAAGTGCAGTGCAGTTAAAATATCAATTGGAGCCTAACCCCTAGTAGTATTTCATCTAAAACCCATACAAGTAAATTGTAATAGTGACCTCTGTGTGCAATAATATATGGTATAATAACAAAGTCTATCTTATACATTGACCCAGAACAACAATAAAAAAATATACATTAATGTACATCTTAAAGTGTATATTCATAATATTCATAAAGGATAATTTAAGTATTAGTGTTATCCCTGTAAGGGAAATATTGATATTAAAACATGTGCATACCCAATGGGTAATATTAAATGTTTTAAAAATAAATATTTTGTGAATAAAATATAGTGAAAAAGTGAATAAAATACAATAAAAATACCATGAAAACTAAAACAGCATCTGCATATATATATATAGTATGAAGTCCAATATTGATAAAACCTACAAACACCAAATAGTACAGTATTCATTAACTATCGTTGAGGAAACACCTTAGTCCTAAATTGGTATTTAACCCTTTTGGTTGTAAAGCATTCAGTTTGTAAATCCAGTAGGCTTCCTTTCTTAATAGGGCGTTATCCCTGTTACCACCCCTCTTTAATATGGGAACATGGTCAATGACCATCCCTTTAAGATCACAAATTGCGTGTTTAGATTCTACGAAATGTGTGGCTACTGGGGATGTTTCTATTTTAGAAGATGAAGACTGATTAATTCTTTTATATGCCAACCTTATGTCACTTCTATGGCGCTGGAACCTTTTCTTGAATGGGCCAATTGTTTTGCCCACGTATATCTTGGTACAGGGACATTTCAGTAGATATACACAGAATTCAGTATTACATGTATAGAATTCTTTAATCCTATAATTATTACCATTACATGGGTGAGAGAAGGTTTGACCTGTAATCAATGCATTACACATGTTGCAATTAAAGCATTTGTAACACCCAGTCTTATTGGATAACTTAATATTCTGTTTTTGATATTTGTATACAGGATCAGCTTGTACTAGTTGTTTGTATAAGGTGTTACCCTTTTTGTATGTCATCATAGGTTTATCCTTTATATCTGTACTGAGGTCCACATCTCCCTGTATAATTGGCCAATATTTATGTGTGGCAAATTTGATTTTTTCAGATGCCACAGTATATTTTTGGAAGCCCTGTTTTTTTGTGCCTTTTGTGAACACTGTATGTCGAGATGCTTCAATTTTTATGTTTTGTGGATTATAGCCCCTCTCAAGAAATTTATCTGTCATCCGTTTTAGTTGTAACTCCTGTTCCTTAGTCTCATCACAAATCCTATGTATCCTGATAAACTGTGATTTGGGTAAATTGGAGATAATATGTCTGGGATGGAAGCTATCGGCTCTAAGTAATGTGTTCCTGTCAGTTTGTTTGGTAAAAAGTGTTGTAAGTAACCCAGTATCTTTAATTTCGATACAGACATCCAAATAATGAGCGATTTTTTGTGATATGGTGGCAGTAAAAATGAGATTCTTATCCATAGAATTAAGCAGTGTAATAAATTCCTGGGCTTGTGCTTCCGTGCCTTCCCATATTACAAACAAATCGTCTATGTAACGCATTAATTTCTTACAAATTTTTGGTATAAGTCACTAGGGTATATGAATTTCTTTTCGAGCCAACCGACATACAAATTAGCGTAGGACGGCGCAGCTGGACTGCCCATGGCCGTACCAACGCTCTGTATGTAGAACTGGTTCTCGAATTTGAAATAATTATTATGCAGTATTAATGACAAACAGGCAATAATAAATTCGCTAGGTGGTGTCCCACAATGTTCCAATGATAGGAAGTGTCCGATTGCTTCAAGTCCCAATTCGTGTGTAATCGATGTATATAGTGAAGAAATGTCCAATGTAATAATAATCCAAGTGGGGTCCCATGTCTCAATTGTCCTAAGTTGTTGCAGGAATTCTTGTGTGTCTTTTATGTAGGATGGAAGTCGTCTGACCAAAGGATTAAGGAAGAAGTCTATAAATTGGGCTAATGGTTGCAGTGCAGATCCAATAGCGGATACGATTGGTCTGAATGGTGGTTTCTTTATATCCTTATGGACTTTTGGTAGTCCATACATAACTGGTTTTCTGGGGTATTCATCTACCAGAAAATTGAACAATTTGTCATCTAACCATTCATGACTTAAACCCATTTCACATAGTTTTTTAACTTTCAAGCAGATACTCACAGTTGGATCCCGGTCAAGTGGAGTGTACGCATCCGTATTCAAGTGGGTCAGCATACTCTGTTGATAAAAATGGTAATCCATAAGAACAATTGCTCCACCCTTATCTGCTGGCTTTATTATTATCTCTTTGTTGTTTTTTAAACTTTTTAAAGCTTGTTTTTCATTTTTAGTTAAATTGGGTTTGCACTCCTTGTAAGTAGTTTGCAGTACTTGTTCTAAGATGTTTGATAAATAAATCAATACTAGGATATACTCCAATCGGCATAAACGAACTTTTTGCTTTAAAGGGATAAGTATCCACCGGTTTGTTATTGTTTTTAAACATTTCTCTAAATTTGAGCTTTCTCTCAAATTTAAATAAATCAATCTCAAAGTCCCAAGCATTAAAGTCTGTTACTGGTTGAAAATTGAGCCCCTTTTTTAGTAGAGAATGTTCACTCACCGTGAGGTTATGTGATGATATGTTTATTACCGATTGTTCCTGTTCCTTTGTCTGAGTCTGCTGCTTCTTCCTCCTCCCCTGTCTCGTTCGTCTCCATCTTCTAAAAAAGACACCTGTTTCTTTCTGTTAAATCGTGCGCCTCCATTCTTAACTGTGTTTTCCGGTGTATCCTGGCTCATGGTTACATTGACATCAAGGTCGGATCCCGCCGAGTCCTCCGTGCATGCATCCGAATCGGCTCTTACTGATGACCTCATCTCTTCGCGTCCGCTTCTCCCCTTATTCGTAGCAGGGCGCACGTGACGCGGTCGCCATGGTGATCTCGAGCGGCGTCTTAGTGTACCGCCTGTCAGCCATGGATACACAGTTCCTTTGGTGTAATCTGTACAAACAGTTCTATATTTGTTGCGCTTATAGTTACGTAGATCATTGCCAAACTTATTGATCTGTTCCTGCAGTTCACTTAGCATATTTTCCTTTTCAGGTTCATTTTGTTGTTGCAGTCTCTCCTCCATCTTGGAAATTTCCCCATCAATTCTGATTAATTGTTTTCTGGTTTCTTCAATAACCAGCAAAATTAAATCCATTGAGCCTTTATTCAGTATAGCACACCATTTTTCGCAGAATTGTTTGTTATTTCTACCGATGGTGGGTTGGTTTCTTATGCGGAAGCCTCTCGGAATTCTTTTAATCCGATAATATTCGGATAAGGTAAGTCCGTGTAATTGGAATTCAATCCGTTTGGTTTTTAACCTTTTTAATTCCAAAATGGTGTCTCTCACTGTGTTTTTACCAAAGGTGTTGGTCAAATCACTTGTAAACAAAATGCTAGCTGCGTCTTCCTCTGTATATGCAAATAATGATGCATGTTGTGAGGTGAGTTCACTGAGGTCTGTAAACATCTCCATTTCCAAAGGTTAAGAGAGATACAGATGCTCCAATCTAGGGTGCTGGGAGAATGTAGGCTGCATATACGATCCACCAAGTTGTTTGTTTCTCCCGCACACCTGCAAGGCAATGTAGCTGCTGGGTGCCACTCAGAAGACCATAGCCCAACGGTCTGCTCCCCTTACTAGAAAAATTGATTGGCATTTTACCCCAAGTTTGTTTTGACGAATATGAGACTACTCTATTTAGGTGCCTTTTCATATTAACCTTCTTCGCGGCCCTGCGGGTAAGCGAGGCAGTTTCCCCTAGTAAAACCCATCCAGGGGGATTGGAAGTTGATAGTGTCTACCTAGTGCAGGAAAAGCTCTGCATCAACATAAAACAATCCAAGACTGATAGAATGGGAAAAGGATTAGTGTCATGGTTGGGCCCCTTTGCCATTACAGAGCTATGTCCCATCCAGTCCTTCTTATCATTTAAGGCACTTCGCCCTACGTCACCTGGCCCCCTTTTCATTCATAAGGATAAATCATTTGTTTCAAGATTTCAATTTGCCAGGGTCCTAAGCCATTGTCTGGGTGCCTTAGGTATTCCTGAAAATGACTTTAGAACCCATTCATTTCGTATTGGTGCTGCCACCCATGCATCCCTACTGGGTTATAATGCGACAACCATAAAACAGATAGGTAGGTGGCGATCCGACAAATACAAAACCTATGTTCGCCCAGAACGTGTTCTCATCAATTGAATTATTTTTTACAGGTGGGTTTCTCAGTGTTTGGATAGTGGGACATTCTTTTGTTTACTGGTCCAATCGCAGAGCATCAAATCGGGTCTACGGATGTCACCTTAATCTGGATAAGTCCAGAGTCAAAATTCACTGGATGGGTTTACGAGGCCTGAATTGGGATAGTCTAATTCCTGTTTTAACACAGTTGTTAGTTAAATGGGGTTACCCAGACATAATTGTTATTCATTTAGGAGGGAATGAAATAGGCAAAATGTCAACCATTTCTTTGATGAATAAAATGAAAAGGGATATTGCCCAGATTCGGTTATTTTTACCAGATGCTATCCTAGTGTGGTCAGAAATTATCCCACGTTTACTTTGGTTAACAAAATCACTAAAGGCCCTAGAGAAGAACAGGCGCAAAATTAACTTGGCCATAAGTAAATTTGCCAAGTCTTTGCATTTTTGCACACACCGGCACAGAGACCTTGAAGGTGGTGAGTTAGGCCTCTATCGGGAAGATGCAATCCATTTGTCTGATATTGGTTTAGATATTTTTAATCTCGGCCTTCAATCGGCGATTGAAAAGGCCTTGGCATGGAAGGGGTCAAGTTCAATTTAATGGGTTAAAGTTCAAGTTAATGTTGGAATTTGTAGGCTCCTGGCTTACTTGAATTTAAAGGCGGAGCCAAAACTCACAAGGAAAAAGTAATTACAGGGCTGCCCGCTGGGAGAACATCAGGGGCAGGCTGGGAAATAAAAATTTTGGTTCAGGATTGTACAGTTTAAAATATGCAAAATTCAATAAAGTGTTGCGGCCTTTTTTCCCCACTTCTTTGTGTCGGTGTGTGTTATTGCTTATTAAGGTTAAGTTTCATTTAACATAAGGAATCCATCATCCCTAGACCAAGACAAATGATTAGTCCTGTTAAAATGCTATTTAAAGTTGTCTCTAAGCATAACTGAAAACAGATTATATGCTTAGTAATCATGCTATCGAATGGAATTTACTGTAATACACTACAACAGTGTATTGGTAGAAAATTTATCAGCTGAGTTTTTCTTTCAATTATTTCACCAAATCACTAAAAAAAATGGATCGGACATGGTGAAAAATGTTCACCAGATTGCATGATTTACCGATCAGTAGTCTGTTATAATTGTGTATACACATTACTTATTTTCTTGATTAATTTTGCAAGGCTTTTTAAAAGGCATTATTATATACAGAATTTATAACACAGAAAACAGGCAGGTTCAGCATCCTGTGTTGCGAGCTGGTTAGGAGCCTTCTGTAGCGACATTACTCATAACAAGCAGAGACACAACAGCGGATTAGTAAGTGTAGGAGAACTGGTTAAAAGGTACTGCAAAATTTAGGTTTAGGCAGATTAAAAGTTATGAATGTAAATTTTTCTTTTGAGGGTAAAGAATTTTAGGGTAATTAACATTAGCTTTTAAATCCTCTGGTCGATTTAATTTTAATTGATATGACTGATTGCCCCGCATAAGGTTTAATGCATGTGTGAATAGGTGTGTATTTTTTTTTAACAAAAAATGGGTTGGATGGGTATTATTCAGGTAAATGATAAAAGAGATGTGCTGCCTGTAAATACAAATTTTGTTTCCCCATTTTGGCTATTTTTCTCCACTTTACTATCCTCATACATATTAGATACCATTTAATTCCCAAAATGTGAAAACTTGAAAAAGAGTAGGTTGTCTTCACTTTTCATGGGGATATGGTTAAATAAAAAGCTTAATTAATTGTATACAAAGGCTATATACATTTTTTTTGGGGCTGTGGTGTTCACTCATCTATCTATATATTGTTGCATTGTTTTATGCAAGAGATTTGAAAGACTGAAATTCAGCACTTTATTATTTGTAATTTTTGCCAGAATTTTTTTAAGGGTATGTCCACTCACCCCCATTAAAAAATTTACATTAAACTAAACACCCCCCAAAACCTAGCTTGGTTACAAAAATAGATGTCCTCTGCTCCTAAATGTACTTACCTCCCCTTGTTCACTTCTGCTGCTGCTCCATGCCTTTTTAGTACACGGCAGCAGCAGAAGGGGACAGACCAGCAACAGCGTCTGTGATTGGCCGAGATGCAGTGTCTAAGTTTTGATGGGTGTTAAGTTTAGTGTCAATTTTTTTGTTTAGGGGGTGGACATACTGTTTAAGTGTTGATTTTTTTTTTTTTTTTTAATTATTATTATATTTGGTTAAATTTAGGAAATCTGGTAATAGCATGACATTCTATAAAGAACTGCACCTGCAATTCTTAGTGTGAGAGCCACTTTCCAACTAATCCCACAGCAATAGTTTTTCTTTTTCTAGGGGGCATGACACAGCCAGGCAGTAAAGAGCTGTCAATCACTTACTCACTTAGCATTTCCCAGCCCCTCCTTGCCCCCACCGTGTATCCTTTTTATGAAAGCACAGCATATTCCTGTCACTGCATGGCTAATTAATTCATGAAAGGGGATAAGCAATATCTGATGCTTTTTTGCTCTCTCACTGTGTCTAGTCAACACTCAATCCTGCAGTAAATCGCAATCTGTGTTTTCTGAGCAGAGTTGCAATCTACAACCGCATCTTAAGAAATTATTTCAACACACACACACACACACACACACACACACACACACACACACACACAAACACACACACACACACACACACACACACACACACACACACACACACACACACACCCCTCTCCAAACTCCTACAAAGCTGAAAGAAAATGTTATTTAATTCAAGCAGTGAAGCTGTCACATTCCTCACAGTATAACACAAAATCACAGGGTGAATGCTGTTGCCCACTGTTTTGAGACTTTGCATATGCTCATCCATTCTAGCTGTGTCTCAGATTCTAGAAGGGGTTGAGCACAGTAAAAGAGGGAATTCATACTAACTAGGAGTGGGCTTAACAAGACATGATAAAATATGGTGAATTGAAGCAGAAAGGGATCAAGTTTCTGGCAGCTCTAAAATTAAAGAAAAGAATAAACACAATTTTTTCACTTTAGTGTCTATATAAAAGGGAAGTTTAAGTCATCAAATAACATTATCCCATTAGACAAAGCACATACAAAGATACAACAATCTATGTCTCACAAGAAAGCTGCAGCCTTTCCCATAGAAGCTGCCTGTCAATTATATTACAGCTCAGAGATCCTGTCTCTCTCTGACACAGAACAGGTGCAGTGTTTTTGCAAACATAACCTAACACTCCTGTCCCTGATAATAGTAACATTGTAATGAATGAATAAAGACAACCATCATTATCCAGTGTCCATCCAGTCAAATCTTTTCAGCTTACTCATGAGCCCTACCTAAAAGTTGATCCAGAGGAAATATATATAAAAAAAAAAAAAAACTACAACACAACAGCTGAAAAAGGGGGCCATTGTGGATGCAAGAAACCGACTATTACAATTTCGGTAACAAAAATTAAAGTAAGGCTGGGGATTTAAACCTGCAGCACACTATCCCACCAGAGCTAATATATATAAGTCAGTACATTTAGAAACTTTATATTATATAAATAAGTTTATAGATAAACTTACATACAATGTTACATCACTTCTAATCAGAGCATTAAAAGTAAATAACGCTCTACTGATTATGTTATGTTGCAAAATTGTATCTAACTCCTGACTTTATGCCCAGATCACACAGCTTATCTGTCATTTTCATATGTTTAAGGTGAGAGACCTTTAAAATGTGGGTGTGGTCTGTGGGCCGCTCCGTAATTATATATGTGTCCCTAAAACTCTTAAGAATGTTGGATAGTAGAGGCACATGCTTCCTAGCCTTAGTGACAGAATGTCTGAACGTACGAGCAACTTACACATAAAAGCAACTTGCCAAAATAAGATCTTACAATGCATGAATGTTATGGGAAGGAAAGGTTTCACTTCAAAGGTAAAAACACAAGTTTAGTTTTCCTTTACATAAATTATAATAATGTTACTAAAACCCCTGTTTTTATTACACAAATTATCACATATACTATGATACTTTATGGGGCCCTGGAGTGGGCATTGATTTTCTCTGTTTACATATTATTTATTTTTTGATCAGATAAGAAGTACATCTAATATAATTATAATTTTGCATGTGGAGGGCAACCGAAGTCCCTGATTTGTATGCAACTTATTGTAGCAGAGTTGCTCTGTAAGAAGCTATGACAGATTACATGTAGTGGTAGAACCCCAATGTGGCACTTTGATACTAAACATTGTATAGTATATCAATTCCTTCCTTAAAAAAGCCAGAGGGGTCGGGGCTTAGCTAAAGCATGTTATACCAATCTAATGCCAAGATCAGGGAGACCTCAAACAAGAAAAATAATTGAAGGTAATTATAGTTCCTTTATTGGAGTTAACTTAAAGTCGTTGGATGTTCTTGTTTACAGTCATAGTCATGTAATTAATATTATACTGTTTGCATTATCACAGATACTATGAAACTATATGGGAACCTGGAATTTGCATTGATCATATCTTTTTTTTTTTTTGCATTAACCATAGGGTGTGCTTATACTGTAAACGTTAAACAAATGAGTTTGGAAATTATTGTGGCACTATGTGCACACTAAGTTGGAAACTTTGGTGGCACTGTAATGGTTAAAAGCTACAGGTAGGGATTTTTTTTGGATAAAGCGATAGAAACCATAAAATGGGGAATATAAAAATGTGGATCTGTGTCCTTACTTTTGAACCCTGTTTTAGCTCAATGACATGAGGAACACATACACTAGTTTGTCCTAAGATCTTCAATGTATTTACATTTTGCTATATATGAAAGCATTGAAGGGTAATTAAACACCCCTCCCCTTATTCCCCTTTCCCTGTGATAGGTCGTCACCCCAGGGTCTTACCTTACCATACACAGGTCTTACTAGGTATGACCTAGTTGGTTTTAAGAAGCTGGCTCTGGTCCTGGCTCCCACCACATCCCGTGTGCCTTACCATTGGTCAGTTGCTGGGATTGTAGCAGGAAAGCTTAGAAAGCAGCTTCACAAAGTAATTGGGTAAGACTCTTGGTTTAGGCCCTTACCCCGGGTACTTTTAAGTGAGGGGGCTACTTAGAGGGGGGAAAATGTACAGTAAAGGGGCAGGGAATATTACCCAGCAAACACACAAGCTAGCTAGTTACTGTTCTAAAATAAATAAATAAATAAGAAAAGCAACTTTCTGCACTGCAGATATTTTATCAGGTTGTCGTACTCTGCAGAAAACTAAGGCATTAAGGCTGATAATGGAAGCAACGAAGCAGGGTTTATATTTTTTTTCCAGTGAAAATAAACCTAGAGATAAACAGTACTTTGTACAAATTTTTTTATTTTTTTATACTAGAAAATATTTCTGCAAACAGTTTTTATGCATGGTTGTAAAGAGAACAAACAAAACATCACAATTTTATAATGTGTTTATAAACCATGTAAATACAGTGAAAATATCAGTGTCATGACAGTGGGGGGTGGGAGTGGTACAGCGATTTCTAGTCACTCAGTTATATAGCTGGAGGACTAATATTAAAGTTATATTTTACTGTTTTTCCAAACGAAATGAGGATGCTTAAATGCTCCCAACCTAATTCCAATCCACCTAATTTTCCCTAATAGTTTTTATTGTGTTCCAGTCTTTCTTGCTCCTTCACAATTAAAAAGGGGAGCTGAGGCCCCACTTGGACACACGGAAGAATGCACAATCGCAATGGCTTTCGAAATTGAAGCCTATTGCGCATGCAATACGCACCAAAAATAGTGATCACATGTACACATAAAACATTTTGGAGCACAGCATACTTAGTGGGGCCGCTATAATAGTTTGAAATGGGTCTGCACAATCAGATTTCAAATTGCGATCTGAATCGCGCTATTAGGGCCTAGCCCTCAGTCTTTATCAGGTTCATAAGGACCAGGGAAGACCATGTGCTTTTATATGGTCAGGGAACTCCACATTGACATACTGTAATAGCTTTATATTACACTGAAAGGGATGTATTATACATGTAATCTACATGTAATCTACATCTGGCAATGAATAATAACCTTCTAATCAATGTTCTTCAGTGAAGCTGTACACATTTTCAGATATGCAAAATTATAACAGACAGTTGCAATAAAATTATAAAATAGAACATTCATCAAATAGCGCCCATTCTATATACTACAATACTCTATACTGTGTCTCCATTTCATTTTTTATATTTGTATTCGTAAATAACAGTACACCTGCTTAATATGTAGTTTGATCTAACTAACAGATGGAAGATATTAGAGAAACAGCTGAACATTCTGGTTATCTTTATCAGCAAATATTAGATAAATATTATTTCTGCACTATCATGACTTTATTTCCACACTTCAAGTGATCTGCAGTAACCCAGGTGACTGAACTTGCATATTACACAGTGAACTCTTAGCACTTTGACAGGAAGGCTGCATTGCAGATGTATATCTAAATGCAGACCACAGTGCTGTGCAGTAGCTAGTCTTTAGAATATCTTTTAGTATTTAAATATAAGGTACATTTTCATTACTCACATATGTTTAGATAATGTGATCATTGAGACTACACCAAACTTATCACTAATCTAGTTCATGTTAATAAGGATTTTTTAGTTAAAATTTAACATTCAACAAAAGATACTAGGATTTTCATCAGTAAATGGCAGCATCAAATTCACATTCTGAAAAGGTGATGACTTAATTGAAACAACAATAACAGCGGAAGGTGATCGGAGTCCACCCACAGGTACTTCTGGAATCCCCAGCCAGAAACACAAAGGATGGGAGTGAATAATCAACCCCCCGGACAGAAAACTATAGCAAACCAAATAATGTACACTGTGGAAAGTCTAAATATATTTTATATACCGTACCTAATATCCTGAAAATTAACATACCGGTATATGGATATATATAAAAACTCCTTCTAAAAATAGAATTGTGTGTATTTTTAGGAGTTTTATATATATCCATATATGTTAATTTTCAGGATATTAGGTATATAAAATATATTTAGACTTTCCACAGTGTGCATTATTTGGTTTAATTGAAACAACAATGCACATTTATAAAACGTAAAAAATATTATCCTAGTCTTCACCAGGTTTTTTTTTTACAAATGATTTCTTACAGATGACAATTCAAATCCAAATGGGGGAGAACTGTCAGCAGCAGTGAATGCTGCAAAATTTGGAGCTTCCATAATAAAAAATCCCCAAAAGAAGGATAATCTCCTCAAATTACAGCCCCTAATATTAAATCAAATCTGTGAAATTGTAGTCTTACCAATTATAATTTATTAAGCACATATACCCCACACCTAATAATAAAATAAATTATTTATTATAATATTTATAATTATAATATTATAATACTATTTATTATAAATAAATTTATAATAAATATAAATAATGACCAAATTATAAATGCATAAACTATGAGAATGTTGCAAACCGTGAACACAATTGTAAATTGGAGGGTAATTAACCCTCCAAAAAGATTTTGGGAATTAGTTTTTTTTCATATTTCCTTCTCAGCACTGCAAAAATATATTACCCTAGAATTTTTTTGTGAGCTGTGCTTTTGATTTTGTATGGAAAGTTATGAGCTTGAGAAGTAGATGTTCTAACCTCCCTAAGATGTATATAATTTATAGGGGAAGGATAGTCACCAGACAACATTGTCCCAATACGCAGAGTACATTTACAAAGATAAAACAAGCTGTTCCCCCTCTCCCTTTGCTGTGGCTTTTGGTTGATTTATTAAATCAACATGTGGGGATACTAAGGTTCAGCTCCCATAATGCATCTCTTTTGGTTTGCTGTTAAGAGTGTAGACTCTAACAAAACAGGGAAGTTTCAGCCTGACCTACCCCCTAGAAGAAACAATCTGTTGCAGTTTATTTGATATCTAGTACTGAGGAACCCCCCCTAAAAAACAACTAAACCCACAAGTAAGTCTAGGGAATTGGCTGAGGCTACACTGTAACGCGCCCGAGCGTGCCAGAAACGGGCATGCAAAAGCGCAATAACACTGCCGTGCGATGTGATCATGCAATGTTGCGCAAGTGGATCACATGCTATTGTGCAAAAAACTGCAGATCGAATGCGCTCCGATTTACAGATCACCCGCACAGCGCACTACTGTGGCCACATCAATTGGGCTTGATTTTTAAAGGGGAATGTGTTTTTGTTTACGCAAAAAAAAAACAAATTCCCACAAGCATATCTAGGATTTCCACCCTCCCTTGAAAATGTTGAGGGGAGGATGAGGGGAGGAGCTCTTGTGTGTATTTTAGTGTGGGGTTGTTTTTCATGGGTTGGCCTTGGCCCTTTAGTTCTGTATGCATACCCTCCAACATTCCCCTTTAAACAGGTACATTTAGGGATTCATTGCACAAAGCTGTTCCAATATCAGGCTTTTCCTCTAAAAAAAAAAACTGCACCATTTACACGCAATTGGAGGGCACATTCATTCTTGAATGCGGTTCTCCCGTCACATGCCATACCTGTTCCCACCACACACAAAGCTTCAGTGGAGGAACAACTGGGAGAAGGGGAGCAGCCTGAATTAAGTCCTAACACAGATGCACACCAGCCTGCTGCACGCTATAGTAGAGGTTAAATTAACACTCACAGTGTTAATAGAGGAGGTTTGATTAATGTTGGGATACTTCGACAGGACGTGTCTCCAACACACAGTCTCGAGTCCTGACACTAGAAGGAGAGACACACCCATTGCCTGAAGCAGTATCTGACTTACAGTGAAAAATATACCGAGACAAAGCAAAGGACCAGGAAAAAAGACCTAGAAGGCAAAACATCTGGATGTAGGGGTTTCCAGAGAAAGCGGAGGGACAGCGTGTAGAGGTCTTAGTGGAGGCCTGGCTTCTCAAGAAATTTGATAAGGAACATCTGATTGCGGCCTTTACGGTGGAAAACGTACACAGAATCCCTCCCCGTCAACCAAACCCTGGTGCTTGGCCACAACCCCTAATTGTAAGATTACTCAACTCCAGGGATCATGCCTCCAACTTGCAAGGGAAAAGGCTACAATGTGATATATGGGAACCACCATATCTATCTATCTTGATTTTTCTGCTAAGTCCAAAACCCTCCTTTATGGCGGTAAAAATAAGACCAAGGGCGCTGTTCTCGAATTGAAATATAACCTTAAAATGTTTGTTTGCTATAATAATGTAAATATAGGGTAATGATAACAAGTGTGTTAAGAAGTATACATATACTGAGATAATATGGTAGTAGAGGCTTCACCCTTTTATACACCGATAGAGTGCACCAGCAACAGCAACGGGGATAAGGGAATCCTATATCACTGAAAACTTGATGGAAAGAAGTTATTTAATGAGATGAACCGATACTAGTTGTACATATAATTTTTAAGTGAAAAAGTAATCTTCAAACATTTAAGAAATCGAATTTAGGGGGGAAAATGATATTTTATGAAGTAATGTTTATAATGATGTTATTGCTGACTGCTTATCTATAATATTAGAAGCCAGTATATTATTGGTTTGAAATATTTGAGTCTAAGAAATAAATAGTCAATGTATATTATACTATTGTGTGTAATATAATGGCTATGGTCATTCATCATACTGCTTGCTTCAATATATAGCTCTCACCCTAACCCCACAAAGTATATCAAGAGCGACCATTAACTCAAGATGGGGTCCTTGTGCGCCATGGTTCCAGATGGCCGTTAAACTAATACTCTGAAACAATGGGACAAACTCTACGATTTCCTCTCCTACCCACGCACTTGTGCGTATATATATTGGTACAGGGGACTATGGTTACTCATGTAACCCCTGAAAAGTGTTTACTTACATAAAGTTTGTTAGAAGTTTCAAATGCTATTTTGCTTTAGTTTACAAATGTTAAAATTCAGCTATACACTTTCAAAATACTGACGTGGAACATCAGAGGACTGGGCAATCCACAAAAGAGAAGAATAGTAATGGATACATTAAAGAATCAATCTCCAGATATTATATGCCTCCAGACCTCTTAAAGTACAGAATATAATGCTGTTACCAAGGGGACCATCTAATCACGCTCTGTGGATGTTCTGCCTTTGTGAAGCGATGTTAGAACAAAAACAATAGTTTTTGGAAACTCAAACTCCATCCATTCTGGATTGCGTTATTCCCAGAACCAGAGCGAATAGAACAACAATTAAAAGGAGTATTTAAGCATAGATCAAGGAGAGGTCTCCCCCGACACAATGAGATGCGTTGAAGGCATACTTGAGAGGAACCATACGTTCCACAATCTCCTATATAAAAAAGAAAGGGAGAATAGCTGAGGAAATTCAAGCAGATTGGGTCCAACTGTATGAAATTTTATACATACAACATCCTACTCAAGACACTTTTGCAAGTTGGTTAACAGAACAATTAACATACAATGTTCTGCTACAAGGAAAACTTATTCAGAAATCAACACTTCTATGAGCTGGGTAACCAGTCAGCCAAATTATTAGCGTATATGACTAAAGGACAAAATTCACCCACCAAGATACTTGCAATACAAGACCTGATATATGGCCGCCTAGTTGAACCAAAAGATATACTTGACAGTCTAAAAATAGTATTGCACTAGATTGTAACTAGATCGTACCCCTCTAGAAATTAGAAACTATTTGTCTAATATTTTAGCCCCACACTTAACAATAGACCAGTCCAACTCAGTCAGATTAGATGGACAGCATTTGTGAAGAGCAGTTTTCAGATCTTGCCACAGATTCTCGATTGGATTTAGATCTGGACTTTGACTGGGCCATTCTAACACATGGATATGTTTTGTTTTAAACCATTCCATTGTTGCCCTGGCTTTATGTTTAGGGTCGTTGTCCTGCTGGAAGGTGAACCTCTGCCCCAGTCTCAAGTCTTTTGCTGACTCCAAGAGGTTTTCTTCCAAGCCCTGTATTTGGCTCCATCCATCTTCCCATCAACACTGACCAGTTTCCCTGTCCCTGCTGAAGAGAAGCACCCCCAGAGCATGATGCTGCCACCACCATATTTGACAGTGGGGATGGTGTGTTCTGAGTGATGTGCAGTTAGTTTTTTGCCACACATAGAGTTTTGCATTTTGGCCAAAAATGTCCATTTTTGTCTCATCTGACCAGAGTACCTTCTTCCACATGTTTGCTGTGTCCCCCACATGGCTTGTGGCAAACTGCAAACGGAACTTCTTATGCTTTTCTGTTAACAATGGCTTTCTTCTTGCCACTCTTCCATAAAGGGCAACTTTGTGCAGTGCACGACTAATAGTTGTCCTATGGACAGATTCCTCCACCTGAGCTGTAGATCTCTGCAGCTCGTCCAGAGTCACCATGGGGCTCTTGACTGCATTTCTGATCAGCGCTCTCCTTGTTCGGCCTGTGAGTTTAGGTGGACGGCCTTGTCTTGGTAGGTTTACAGTTGTGCCATACTCTTCCATTTCTGAATGATCGCTTGAACAGTGCTCCGTGGGATGTTCAAGGCTTTGGAAATCTTTTTGTAGCCTAAGCCTGCTTTAAATTTCTCAATAACTTTATCCCTGACCTGTCTGGTGTGTTCTTTGGACTTCATGGTGTTGTTGCTCCCAAGATTCTCTAAGACAACCTCTGAGGCCATCACAGAGCAGTTGTATTTGTACTGACATTAGATTACACACAGGTGACCTCTATTTAGTCATTAGCACTCATCAGGCAATGTCTATGGGCAACTGACTGCACTCAGACCAAAGGGGGCTGAATAATTACGCACACCCCACTTTGCAGTTATTGATTTGTTAAAAATGTTTGGAATCATGTATGATTTTCATTCCACTTTTCACATGTACACCACTTTGTATTGGTCTTTCACGTGGAATTCCAATAAAATTCATTCAGGTTTGTGGCAGTAATGTGACAAAATGTGGAAAACTTCAAGGGGGGCGAATACTTTTGCAAATCACTGTATATGCTGTTTGTAAAACATGTGACATTCTTAGCCAATTAGAAAATTATTCAGACTCTCACATTTAATCCCCACTCCCCTCTACATAGAAAGTAAAGGGACAATCCAGTTTCTGTTTGCTAGACAGGAAGTGGACATAAAGAAGAAACTGCTGACAGAGAATGCTGGGAGTTGTAGTGAAAACATGTGAAACGTTTAACATCCATGCTTTATATCATTACACTTTATTGCATCTTAATACATTCATTAGCCAATGGACATAAAGTAGAAACTTGCTGCCAACAGAGAATGCTGGGAGATGTACAGGGTAATTCAATTAAGGTTCTTATGGTTAAAAATGGTGCTAATTTTGCCCCAACCAATAAGATATTATTTAACATTTGAAAGCTAATATCTGATTGGTTGGAGTAAAACTAGCACCATTTTTAAGGATAAGAACTTTTATTGAATCTCCCTGTTAGTTTTCAAACATGTGCATATTCAAATCCTTGGGTAGGAATCGCTAAAGCATGGGCTTTTAATGTCTGTAAAAGGGCTTTATTCCAGGATGTATGAAAACTAATTTTTCCAGTATTCTGTGCAGCCAGGGAATGCTGGGAGTTGTAGTTTTTAAACATGTGAAAAGTTCAACACCCATTACACTGTATTGAATCTTAGTAGGAGGGACTATTGGTCCCGACCAAGCGCTTGCTATGAGCGAGTGTTCGGCCGTTACAAATGCGGACGAATTTGCAAAGATCGACCATAGGGAACCGCACGATCGATCAGGATTTTCCGATCGAGGATGATCGAGGTTGGTCTCAGCCGGCCGACCCACACCAAGAGATATTTTCTGCAGACCATCCGAAAGTGCCATGAATCGGACGGTCGGCCGAAAATATCTTCTGGTGTGTACCCAGTCTAAAGGAGAGGCAGACAGATCCAAAATCACTTGCAAGTTTGTGCACTTTGTGTTGGTATCACTGAGAGCATGACCCCAAGCTTTCAATAAATATAATTACCTAGCAAAACATACACACATAAATTCACACTGTGCACCAATGGCACACTTTTGCTAGTATATATATATATATATATATTATATATATATATAATAATATATATAAAAAGGAATAGTCCTGAGCACACATCACTTAATCAAGTTGAAATTTTATTAACGTTTCGGAACTGCCTCGAGTCCTTCATCAGGGGGGAGGCAGTTCCGAAACGTTAATAAAATTTCAACTTGATTAAGTGAGGTGTGCTCAGGACTATTCCTTTTTATGGTTAATCTACAGATGGAGGCACCTGTATCCTTTGAAGCACCCAATTATTTCTTGAACTTGGACTGAGTGCGAGTGTGATTCTATTGTTTCTATATATATATATATAATTATATAATATATAATTATAATAGATATATGGCTATTTCACATTATAATGTAAATTTAAGATTGGCAACATGTCTCTAAGCTGAACTTTAAACAGATATATCACATGTGCAGTTCTGGGTGAATCCCAAACAGACCTTAACCTGTGTGTGACTTCTCCCTTCCGACTACTGCTATGCTTATTATGCCCTCATACCATCACACCTAGGCTACTATAACCTTCCAGCTCCCCAAATTTTCCTCCTCCAATCTATACTAAACTGTACATGCATTTTTTTTTCTTGCTAAAAACTGGAACTTAAATCTCCCCTGTGCCACATAAGTACCTGACTCCCAATTAAAGAAAACAATTATATAAAATCTCTTTCTTAACATTCAAATTCCTTCACTTTGTTGCTCCTTCTTATATCTCTTCTTTACTGTCCCTATATATCCCTGTCCGTACCCTCCACTCATCACACAACCATCTCATATACAAACCATCCTCTTACATGGCTTCCTCCCACCTTAAAACCTTTTTCCCTTGTGGCTCCCATACTTTGGAATTCTCTTCTTCAAGAAACTCCAATCAGTAAGTTTAAATGTCATATACTATACTGCTTAAAGTGTATGTATACTGAAAAAATGACTTTGTGTCACCTTAATCTATAAATAAATCCGTGTAAGTAGCACTTACTCTGAGTACTTTGTTTGCTCAGGCTCTGACTACTCACCTGACTATTTTCCCCCATACCAACTGTAAATACTGCATACAGTATACAGCACACCAGCTGTCAAACTATTCCAGCTACAGCAAAACTGCTTACAGAAATGCTGAAATGTAAGATGTTTAAAGGGCATGTCCACCCTTCTAAAAATATTTTTATATAATATTCCCCCTGTCCCCCCAGCCCCCATATTTTTATTATCAGAAAGTGCCCCAAACATTACTTACCTTCCCTCTTTCCTCCGCCGCGCTGCCAGGCCCTCTGCTTGCGAGAAAATGCAAGCAGAGGGGCAGGACCGGCAGTCGCGTCTGTGATTGGCTGAGCGGCAGCCAATCACGAACGCGGCTGCCGGGAGTTCAGTGCGGCGGAGGAAAGAGGGAAGGTAAATAATGTTTGGGGCACTTTCTGATAATAGAAATATAGCGGTTAAGGCTGGGCTGACAGGGGGAATATTATATCAAAAGATTTTTACACCAGGGGGAGGGAATCCTAATCGGGAGGGAGAGGGAGGGGGGTCCATTCTGCGCATGGCAAAATTCTCCTGGAGGAGAGACAGGAGGCAGAGTCCTATATGGATTCTGCAGTACTCCTGGTGGGCATTTTTTTGGACTTTAGGGGGGGCATAGCAGAAGAACCAGATGGAGCTGGGATGTAAGGTAAGTATTAAACTACACTACACAATGGGGCCAGTAGTGGGGGGCGGATTATAGTTTTGGGGGTGGACATGCCCTTTAAGATTGAATATCTAATGAAATAGGGAGCAGATCAACAAAAAAATTATACTGTGCTAGTTGGGATGAATTATAGTTTCCACTAATGGGCAATTAAAATAAACAAATTTGCCAGTGTACACACCCTTTAAGTCCTTACAATGGCACTTACCTACCTATGTATCTGTATGTTAACAACCTAACTAGATTGTAAGCTCTAAGGGGCAAGGGCCTTTTTCCTAATGTCACATGGTTTAAGCACTTGTATACTTATTTATGTACAGAATTTCACATTTACTTATATTTGTTTTTCCCCTTGTATGACTTTTGAAATAAATATTGTACAGTGTTATGTCCCCAAGTGGTGCTATATTAATAAACATATACACGCAAGTACCTATTTCTTTATAAATTGTTTAAGATTACCTGTCGACGAATTACATTCAAGTTTTCTGTAGCACGGCCAACCAAAAATTTTATTTCATTAATATTGTCAACATTTTTCTTTTCTCTAAAAGCATCTCTTATTCTTCTGATGGCATATGTCCTAAAAAAGAAAATGGGAAAGTATAAATATTTAAATTTCACATAATCATGAAGTGTAAATTCTTTAAAGGGCATGTCCACCCCCAAAACTAAAATTTAACCCCTTACTGGCCACATCAAGTTGTTTAAAACAATCCTTACCTTACATTCCTGCTCAAAATAGTTCCCCTGCTGTGCCCCTCCAAAGTCCAGGAAACTGCTGTGTAGGAGCAGTGTGTGACTCATGCTGTGCCTGAGACTTCCTCAACCTCATCAAGGTTGAGGCATGCTCAGTGCAGCCCTCCCTGCCTCTCAGCCAATCACGGACGCGGCTGCCGGTCCCGCCCCCTGCTTTCAATTCCATGCAAGCAGAGGGCCTGAACACTGCAGCGGAGGAGAGAGGGCAGGTAAGTAAGAATCGGGGGACTTTCTAACAATTATATTAATGCGGTTGGGGCTGGGGGAGCATGCCCTACCACATATCAAAAGTTAAATTTTGGGGTGGACATGCCCTTTAACACATTTTTATTTTGGTTTACAACACAGAACCTGAAGATTATCCACGTTTCAATGTGCTGTTCCCACTGAAAGATCCAGTAGTGTAAAACCAGAAAAGCCTTTCATTGCAAGCCCACCACTTAATTGTACATAATCGTCCAATATGGAAATCCTTTAAACAGACACAGGAGTTTACTAGAGATGAAAGTTATCTTCAGCTCTACAATGATACTGTATGTTTTTTTCTTGGATTTGTAGGGGGCAGGTTTTAATAGATTGACTAGTGACCAGCCTGCTTTAGGCTAACATTTCCCTGCCACTGTATAGCTGAATTTTTATTAGAAAGACGGTCATAAATCATTTTAATCAGCTGTTTTGGGGCTCTAAATTAAGGCAGTAGTTACACATAAATACATTACACATAGTACCTACTTTGAAGAGGCACCCCTATATCCAACATAAAGGGAGACCTTAATGCATATACACTAAAGAGAGTGGTATTTTGACAGATTCCTGCAGACAAATCCCTCAGGGAAATGGGAATAGTTTTTGAAGGTTATTCTTTGGGAATAGTTGACCTTTAATTTTGTCCCTTTTTTGTCATATTACCAACTGACATTCAAGACAGTTTTCCACCTTTATCTCCCACTGAGCCAGGCAACAGTAATGGAATATTTAACAGTAAATTTACTTTTTTTCAATAGTTATTCAGTGACAGAATTTATTTAAACCTATTTTTGAACAGTTTATATACATCTGCAGTACATAACAGGAATATTCAGAAACGTCCACTTGAAACCCAGTGCAGGACATTAAACAGGGCACAATGAGACTGTGAGTGAAAGTCTGATGAATTTCAGGACTATCTGTAATATACAAGTGTTTTAATGATGCAGAGTAGTAGTGGATTCTATTTTAATAATAGTCCAAAGAATGTCTATTAGAAGACCATAATAATCATCAATGGGCAAAGACCAGGAGACCAAGCTAACAAAACAAAAGCTTGCATATTATTTATAAAAAATGTATAAAAATGTACATAGACAATCTACAATAAGGAACATGATTTGTACTGCCCATAGATATCTTTTCATTTGGTTTTAGTAAATTTTAATTCTTCAATTCCAAGGGACAGGATTTGCGTGCATTATTAATTGCAAAGAAAAGGCCTACTGACTTGATGTGCCCATTAGATGGTGCTAGACAGCTTCCAGGCAGTGTTCCATGGGCTCATTGACATTTTCCAGACAAAGCTCATACATAATACATTTTCTGTCCCAAGGAGCATGCTGGCTGTGGTGTGCCACCCTGCTGCCATGCACCAGCAGATGGTGCTTGCTTTTAATTAGGGCCTGTTCACCTAGAATGTGACATAGGGGGTGTATTGTTAATAGAATTTATTAAATATGGAAGCTCACTCATTTAACAGCTGGTACCCTAGGAGGATTTTTTTTTATTGTTCTTGGGGAGAGAGGAAATGTTTCACTTTCAATTATAACTCGTGATATTAGAAGGATTATTCTGTTTGTCTTACAGTGAATGAAAATTGGATTGATTAAAGTAGAGAAAACAGAAACTGACAGTGACAAACATCTAGAAGTGAAGAATATATTCTGCATAATCTATTAAACCACATAGGACTACTATCTAAATCTCTAACCACGTACGGAAATGGAAAGAGCATGCTAGTTGTGAAAAAAATAATTAGTAAATAATTTTTTGCTGGTACACATGGGCCAACTCCAGACCGATCTTCCTAACTGACAAATTATAGATTGATAAATTAATCAGTAGTGTGACGGTTGGGAATTAAAATGGAATTGCCGATATTTTGACATGACCATCCGTGTAGCCTATTGAAGGATGCTTAATAAGGTGGCTATGTACCGACATGTCCAATCCTATTTTACATAAAATTTGTAGAAAAAGATTGGTTGCACGGTTGACCAAAAGATTGGTTGGGCAGCAATCTTCAACTATTTTCAAACTTTCTTTCAGCACTTTGCAACATCATATCTACACCTGTAAAAAAAACAAAAAAAACCCCCCCAACAGTCCATATGGCAAGAACTACTGGCATTATAAAATGCAACTCAGCCTAAATATATAGACACCTGATAAATTTTGTATTATAAACGCAGAAAAAAGTTTGAATACACATTCTCGTTAAATTATTTTTATTTTTTATTATTCTATACATTGAGGATAAATATTGAAGACATTTAAGCTAAAAAAGAACACATATGGAATTATGGAGTAAAACAAACCATGTTTTATATATACCTAGAAAGGGAATGTTTGAGTACAAACTTAAACTTACTTATTAGCTCTTGTGGCATAGAGGTAGAAAGCTTTCTTTTTAGAAAGACACAGTATAGAAGGTTGCTGGTTCGATTCCCCATACATACTTTTATTTTTTGCTGAAATGATAAATGTTCTGTTTCTTTCATCCATGCTAGCAAAGACATACACTGCAAAGATTACTTTTCTTTTTTGTATGAAAAGCAAAGAAATGTATCATTGTTAGGGATAGATGCATTTGTAATGTGTTTACACAAAAAAATGCAATGAAATCTGTGTTCTGTGTCAGAGGGAGGGACCTCTGAGCTGTAACATGATTGGCTATCAGCTTCCAGGAAGGAAGACTGAAGTTTCCTGTGAAGTGTACTGCGTACACTTAGCTGGGTGTTCCCAGATAAGGTGAATTATGGGAGCTGACCCCTAGTACCCACAGGTTATCTTCATAAATCACCCAGCATCCACAGCAAAGGGAGAGATGAGATGCAGCTTTTTCTGTGTTTGTGAATGTGCTCTGTCTATTGGGACAATGTTGTCTGGGGACTTTAGTTCTCCTTTAAATTTTGTGCCCTCTATCCTTCCTATTACCCAAATAATACTGTTGTTACTATATTATTTGTATACGTAGTATACAAATAGGTAAGTTGAGCACTAAAGGGGGTATTTTCTCATTTCAGTGACCATAATCTGCCCATTCATAGACCCCTTATAGTGTCCAATATGGTCTTGGTCCCTGGGTTGATTTGGATGATCAGTAGATATCTGAGCATTTTTAATCCATCCAACAGCCAATCAGAAGAAATTTCTGTTAGCCACATTCCAAGAAAGTGATGCATCCTGGGAAGAAGGGCCGTTACATGATCTGAAATGTCAGCTCATTACTGCAAACACAGCAAAGCATTGCAAAGGCGATGATAGAAATTTACACTGAACTAGCCCTTTTGTTCCATAGGCATCAGTAGAAAACATATAAAGTTGCATTGGCAACTTGGCTCCAAGGATTTGCCTATTCCTGTTATAGGATACTTAAATTGTAACTCTTCTGGCCAGTGTTATGTGAATGGGTAAACTAATTGTAAAGAACTATGTAATATGCTTAGTGCTATATAAGAAAATAGCTACATTAAAAAGCACCGTTCTCTAGAAGCCAAACCAAGAAATTATCAGGCAATCCCTCTTTATACAATGCAGTTTTCCCTTATTACTGTATAAAATCCATAAACCATTTTCATTCCAAAACAGAAACACATTGAACGTCAGTGGTGTAACTAGAAATCACTGCCCCCCCCATCGCAAAACTAAAATGGGGAACTTTGTCTACAATAGCTTCCTGCAGCAGCTTTGTGCGCATTAGTGCCCGCATGTTCCATGTCATGTTTGGGGCGCATGTGCCCCAATCAACGGATCACAATGCAGTGGGCCCCAGCACACCTAGTGTGGCCAGTACAACTGTCTGACAACAGCGTTTTTTAACAAGCTATCGGATTGCATCTTAAAATGTGCTGGTGTGGCCTAGCACTTAATGGTAGGGAAATAAGTTGGTGGGGCCCCTGCTCCTGTGTTATTTGCCTACCTGTTAGGCATTTTAGTGTATACTCTTCAGTCTTCTGTCCAAATGTTTGGGTTTATGGGTCCTACCTACAAAGGGCAACTGATGCAATGGATGTTCTCCATACTATGCAGTAATACCACCAGATTGGGAACCAACAGCTTCTTTTAATTAAATTAACAATTATTTGTCTTAAGCCTCGTACACACATTGGATAGTTTTTGTACGATGTTAGTGCAATTTCCCCAGCAGACCAGAGAGGGCGGCAAATCACCCGACCAGGAGGATGTTGTATGTGTTTGCATAAGTACCTGCGCTCGTTCACTGAACTACCAATGACATCTTAGTGGCATGACCTGCATTAGGCCCCTCAGTGCAATGGGCTCCAGCCCAGTGCCTATGTTGGCTTACCCATAATCCGTTTCCATGGCAATCATAGTTTGCCATTGTATATTGGGTTGTGAGGGTGTATCAGCAGGTGTGTAGTCTTATGTGTGGAATGTTTTTGTGCTTGTGACAATAAATAAGAGATTGCTTTCCTGTGGATGTTTGAAAGCTACCAACAGCAGATGGCAGCAGGGAATGCTGGGAGTAGTTTGAAAACAATTGGATGACCACAGCGTCTAAGAATGCATTTATGCAAGTGAGATACTGTTTTATTGAGGATATGTGGGAGAACAAGATTTAGAGGTTAGACGGCAAGAGGACAAGATTTTGAGCCATCCAGACTTCTTCACATACTTATGAAAGAATGGCCTCTTTATGTAGCAAAAGGTAAATATATTTCAATAGTGTATAGTCTTTGGGTTTATTTAACAGGTAAGGGAGTTTTTAGCCTGAAAAAAAAGCAAATATGCACTTAGAACACAGCCCTGATATTATGCATTGCCCCCCCCCGAGGCATATTGCTTGCCACATCTCTGTGTGCACTGATGCGCATACTTATGTGGTGACCATTTTCATGCAAGGCAAGTCTGTCTGCCAGGCCCGACATCACATGGTTAAAATCATCCACACATATGACAGGTGCGTCTGGGTAGCTAGTTACTGCATATAAGGGGCTATATTTTTGAATAAGGATAGTCCAGCAGAGGGAGGGTTGTATATACCCAAAATTAGAGAGATTCAACCTCTATAGTTACAAACACAAATCTACCTTCTGGATCAGTGTATACATTGATAATACAGTACCATATTGTGTTTGAAATGTGAGGAGAAAGTAATATAGTAGATCTTACCCATATATCAGTTTCCACAAATTGCTCTCATGGACAAGGACCAAATTAGGTGTCCAGCCAGTCTGCTGCCTATGAAGCTGTGGTAAAAGCTTTTGTGGAGCCAGCATGTTGGATACAGTTTGGCTGGGTACTGCAATGGAGTAGTTGAGGTTAAGAGAGAGAAGATGTGTTTTGACTTGTAAGTATATAGCTCTACATTTTTGTAGGTAAAGAAAATTATCTGGGAAAATTATAATTGTTTCGTTGTCCATCCTGAGTTCTCCCTTGGATATGGCAATACAGAGCATGGCGTCTTGATTATGGGCGTTGAGTAAACGTGTTATTTTGAGTAAACATGCTATTAGGGATCTTGGTCTTCTCCCTGGAGCAGGTGGTTTTGTGGAAAAGTTGTGAGAACTTTCTTGTTACACTTGTGACAATTTATCGCTTTTTTTACTTTGCTGCTTTATAAACATGACCCATAGTAATTTCTAACAATAATAAAAGTGTGATGATCAATCATGGCAAAAACACTTACATTAGTCGATCAAAATGTTTAAAACCCTTGTCTTGCTTATATTCTAATGTGTCTGTAAAACCCAGTTGGAGCACTAGTAAATAATGCCAGCATACAACAGATAAAGCTTCTACTACAACAGCAACAGATTGAAAAGAGAAAATAATATTCTTCTTCCTTATTTCTATGGACTGGTCACATCTAGAATATGTAGTGTCATTTTGAAATCCATTTTTACAAAAACAGCAATCAGCATAGATCTAGGTCATTTAAAAGAGTAAATTAATTAATATGGTGGAAAGAGAAGCTTGCTATAAAGATATGTAAGCCAAGTTATGCTGACAATACACTGGCAAAATATATGATTGACAAGTTCAACATTGACATAAATGTCAATCAAATATGGTCCCATCGTCTGGCATTTCTTGACCCAGACTGCTCATTTATAATTATACTATTGATATCAGGTAGTTGGCAGAATGTTACAGGGTATGTCTCATAGTGTGTTATTAATATTCAAATTAAGAGGCTTTTGCAGGTAGATAATTGTTTGTAGAAATAATTGGACCATACAAAAAACAAAAAAAAAATGGTCACTTGTCAGTTACGTGACCCCAACCCCAACATTTATTAGATGCATTACTAACCAGATATTTAAGGATAATAATTGCATCTATTCTAGCAAAGTAAGCTGGATCCTCCCTCCATGCAGTCAAACAAGGCTGAGGCTGCCGACATAACAATGATGTTTGTTTACACTGTTGCCACCTCTGCAAATGCACAAGCTCATAAAAAACCATGAATGTGGATAACTTTGCCATAATGAAAGATAACGAATCATTTAAAGGCATGTCCATCCCCAAACTAAAATTTGCCCCACTGCTGGCCCCAGTGTGTAGTGTTAAAAAATCCTTACCTTTCTCCTCTGCTCCTTATGGTTGTCCTGTCCTGTAGATGAAAATTCAGAAATGTGAAGTGTCGGAGCTGTCTGTGCCTCTTCCTCCTTGAACAATGTGGCATGCGCAGGGGAGCTCTCCCCCCTTATTCCCTACCCCCCTCCAAATCCCTCTTTTCTGCAGGAAATGTATGGAAGATATATTGCTACAACATTCCAGTAATAACGTCTCACAAATTTTACCTAGAGATGTGATTTAGGGTTGATTTGGATGGAATGATGAAAGGCTTTTTATTTAACCTTAACTTGTTTGGAGAACACATTCCTGTAAACAAACTTCCTTTTAAAGGCTAACTGTGGTCTAAAAATGACTTTAGTAGATTGACAGGGATTGTTTTCGGAGTATTTTTACTATTTACTTTCATTATTTTTTTTTTTACAGTTTTAAAGATATTTACATTTTTATGCGTGATATGGTAGCAGCATCACCAGATCCCCTGTACTTCCTGCTCTGAAACCACGGGACAGTCCTCCTTCCTTGTGTCTCCTCCCCCTCATCACGTGCCCTCATGGCCCCTCCCCTTGAAAACCCCTTTGGCCCATCCCACTCCTCCTTCAGTCACTGTAACTCAATCTCTTCCTGGTTTCTTTTGCTTTCTCCTGCACTAAGCATGTGTCAAATGCAGATTAGAAGGAAAAAAATTGTATTTGTGGCCGCAGATCACATCCCATCCCCTAACTTTCTTCATATCTTGGGCTGTGCAGCACATAGAGAGGTGGTTGGTGGCTCATTTTATTTATTTATTTTTGTTCAATAATTTTTAAAAAAAAATTTTTTAAATTTTTAAAGAAAATAGTGTATTGTCGTTTTTCATACACCATTTAACATTTACAATATATTTATGTCTTGTCATCATTTTTGTCAAATTATACAATATACCGTATATACTTGAGTATAAGTCGAATTTTTCAGGCTTTAAAATTAGCCTGAAAACCTAACCTCGACTTATACTCGAGTCAAGTCCGAATTTAGATCCAAATTCTGCAATTACAGATAGTAACCAGTAGGTGGCGCTGTGTTAACCTGTATAGAAAGTTACAGGAGCTGATCTGCCTTTCCACTTCCTGCTGGACTCACTCAGCACTGTCACTGGATGCTGTAAATCTGATGGTCTCCTCAGTTTGGGGCAAAAAACAGCTGCTAGTTCAGTGCAAATGACAGCTTGAAACTACAACTCTCAGGTGACATTTTTAACTATTGGGGTCAGAGAATCCTTTACTATATGGGGGTCAGAGTTCCCTTTAATATATGGGGTTCAGAGGGCCCTTTACTATATGGGATTCAGAAGAATTGTAAATCATGGTAAGCTTAATTAAAAGTTTACTGAACCTTGCCACTCCACATGTTTAGAAACTGAAACTCCCAGCAACAAAGCATGCTGAGAGTTGTAGTTTCCAAACATCTGGAGTGCCAAAGAATTGGAGGTTACTGGTTCAATAATTTTTTTTATTTTATGAAAGAAGATAGTGTATTGTCGTTTTTCATACACCATTTAACATTTACAATATATTTATGTCTTATCATTTTTGTCAAATTATACAATATACCGTATATACTTGAGTATAAGTCGAATTTTTCAGGCTTTAAAATTAGCCTGAAAACCTAACCTCGACTTATACTCGAGTCAAGTCCGAATTTAGATCCAAATTCTGCAATTACAGATAGTAACCAGTAGGTGGCGCTGTGTTAACCTGTATAGAAAGTTTCAGGAGCTGATCTGCCTTTCCACTTCCTGCTGGACTCACTCAGCACTGTCACTGGATGCTGTAAATCTGATGGTCTCCTCAGTTTGGGGCAAAAAACAGCTGCTAGTTCAGTGCAAATGACAGCTTGAAACTACAACTCTCAGGTGACATTTTTAACTATTGGGGTCAGAGAATCCTTTACTATATGGGGGTCAGAGTTCCCTTCTACATAATTGGATTCAGAAGAATTGTAAATCATGGTAAGCTTAATTAAAAGTTTACTGAACCTTGCCACTCCACATGTTTAGAAACTGTAACTCCCAGCAACAAAGCATGCTGAGGGTTGTAGTTTCCAAAGATCTGGAGTGCCAAAGAATTGGAGGTTACTGGTTCAATAATTTTTTTTATTTTATGAAAGAAAATAGTGTATTGTCGTTTTTCATACACCATTTAACATTTACAATATATTTATGTCTTGTTATCATTTTTGTCAAATTATACAATATAAGATAAATCAAATAGAAATAAAAGAAAAAAAGGGGTAAAAAATTAAATAAATAAAAATAAATGAGGATTCAGCTTAGATTACTCTAAATTAATATAATCGCTTCAACTTCGTCACGAGTATCGTATGGGTTGAAAAGGTTGGTCTCAACAGTTCAGTTTTTATAATTTTTTCCAGTTGTTTTCAACGATTCAGTAGGTTTAGAAAAGATCTGACACGTTAGATAGGTTGTGGGATTCCATCTCGATATAGTCCTTCTTTTGATAAATCAGAGAAGGAGACCCTCTCGCATTGTTGAGCCTCTTATCTGTGTTAGCCATAGCTATACTTAATAATAATAAATCATTTTGCAATTGTTCCCCTACCTCCGGCGCATCCCCCGGGTCCAGGGGAACCCCTCCGTTTCACCATTCTCATATAGTTGTTGTACTACTATTTTTGCATGGGGTTCATTTTGAGTTCGCAAGGGGTCCTAACACATCTACAATAAGGTTCTCACATATCAGCCAGAAATTCTTTACTTCCCTACATAACCACCAGCAATGTAGTTGGTCAGCTACTGCACCGCAGTTTCTAAAACATATGGGTGGAAGAGAGGGGTTGATTTTATATAAACATTTTGGGGTTGTGTACCAATCGTATAATATCTTAAAGGATTTTTCCTTTATTATGATGTTTGAGGTACATTTATGTAAGTTTATAAATATTCTTTGCCACTGTTCCTCGTCCATCCCATTCTGGAGTCTTTCATACCATTTATTTGTCTGTACATTTTTTATTGTTTAGGTTCTTGCCAGATTATTGAGTATATTTTAGAGATAAGGTGTTGTAGCGAGTTAAAATTTATCAGGAGATTTTAAAATTTTGTCAATGGTTTTTATGTTATGTCTGCGTATTTATAAATTCGTGTAAATGTATACCAGAAATTCTCTGGAAGATTCCATTTTTGCTTTGCTTCTTGCCAGGCTATTAAAGAACTGTCTGTTTTACATAAATCTCGGATCCTTTCAATTCCTAGGGATGACCAGAAACCTGTTGGTATAGTTGAAAACTGTGTTGAAAAACAAGGTGTATGAAAGGTAGGGGTTACCATGGATCTGGGATGTAATTTGTATCGTCGGTTACAATTCAGGGTCTCCTGAATAATTTGTGGGGTGGGTTGCAACGTGGTTTTCCTGTACTTTTTGTTGATCCAAATTATTGAGGAGGGGTGAAGTGGCGACATAAGATTATGCTCTATATCGACCCATCCTGTCTTACCCTGCCCCGATATCCACTGCGTCAATTGTGCTAGTCTTTATAGTATTTGAATAGATTTGGGAGGCCTAGCCCACCCTTACTTTTGTGTCTGGCCATAAATTCAAATCGGATTTGTGGTCTTTTGTTATTCCATATGAACTGATTAATTTTGGATTATAGTGTTTCTTGACTAGTATTGGGAGTGTTCTAAACAGGTAAAGTAACTTTGGAAGGATAGTCATTTTTACAGCATTGACCCTTCCTATTAGAGATAGATTGTAAGGCATCCATTGTAAGGCATCCATTAGGTTAATTGTTTGTACATAGGAGTATAATTAGCTTTATACAGTGAGGACGATTCATAACATAGGTGCACTCCTAGATATTTAAATGTAGAGTTGGCCCACTTGAATTGGAAATTGTTATATAGTTGTGTTTTAAGAGTGTCTGGGATGTTTAATGGGTATGCTGTTGATTTTGCGTGGTTGACTGAGAATCCTGACAGCTCTCCAAAATAATTGATGACTTTGTAAAGTTCTGGAAGTGAGTCTGCCAGGTTAGACAGGTATAATAGTGTATCATCGGCAAACATGGATAGTTTTCAGTGGGTATCGCCTATCCGTATACCTTTTATATTTTCTGAATTTCTAATCTTTGCTGCTGAGGCTCCATGCAAATAGTCAATAATAGAGGAGAAAGTGGGCATCCCTGCCTTGTTCCGTTTCTAATTTGTAGTGCCTTAGAAGGGTATCCCATATTCCTTACTATCGCTTGAGGATTGTTATAAAGATTCATTAGTATCAAGAGGAAATTGGGGAGAAATTTAAATCTTTCCAGTGTTTTATACATATACCTCCAGTCTATTCTATCGAAAGCTTTTTCGATATCTAAAGATAAGGCGGTCATTGGGGTTTTACAGGAGTTAACTTGTTGTAGTATTGTAATTGATTCCCTAATATTATATGCTGTGTGATGTCCTGATATAAAACCGGTCTGATCATGGTGTATAATTGAAGACATAATATTTTTGAGGCGGTTTGCTAAGGTTTTGGCGATAATTTTTAGGTCTGTGTTAATTAACGAGATTGGTCTATAATTGGCTGGTTGAGTAGTGTCTCTATCTGGCTTTGGGATGACCACTATGTGAGCTTCCAGCATTTCCGCTGGTAGTGATTCTTTATTATGTGCTAGCTTGTTGATTAATGAGCAGATATGAGGTATGAGCAGCTTACTGAATTTCTTAAAGTATAGATTGGTAAAGCCATCCGGTCCAGGGGATTTATGGGCTTGGAAACTTGTTATTACCTCATTAATTTCCTGATGTGTGATTGGTGTTTGCAGTATTTGTCGCTGTTCTTCTGTGAGTTCCGGTAGTTGTAAATTTTGTAGAAAATTGGCTATATGTATATTGTTTACCTTAGATTTGTCTACTGTCTGTCCGCTCTATAGGTTCTGGTAATAATCAGCAAATTTGTCTGCGATATGGTGGCTCATTTTAAAGGTAGAGAACTGGCCTTAGATTTAAAATCAACTTATTTAGGAATAAAGTATTATTTCATGATTGATGGGGTTTTTTCTGAAAGAAGGAATATGCGGACAAATGATAAGGTGGTTTACAGATTAAAGGGGAACCAAAGTGTGAAAAGCAATAAAAAAAAAATTTGTATGAAAAGCAAAATTGCTATAACCAGCACTTTAGCAGTGAAACACCACTACACAGGCAGAGGAAGCAGGTACATTTATAATCTTTATCTTTTGCTAGGAAAAAATGCCACTAAAATCAGTTTACTGTTTTTTATTGCTCCAGCAAGAATGTCAGCAATATAAAAATAATAATAAGTATAAATTTTGTACACATATAGAAAAGTTTTTCTAGAAACATGATGGGAAAAACAAACAAAAACTCAGGCAGTAGACTATTTTGTATTGTTTTATATGTAATACTGGGGATTTGAAACTGTGACTGCTTGGGCTGTGTGTCCCTAAAAACACAGCATAAATAAGTTGTGACACCAGCAACTCAATGAACAAGGTACATTTAGAAACTTTACCTTTCGCTAGAAACACTGTGCATAGAGACAGCAAGTCCTGGAGTCAGGGGGCTTGGCTCTTTGAAGCCTACAAGGGCTGTGCGTTGTACTGGCAACAACATGGAAGCCTTCTTTGTTACAGCATCTATTACTTACATGTACTAAATGCAACTTACTAGAGAAAAATCTTAAAATGGACAGATGTTCTGGGAAGAAAAGCTTTCACATTTGGATTAAACAAATTAGGTTTAGTTCTCCTTTAATATTGCTTATAATATGGTGACCATTAAATACACATAAAAACAAAAGAAATATCTGTATTTTTAAGAAGACTGACCTGATCTATTCAATAAAATAAATGGTAAAGATTAACCTTTCCATTTTTACCAAACACAAGCAAAACAATTTATGAAGTCATGAACAGCATGCCAAATATTCCAGCATAATATTCATGTAAACGAAAAGGTCAAAAACATTTTTGTTGATATTGGTTTATTTAGTGATGCATTTCTCATATAGATATGAGAAAATATGCTGACATTGGAGACCCCCTGTAATGTAATACTGAAGGAAGAAATAAAGCCAATACATAAACAAGCATAAATAAACTCTACATTCACTCACACTTATGAAATCAACAGCAATTTGGAGTGGATCTTTGACACTAGCTTAGTGAATTTGCTAGCCCTCTTCTCTCTCTCAACTTGTCAGGTAACACATTTTTAAACAAGGGAAGAAGGCAGCAGAAATAAGGACACACCAATTTCTGCATTATTTAAGCTGATTTCTCAACAATGCCACTGAAGTCAGAGGTTAAAGTTAAGGCTTTTACACAAGGGCCAACTTAATCCTGATATTTCTGACTACAGAAAAGTCTATGAATCTATAGGAAAGGATTTAAAGTGGTTGCACCAATATTTAGTCCAGACCGGTTTTAAAGTTCATTAAAGACTCTATGATCAGCCGGAATTTACTGACATGTCTGATCACCATTCATCCCACATTAAAGGAGAACTGTTGTCTCCATTCAAGTGCCAAATATTGAAAGGAACGCTATCATAACTTTAAAAACAAGCCTAGGATGATGTCTTTAAAGGAAGTGTTCTCTCAGAAATGACATATTTTACAAACTTCTGTATAATTAACTCCCCTGTGCCCCAGCCCCCAGGATCCCTTTCTTGTGAAATAATTCTGCTTGTAGCCTCTGCAATCAGCTTGTAAAGTTCTGCTCGTTTTTGGTGGGAGTGTCCTTCACTCTGCACTGCTTGTTGTCTATCTGCTGTACTGACATGTTATAACCCCGCCCCTCTTGTCCCCATGACTAATAGACTTTCCCTCTCTTCACGTGCACTGTTTTTGCTGCATCAGATAGAGTTACTAGCAGACAGAGAGGGGATATAAACACAGCTCAGCTACTGAAATTAGAGATCACTGACACACAACTTACACCTCACTGGGTACTGAATAATGAAATAAAATATATGTGTTTATTAATGTTTATATTGATTTCTGTGTATATAGCAGTGTTACTGTGAGTCTGTCAGTGTGTTTGTGTATCTGTCAGTGTGTATGTGTAGCTGTGTGAGTCTGTCAGTGTGTTTGTGTAACTGTTTGTGTACAGCCCTTTTCCCTTCCAATAATGCCTGTGCATTGCTTTCAGTGTGGCAAATTAATGTAGGTAGGAGAGAGACAGCCACCGATGATGCACAGCCCTTTGCCATTGCCTATAGTGCCTGTGCATCATTTTCAGTGTGTGGCATAGTAGTGTAGGTAGAAGAGAGACAGCTAGCCATGATGCACAGTCCTTTCCCATTCCCCATAGTGCCTGTGCGTCGCTTTTAGTGTGGCATAGGATTGTAGGTAGGAGAGAGGCAGACATCTATGATGCACAGCCCCATAGTGCCTGTGCATCGCTTTCAGTGTGGCATAGGAGTGTAGGTCAGATAAAGACAGCCACCCATGATGCACAGCCCTTTACCCTTCCAATAATGCCTGTGCATCGCTTTCAGTGTGGCTTAGTAATGTAGGTAGGAGAGAGACAGCCACGATGATGCAGCCTATTCCCGCTCCCTATAGTGCCTGTGCATCGCTTTCAGTGTGTGGCATAGTAGTGTAGGTAGAAGAGAGACAGCCACCCATGATGCACAGCCCCATTTTGTCTGTGCATTGCTTTCAGTGTGTGGCATAGCAGCATGGCAGTGTAGGTAGGAGAGAGACAGCCACCTGTCTCTCTCTGTGTGTCTCTCTCTTTCTCTCTCCTCTCTCTGCTCTGTTTGTGTGTCTGTCTCCCTCTCCTCTCGCTCTGTCTCTCTGTGTCTCTGTCTCTCCTCTCTCTGTCTGTCTGTCTCTCTTCTCTCTCTGTGTGTCTCTCTCCCCCCTCTCTCTCCTCTCTGTCTCTCCCTCTCTGACTCTCTTTCTCCTCTCCATGTCTCTCTCTCTTTCTCTCTCTCTCCTCTCTCTCTGTCTGTCTGTGTGTGTGTCTCTCCTTTCTCTCTCTCTCTCTGTGTCTCTCTCTCTCCTCTCTGTGTGTCTCTCTTCCTCTCTCTCTGTCTGTGTGTGTGTGTGTCTCTCTCCTTTCTCTCTCTCTCTGTGTCTCTCTCTCCTCCCCTCTCTCTCTTTTTTCTCTCTCTCGCTGTGTCTCTCTCTCTCTGTGTTTCTCTCTCTCCTCTCTGTGTGTCTCTCTCCTCTTTCTCTCTCTCCTCTCTCTCTGTCTGTCTGTGTCTCTCTCTTTCTCTCTCTGTGTGTGTCTCTCTCTCTCCCCACTCTCTCTGTTCTCTCTCTCTGTCTCTTTCTCCTCTCTCTCTCTTCTCCTCCCCCCTCCCTTCTCCGCACAGCAAACACTTCCCACTCTCTCTCCTCTCTCTCTGTCTGTCTGTGTGTCTCTCTCTTTCTCTCTCTCTGTGTGTCTCTCTCTTCTCTGTGTCTCTCTCTCCTCTCTGTGTGTCTCTCTCTCCTTCTCTCTCTCCTCTCTCTCGTCTGTCTCTCTCTCTCCTTTTTCTCTCTCTCTGTGTGTCTCTCTCTCTCTCTCTCCCCCTCTCTCTCTGTCTCTTTCTCCTCTCTCTCTCTCTCTCTCCTCCCCCCCCCCTCCCTTCTCCGCACAGCAAACACTTCCCGACTCTCTCTCTCTCTCTCTCCTCTCTCTCTTCTCCCCCCATCCCTCCGCACAGCAAACACTTACCGACTTAAATTCCCAACTCACTGCTCGCGCACGCTATGTTCGGCACGCGCACAGCACAAAGTAATTCCCGACTTTAATTCACTTCTCACTGCTCGCGCACGCCTGTAGCGTTCGGCACGCACACAGCAGACAGCAATTCCCGACTTCAATTACCTTCTCACTGCGCACGCGCCTCCGACCCTCCATGGTCGCGGATCTAATAAGGGGCTGCCGGACATATTAAGGAGTGACTATACAGGACATTACAACGGCAAGCATAACTACCAAACACAGCATCACACAAACAAACAGGTAGGAGGGCTTGGATCTACTAGAATTATGAATTATCTTTATCAAGATTTATTAACACCACTGAACTATTCCTTTAATACACAAAAAAGAGGGAAAGGTACTAGTCAGCAACACTTATTTATAAACAAAATGTCCAGGCTACTCTCAAATAAATATTTATAAATATACTCTGGGTTTTGTTACTGTAAGAGTGTTGCGTTAATTCACTTAACTAGATCTGCACACTTCCCAATAGGATTTATACAATATATCATTTAAGTGAATTCCCTACATTTTAATCTTCTAGGATGATGAATTAAGCTGTTGCCAATCCAAAGTTATGGCTTGGATTGGCCAACTACTGTATATAGTAGCTCCACCCACTCTGAAATGCTTGTGACAGGTATGGCAAGTGGGCATGCTCAGGGGATTGCTGGTGATACCAAACTAACTGTTTAAAGGGTTACTTTACTCACTCAAACAACTTTACATTATCTGAAACTACAATTTGAGAGAAGTCAAATTGTGGTATTCCCATATTTATCTGTGCTTGCTTCGTCATTAAATTATTAATGTTTAGTGAGTGCTCCTAATTTCCCCCACCTTCCCTTACTCACTGCCTCCTTGTAGTGTCTGCGACACTTATAGGTTCTGCACAGCTTCACCATAGACCATGCTCTGCTTAAAAATCTCCCCCCCCCCCCCTCGCCTTCTTTTCAGCTGTTGCAGAAAGTGTGCTGATAGGCAGCCAAAAATTCTGGTAAGAGGGTCAGATATATGGCACATATTACATGATCCTGGAGTCATTTTAAAGGATATATACTACTTTAAAAATTTAGTTTAGTGGCAAGTTTTGGCTTTAAAAGTTAATATTGGCTAAAAAATGTTTACCTTTTTTTTTTTTTTTAATTAATTTTTACCTTTGTTGATTCAAACTTGCTGGCTTCCATCTCCTGGATAATGGCATCTGCAGCTCTGCCCGGACGAGATCTTCTGCTCCCTCTAGCTTCCTTGGCCTCCAAAGGTAATTTCCTGTTGCACCACACGCATGCGACTTCACTGAGCACTCGATATGACGTCAATTCGCGTGCGCGGCGGCCATGACCAAACATGGCATGCCACAAAGACGTCACACATGTGCGCGCAGTCACGCCGACGTGCGCATGCATTGACGTCAAGTGCAGGGTGGTTCAACAGGAAACTACCTTTGGTGGACAAGAAAGCTGGAGGGAGCAGGGGATCTCGTCGGAGCAGAGCTGCAGATGCCATTACCCAGGAGGAGGAAGCCAGCAAGTTTGAAGCAATAAAGGTAAGCTCTGGGGGGGAGAGATCATGCAACAAAAATGAATTTAAATAAAATATCTAACATTTTTAAACATCCAAATTACTCTAAGGATACGCAGTGCATAGTGTTTTGAAAATTCTTTCATTACCATTACCTGTAATTGTAAGCGTTGAATTTCTGGCTTTCCCTTAACATTATCTTGTAGAGAGACAACACTTGTGATCGACTTGAGACCGCCATTTTCCAAAGATTCAAAGTTCTCTTCCTCCTGGTTTTATAATCCTGAGGTTATCCTGCATTTAAATTGACATTATTATAATTACAATAGCAGTTTATAATATGCATTTGTTCTACAGTCATCTAGGGATGTATCTTGTAGTTAAGTAAAAGTGACAATGCTGGAACTGTAGCTCACACTGCTTTATTGAGCGGCACACATTTTAATTTGTAAGCGATTTTCCAAACCCTTGAACTAAACTTTTAGTGCAGCTGATCTAACTGAATACCACAGATATACTATGACCTGGATGAATGCAAGGAGACATGTCTTTACATTGGCTGCATCACAAACTGCCATTGACAGTTGCAGAGAAAAGGAACAGACAGGAGCGCAGAGGGAGACTTTGAATAAGTATTCCAGCAGTCAAATAAAGTAATCAGATGTGGGGGGCTTAGCAATTTAGGTCTTCACTCTGGGTACTATGCAGTTATGGATCGGGGAAAAGGTAAGTATAATTGTCCTTTAAAAACCAGAGTCAGGAATATAATACAAACACTATTCTTATAAATGGAGTTTAGTGGCAAGCAATTTTTACTCTGTAAAGTTTTTACATTTTGGTTACAGTTACATTTGGTTCTACTTAAATAATCTTATTTTTTAAAACCATTTTGTACACATTCTAAAAAAAAAAACTAAAAACCTTTGTATGTTATTTATAAGATTAGTAAATCTACCTCTACTGACAAGCTGCTGACTTAACTGATTACAACAGGGTGGATGCCAGGTATACCCTATAGCAGGGGCAGGCAATAATACATCCCAGAGGGACACATAAGAAATTGGACTTTTGTAGGGGACTGGACCAATAGATCTAAAACAATCGTACAACTGGAGATTGGATTGAGTATGGGCCCTTTTAATATTACACACCCGATCAGGGGTCTATGGCAGGGGTTCTCAAAGTGTGTGCTGGGGCATACTGGTGGTGTGAGCCAGAGCTGTGCCTCAGAATTTTGGTAGTGGAAATAATTTCACCAGTATAACTTACATTTTTGTTATTTTGTTCTCTAAAAATATACATTATGATAATATTTCAACAGTCAATTTAGTGTAATCTTACACTGCATTGATCTGAATACAGTATACACTGTAAAGTGCATAAAATACTGTTAACGTCCAACATTTAGAGAGCAGGATAGACGCAAGATAAATTTGCACTGCCAAGTGCGCCACTGTTTGAAAAAGTTATATTTACGTAAATTACCGGAAAGTGAACTTTGCGATAAGGACTCAAATATACACTATAATATGTTCTATTTGTTTTTATTTAAGGGACAATGGTGACCTATGAACTAAAGTAGAATGCTTTATATTAAACACACCACCAGGATGTTTGTTCACTGATTGTTTTATTAAGCACTAGATCACAGTAGAGTAAGCAATCAGGCACTTTCACCAGCAGTAGGAGCTTGGAGATAGAAATTCCTATTAAAAATACATTTCAGATCTTTTATTTTCATACACTACCGCAATCCCCTAAATAATGGAGACTTAGAACACGCTGTATAATATTCGTCAAAAGATTAAACAGTTAAATTGTTGGACACATAAGACATCGACCCTCTAACAAGAATACAGACTCACAAGGCTAGTAAATTACACAATTCTGCATTTGGATACTTCTATCGTGCCTTGCAAGCTTCCCGGTGTTACTGTCGCACGATCGATGACGTCACCAACTACGGGAAGGCACTTTGGACAAACTTAGTCAATTTTTGTAAGTGAAATGGATGGAGCATTTGTTATGATACAAAAACTAAAATCACAGGTTTTTCACAACAGTTTGTCTATGAAGAAATACGCTTAATCAATTGAGCAACTGCTCGTCTGCACGTTGTCTTAATTAGCAATGATTCAATTGAAAGTACCTACAGATTAACATTGTCCCCAATACACGGCTGTAGAGGATGATGACATCACCGGCGTGTTTGATAGGTCCACCAAAAAGTGCTGGAGGAGGGAGAAAGGCAGGAAGAGACCTTGACACTGACTTGTTACCAGCTTAACATCTCATGTGAGTGTCTCTAACAATACAACACGGAACCTGGGTTAAATGGCTGAAATGTCCACTTAAATATAGACATTGTTAGAAAGGTCGACTTGTTATCTAGGTTTGTCCTCAATATGAAAGATCACACCTGAAAAGGTTTTGTAGCAGTTATGTAACACTGTCCTCTGTTCTAGTGAAGCTGCCTTTATTCATGTCACTGAAAGATATATCTTTAACCTATATAACCTACGCCTGTAGTGGATTTCTGTGGGAGTAACTGTAAGATTATAGCCTTATAATATTACAGTTCCAGGAGGAGAAGGAAACCAGAAGCCACAAAGGGGTTGGTTATAATAAATAACTGTAAATTAAAGGGATATTAGAAGTCACCTTGGAGTTCCGTGCCCTGTATAAAAGGTACTAGGCCTGCGGCCTCATGCTTTTATATGGTCACAGAACTTCTCGGTGACTTCTAATATCCTTATAATTTACAGTTGGGGTGCATTATCCGCTATATATTACAGATAAGAAAATAACATTTCAATTGTCATTATAAATAAATAGATCTAAGCTGTAATCTGCTATACTGAAACTAACTTGCATATTATGTAGATTCTACATAAGAATGTTTGGATTATCTTTGCAGTTCCATGACCTCAGCTTGCTGCCACTTACGGCATGCCAACAAAAATTACCACCCCTTTAATAGGTACACTTGTAGAAACAATATGACGCATAGCAGCAGGAGGATAACAAAGTGAACTTTATCATATCGCTGCTCTGTGCGATGCATTTCTCTCCAGTGCCTATTTGAAGATGAATGGTGGAGGGTAGGGGTTATTTTATATAGCATGTATGTTATGAATGCTTGTTCATGCGGAGGAACAAACGCATAAGTACACATATCATAGTTACCAACATTTCTAAAAAAATTCTAGTGACACCTTTCAGTCACACACAAAACGCAAAATACATTTTTCCATGCCCACAACAAACCACTCCGCTTTAAGCCACGCCCATTTAAACAATGTTTTTTTATCTTGACACAAATGGTAATCACACAGTGAGATTAGCAACCACAGGTAAATTTTTTTTATCTTGACGCAAATGGTAATCACACAGTGAGATTAGCAACCACAGGTACAGTTTTTCTACACATAAAATAGGAATAGACAGTAAAGGTCCTATACAGTGAGAAGAGACACTAAAGGTCCCATACAGTGAGAAGAGACAGTAAAGGTTCCGTACAGTGAGAACATACAGTGAGAACAGTCAGTAATGGCCCCATACAGTGAGAACAGGCAGTAATGGCCCCATACAGTGAGAACAGACAGTAATGGCCCCATACAGTATGAACAGTCAGTAATGACCCCATACAGTGACAACAGACAGTAATGGCCCCATGCAGTGAGAACAGGCAGTAATGGCCCCATGCAGTGAGAACAGACTGCAACCTAAAATCCGGGATTGTCCCGGTAAATCTGGGACTATTGGCAACTATGACATATATAAACTTCTACATATACATGTAAGCAAATTCAAACGAGGAAAGAATCCCTAGTTTGAGATTAGCATTATGCAGCTTTGTATAACTGTGTGTAAGTCAAATTAATAAAACTTTAAGGAGAACTAAACTTTTTTTATCCTTAATAAGAAAACTTTCTTCCCCACAACACCCATATATTGCAAGGTTCTGTTGCAGTAAGTTGCATTGTAAGAAGTGAATTCTGTAACTGTTTCCTGCTTTAACTAAACTATAGCATGCATGTTTGGTAATGCACGCTAACATTTACCGTAGTTAAAGCTTGAAACACCCAGGGCCTGTTAGAAGAGCCATCAGTGGATTATGCTCGTGGGTAAGTTGGAATGCTTTGTTCCTGGCTCCTGTTAGATTAATGCAAAAATGGAATATCGTAATGTGCAAGTCAACTTTAATATGTGTATTATTCTTGCATCATAATAAAAAATAGAAGATGAATAAAAGAATGCAAACCAGTGGGGGTAACCCAGTATTCACTTGCATGATCTACAAACTACTGGTGAATGAAACCACAAACTTTCAGATGCATGGACTTTAACTTCAAATTAATTGCACCACATTGCTTTCTAGTGGTATTACACACAGGGCGCATCTCATGCTCCATATTTCTAGCTAATCAGATGTAACATTTTGTGTATGCTCAAAAAAAAAATGATTATGGATATTTGTGTCTTATAGCATACGGCATAACTGGTATGATACAAACAAAAAGCTACTCCTGCCAAGTTTTAGTCTGTTTTGTCTGTAACAATTTGAAATATTTTTATTATTTATTTTGCAGGTTATCTATGGATATAAGAAAATACATCTTGTCAGGATTAAGGCCGTTTTTTTGTCATTCTAGTGTCTGTGCATTTAAATCGGGTAAGTTATTTAAATGTAAAGATTGTAAATGTTCAGTAGTTATATTAAAAATTACAATTTGAAAATATGCAAACATGCCTTTGCCATTATTTTACTAGAAAGTTCAAATCCTCACATTAATCTAGTCTCTGTAACACGTGCCTCAGTTTATATTTCTAATATTACACTCAGGAATTTTCATGCAATGTATGTGGCTTTACTGAGTTTCATGTAACGTTACAACTTATGCTTACAGGTAATTAAATTTTATGGTTTATACATAGTTATAATCCATGGCAGTAAGAAGAAAATTAATATAATTTATTTCCATAAATCATCATTTTTTTAAAAAGCGTGTCTATCATTTTTTAATATTAGAATACTTTTTGTGATATAGTAGGGCTTCCTCCCCCAGCCCCAACCGCTATAATACTTTTGTCAGAAACTCTCCCGAACTCTACTTACCTTACCTCTCTCCCCCAGCGATACAGTGATTATAAAAGCTTTACACAGGGATATATTTAACTGTTAGTCAAACTGTCATCTGCATCCAGGGGAACCAAATGGTATAATCCCGAAGGTCTAAGAATAGACCCAGGCAATCTTGCCACAATGTGTGGTTCAAACTAAAAACATCATTTGAAAACTTCAGACCCGACAGAGGATCCAGATTACAATGCCAGGCTCATACCTATTAATATTTACTACAGCAAGTTCCACAATTACAGTTGTCATGGGGTTAGGACTTGGGAGCACAGGATACTGATTAGCTTTATAGGTTAAGGTGAGGTGGGGTTAAAGGAGCTAAAAGCTCCACACAAAGTATAAAATGAAATAGAGCCTTCTTATAACAGAAGGTACCTCACAGCCTCATGTTATTATAATATTATTGTGTAATATATAATTAATATTATTATAATAACCTAACATATAAACACGTATTTCTCTCTCCCAACTTTCCTAGAGAAACAGGTAGGTACATGCAAAGTATCTCATTTAGAGCCTGTAGCTAATGCATGTGTCCAGATGCAATACATCCTAATGGTATAGATCAGGGGTATTGAACTTGTGACCATCACATGTTTGAAAACTACAAATCCCAGCAGTCTCTATTAGCAGTAAGTTTCTTCTTTATGTCCATTGTTTAATGAATGTATACAGACGAAATACAGCCTAATGATATAGAGCATATGTGTTTTAACTTTTCACATGTTTAAAAACTACAACTCCCAGCATTCCCTGGCTGCACAGAATGCTGGGAAGATAATGTTAAAAATAATGCTAATTTTGTCCAAACCAATCAGATGATAGCTTTCAAATGTTAAATAAGATTTGATTGGTTTGGGCAAAATTAGCACCATTTTTAACAGTAAGAACTTTTATTGAATCTCCCTGATAATTTTCATACATCTGCAAAACCATTTTCCTACACCCTGGAATAAAGGCATTTTTCTAACTTACAGACATTAAAAGCCCACGCTCATGCTTTAGCGATTCCCATCCAAGGGCTCAAACATGCAAGTGATCCATCTGCCCTTTCCTTACATCCATCGCTATTACACTATTGAATTTGATAAGAATTATATAGGTCACTGTAGGCAGTAGGACTCATGAACCTGAAACTTGCCCTCCCTTTCCTATTCCACCTACCTGCCAGCTCCGATCCAGGGGGTTTAAGTGGAATAAACCTGCAGGTCTGAAATAGACCAAGGCAATGGTCAACCATTGGGCAGCCTGAGACACTATACTCAGGACGGCTTTCTTAGCTGAAATGTGTCAATAGTGTGTTTTAACTTTATCCAATAAAAGTTATGTTTTATCAGATTGACTAAGTCTTGTGAGTGCTTCCATTTCTATACTTTGTTACTTTCTGTTTTGGATGACACCCAGGCATGTATATGATTGGAATGGAGTGTTAATCTACGTATCTCTCTCTCCCTCTCTCCCTATCTATCGATATATGTATTTATTTATTGTTTATATCCTTCCTACAGTAATTATTTAGGAGCTACCAATGAGGTGAGGGGTATAATATATAACCTAATATTACATATATAAAAGGTGTATATGTATGTGTGTAGTTTCTTATGATTGCCATATAAAGGACAATAAATAAAAGTATAATACTGACTTATATTACACACAAGATAAAATATATAAAGTTATGCTTGTGAAGGTTCTCATTCATCCAGGTCATGGTATATCTGTTGTATTCAATTAGATCAACTGGACTTGAATGTCAGTTCTTGAAGACGTTTCGCTATTCATCCGACTGGCTTTCTCAATTCAGATGACTTGTACAAGAATCTGTGGCAATTATGTACCCTGGAAAATCCCAATTAGCATATCACAGCCGCAGGTGTTAAGGGTGTGATTAGATAGTGGCTAAGAGGTGTTATAGGAACGCCCAAGTAAGGTGTTAAAACAGCATTGTACACCAACTGTCTGCCATGTACAATGCTGTTTTAACACCTTACTCTGGGCGTTCCTATACACCTCTTAGCCACTATCTAATCACACCCTTAACACCTGGCTGTGATATGCTAATTGGGATTTTCCAGGGTACTAATTGCCACAGATTCTTGTACAAGTCTTCTTGTACAGCTTCTGAATTGAGAAAGCCAGTCGGATGACTAGCGAAACGTCTTCAAGAACTACATTTCAAGTCCAGTTGATCTAATTGAATACAACAGATATATAAAGTTATATAAGTACTTACAGAGCTGGTAGTTTAGCCCCTATTTTAAAGGGCATGTCCACCCCTTCCCCAACTTTTTGCCAAATAATAGTTCTCCTTCACCCATCCCCAACCGCTATAAAAGATTTGTTAGTAAGTCCAACGATAGTTACTTACCTTCCCTCTATCCTCCGCTGCACAGTCACGGCCCTCTGCTTGCATGGAACTGCAAGCAGGGGGCGGGACCGGCAGCTGCCTCTCAGCCAATAACGGACGCGGCTGCACAGACCGCCAGGGAAAAGAGGGAAGGTAAGTAACTATTGGGGCACTTTCTAACATCTTTTATAGCGGTTGGGGCTGGGAGCAGGAAGACTATTATTTGGCAAAGGGGTTTGTAGCTAGGGGGAGGTATCGCAAAACGGGAGGGAGAGGGAGGGGGGAGATGGCTGCAGTGCGCATGCCAAACTTCTCCCGGAGGGGAGACAGGCGGCAGAGTCCTATATGGACTCTGCAGTACTCCTGGTCGGCAGTTTTCTTGACTTGGGGAGGGATTACTAGAGAACCATTTAGAGATGTAAGGTAAGGATTTTTATTCACTACAGAGTGGGGCCAGTGGTGGGGGAAATTATAGGTTTGGGGGTGAACATGCCCTTTAAATGGAATAGTCAAAATGGAAAGATTTGTCTAAACACATGCAGACATTTTAGCAGTAAAAAGGTGTGGCTAACCTGTATCCGTATTCTGTATTTTGCACTGATGGTATTTAACAAGATTGTTGACGTCAGGTTTCCCGATGGTAAACCCTCCCTTACAGAATCCCTGGTGGCAGCTGGGGGTCAATGGAAAGGGTGAAAATTGGAGGACCTCCCGAATCATACCAGCAATGGGAGGTTTCAGTTTCGGGTTTTTAATTAGAAAAATGTTATGTCTGCAAGCCGGATCAATGGCTCCATACCATTGGGCTGTAGTGCATGTTATTATGCCACAGGATATAAAGGAGAAACTATACATGTCTTTTCCCATATCTCTCAGAATGCTGGGAATGAGAGTGAGAAAAGAGGATTTTACACTAGGGGGAGAGAGAGGAAAACGGGAGGGGGGGGCTGCTCTGAGCAAGCAAAAACCTCTAAGAGGATGCCCCAGAGGCGGAAACAATTTCCCTCCCAGCAGTGCTCCTGGTGGCCAGTTTTTTGGACTTTGGGGGGACATTACAGTAGAATCATTTGGAGCTGGGATGTAAGGTAAGGATTTTTATACACTACAGAGTGGGAACACTAGTGGGTTAAATTATAGTTTTGGGGATGGACATGCCCTAAGGGGTCTCACAGCTTGAACCTGGACCCCTCTCCCTGGCACTTATAAGTGCCTTTGTGGCCCTTGGAAAGTCCCTTGTGGCACTGATGAGGGGCCTTTTGGGGCTTAAGGGGTCCCACATCTCTTTCCGGGGCCCACCTCCCTGCCCTCCTGGGTCCTTAGACTGGCCCATGTGGCCCTTACAAGTGCCTTTTGGGGCTTTAGGGGTCCTGCAGCTCCAACCAGGAGCCCCTCCCTGGCACTTATAAATGGCCTTTGGAAGGACCCTTGCGGCACTGATAAGTGCCTTTTGGCATTAAGGGGTCCCACATCTCGAACCGGGGCCCCTCTCCCTGGCAATTATAAGTGACCTTGTGGCCCTTGGAAGGGCCTTTTGTGCCTTAAGGGGTCCTCCCTCTCCGGCACTTAGAAGTGCCCTTGTGGCATTGACAAGTGCCTTTTGGCATTAAGGTATCCCGCAAGTCAGCACCTCTCTCTCTGTCACTTAATAGTGCCCAAATTTGAGAATACTCGAAGGTTTGATATTCGAAAATTCACGAAAAAAAAAAAAGGAAGGACATTTTTTGAGTTCTCACGGGTCTTAAAACAACAAACTTTTAATTAGGAAAAGATAAACATATTAAAGTTAAAGCGTGTGATTTTGATATAATGGAAATCGTGGGAACGCAAAAAGTTCCTGCAATTTCCATTGCATCCATTCTATCCGTCCATCACCATTTTTAATCACAATCACATGCGCTTCCATAATCGGAATTGGGGAATCGCAAGCCCAAACGCATTGCAATGCACGGAAATCACATGCGCAAACCCGCATCAGTTTGCATTGCAGTGTGGCCTTGCCCTTAGTGTAGAAATCATTTATAGAACATTTCAGGATACTGGCAATTTATGATGTCACGGCTGGCTTCTTCTGCACATGCTAACTAAGTACCTTGTGTTTGTTTTCCACTCCCCTTATGCTAAGCTGCATGTAACAGTTAACCTCAGAGTCCCCATCTGCCAATGTCTCCCAACCAATCATCAGAGATAGCAGTGAATATTATTAGCAGATTTTCCTGCTCAAACAAGTGGGGGAAGGAAAACTACAATTTCCCCCACTACAGGCCCCACTTTGTAGTGTAATAAAATCCTTACCTTACATCCCAGCTCCGAATGGTTCTCCAACAACGTTCTCCCAAAGTCTGGCCAGAGCCATATAGGACTCTGCCTCCTGTCTCTTCTCCGGGAGAATTTTGACATGCGCACTGCAGCCCTCCCCCCCTTCCTCTCCCTCCCGTTTTGGTCTCCCTCCCCCTAGCACAAAACCCTTTTTATATGTTATAGGGCTTCCTCCCCCAGCCCCAACCGCATTATTATTATGGCCAGAAACTTCCCCGATCTTTACTTATCTTCCCTCTATCCTCCGCCGTTCTGAACTGCCGGCAGCCGCGTCCGTGATTGACTGCCTCTCAGGCAATCACAGATCCAGCTGCTGGTCCAGCCCCCTGCTTTTAGTTTCATGCAAGCAGAAGGCCGGGCAGTGCGGCGGAGGAAAGAGGGAAGGTAAGTAAAGATCGGGGGAGTTTCTGGCCGTAATAATCATGCGTTTGGGGCTGGGGGAGGAAGCCCTACAACATTTTTTTTAGAAGGGTGGACATGCCCTTTAACCCTTTTCATATGTATTTATAAAGTAAACTGTCAACCCTTTATATTTAAATAATGCAAGCTGCATTGTGTGTATCCTTACAGCATGAATTTAACCCTTTCACTGCCAGCAGAATTCCCCACCTTGCGTGCATTAAATGCCAGAAGAATTTTCAGGATTTTAGACACATTTGGTTTACAGTAGGAAACCTTGCAGTACCGGTAAATAGGGAATATTATAGATAGTTTTTTTTCGTCGCAAAGTGTACTTTAACATGGTAACAGAATTCTGTAACTTTTCTGGAGATTCTACTGGGTAAAATATGTTTAAAAAAATTTAAACATTTATTTATAGTTATCAATCTTACTGTTTCTAAAAGCTCTGATACTCCAGAGTCCAACGATTCCAGATATATGTAGGTACCCCACTTTCCCTGTACAGGAGACCCCTCCAAACTAAAACTGCACTTTCAAGAATATTACACCAAATTGAAATGTATAACCACATCTGACGGTTAACATTGAATATCTACCAAATTAACTTAAATATCCCCACAAGTGAGAGATTTTTAGAAAACTACATACCTGCAGGATTTTATGAGTAAGTTTCGTTCAAAATGTAGATACCTGGGCGCAGCTCTTTGTCCAATTGTAAGTTATTTTCTCACATTTTCCTTTTTTTCCTCAACCGTAAAATCAGAGACAAAATCAAATGCGAATTTCAGCTAAAAACTGTAGAGGTTCAAAAGCATCTCAAATATGAAAGCCTAAGGGCTCGTTCACACTATAAACTGACAGAAACGCACAGCATCTGTTTCTGTCAGTTTGTATCCATTTTTTCATACATTTATATCCATTTTTTAACAATGTGTATTCCATAGATTTCTATATACGGTAAAATGCATGAAAAAACGGACAGAAATGCTGCATGCAGTGCGTTTTTTAAACAGACTGGAACGGAACGATTGTAACGCAGCAGGTGTGAACTATATTATGAAATCCTATGGGGTTTTACTGTCTGTCCATTTTTTTAAACGCACCTGCGATTAAAAAAAACAGATACAAACCGATGTAGTGTGAACAAGCCCTACCCCCTCCCGAATAAAACGGTATGCCACATTAATGGGTGTACCCAGAGACATGGCTACCAACTAACTTAGAGCGGGACCAATGCCAAATGTCAGTAACAGCAAAAAAAAATTAGCTCTGAATTTGAACAGTCTGCAGTTCTTCCGACAAAACACCCCCCCTAACTCAGAAATAACCCCCACAAACTATACATTGCTGAAATCTAAACACCTTCAGCTATATAACGCTGTAGTTCATTCATTCATACATCAATGATGTGGGCGCAGTTCTTCCTAGAAGTTTGCACATTTTAGACACATTTGGTTCAGTGACGTCCAATGACAAAGGATGGAAGAATGCACAATCGCAATGATGCACTTCCATGCGCGGGTGTTGTGCTTCCACTATTGGACCTTATCGGAACACATGCGATATAGAACAAAAATGGTGATCACATGTGCTCCAATTGCACATGGAAGCACAGCTCATGTAGTGGGGCTGGTCCCATAAGCTATTACATTCCTGCACCCCCACTAGCAGTGATCAGATCAGATTGCAGTGATAACGCTGTAACACTTCCGTGGATTCCTTAGCTAGGTAATAGCACACTCCTTCTATATGCCCCACAGGTCTGTACCAAATTTCTTGCCTCTAGCACAAAAACTGTGGAAGGAGATACAGTCCAAAAAAGCAGAAGAATAAAATGGAAGAAGAAGAAATTGAAAGAACAGTAATTTAGCTGTTCAAGCCAAATTAAAAAATACTCTTCCTGCCCCCCAATATCCCCCTTTAAGATGGTACACCTTCCACTAATATTTCTGCAACTGACGGAGAGCTAGGAACCTTCACACTACAACACCTAAACAATATATTGCAGGTGAAACATACAACGACACGTGTCTAGGTCTGTAGCTGTGAATAGTGCAGTTTTAGCCGAAAACATGCATGCTACATGTTTCATCCTCAACTGCTTCCGAAACTTGTAGCACACATGTTTTGAGAGAGGACAAGTAGGTCCGAAACTTATAGCACACATGTTTTGCAATAAACCTGCACTATTCACAGCTACAGACCTGTGTAGGGTGGCCACCTTTGCCTTTAAGACTCGAACACGTATGAAATCTACATACTACTGTTTTAAGTGCCATTGCTTTAAGTGCATGCTGTATGGCTATACTGAAATGAATGTAGCCAGCATCATGCTTCTTATATAGAAATTATAACCAGCTATTTGTCTTGTAGCTTTCACACGTGTTCAGGTCGTAAATGCAAAGGTGGCAACCCTGGAATTATATTTATGCTTGGATTTGGTAGATTGGAAGCTGTAGGTGAGACATACTTTATTTCTGATCCGGACACACTAGATAAGATCTATATACATCACACTACAACACTGCTACTAGTGTCAGTGGATCTCTCCACCACCCAGAAACTTCTGCAATTTGAATATAGATTATTTAATATATTCCTACATCATAGGGGTTAAGAGGTGGGAGTGGAAATCACACAGGTGCAGGAAATGTAATGAAGGTGAATGTACTGGCAGGCACAGAAAAATATCAGCTTAAGCTTTGGGGAACAAACAGAACTGAAAATGAGTTAATACAGGAAAAGGAAAGGCCCCTGAGTGGGATCTTCATTGCTGAGTAGGATGTTGAGGCAAGTACTTTCTAACTCAAGCTTTGATTTTTTTGGGGTTTAGTTCTCCTTTAACAGTACTTAACAAAGTGTATTCCTTAATAATCACCCATGGTTAACTTGCTTCATATAATTAAAGGACAACTATACTATAAAAATTAACTTTTTAAAATTAAAAGTACTTGTCGCAGGGAGGTATGATTGATTATTCCTACCTCCCAAAATTGCCAGGTTAGTGTCCAGGGCCATCAAGTATTAAAGAAAATGCTGAATCACCCAGGAAGACTGGCAGAAACAATTTTCTTCATGCTGCTGATCCTCATTAAAATGATATTGGGAGGTAGAAAGTACCAATCCTACCTCCCTGTCCCAGGTATTTTTCATTTTAATTGTTTTTGAAAAAAACTTTATGTGCACTATGGTTCTCCTTTAAGACTACATTTCCCATACATTTTTAATTATATAAAGCCTCTGAAGTGCCCTGCGGCTTGAAACGCGTTAGGGACTAGCACTGTCTCTTGTAGTGAGACTTATGTTCCAAGTCTGGATTGTTTTTGCCTATGTAAGATAAATGTTTTATCCATTGAGCGCTCTTCATTTCAACTGGAGGCGGATGGCTCTATCTGCTTTGTTTATCTGTTTTGAATTGGGGAGGTCCATCTGGCCTTGAGGGTGTAACCATTATAGGAAGTGTTTGAGGTTAAAACCCGCATCTGTGTATGGAGCTGTTTCTGACTAATTTCCTGATTCCATTGAGAATAAGGAACAGCTCATGAATAGCTTAGGGAAAATTTTAAAGGACAACTCTACCCTTATAACCAAATATGTTGATATAATACATAAGGCTAGGCATTTTCAATGGGAAGGTGCAGTGATGAGAATCTATATTACAATCACTCAGTGATGTCACTCAGTGTGACTTCCTGTATTCTACTGCCCCTCCCACTGTCTCCCCCTCCCTATATTATTTATAAAGGAATCCCTGTTTATTCTTGACAGACAATGTTTGGTCCTTCTTTCTCTTTTCAATAGGAACGGTAATTAACTATTTATACATTAAACAGGGATTCCTATATAAATGATTAATACAGGAAGGGGAAGACACAGTGGTAGTGGGCAGGTTATTTTTTTTGGCTGGCTTTATGTATTATAAGAAATAATACGCTACCTACAGTGTAATATATGGATTTACTTCACCTCGGAGTTCCATGACCTGTAGTTCCTTGACCCTATATGGTCATGGAACTCCTTGGTGGCGTAATATCCTTATATTACACTGTAGGTAGCGTATTATCCCTTCTATATCATACTTTGTCCTCAATCATTACTGTGTTCCTGCTATGCTTCTGGATGCCTTGAGGAAACTTAAGAGACCTGTACTGAGTATGCTCAGAAGAGGCTGCTAGGGTATTAGCATTCAGTCATTGGCTGTAATGTCAACTGACATAAATGACAGTTGCTAACTGAAAAACATGAAGCAGAAACAGGAAACAGGACATTGTACTGTGTTTCAGGTTAGACTTATATATTTCTGATTTCAAATTAGGGTTTTGGGGATGATTTACCTGTATATAATTTTTCATTTGAGAGTTGGACTTGGCTTTTAATGAAAATAAGGAAGAATGATTAACACAAATTTTTATGCTTTAATAAAAAGACTATTCCACCCTCCACATACACACCAATCTCTAAGTGTAAATAAATGCATTCATATTACAGACACCCCCGTTATTTCCATTGACTTTTTACAAGCTAAGCATTACATATTTTATTTTTTTTGTTCAATAAATTTTTATACTTTTTCAGTGAATTAAAATATAACAATAACCAGATAAACAGTTTATAAAATATGAAAAAAATAAATAAATATGGTTCTGGTTTCGACAGTGAATAAATAACATTTACGTATATTACGTAACACCCAAACCTTAGTCCAATTTTTTGTGCTGTATGTGTGAGGTATTCATTTGAGTAGATCTGCCAGATTCTGTTAATCAGTTCGGGTCTGGTGGGGGGTTGGGATTTCCATGTAGCTGCTAGTAAGTCTCTTGCTGCGGAGCATATATGTGATATTAGTCTATTTGCCAGGGTGTTTAGTGAGTCTTTTGTCATGTTGAATAGGGCGGTAAATGGAGAAAGGAGAATGTTTGTTGAAAAAATATTATTGATCAGAGATTCGCTAATCCGACAGAAATTTTGAACTATAGGGCGGGAAACCCACAACCTCTGAAACAAATATTAGGGTAAGAATTAGATATTTTGTGGAGAAATTCAGGAGTAGTATACCAATCGTATAATATTTTGAAGGTGCGTTCTCTGGTAATAATATTAGATGAGCTTTTGTAAGAATGTAAATAAATTGATGTCCATTTTTCTTCACTGTGTTCTGTTTGAAATCTGTCTTTGGTGACATATTGAGATTTTGGTGATTGTGATTCGTGCCATATAATGGCGTAGATAGCCGAAATCAATCCGGTTGTGGAATGTTTGTTGTCACAATAATTTCTCAAATGGTGAGATTTGTTTGTTTGTACAAGTCTGCAGTGTTTTATGTGCAAAGTGGTAGATCCTCATATAAGCGTACCATAGATGAGGTGGAATTTTGAACACATCAGCTGCCTCCTCCCAAGTTAAAATCTTATTATTTACTGATAAGATATCCATGGTGGTGGAAATTTTTAAGGATCTCCAAGCAGGGACGGATTTATACTTTTTTCTCCCCTAGGCCAGCTAACTTGCACTTCCTGTTCCCCCCCACCTGTACGTGGTAATTCATTGGCTGAAGCGGAGCTTTGTGAGTGGGAGAGGGACCTGGTGCCCATAGCAAATCAGAAATCGCTGCACATTTAACAGAGACCGGTAAGGCTCTGTTGTGTGCCAAATAATGTGCGTTATGTAAATTTAATATGGGGATGCAATACTGCCTAACTTGAAAAAAAAAAAACTGTATTATTTTGCCGCTCCTGGTGGCTGTGCCGCCCTAGGCCGTGGCCTAGTGGGAAATCCGGCCCTGTCTCCAAGTAGACACTTCCCTTTAAGAGACCCACAGGGGAGAGAGGGGAGTGGAGCAGAGGTGACCCGAATGAGGGGTAGGGGACAAGAAATCTTGTTGCAGATTTCCCACAATTTAAAATATGAGATCATTGCGGGGGTGTAAGATGTGTTGTAGGTTTTCCTAACCTCGTTAGGTATCCAAAAGATAGATGAATAATGTAGTGGAGCTAAGAGCTCTTTTCAGTATCCACCCATGCTGTTTTGTTGGCTCCGTTAATAGCTTGTATAATCTGTGTTAGTCTAGCTGCTTTAAAATATGCTGAAAAAATTGGCAGCGAGAATCCACCGTTGGTTTTATGTCTTGCAAGGTTTGCATACTTAATGCGAGCTCTTTTCCCTTGCTAAATTAACTTCCTAACCTCTTATTGGAGTTTGTTTAAATCTGCCTGTTTGAGGGAGAGCTCTAAATAGGTAGAGAATTTTTGGGAGTGTCATCATCTTTATAGCATTTATTCTACCAAGATGTGTGGTTAGGATTTAGTTGGATACCTAGATATTTAAGTGATTGCAGGTTTCATTTTAAATGGAATTTATCATGCAGTGTGTCACGGATATTGGAGGGCAAATACATGCATTCATTTTGAAACCTGATAGAGAGCCGAATGCTGCAAGTGTATTATATATGTTCGGGAGGGAGATGAGAGGATTGGTTATATAGATCAGGGTGTTGTCGGCAAACAGCGACAGTTTGGATTGGATATGCCTTATTGTTATACCTGAGATATCAGGGTGTGCTCTTATTTTAGCCGCCAGAGGTTCTATACAAAGGGCAAATAGAAGCAGAGATAGTGGGCAGCCTTGCCTGGTACCGTTCATAATTTGAAATCTGAGGGGTAGCCCATATTACAAACAATTGCGTGTGGTTTATTGTATAAGCTAAAGACACCTTTAACAAAATTATATGGAAAACCGAAGTTTATTTAGTGAGTCGATGTGTTATTTATTGGTTAAGGTGGATTCGTTTAGGTGCCACAGAGGTCTGGGGCGATTTGTGGTGATATTGTGGATGGCTATAGTGATATGGGCGTGGTCTGACGGCTATTTTGGGGTTTTTGATGTTTGATAAGAGTTGAGGTGATACAAAGAAGTAATCCAGTCTGGTGAAGATTTTGTGTATTGGAGAATAAAAGGTGTATTCTTTAGGGAAAGGGTTTGCTAGTCTCCAGACATCTAGCAGATTGAATGTTTTAAGCAGATCTGTTAAGTGTTTTGGTGAGGGTGAACCTGATAGAGAAGTTGCTGGTTTGGATCTGTCCAATTTGGGGTTCATTGTGACATTGAAGTCTCCTGCCATAAGGATAGGTCCCTGTGATAAAGTTATACTCTTATTATCTGTTGTATTCAATTAGATCAACTGGACTTGAAATGTAGTTCTTGAAGACGTTTCGCTAGTCATCCGACTGGCTTTCTCAATTCAGAATGACTTGTACAAGAATCTGTGGCAATTATGTACCCTGGAAAATCCCAATTAGCATATCACAGCCAGGTGTTAAGGGTGTGATTAGATAGTGGCTAAGAGGTGTATAGGAACGCCCAGAGTAAGGTGTTAAAACAGCATTGTACATGGCAGACAGTTGGTGTCGAACCCCCCACCTCTATTTAGGCTTGGTTTCATTATTTCACATAAATGGCCTCCTTAACACCTCTCTTGAACCAGTCACGTTCCTTCGCCAGTATGTTAACATTACAATCTTCAAAGGTATGTCCTTTATCCTTAAGATGCAGATACACGGCTGAGTCCTGACCCAGGATTGGCTCTTCTGTGCTGGGCCATACGTTGATGCAGTTGCTGTTTGGTCTCCCCCACATACAAATCAGAGCATTCTTCACTGCACTGCACCGCATATATGATGTCGCTTTTCTTGTGTTTTGGTATTGGGTCTTTTGGATGTACCAATTGCTGCCTCAGTGTGTTGTTCGTTTTAAAGCAGACAGGGATACGATTTTTTTGAAAATTCTTCTTAATTTCTCAGAGACCCCTGCTACATATGGGATGACCATGTTCTTCCTCCTGTCTTGCTTTTCCCCTTCACTGTTGGTATTTGTGTTCTTTTCTTTCCTTCTACTTCTTTTGACAAAGGCCCAGTCTGGATAACACCTGGCTGTGATATGCTAATTGGGATTTTCCAGGGTACATAATTGCCACAGATTCTTGTACAAGTCATTCTGAATTGAGAAAGCCAGTCGGATGACTAGCGAAACGTCTTCAAGAACTACATTTCAAGTCCAGTTGATCTAATTGAATACAACAGATATACCATGACCTGGATGAATGAGAACCTTCACAAGCTTATACTCTTATTTTTAAGTTCCTGGTAGAGTGTTCTGTGGGCTGTATTAGGGGCGTATATGTTGATCAGTGTGATTTTCGATGAGTGTATATGGCCATTGAGGATTATAAATCTCCCCTGTGGGTCTCTGTGGCAAGAAGCCTCTGTAAATGGCAGATTTTTGTTTATGAGAATAGCAACTCCCCCTTTGCCCGATACTGAGGAGGCAGTATAGTGCGTGTTAAATTCCCCCCTCCCCCAATATTTTGTTTTTCTTAAAATGTGTTTCCTGCAGAATGAGGATGTCTGTATGTAGTCTGTTATAGTGTTGTAGGGCCAACTTCCTCTTAGTTGGGGAGTTGATGCCTTTGGTGTTATGTGAAAGTACCTGTATTGGTGAGTCCATATTTACGTCAGTCCAGGTGGGAGAGCCCGACATGCAGCACCCAAGACCAGGGGCCTCGTTATCATAGAGGTAAAACATTGACGATGATTGAATGTCCCCCAAGGTGAGGAGAGTTCCTCTTGAGCAATTTCGATAATACGATGGGTATTACTGTTAAAAGAGATCATAGTTATTAATCCAGAGATGAGGTGAAACCAGAGTAATATAACAAAAAAAGGTAAACAGTTAACATAATAACAAGTTAACATAACATCAACAGGTTGGGGGTGGGGGAAAACCCCTTTGGAGAGTGGATTATGAGGGGGGATGTAAGCCACTGGGTAAGGCCTCTTTATCCTTACATACTGTATGTCCTTTTGGGGGGGGGGGGGGGGGGGAGGCTAACCAATTGGTTATCCGGAGTGTGAGAGTAATCCCGATCACAGTCTCACTGCACTTGGCCTAAAAATAATATTTGTTTTATTGCTATAGGGACAGAAAGTTTATTTATATAGTGGGATTGTAGGGTAAAGGATGGAAGGGTAGTGGGTCTAATGGGGTCCCATACATTCGAATATCCTCAGATCTTATGAGGGTTGTTGAGATTGCTCCTGCCTCATTGTTTCATCATTGGTTTTGTATGTGACTTCCCGTAGTGTGAGTTTGAGTACGCTGATCCGTATGGCGGGGGGAACCTGAGGGAATGGGTAGGTGTAATAATTGCTATATTATCAGGTCGATTATATTATCAACATATAAACTTTTCTATGCGTAAATGTACTAAAAAAATAGGCATTTGGTGCTGCTATATCCCGACAGGGAAATCGCAACTTAAAATAAACTTTGCATCTTGTTAAAGGAAAAAGGCATGGGTGTTATAGGTGGTATAGGATTAAGATAGCGGTTAAAACTGTTAGTGTTAAGATATCGGCAGTGTTGTTTTTCTCCTTTTTTCATTCCCCCTCCCTTTCTTGCCCTGTTATCGTATGGGTGTAATTGGCTTGTAGCAGAGCCCTTTATTTTGCAGACAAAACCATCCACATGGACCATATTTTATCCACTGTACAGGAAAACAAGACTTTTATATTGAACTTTATAAACATATATAAATCTGTGATATTCGTCATAGTTTAGCGTGGGTATATTCCACGAGCCCAGATATGTTCAGAAGCGTTGGATTCAATTCAGGTTTATAAGTCATCTGAGCTCGACAGATATTCAGAATTTCAAATTATAGATATTAAACCAAGGTTGGGATCCTTGTGGGGTTTATAGAATATACATATTAAAGAAATAACTATTGTGGGTCTATGTGAAGGCAACACATTTTCCAAACATAACCAACATTTCAGTTAAATCTATGTTACACATCTTAAGCATATAGTATTTTTGAAAGTTTTGGTATTTACGGAACTATTTTGCCCATATTAGATACCTCTAAGGGGGTTATAGAAAAGGATAGGGAAAATGGGTAAAGTTGGAGATGTGGGTGAAAGGGAAGAAGAATGGGAGATTTCCACATAGAAGTATCCCTGTGTGCCGTATCTCTGTATGGCATCAAAAGAAAAAGAGCAGTAATAGGAGTTTAACCACTCGAAGTATTAAACTATTAACATATTTGAACCTTATACCAACACACAGTACAATTATACATTAACGTAGTAGGAGATGGTTCGATACGTATACCCAGCCTCTTGAGGAATTCGGCTTTGTCCCCCATCGATGAGATGGAGACTGAGCATTACATATTTTATTATATATTTGGATTACTTTGTTACAGTCATACAAAGAATTCTACTTAAACTAAAGACGGTCTTTCTTTATTTGTTGGATTATGCTTGTCTAAGCTCAGCATTTTTTGCACCCTTGCCAGTGTTTGCCAATGTGTGGGGGGCAAAAATTTCTTCCTTGAAAGAGAAGCTTTATTTTTGCATGCATTTCTTATTTGGATAACGTCCTCCATGTGTTGAGCACGCATGCCTGTACTTACAGTCAAAGCCCCTTAAACATTGTTTATCATTATATGCACAGCATAAAGCAGTTCTGATTAAGTTATAATTAAACAGCTTTGTTTTCTTTCTTTTAAACACACAAATACTAGCCCAAATTTCCCTGCAGCAAGCAAGCCTTTCCCCCCAATTGCACCTCACCCCAGGTTAGGTACCCTTATGTTCATCCAACACTATTTTAGGTATACACAATAAATTCCAGGACTAGAGGCATTTATGCTCCTGCCTCCTGCTGCATTTAGTCACCAAAATTTTTTTGTTTATATCTTGCCCACTATACTTTTATGTTTCTAGTTGTTTTGTACCTGACAGGAAAAAGGTATATTACCAAAAAAATATTGTTTTGAATGAAGTAGATTGTCTGTGCAATTAAAATAACACAGGGTCCATAGTATGTAAGGTCTAGAATATGTTCAAAGGACGTAGAATGAGTTCTTTGATTGCCTTTACCTTGTTGCTTGAATAAAGATTATATTCTGTGGTTGAAGTGTACTTTAGGTAAGGATGCATACCAAAAAGACCCATTATTTTTAAAATTGCCCTTTAAACCATGGATTTCCATTCAGTTTTAAAAGGCATGTAATTAATTTCTGAATTTTATGCAGACATTTTCCATAAAAAGGAAACAAGGACAATGTAATTTTCTTCAGGGTTTGTAAAGGGCCACCCCAACTGCTATTTTTAACAATTTAGTATATGCATTTGTAACCAGATATTTATTCATTAGTTCTATTCCTTTCTGGCAAAGGTATGTGCCTCCTCCCTCTGCCCAATGAACTTTTTGTTAGCTTGAGCATGCACAGAGGAGGAAACAGGTGAAATAGCAGTCAATCATTGGCTGTGTTGTCAGTTGTCACAGTCTTGATTGACAGCATATGGGGGGGAGCATCTTACTCTGCCAGAATGGGGACAATAATTATTCTTAAATAGCTGGTTAGTAATGAAGGTAATAAAGTACAAAATATATTGATTGGGTCAGATAGCTGACAATTGACATTTTTGCACATTGGGGGTGGGCCTATTACACATGCAACTGCTGTCACATATGCCAACAGGTTACATTAGAATCTGCCAGCAATAGGCAGTGGCAAGCGCATTCAGTACCCCAAATGATTATCTGTATCCTGTATGGTAGGGCTCTCATACATGGAACAATCGTCGGACAGAATTTTGCTTACCATACACCAACCATGATGCTGATGCTGGCAGTTTGTTTACATTGTTGTTGGCAAATCCCAAGCAGATTTGTCAAAGATCAGCAAAGTGTTTATTAATTTTTTTTTTTTTTTTCATTTCAGACAGGTGTAAAAACAAATGAAGTTCCTTGCCAATTGTTGTGATATGTCTAGTGTACATTTCTAGGTAACAATAGAGCCCAAATTCCAGTTCCAGACCAAATTCCAGTAATTTCCGTCTTTTAGAAGTTTGTTTATAAGTCTGAAGGCTGGGAAAAGTCCTTAATGATATGACAATTTGACGATGCCCTTTTCATTTAATTTCAGCTTACTGTCTACTGTTATTGCTTTAAATTTAGCTTATTCAATTTAATACACTAACAGTGTCACCTTAGATTAAATGATCAGTGTGCTTTGCAAGAAAAGCCTTGCTTATACATGAGTTCACAATTTCAGAGATACTGGGAATTGTCATATCGAAGAAAACTGACCAAGTGACGAGACTTTGACTTGTCCTTTGTACTTGAGCAACATTTTCTATAGTTAGTGTAAATAACATATTTATTTATGATTTTAGTTCCACTTTAACAATGAAGTCATTCAGCAGGTGTTCTCCAAACAGTCTGCTTACAGTAAGAAATGCTTTAAGCAGATAATAAATCTTCTAATTAGATTTTAAAAAGGGACTGAAGACAGTGAAGGCTGAAGGTCAAGGAAATGATTAATTAGGTGGTTGCAATCTCTCTTTAAACAAATTAAAACAACAGACATGCCAGGGGCGAGAGTAACAGCATTGAGTGAAATCTTATCAGCATGTAAATTTGGTTGGATCATCAAAAAGAAATTGAGCAAGAACTTTTAATTACATTGAATTGTTTCATTCAAATTACTTATGGATAATTGTTTAATCTGCAGTCTCGTTTTTTTTCAATGTTTTAAGAACCTTTAATTTCAAACAGTAGACATTTTTTATGTGCTTTCGACAAATACAAAGTTTCATATGACATAGTTCTTTTTCACCAAAGGTATCTTTAGGTCTCCCTGTAATAATCTTATTAGTGTTCAATATATTTTTAAGATTTTTACTATTTTTACAAATAAAAGACTTCAGTAAATAATGGAATAGAAGGCATGTGTAAGTCAATTTTTTAACAAGGCTAAGTCATAGAGGGAGGATACATACCATCTTATAAACAAAACAGTAGAATATTATTAGCACATATGTTATATAAAAGACAAGAGAAGAACTTTGAATTGGGATACATAGTCTTAAGGGTATGAGAACCATTTAACTGTTTTAACCAGATTTTATTAAATAGATTTTGTTCTCTAGTGTCCTAGAGAACATAGAAAATGCATTCATTAATCATTACTGCATTCATATATGTATATACATTGTATTTTTGTGTATTACCACAGCAGTATCTAAAAGTGTGTGTGTTGCATTGGGCTCAATATAGATTTTGCCTGCTAACATTCCATATTGTGCTAATCGTTTTTATGGTCTAGAAAAGTCCTGGATCTCCTGACCCAAGAAAGTAACCAATGGGACAATTCTCTGTCCATCCTTTTTACTGCTGTATGTTTGGATAAATTGCAGCTAGAAGCATGATCCTGGAGTCATTTTAGAAGTATCAATGTGCTCTTATTTATATAGGACACTTGTATGGAGACCACAGTTTCCCTTTAAGGAACAATTGGAGATTTAATATCGCTAACAGAAGTGTCTTACCTTGCCGCAATCCCGAGATGCAATATGCATTTACATCTGGTATTGCATCGCGGGATTGTGGCAAGGTAAGATGTGCCATTAAATTCCCCATAAAATGGCATGTTAAGTTTAGGGTAAAACTTACCTTAAGGGGAATTGTATCAGGTGTGATGTGATATTTCCAAAAACATTTGGAAAAGGCGTAGTACCCTAAAATAAGTTAAGGGGTATCTCCACCTCTGAAATTTTTTTTACTGTATTGTAGTGGCCCCTATCCCACCCCCAACTGCCATGTTCATTTGCCAAAAAAATAATCATATATGTACTTATTGAGTTCTATCCACCGGCATTCTGATCTAGCCCTCTGCTTGCTGGAAATTGCAAGCAGGGGTCCGGACTGGCAGCCGCGTTCGTGATTGGCTGAGAGTCAGCCAGTCACAGACGCGACTGCAGTCAGTGCAGAATGGTAGGGGAACAGAGCTCTGTAAGCACATTTCGGATTATTTTTTTGGCAAGTGAACATGGGGGTTGGTGGTGGAATAGGGGCCACTATACCACAGCAAAATGTTTTAGAGGAAAGGAACAAGGCTGCAAAGAGGGATTCAGAGGGAGGGGGGGGTGCTTCACTGTGCATGCCAGAAACCTCTAAGAGGAAAGGTAAGAGGCAGAAATATTTTTACTCACAGCCTAATCTTAACTTTCTGGAACTTTGGACTGAGGTTGCAGGAGAACAATTTGGAGCAGAGAGGTAAGGTAAAGATTTTTTAAAACTGCAGAGTGGGGCAAGTAGTGGGGGATATTTTTGCTGTAGTAGGGAAAATTTTAGTTTTGGGGGTGTACATGCCCTTTAACTCCGGGTTGCGTGGGTTTTATGCTTATGCTTGTGAAGGTTCTCATTCATCCCGGTCATGGTATATCTGCTGTATTCAATTAGATCAACTGGACTTAGTTCTTGAAGACGTTTCGCTACTCATCCGACTGGCTTTCTCAATTCAGAATGACTTGTACAAGAATCTGTGGCAATTATGTACCCTGGAAAATCCCAATTACCATATCACAGCCAAGTGTTAATGGCATGATTGGATTAGTACATCCGAAAGACCCAATACCGAAACACAAGAAAAGCGACATCATATACGCAGTGCAGTGAAGAATGCTCTGATTTGTATGTGGGGGAGACCAAACAGCAACTGTATGGCCCAGCACAGAAGAGCCAATTCCTTGGATCAGGACTCAGCCCGTGTACCTGCATCTTAAGGATAAAGGACATACCTTTGAGGATTGTAATGTTAACATATTGGCGAAGGAACGTGACTGGTTCAAGAGAGGTGTTTAGGAGTCCATTTATGTGAAAATAAAGAAACCAAGCCTAAATAGAGGTGGGGGGCTCGACACCAACTGTCTGCCATGTACAATGCTGTTTTGACACTTTTCCCTGGGCGTTCTTATAACACCTCTTAGCCACTATCCAATCACGCCCTTAACACTTGGCTGTGATATGCTAATTGGGATTTTCTAGGGTACATAATTGCCACAGATTCTTGTACAAGTCATTCTGAATTGAGAAAGCCAGTCGGATGACTAGCGAAATGTCTTCAAGAACTAAACTTCAAGTCCAGTTAATCTAATTGAATGTTTTATGCTTATGTTCGCGATATTAAATCTCCCTGAAAATGTATTGAAATTTATATTGGTGTTATTGTAAGTGGATGTCATCTCTCTTCTTTTTTTCTCCCTTTCTTTCTTTTTTTGTTATTTCCTTATACTGTAGTTTCTGCAACCTTGTCTGTGTTTTGGAAAAATGCCAGTTTAGTTACATATTTCATTTGATATAGAAAAATAAGTCTTGCACGTTATACTCGTTAGATTTCTCACTGTGATATTGCTCAGACACTATATATGTATATTTTTGTTTTATTATTTTTATTTAGGTGGAATAAAGTAAAAAGAACTCTTAGCTGTGGGAAGTTTTGACATTATATAATACTGTACCTAATTTGAGAAATCATATATCTGGTGATTTCGGCTTAGTTGTGTTCTTTGATTATTTTTATTGTGTTTACATGATCATAGTGGGAGTTAAATAAACACAGGAGTCATTCTAACATGAGAAGGTATTAGCTTTAGCAGGGCTATGAAAGTACCATAATAAGTTGTTTGAGTGTGCCAGAGAGAGAGAGTAAATATGTTCTTTATTTTTGATCAAACAATAAATGTAATGTAGAACTTGGCCATTAAATCCGGAAATCAATAATAAAATAATAAATAACAAAGTCAGCACAAAATTCACATATCTTATTTGAAGGATTTTCTCTCTGTAGTAGGTTTAAAGCCTTAAAGGGGAACTTTGGTGAAAAAATCAATGTCCATAAGGGAGCACTTACCCCTCTAGTATCCTATTGGTGTCACTATTTGAATTAAACCCCTTTTATTTTTTGTCCCTTTGCTCATCCATTTTTCTGGGTCTGGGAGTGGACATGTTTGTTATGGGCACTTCTGATGCCCATACTAGGCTTCCTGTCTAATGATGTCATCTGGGCGTGACACTCCTGTACTATCAGCTATGCTATGGGAAAATAGAGCTCATGAAATGGCTTTTCAGGTTAGCAGTTTAGTAGTCTAAGTCTCTCTGCCAGTTACAATCACACAGCCTCTCCCTGCAGATTTATCTCCCTGCTGGGGGCAGCTGTTTCCTCCACTATCCTCCCCCCTCCATCCTGTTTGCTTCTATCTATGTTCCGTACGGCTCCTTCATTCGCAGCTGATAATTGTAACCCGATCTCTGCATAGACCTGCTACGAGTTGTTACTGTAGTAGCAGGTCTATGCAGAGATCGGGTTACAATTATCAGCTGTGAATGAAGGAGCCGTACGGAACATAGATAGAAGCAAACAGGATGGAGGCGGGAGTAAGCAGTCAACAGCAGGGACAGAGACAAATGCATTAGTAAAGAAAGTTGGCACTGGCTCTTACTTCACAGTGCAGAGCAATTGGCTGCTTGACTAAAGAGGCGGAGCTTCACCTTCACTTCAGCTTCTTGTTCTACTGTGTAGGCATGCTTGCACCGCAATCTGAGTAAGCGGTGTATCTGGAAAGCTGTAAGATGTCAGCCTTGTGGGCGTGGCTTTTATGGGTGGTCCTAACAGGATTTTTCAGTGACTGCTGAAGATAGAGGCACCAGAGTTGGATCGTTACACAATTAATATAATGGCTAAGCTTATGTCTTCATTTCTTTTTTCACCAAAGTTCCCCTTTAAATTAGTTAAACTCACTTGTGAATTTCAGCTTGGTAGTTAGAAATTTTGTTCTGTGAAAACAGTTATTGTAACTGTAATAATGTTTGCAAAAGCAGAGGTAGATTGTCTATTATTTAACTTAAAGAACAACTCCACCCTCATAAGAACATATTTTAGTAAAAGTGGCCTCTTTAAAATATGTTGATATATCATATTTTGTCCTATGAATTCATTACTGTATGCCTGCTATTCTTCTGGATTCCTCGTGGAAACTGAGCAATTTAGAAACCTGTACTGAGCCTGGGCATGCTCAGAAGCGGAATATAGGGGATTAACATTCAGTCATTGGCTGTGATGTCAACTGTCAAATCCATAACTGAGAGTTGCTAATTGGAAGAACCGGGAAGCAGAAACAGGGAAAACAGGACATTGTGCAGGATTTCAGGTTAGACTTATATATGTCATATTTCAAACTATTACCGTTTAGGGTTTTGGGGGGGGGGTGATTTACCAGTATGTAAATTTTCATTTCAGGGCTGGAGTTGCCCTTTAAAGAGACACTACACCTCCAAATTGACCATTCATTATTTAAATGTATAATTCTAATGGAGATAGGAAGGAGCACTTGCTTTGCCCCGCTGTGTCTCTCCTGTCAGTTCCTCCACTGACACAAGCGTGACTATTTTTGCAAAGCTGTGCTTGCGTACGAGTGCAGTGAAACTGGCAGAGAGCCATAGTGGAGGTGAACAGGGGTTAATGTTGCGCTAACCTATTCACTGACAGATAGCGTGACTGTGACAACTTGTTTGCGGTGGGTACCACAAAAGCTATTCACCAGCGGCTTTGCAGCTCCAATTACAACGAATAGCCACTGAGGTAAATGCTTTCCGAGATTTACTCAGAGTTACACAGCCACTGGTGGACATCAAAAGGGAGGTCCACCCAGGGGGGCTGCAGCTATAGGTAAATCTCTCGAAAAGGTTTCTAAATGTAAGTTGTTTCTTGGTTTTAGCTCTGGAAACTCAGCAGATGAATGCTCTACTTTTAGAAACACAGCCCATGAGGTTACAAGCTCAAATCCTCAGACTTTAAAGAAGAACTATAGTATGGGCATAAAACTTTTTTGAAAAAGTACATGGGACAGGGATCTAGGATTTGTAATTCCTAACTCCCAATATTGTTTCTGTGAGGAGGGGGGTCGGGAGACAGCATACCTTTTTAGCCGGGACCGTATAGGAGCAGCCGGTCCCACGAAGAGGAAGAGAGCAGAGCGGAAAGGGAGACCCCGGTGACATCATGGAGCTTCCTCCTTCTTTGCCAATGAATGAAAAATCACTTCCTGGAAAATTATTTCCGGGAAGTGATTTTTCCGATCAGATTTCAAATTGGAAAACGGACAAGTTCGTTATCATTCCCTAAGATGATTTGATGATCATCTTTGGGAATGATCCAGAAAAAGGGGAAAATGCGCACAAATTTTTTTTCTTAAAGTGATACACACACCCTTTTTTTTTTTACCCTAAAACTATAAATTAGCAAAAACTTTGTCTTCTTCAAGCTTTCCAATGTCCCTGGTGATATTGGTAAAGTAAACGCAGATCATTACTTGGATCTTGAATTATTTGGATCAGATTGAATTTTTAGGATCAGTAAAGTGTGCAAAATCTTGTTTGACTCTCCGTACTAACTGGTTTTCACTAAAATACCACTAAAAGGGTGAGTGTGTGTGTGTGGGGGGGGGTTGTGTGCGTTTGATTTTTTTCCTTGTAATTGCAATTGCGCATGGGTCCCATTTGAGCTAGTTGGTGGCCCCGTCTCTGTTTGCACCCACCCATATGGCATACTGATTGGTTCAGGACATGTGGGAGATTGCCATTTAGTGGGTTTTTTTACTTGCCAAGTCGGTTTAGGTAGGATTTCAACCTCTTATTTTTTCACAAAATCTCCTAAAAGCACGGAGTTCTATGAATAACAGCGTCTGGAATTCTTCATGTATATACGAAAGCATGACACCGTTATGTAGCTGAAGGTGTGTAGATTCCAAAAATATATAGTTTATGGGGGGTATTTCCAAGTTGAATAGGCTGCTTAAATTACAGCACACTTTGATTTTTTTCTTGTAATTGCACTTTTGCATGCATGCAATTTGAGCTAGTTGGCGGCCACGCCTCTGTGTGCACCCACGCATATGGCATACTGTTTGATTCAAGACATGTGGGAGATTGACATTTTTTGCTTGTCAAGTGGGTTTAGGTAGGATTTCAACCTTTGAATCCCCTTATTTTATTTTTTACAAAATTTCCTAGAAGCACCGAGTTCTGTGGAGTACTATGTCTGGAATTCTTCATGTATAATATAAATATATAGATTGTGGGGGGTATTTTCTATGTTTCGGGCACTGTTTCCTTTAAAAAAGCGTATGCTGTTCAAATTACAGAGCACTTTGATTTTTTCTTGTAATTGCACTTGGGCATGTGTCCCATTTGAGCTAGTTGGTTGCGACGTCTCTGTGTACACCCATGCATATGGCATACTGTTTGATTCAAGACATGTGGGAGATTGACATTTTTTGCTTGTCAAGTGGGTTTAGGTAGGATTTCAACCTTTGAATCCCCTTATTTTATTTTTTACAAAATTTCCTAGAAGCACCGAGTTCTATGGAGTACTATGTCTGGAATTCTTCATGTATAATATAAATATATAGATTGTGGGGGGTATTTTCTATGTTTCGGGCACTGTTTCCTTTAAAAAAGCGTATGCTGTTCAAATTACAGGGCACTTTGATTTTTTCTTGTAATTGCACTTGGGCATGTGTCCCATTTGAGCTAGTTGGTTGCCAAGTCTCTGTGTACACCCATGCATATGGCATACCGTTTGATTCAGCACATGTGGGAGATTGGTTTTTTTTGATTGTCGAGTGGGTTTAGATAGGATTTCAACATTTGAATCTTATAATTTTATTTTTCACAAAATCTCTGTAATACACAGAGTTCTTTGGATTACTGTGTCTGGAATTCTTCATGTATGTATGAAAGCTTGGCACCGTAACGTAGCTGAAGGAGTGTAGATTCCAAAAATATATAGCTTAGGCTGTTCAAATTATAGAGCACTTTGATTTTTTTCTTGTAATTGCACTTGGGCATGCGTCCCATTTGAGCTAGTTGGTGGCCATGTCTCTGTGTGCACCACTTAAAAGAATGACACCGTTGCATAGCTGAAGGCATGTAGATTCCAAGAATATATAGTTTTGGAGGCTATTTCTAATATAGAGGGGTGTTTAGTCTGACAAATCTGAAAAGTTGCTGTAATTGGGCCACTGTGATTTGGCTCACTTTGTGGCTAGTCAATTCCACGTACGCATGTGTAACCATGCATATGGCATACCGTTTGACTCGGGACATTTGGGGGATTGATATTTGTAACTTTTTGATACATTTCATGTGATTTTGGCATGATTTCTACCTTCAAAAGTGGATTTTTGTTAATTTTTTTCAGAAAATCTGTGAAAAGTGCAAACTTCTACAAAGAACTGTGCCCACACCTTTGATGGTATGAATGAACAAACTACTGTGTTACATAGCTGAAGGAGATTTAGATGTAGATTTCAGGAATGTATCGTTTGTGGGGGGTGTTTTGTGGGAAAAACTGCAAAAAAATATTTTTGCTGTTTTTGAGCCATCGTGCATTGTCTCACTTCGTGGCTATTCGCTTCTACGTCCGCGTGGGTAACCATGCATATGGCATACCGTTTGATTCAGGACATTTGGGAGATTGATATTTAGTAACTTTTTTTTATATTCCATGAGGTTTTGGCATGATTTTTACCTTTTGAATGTTGTTTGATGTTAATTTTGTTTAGAAAATCGGCGAAAAGTGCATACTTCTACAAAGAACTGTGCCCACAACATTGATGGTATGAATGAACAAACTACAGCATTACATAGCTGTAGGTGTTTAGATTTCAGGAATATATAGTTTGTGGGGGGTAATTCTGAGTTGGGGGGGTGTTTTCTGGGAAAAACTGCAGACTGTTCAAATGAAAAGCTGGCTAATTTTTTTTTGCTGCTATTGACATTTGGCATTGGTCTCACTCTGGGTTAGTTGGTAGCCAATATCTCTGGGTACACCCATGAATGTGGCATACCGTTTTACTCAGGAGGGGTTAGGCTTTCATATTTGAGATGTTTGAACTTTCCTTTGCAGTTTTTAGCTAAAATTCGCATTTGATTTTGTCTCTGATTTTACAGTTGAGGAAAAAAAGGAAAATGTGAGAAAATAACTTACAATTGGACGAAGAGCTGCGCTCAGGTATCTGCATTTTGAACGAAACTTACCTTACTCATAAAATCCTGCGGGTGTGTAGTTTCTAAAAATATCTCACTTGTGGGGATATTTTAGTTAATTTGGAAGATATTCAATGTTAACCGTCAGAAGTGGTAATACATTTCAATTTGGTGTAATATTCTTGAAGGTGCAGTTTTAGTTTGGGGGGGTCTCCCGTACAGGAAAAGTGGGGTATCTACATATATCTGGTATCGTTGTACTCGGGAGTATCAGAGCTTTTAGAAACAGAAAGATTTTTGTGTGTAACCTTAAGATAACTATAAGTAAAAATGGGAAAAATCCATGAAAATTTGCAAATGTAACATTTTTTTGACATATTTTATCAATAATTCCAGTAAAATTTCCAGAAAAGTTACAACATTTTTTTACCATGTTAAAGTACACTTTGTGCTGAAAAAAGCAATGTATAATATTCCTGATTTACTGGGGGGGGGGGGGGGGGGGGGGGGTAGATTCCTACTGTAAACTTTGACTGAACCAAATTTGTCTAAAATCCTGAAAATTCTTCTGGCATTTAACGCACGCAAAGTGGTGAATTCTGCTGGCACTGAAAGGGTTAAGGGGGCAAGGCTGCAGCATCCTTATTTTGATCTGCTGTTCATTAGAGAACAATGACTAAAGGTGGCCATACAACTTAAAAGCAAGGTGTGGTGGCTGAAACGACAAACAACAATGCCAATGAACGTTTGCCGTTGGCATCACGATTGGCCGTTTCTGCTGGAAAATTTCCCTTGGTCGGTAACTGCTAACTGGGAGCCAATATGATTGTTTCTGTTTACAGATGAAGGAACAATCAATCCATATAAATATGTTCCTGTGTGTTCTGTGAACTTGGTAAATTCACAATCAAATTCCGATGGAATCTGACGTGAATTTTAAGACAAAAGTTGCATGTGTATGGGCACCTTTAGATTTCACCAAAACGAAGAGGTTGATTATGGGAGATAACCTATAGTTCCTACAGGTTGATTTCATAATTCAACCAACATCTATAGGAAAATGAGAGGTTAAACACCGCTCAGATCTTTGTAAATGTACTCTATGTTTTAGGACAATGTTGTCTATTGACTTTAGTTCCCCTTTAAGATCTTACATCTAAAACTTTGTTGACTAAAGATCTGTATGTGAAAAATGTAATGTAAACACATTTAGACAGTCTGATACAAGCTATTGATCTTTGTTTAGCAGACCTTCTTTCAACAGGGTCAAGAAGTGAACTTTAAATGGAAAGCAATCAGACACTGTTCAATTAGATGTAATAATTATATTTTGCATCCCAGTAAATGACATATAGTAGAACTCAAAAAAAAGAAGGTTCCTCCTGAGAAGACACTTAGTATGCAAACTCTGAAATGCAGTAAATTAAATGCCAAAAAAAATGCTGGAAATATGACATAACCTTTTAGCATCTAGTCAGCTAGCAAAACTGTTTTCCACCCCCACTTCTCTTGTATTACACTTTCTAATTTGTCACAATTATGCAAAACAGATTTAAATTTAACTGTGATGGGTCATTTTTTTTCCCACGTCCTAAAAATGTCAGGAAAATAATTACCATTGCGTGTTCTTACTTAGTGTTTAATTTACATATTATAACTATAAGCTGTATTTTATTTAAAAATAGTATACATGCCTTTAACAGCAATAAATTAAATTGATAGGCATGATAATTAGCTGTAGAGATTTGACAGATATTGGTTTAGGGTCATCTTTTTTTGTCTGTAAAATATTTCATATTTTCATATATATTCATAAATTTAAAATAATACTTATGTAATCATAATTACTTATCTTTGCATTTATTATTATTATTATTATTATTATTATTATTATTATTATTATTATTATATAATACTTGTTTTGGCTTTTCTCCACCTGTGCTTTAATTATATTTTTGTTTTATAAGGTTTGTTAATACTAAGTTATCCATTACACATATCTAGTGCAAATTAAAGGGCTTGTAGCTACAGCAACTACAAAGGTGGATTTCACACAAAAACTGTAGCAAAAAGTTTAGAAACTAGCATAAATGTAAAAGCCTAACCTCTCCTGAATAAAATGGGGAGCCACATGCGTGGTTGTGCACAGACACATGGCCACCAACTAATTTCAAATGGCATTTATGCATATGTGCAAATATTAAAGGGAATGTCTACCCTTTATAGAAACTTTTAATATATTATAGCCCATGTTCCCCCAGGCCCAACCACTATAATTATAGTCTCAGAAAGTCCCCCGATCATTAACTTTCCTTCCCTCTCTCTTTCGCCGCAATGCCCCGGCCCTCTGCTTGCAGGGAACTGCAAGCAGGGAGCAGGACCGGCAGCCTCGTCTGTGATTGGCTGAGAGGCCAATCACAGACGCGGCTGCCGGCTGCTCAAAACGGCAAAGGAGTTAGGTAAGGTAGTAAATGATCGGGGGACTTTCTGAGACTATAATTATAGTGGTTGGGGCTGGGGGAACATGGGCTATAATATACTAAAAGGGATTTATGCTAGGGGGAGGGAGACCAAAGCGGGTGGGAGAGGGAGGGGGATAAGGGCTGCAGTGCGCATGCCAAACTTCTCCTGGAGGGGAGACAGGAGGCAGAGTCCTATATGGACTCTGCTATCCTCCTGGTGGCCAGTTTTTGGGACTTTGGGGGGACATTACAGGAGAACCATTTGGAGCTGGGATGTAAAGTAAGGATTTTATAACACTACAGAGTGGGGCCAGTAGTGGGGGGGGGTTATAGTTTTGGAGGTGGACATGCCCTTAAAAAGGAAACATTTGAACAGCCTTCACTTTTTCAAAGCCCCGACAAAACAATATATTTTTAAATCTACACACATTCAGCTATGTAACGGAGCTATTCTTTCATACATAGATGTAGATTTCTGAATGTAGTTCTCCATGTAGTATGCCATGGTTTTAGGAGATTTTGTGAAAAAAAATTTAACAAAAAAGATGATTCAAAGTTAAAAATCTTACCTAAACCCTCCTCACTAAATGTCAATCTCTCATATGTCACCCATATGTGTGGGTTTATACAGAGACGTGGCTGCCACCTAACTAAAAATGGGATATATGTACAAGTACAATTACAAGGGGGGGAAAGTACAGGGGACGAAGCATGGCATCCCTGCAAGGTGGACACAGAATACAACTGCTACAGGATAATCTACAGTAACATGGTCAAACCATGCCCATGTCTCAGTTTACCTTACTGGCTTACTGAAAACAAAGCCCAATTATCATTAGCACCTCAATAATTTCCTTCTGTCAAATAAAATTAGCATTGAGAACCTTGTGAACATTATCCAAAAATAAACTCAGAGAATGAACACACTTATCTGGGCGGCTGTGAGACATTACATTGGGGTGAATGTTCAAACTGCCTGCTTACAGTAGGCTGAGTGACATCACCTGACCTCTGTCCTGCCCCGTCTCTCCCCGGGAGAGAAGCATGCTCAGTTAAGACTTAATGCTGTGGAAATCCGGAAGTACCTGGGGGAAAAAAATTACAGTTGAGAAGGGGAACCTATTAAAGCAGGCTGAGGCTGGTCACATTGTTAGGTACCTGTACTGATATAAGGCGAAGTCGGGACCAATGAGGGTAGAAGTCCACAGGTCAGCAGGCACAGCAACAGGAACAGTCTTGGGATGATTGGATAAAATGACAGGCAGGAACAGGACACAATGCAGGGCAGAATCAGGATACTAAGTATAAGCAGGAACAGACTCAATTGCAAAGGCAGGATCAGGATACAAAATAACAGGAACCCAGCACAACATATTCAGGTTTGAAATGCTTTAATTGGGCACCAGGCAATCTGAGGCTGTCAATGTAAAACTTCGCAGCGCCTTCCAGTAACGTCACAGGTTTCAAAGGTAAGCACTTGTAGAAATTCCAGATCAACTGGGTAGCATGTACATCTGATTGCTTGACCCAGGAACACTCTTCAGGACTAAACCCTTTCCACTGTATAAGATACTGCAAGGTGCCTCTGGAAACATGGATTTTTTCTACTTCGTATTCCTGTTGGCCATTGACCATGACTCGAGCAGGAAAAGGTTGTGAAGCAGAGAAGTGATTGGAGGAGACAGGTTTTAAAATTGATACATGAAAGGAATTAGGAATCCTCATTCCAGGAGGAAGTTGCAATCTGACAGCTGTAGGATTAATAATTTCAAGGATAGGAAATGGTCCAATGAATTTAGGTCCCAACTTGGAAGATGTTAAAGATTAATGTTTTGAGTGGGAAGCCATACTTTATCTCCAACAGAGTAAGGAGGAGATCGTCTTAGTCTCTTGTCAGCATAGGATTTCTGTTTTGAGGAAGATTTTTCAAGATGATTCTTGGTAGCACTCCAAATGGCGGACATATGTGCAGCATGGTCATTGGCTGCAGGAACTTCTTGAGGAAAATCTTGAGGAAAAGCCATTGGGTCTTGATCATAAACAACAAGGAAGGGTGATTTACCAGTTGAAAAATGAGTAGTATTATTATGAGCGAACTCTGCCCAAGGCAACAAGTCAGCCCAATCATCCTGGCAAAGTGAACCATGACAATGGAGGAATTGTATTAAAGGACAAGTCCAGCCCTAAAATGAAAACCTACATACAGGTAAATCACCCCCCAAAATCCTAAACGATAATAGTTTGAAATCTGAAATATATGTCTAACCTGAAATCCTGCACAATGTCCTGTTGTCCCTGTTTCTGCTTCCTGGTTCTTCCAGCTATTAACTGTCAGTTATGGATTTAACAGTTGACATCACAGCCAATGACTGAATGTTAATCCCCTGTCTGCCTCTTCTGAGCATGCCCAGGCTCAGTACAGGTTTGGGATCATGGCGACTAAGCCAGGGAAGGCCCAAGACAATAGGAGTAGAAGGACAGTCAATAATGAAACATTTAATATATATTCGTGGTGAATTGGACCAACCTGTAGAAGCATTTCTTTGGTAGACTGAGAAATTACATTGGTTGATAAAGGCTTGTCATAGATAGAAAACACTCGGAGGGGAGTAGACAGAGGTAGGAGTGGAATCTTGGATTGTTTGACAAAAGTGGAATCCAAAATGTTGCCAGCTGCTCTGGAATCAGTAAACGCCAACAGTTCAAGAGTTGAAGAATCAAAAGAAAGTTGCACAGGCACAAGAAAACGTAAAGGGTAGGGGTTAGGGTTTCCCAGAGTTTGCCAAAGTGGCCCCTACCACCACAATAAAGACAAAGGCCAGTATTGCGTCTTCGCAGCTTCTCTTCTTCAGAAAGGTGAGCCCTACTGATCTGCATGGGTTTGTCTGAGATCGTTGTAGAAGAGCCAGGAACAGAAGCTTGGAGAGGGGGATTGACAAAACGTGGAGCTAAGGGAGGATAAGGTCTCTTACTGCTTTCCTCCTCAGCTACCCGTTCACTATGGCGGGTGTAAATTTTGATACTCAAGGCGATAAGTTCATCCAGGGTAGTTGGTAATTCCTTGGAGACCAAATCATCTTTTAATTTATCAGAAAGGCCTTGCCAATAGGCCGCAACATAAGCTTCTTTGTTCCAGGTTAATTCTGCCGCTAGGGTTTGGAACTCTATGGCAAATTGTGCCGCAGTGTTATTTTGATGTAGCTGTAGAAGACGTGTGGAGGCGGCAGTAGTTCGCCCAGGGGCGTCAAAGACAGACTTGAAAGTAGACAAAAATTCTCAAGCATTGTTAATCAGGGGAGAGTCCTTTTCCCATAAAGGGGAGGCCCATTCCAGTGGTTTCCCTTCCAGTAGGGAAATAATGTAACCCACCTTAGCTCGTTCAGAAGCGAAGTGGGATGGCTGTAACTCAAACTGAATCAGGCACTGGTTAACAAACCCTCTGCAAATTTGTGGATCCCCCGTATAACGAGAGGGGGGAGGAATTTGTGCCTCTTTAGAGTTTCCCTCTGGCAAGGGAATTGGTGGAGCCAAAGGAGCTGCACTGGCAGCTGGAGTTGCAGCTGGGTTGCGTACAAGGAAAGCATCGAGGGTCTGACCAGTCTTGTCTTGACCAATGAGGGTAGTAGTCCTTAGAGGAGGTCAGGAGGCACAGCAACTGGAACAGTCTTGGGATCATTGGATAAAACACAATGCAAGGCAGAATCAAGATAATGTAAGACAGGATCAGAAGTATAAGCAGAAACAGACTCAATTGCAGAGGCAGGATCAGGATAGAAAATAACAGGAACCCAGCACAACATATTAGGTTTGAAATGCTAAAATTGGGCACCGTGCAATCTGAGGCTGTCGGAAGCATGGGGGTCCTTGCGCAACGTCAAACGCAGGGCACAATGAAGTCGGCGCACATGTTTACTAGGCGCCACCATCTTGGGAGGAATGGAGTTGCCGGAAAGGTGAGTTCCCTTCCTGACACACATGACTGCAAGCTGGTCACATGGCTGAAAACAGGAAGTGTTCAAGCAGGATGTAATATTGCTGAACCTTTTCAGCAATAACTCACAAATTTTATCTAGAGATGTGATTTAGGTTTTATTTTGAAGCTACAATGAAAGGCTTTTTATAAAATTCTTACTAGTTTGGAAGAATTCGAGACCACAGTTACCCTTTAATTAGAGGCCATCTTATTAAGCTTGCAGCGCATAGGAGACAAATTTACACTTCTGAATTGAAAACCCTACTTTGTAGATAAAAGGAGCTAGAAAGAGACCACTCATGTTCCCATATAAATACCCTACTACAAGAACTAACTAAAACTAGAGGAGAAATTGATCTACTGCACTCTTTCAGAATGGAAAAAGAGGTTTATCCAAAAAAAACATTTTATAACAAGAGGCGAATACCATGTTAGCATGTAAACTAAATAACATAATGGCCCAAAACAGACATACCACCCCTACATACCCCAGATGGAACCCTAATACATGGCCTTATCCACATTCCATGACAATTTACAGAATACTATCTCTCACTTTATAATGGTAATAAAGTAACCCTCAACAACCTTATGTTTGATATTTTGTTTTGTTTGGAATAGGTAAGTATAAGAAAATGGGTTATGGGGCTGATTAAAAATTTTCTAAAATATTTGATTCTAGACATGTCTTTTACCATTAAAACCACTATACGTAAAACTAGTCTTTACTCATTTGAATGTTTTTTAATTTTTCTAAATCAGTGTAATTGTCCAAAGTCTACTAGGATATTTTTTCTGGTATCTAATCTATACAAATAAACAACCAGCAGATCATTATAAACATTCAGGGTTATTCAATAAAAATTCTTATTGTTAAAAATGGTGCTAATTTTGCCCCAACCAGATCAGATGTAAGCTTTCAAATGTTAAATAATATCTGATTGGTTGGGGCAAAATTAGCTACATTTTTAACGATAAGAACTTTTATTGAATCTCCCAGTTTGTCTCTAATCATGACAATATAGTAATCTACTATGAGAGATAGTAGATTACTATATTGTCATGATTAGAGCATTGGATTGCACTTGGAGACACTCACTCAGTGCTCTGGTTGGTTCAGGTGCCTCAGCCCTGAACCCCTCGCTAGTTTCCTTATCCAAGCATCATGCTGTTTAAACAATACCGGCAATTAATCTGTTGCAAGCACTTTTGTGTACATCAATATAGGAACTCACTGCTCCTTCCCGGTGGCCCAGGTGCGAACCGCCCCGGACCCTTTGATGTGTCTGCAGTCACTGTTAGTTAAGTATATTGAGGCTTAATTGTCTCTCCGTCCAGGTACAATATTTATTCGGGGTACAACAGTCCCAGTCAACAGATTAAAATAGCCAATCTTTATGCACTTATGCATCATGTCCTTAAGGACAAATAGCTAAACAGTTAAAGAGCCTGACACATCTCGAATGCAGCCGCGTTCTTACTCATAGGCATTACATGTACTGATACTTCCTAAGTTTAAATACCCATGTGATGTGGGTGGGCCAAACATTGCACAGATAAACAGGCTATTTTTTTAAGATAACCTGTTTATCTGTGCAATACATATCAATGTATTATATTTCACCAGATTTTTGAGTACACGCTAATTTTAACCGATTGCTGAAATGTATTCCATAACAAGGTAGCATCATGCATTATGACATTTAATAAATGTTAAACTGGCGCCAGGTGCATATGGCATTTTAATAAATAATCAGTGCTATAAATAGCAATGTAATTTGTGCCACAATTTGAAAATTCTGTATTACATTGTATATAATGCACTGTGTAATAGTTATTATGTCACATAGGAGTTTCATAACCATATTAAAACACAAGGCTAAGTGCTTTTATACATGTCAGGGAACTCTGAGGTGACATTATATCCCTATAACAGACCTGGGAAAAGTACCAGTAAGGCCCGGGAGCCACATTTCAAGCCATCTCCCTGCAACTAGACATGTACCCAAAATCTTCCTGAGATGAAAAATAATATTAGTTGATTGTCTTAGGCTGGTAAATTTATTTATTTTTTATTATTAATTGCAGCTAATAATCGAAAAAAAATACAATTAATCTGGTACATTAGTTTAATTAAACGATCTTGTTCACCCCCATGTAAACTTAGAGTAATCATTACCCAACCCCCATTTTCACAATACTTACCTTTCTCTCCGATGCTCTCGAGTCCTGAAAACTTGAAATCCTCCGGTCACTCCACTGCTCTCTCCTTTACTGTTCTCTGAGCTCTAAGTATGCTCTCGCAGAAAAGCAGTGCAGCTGTCTTAAATCATTCGATGTGACATCACCATCATGTCCGTAATTGATGGCTGCAATATGGAGGTGTGGCAGAGAGTGGTGAGGGACCAGAGGAGTTCAAGGTAAGATATCTGTACTTAACCGTGCCGGGGAGAAAGGTAAATGAGGTTGGAGGGGGTGATTAAACTATATGCAAAGGGTTTGGGGGGTTGATCTGGATCATCCCAAAACTTTGCTGCTATGTTACTGCTGCTATATCTATGTGTGCTATTTTAATCTTAAATAAAATTTGATGTGCTGCATCCTGTACTTTTCTTTACACACACACAGGGTCACAATAACTTTTAATGTGTTTTACACGCCATTCAAAGCATTTCGTTCATTGATTAGGCCGTCATCAGGAAGTGATTTTTTTTTTTCACTATGGGAAAAACTTTCAGATCATTACCTGGTAATGAACCTGAACTGATGTCTTTAGAAACTTAAAATGCTAATACCTGTAAATCAATGAGAGGACATTTCATGTCTGTTTTCTCATTTTCCATAAATTTATTTTTGTGCATTTTTCCAGAAAATCTGGTAAAAGTGGGAAATTCTATGCAGAACTGTGCCCACACCATTGGTGGAATGCATGAAACCCCACAGGCACCATAATACATATAAGACATATGTGGAGTTACAAGTGTAGTAATTACGAATCTCATAATTCCGCATAGTTTGAGGGTGCACAAAGGATGAACACTTCTGCACACTCATACTAAAAAAAAGACAAATGGAAACATACCCCTAGATCTGACACCAAAAATCCCACATTGCTCCAAAATACAGCAAAGAAGTAGTTGCTGGTGAAACGTACAATAACCACAGTACTAGTACTGTGAAAAATGCAGGTTTATTCCCAACATGTATACTGCATGTTTTGGCCTTAACTTGAGAGCTTGAGAAAGGTCTGAGAACCAAGACCGAAACGTTGCTTTTGTGTGAATAAAAATTGTTCATTTAAAGTCCCAGGAGTGCTCCTCATCTTTCATATTGGTGTGTGTGTTTATATATATATATATGGAACACAATTAAAGTTTGATATCGTTTGGAAAATGCCTGAGTGCACTGGACTTTCATGAACTTTGTATCTACCTTATCTTCTAGTAGCACCAGGGTATTTTGTCTTTATATATTCTCTTTTATATATATATACCTAATGATTTATGGAACTTTTTATTATTTTTATGTGTAGAATTGCTTGCAATTATCCAGTCTGTACTTTTTTAGTGTGAGATAGTGCCACTTTAAAAATGATTACGGTAAATACATACTGTAAAGGTGTAAATGACATGAAATGGTTTAAATTTTGATGTATTTTGCTTTACTGTGGCCGAAGCCACTTATGTTAAATGGTTTTATTGTTGGTCCAGTCCTGAGTTTAGGTAAATTCTCTGTGGCTGGAGCTCACTAATAAAAATGGCAGGAGTAACCTGTTTTGCCGGGGAGAGTCTGATCAGGCAAGGAGCCTGTGCATCTGCAAGTAGGCAGACCATTACCTCTGATGTCCAGGGGTGTATACCCATGTGAGCCTGTAGGTCTGCAAGCAGGCAGACCAGTACCTCTGAGTGTCAGAGTTGTAAACCCCAGTAGGAGACTGGGTACAACCAGCTACAACAATTCTCCAGGGAGAGACACAGAGCTGTGTGTGAGTACTGGTATAAGTGCAAAAACATAAAATAAAATACAATCCTGCAAATGCTAAAAATGATCTTTGAAAATTATTTTACATGAACTTTACATCTCAGAATTTTTCGATTGCTTTAAACAGAAGCATTAAGAAAATGGCCAAAAATGTATTTCAGGAATCACAAATAGGCATGGGTGGCACTCCAAATAGTAAATTTTATTTAATACAGACCACACATCTCACAACGTTTCGGGGGTACATACCCCCTTCCTCAGGTGATCACCTGAGGAAGGGGGTATGTACCCCCCGAAACGTTGTGAGATGTGTGGTCTGTATTAAATAAAATTTACTATTTGGAGTGCCACCCATGCCTATTTGTGATTCCTGAAGTGAATATCCATTAAGGGTTGGATTGTTTGGAGGAGTGAGCACCCACACTTGGTACGAGTGCAGAGGACACTATTGTTTCTTCGTGCAAAAATGTATTTACTTTTTTTTTTTTTTTTTCATAATACAGCCTCTATTAAAATGAATCAGGGCTAGGATCCAACAGGTATTATTCCATGCAATCTGTTTTCCCAGATTTTCTAAACTGAATTCATTATGTTAATGAAGTGAATAATAAAGCGATTGGCATACAGAACATTTCCCTTCAGTTTAGATTATAGAGCCTGTTTTATCAGTCCATAAAATGACATATCTTACAATACATCTATCAGTCAAGAGAGAAGTGGTTACTATAAGTGATTTAGAACTTTATTGTAGTCCTTATGCTTTTTTAATTAGTTGCATATTTACATATTTTCCAAGTTAATATGATTTTCATCTGATCTGTGTAAATGTAACAATCTAACCATTTGCTATATTACTGTTTTAGGGAAACCAGTGCTGATACAGCCCTTGGTAAGATATGGCACAGTCTTGGGTTACAAAAAAAAGGCCTGTACCTTTTATAAATGCCTAAATTATGGAAGATTCCAGACATTTACATCTAATTATCCTTCATCCAATGCAAACATGTGCAGTCATGTGGAACTCCTTGGTGGTCTTTTTCATCGAGATGAATACACTAATATTACAAGTAAAATTATTTCAAAAGTTGGAAAGAACTTACACAATCGAAAACATCATCCCTTGTGGCTTATAAAAGAAAGGATAAAGGATCATTTCTATAAGCAGTACATAGGACGCTATGGAAATCCACTTTTTTCTGTCTATGATGATTTGTGTCCCATTGTTACAACTAAACAGAACTTTGACAGATTGCTTATCCCATTGGACCATCCCAGCAGGAAAAAAGGGGATAATTACTACCTGAATAATACTCATTTGCTTCGTTCTCACACATCTGCCCATCAGTGGGATCTCATACATTCTGGCCTGGATGCTTTCCTAGCAATAGGAGATGTTTATCGCCGTGATGAGATTGACAGAAGTCATTATCCCGTGTTTCACCAGATGGAGGGAGTCCGACTGTTTTCAAACCATGAGGTGAAGTACACAGATTAGGTTTTAAAGGATGGGCAAATTTTTTTTTTGTTTTTTTTTTAATTACTATTAGATATTATATCAACTATTTACTTAAAGGGGAAGTTCAGTGCAAATACATATGCTTTTCAGAAAAAAGAGCAGCATTTTTCCAGCCCAATGACCTTAATCTGCCAATTCAGCATTTTGTCTGTGTATAAATAAATGCAACCGAAATACTGACTTCCTGTTTGCAGGATCCCTAGTAGACACCGTTATGGTCTTGCCCTTGACCCAGCGCCTGGGTTGATTCAGTTGCTCAGTAGAGATCTGAGCATGTTTGACCCATCCCAACAGCCAATCAGTAGAAATTAATGTTAGGAATATTCCAAGAAAGTGGTGCATCCTGGGAAGAAGAAGGACCGTTAGAATCTGAAATGTCAGATCACAAATGTCAACAGCAGGGAACAGCAAAGGGAATGAAATCAGCTGTTTTTTCAAAATGGAAGAGAATATGTAGAATAACTAAGTATACATTACACAAACTAACAATTTAACAAATAATGATAATTTCCACTGAATTGTCCCTTTAAGCCACAGGCCTGATGTTAGCCTAAAATGATAAACTTTTAAAACTATAAAAGTTGTAATCAAAGCATATTTATTGACTAAATAGTTAGTTTGATCAGTTGATTTTACCTAGTCAATATGTTTGACAGTCATCCTTTTCTATTGTGATAAGGATTTCTTTACTCTTGATGCACAATTGTGGTCCCACTGTACACTTCACAGGCATTTTTTTTGGGAGGGGGGGGTTATAGGTGCAGGTCTGGCACCTTGAGGTCATCAGAATGAGATGTCAATGTGACGGGATTAAAGGGCATCTATAGTGGGAAAACGTAAAAAATGTGTTCTATAATTTATATAAACGTAAAAAAAGTGTTCTATAATTTCCCGCAACCTTCAGAGTACCTTTATTTTCTTCAGTTTCCTCCCCTGTCCCGAGGTATATAAGTTAAAAGAAGCCAAAATTTCAGTACACCATTCCTGCTTGAGTTATTAATCAAATCCCCTAATTGCATGCCAGTGTAGTGTGTAGGCTTACACAAGTTTTACAGCAAGTCTCCCAATGACTGCCTGCTCACTAAAATGCTTGTCAAATACTGGGTTAAAAACAGAAGTAAAGGGAAGCTTTTAAGCTTTCACCAATTTATGGCATGTCAAGGGGAGATCGAGCTTCATTGATAAGGCAGGACTCGGTCTCTCCTAACTTACCCCCTCCCACTCCTTATGTAGCATCTCCAGAACAACAGAGATACTTGCTCTCTACAGGCGTTGGTGCACAGTGGAAATTATGTGTGTGTATGTTTTGCTATTTGTGGATACACCAGATATAGAATCTTTACACAGGTATATTTTAAACTGTTACTCACACAGTCACCAGCATCCAGGGAAACCAAATAGGATAATCCTGCAGGTCTGAGAATAGACCCAGGCATTCCTGCCACACTGTGTTGTTCAAACTAAACAGCTCCATTGGGTGACCTGAGACTCTAAACAGGATCCAGATAAACATGCTATGTTCATACTTATTAGTATTCACCAGGCAAGTTCCACATTTAAAGCTGCTTATGTTATGACTTTGGAGCATAGGATACTGATTGTACTGATTGGCTTTATAGATTAAGGTGAGGTGGGTATAAAATTAAATCAAGCCTTCTTATAAAAGGTACATTACAGACTCATGTTATTATAATAGCATTGCCCTAATAATCTAACATAAATAGGTATTTCTCACCGAACTTTCACATGCTTGAAAACTACAACTCCCAGCATTCTCTGTTAGCAGTAAGTTTCTCCTTTATGTCCATTGGCTAATGGATGTATACAGATGAAATACACCCTAATGATATATAGCATGGGTGTTGAACTTTTCACATGTTTAAAAACTACAACTTCTATCATTCTCTGGCTGCACAGAATGCTTGAAAATTTACTTAACATACATCCTAGACATTTTTTCATGCTTTAACAAATTCCCACTCAAGGGCTTGAATGTGCAAGCGATCCATCTGCCCTTCCCTTACATCCATAGCTATTACACTATGGGCCTAGGGAAGTATTATTTAGGTCACTAAAGGCAGTAGGAGTCATAAACCTTACCAAACTTGGCCTCCCTTTCCTATTGCAGCTACCTGCCAAATAGAATTCAGGGGGGTAATAAACCTGCAGGTCTGAGAATAGACCCAGAAAATCCTGCCACATTCAAACTTAACAGCACCATTGGGTGCTCGTGACTATAAACGGGATCAAGATTAACATGCTAGGTTCATGCTTAAAAAGGCAAAATAAATCAAAATGCTTAGGTTAGAGGGCATGCAAGAGTCCTTTAAATTTAAAAATGTAATAATTGTTGTAAAAAATGCAATTATATCAGAAAAATCTCACTATTAGCATTTAAATGACCATCAATAAATTATAGCACTGACTTATATTAGGTTCAAGACAAAATATACAACTTGTACAAAATATATAAATCTCAGAGCTGAGATTCCTATTTTTAATATGGGATAGCCAAAATGGGAGGTTAAACCAGACCCCTGTGACTGCTAAGGGGTCTCCATGTAAAAACTGAAAGTAGGTAGTAATGTCATTATAACATCCAATGATGTGCTGTTTGTAAAACATGTGACAGTCTTCAAAGAATAGTACTTTGCATGTCACATGCCTTAGCTGTAGGCTATAAATGAAATACTTTGCATGTCCCGCCCATTTCTCTAGGTAAGCCAGGAGTGGGAAATATGTGTTTAAATGTTACATTATTAGGGAAATACTATTATAATCACATGAGAATATGAAGTACCTTCTGTTATAAGAAGGCTCTATTTAATTTTATACTATGTGGGAAGCTTTTAGCTCCTTCAACCTCAACTTAAGCTTTAAAGCTAAACCGTATTCTGTGCTCCCAAGTTCTAACTCCATAGTAACTGTAAATCTGGAACTTACTAGTTCTAATTGGTATGAACATAGCACGTTCCTGTTCCAGGGTCCTGTTTAGGGTCTCAGGCCACCCAATTGTGCTGTTTAGTTTAAATTACACAATGTGGCATGATTGCCTAGGTCTAATTTCAGACATGCAGGTTTATCCTATTCGGTTCCCCTGGATGCTTATGACTTTTTGAGTTACAGTAAAAATTATCCCTGTGTAAAGATTTTACACATGGCAAAACATACACATAATTTCCACTGTGTACCAACAGGCACACTTTTGCTAGTAGTTAAATAAATATATAGGAAAAATGTAAAGTAATCCAACATACAGTAAAAACAGTTATGGTAAGTTTGTTTCAAAGAAGTGCACGGGTAACAGAAGACATGGTCAATAAACAATTAAACCAAATAAATATCAATAATGCTAATGAACCAGATGGAATCCATCTAGGAGTCTTAAAGGGCATGTCCACCCCCAAAACTAATTTTACCCACTACTGGCTCCACTCTGTAGTGTAATAAAATCCTTATCTTACATCCCTGCTCCAATTGGCTGCCCTGCTATGCCCCTCCAAAGTCCCCAAAACTTCTCTCCTCCGGGAGAATTTTGCAATGCGCACAGCAGCCCTCCCTCCCCTCCCTCTCCCACCCGTTTTGCTCTCCCTTCCCCTAGTATAAATCCCCTTTGTGGTATAGTAGGCTTCCTCCCCCAGCCCCAACCGCTATAATCCAAACACAAAAGTGTCACGAACGCCAGATCGCTGGGCACGTGATCTAACCAATCAATCAGTAAAAGCTGCCACCACTTTAAGTTATGGCCTTAAAGACGCCCCAAAAAGACTCTTGACTCTCACTGACTATGCACACCCCTGTCCTGGCTGCTACATGGTTAACACTACACCATTCACTCCAGCAACTAAATGGTTAATCAGTCCTTCACAAGCAATCACAGAGTTAATTAGCATTTACACTGCAAAACATTCCATTCAACCACATATAAACTTATCAGAGGCTAACTGAGTTCTTTTAGAGCATCAAAGACAAAACTTATTAAATTTTAGATTTAATATTCCAAAAGGTGGACAGTGCATATAATACAAAAATAAAAGAAAATGGTGTTACAATAAAATGACATACAATAGGTACAACAGTTATATAAAATAAAAAGGATAATATAAGAATATATATATATATATATTTATATAAATATAAAAAGAAAATATTCACAGACCCTACTCACTAAAAGAAGTCCTGTATCCCAGGGCGGGAAGAAACATCGGGTCCATACACACAGTTTTTGCATGTCCCCTCAGTATGAACACAGTTATAGGGGTTACAAGGATTCTTAAACCTCTTGATGAACCACCCCCCTCCTGGGGTATGCATGTGGTGGGAGTGTCTAGGAATGTCCAGATTTACGACTAGCCAAAAGCATTCATCCCCCCTCAGTTAGGCAGACTCCATATAAATGTAGATATGTACATTGTACTAGGATATTGACCACATATTTCTCTCCTGTATTAATTATCAATTCCTACAATACCAAACATGACCTGTGTGTAATACATATTTTCCAAGATATTAATAACTCGCCCTGGCAAGGGAATAAGGTCTCCATGTTGGGTATCATTTTAATGGGCCTACTTTCCCATTCACAATTATAATATTGGTTTACCATATCACATATTCCCATACACAAATATATTTCTTTTATACATATGGTTGCCCTTAAAGTGACCTCAGTGTATCCAACAGACCTCTAGCTGCAGAGAATTCCAGATACACGGTTCGGCCCCACATTGTCTGGAAAAGGAGATCTGGTTCCATGCTTCTTTAATCGTAATATAAACAATAGGGACTGTTTCCAGGGTGGAATGGCATTTTTATTGGTCCTTTGCAAGAACTAATACCAATAGTTAACCCATTCTTGCCAAGTCTCTACACACTTTCCTGACAAAAACAGCTGCAGTGTTACCAAGGGCACACCCTTGCATATAGTAAAAGGAATGAGAGACCATCATATATGGTTAAAAATCCTAATTCTTTATTATTGCATACATATAGGATGCCAGTTCAGGCGAAAAGTACAAAAAACAGTGCACACAAATATCCCATTAAAATCACATCTTGTGTGTACTCTAGACACATAATATATTCAAAATTGGAAAAGGCATGCTGGTTGATATACCGGTATATTATACATTCATTCACTCACACGCTATATACCGTATATACTCGAGTATAAACCGAGGTACCCAATTTCAGCTAAAAATCCTAATAAAAGTTGTTGACTCGAGTATAAACCGAGGGTAGAAACTTGGCATTCAAGATGTTTGGAAACTACAACTCCCAGCATGCTTTATTAGCTGGGAGTTGTAGTTTCCAAACATCTTGAATGCCAAGTGAGGGTGGCATTCAGATAGAATAATTAGATAGATGATAGATAGTAGAATGGTGAGGATTATATCGATACGCAGAGATTAGATAGATAGATAGATGGTAGAGGATAGATACTATTGAATGATCGAAATAGCGAAAATTAGATAGATGATAGCTAGATAGAATGGCGATTAGATAGACAATTCGCCTGGTCGCTTCCGATAGATAGATAGCCTGTTAGAGGATGATAGATGATCAGCTCGCTCCCGCTCGCCTGCTCGCGCTTCCGCTCGCTCGCTCGCCTGGTCGCGCTGCTCCTCGCTCGCTCGCTCTCGCTCCCTTCGCCCGCGCTTCGCTCGCTAGCCTGGCAGAGATTAGAATAGTGTAGATAGAATGGTAGAGATTACGGTAGATAGATTTCAGTTTGTACCTGAAGGGCTTCCTGTGTAAGGCGGGTAAGTTTCTCTTACTGGGAGCAGACTGTGTGCCAGGTACCGGTAAACTTGCTCTGCATTCCGGCAGCCCGCGCGCGGCCATTCCTGTACTGGCGCGCCGGCTGACGTCACTGCCCGGCGCCGGGCATTGACGTCAGGCCGGCGCGCCAGTAGAGAGAAAGATGTGCGCTGCCGGAATGCTCAGGTAAGCTGTTGACTCGAGTATAAACCGAGTCCGAGTTTTCAGGCTGATTTTTCAGCCTGAAAAACTCGGTTTATACTCGAGTATATACGGTATGTAAATACAGTAATAGTATGTATAAACAGCAGCACGGTATAGGCTTTTTTTACAATAGCAGCATAGTAAACATATAATCAAGTTTAAATATCCTACATACAATCTGCTTAGCTTAACTGACTCAATACACTATGTCATGGAGACAGGAAGATCAATAGACCAGTGGCATAGCATATAGAAAACATATATATCAAGGCACATAGGCATAATAAGATACTAAGCCCTTCCAGCCCATCCTAAGGTCAGAAGAGAGACACTGGAGCAATTTAAAGAACTTTCACAAGCTAGACACAGTTCGTCTGTCTCAAGGACTTTCTCAACAGCGGAAGTGGTTCCATACCCTTCCTGTGCACCTTATATTGCCCTCCAGTACTTCCTATCTAATCACCGCGTCTAGGTACCGGAGCTTCCAGTTCTGCAATCTCGCTATACTAAGTGGGGGGGAAAAGTAAGCAAGTCTGTAACTAATGCTTCCATCTTCGATATGGGCAAGAGTAGTAGTGTGCGTGATGCTGCCCGCTTCAAACATTTCATCAATGAGTGGAAAGTATACTTACTACTCTATGTTCAATAACCTCTCTTCATCAACTCATAACTATAGTTACCCCTTGTAACAGATATTTAGGTAAGTATATACTTTCACCAGTAATAAATATGCTTTTCACCAGGTATCCCACATTGTTCATAGGATATAATTGGGCACCTTCAAGTCAGTATATTTATGTTGATAAATACAACTAAATCCAACTCTATGTATAAGTGGCCCCATCATATTTACAAATAAACATTTACTTTTGTTGAATTATTCTGAACCTACATATTTGTTTCATGTATCCTATATATGGGGACCATCTTCGTGCTCGTATATCAGGCATTAACTTAATTAAACATTATTTGTCTTGAAGATAAATCCATGGGTAATGAACCCATCTCCACATTATCAATGAATGTTGAATCAATTTAACTTTCACTGAAAATCGCCCAGCACATCAAACGCATCACTTATACGTATATCCACATTTATATCCAGGTTATACAAGTTGTGCCCTGGAATCAAACCAAACAAGACCTTATATTCAAATGTCAAGGTAAATTTAGGAGACTCCATAGGACTCACATAATCCATACAGGAATTGTCGTTGTATATAAATAGATCAAAATGGCATCCATATCTATAAACCATACAAACAATCTAGGGGTGAAATATCTTGGACATCAATATCGTCACAGAATCATCAACAGTGTTGGATAAATCCGAAGTTCTTAAAGACCTACATGGACCCTTGTCAGAAATCCTTTAGAAGAAAAGAGGAGAAGGAGAAAGGCAAGGTAAGTACATGCTTTAATGAATAAATGAGTCAATCCATCCACTTTAAATAAAGGGTGTAAGATCCCACTCCTTATTCAGGCCATCTGGGGCTAAAGTCTATAAGCAGTAAATCTGTGGTGATTAGATTGGAAGTACTGGAGGGCAATATAAGGTGCACAGGAAGGGTATGGAACCACTTCCGCTGTTGAGAAAGTCCTTGAGACGCACGAAATGTGTCCAGCTTGTGAAAGCTTTTTAAATTGCTCCTGTGTCACTCTTCTGACCCTAGGATGGGCTGGAAGGGCTAAGTATCTTATTATGCCTATGTGCCTTGATATATATGTTTTCTATATGCTATGCCACTTGGTCTGTTGATCTTCCCCGTTCTCCATGCCTCTATATGACATATATTGAGTCAGTTAAGCTACCGTATAAACCGAGTTTTTCAGGCTGAAAATCAGCCTGAAAACTCGGACTCGGTTTATACTCGAGTCAACCACTTACCTGGGCATTCCGGCAGCCGCGCGATCTTTTTCTGTACTGGCGCGCCGGTCTGACGTCACTGCGCGGCGCCAGCCCGGCGCCGGCAGTGACGTCAGCCGGCGCGCCAGTACAGAATGCGCGCGCGGCTGCCGGAATGCCTGCCAAATGCTGAAGACCCAGAGGGAGAGAAGCCAGAGGGAGAAGAGACCCACAGGGAGAAGAGAGCCCACAGGTACAAACTGAACTGGGTGGGAGGGGAGGGGGGCATTCAAGATGTTTGGAAACTACAACTCCCAGCATGCTTTATTAGCTGGGAGTTGCAGTTTCCAAACATCTTGAATGCCAAGTGAGGGTGGCATTCAAGATGTTTGGAAACTACAACTCCCAGCTAATAAAGCATGCTGGGTTGTAGTTTCCAAACATCTTGAATGCCACCCTCACTTGGCATTCGAGATGTTTGGAAACTGCAAGTCCCAGCTAATAAAGCATGCTGGGAGTTGTAGTTTCCAAGCATCTTGAATGCCACCCTCACTTGGCATTCAAGATTTTGGAAACTGCAACTCCCCCCGCTAATAACCGCATGCTGGGAGTTGTAGTTTCCAAACATCTTGAATGCCAAGTGAGTTGGCATTTCTACCCTCGGTTTATACTCGGGTCAACAACTTTTATTAGGATTTTTGCTGAAATTGGGTACCTCGGTTTATACTCGGGTCGGTTTATACTCGAGTATATACGGTAAGCAGATTGTGTTTAGGATATTTAACCTTGATTATATGTTTACTATGCTGATATTTTAAAAAAGCTAATCATACTGTGCTGCTATCATGTTTATACATACTATTACTGTATTTACGTATATGGTGTGTGAGTGAATGAATGTATATCAACCAGCCTGCCTTTTCAAATTTTGAATATGTTATTATATATACACAGGATGTGTTTTTAATGGGATATTATATTTATATATATATAATATATATATATAATATATTTGTGTGCACTGTTTTTTGTACTTTTCGCCTGAACTGGCATCCTATATGTATGCAATTATAAAGAATTAGGATTTTTAACCATATATGATGGTCTCTCATTCCTTTTACTATATGTAAGTGTGTGCCCTTGGTAACACTGCAGCTGTTTTTCTTTTGTGTTTGGAGTATCTATATATGTGGTTAGGAGCACCCCTTGGGATATTTAATCAGTATATACTATACATGAGCACTAGTGCCAGGTTCTGTTTTTTTGCCAACCGCTATAATAGTTTTGTCAGAAACTCCCCAGAACTCTACCTACCTTACCTCTCTCCCCTGGTGTTCTTCACTGCCTGCAGCCGTGTCCGTAATTGGCTGCCTCTCAGCCAATCACAGACGCGACTGTCGGTCCGGCCCCTGCTTGCAGTTTCATGCAAGCAGAGGGTCGGGACAGTATGCTGGAGGAAAGAGGTAAGTTGAGTAGAGTTCGGGGAGTTTCTGACAAAACTAATATAGCGGTTGGGGCTGGGGGAGGAAGACCAACAGTCAACAAAAAGTTTTAAAAAGGGGGGGACATCCCCTATAAAACATGCACATAATTTTTCACTCACCTTATATCTCCTAACTTATATCCCCTTACTCTGTAAATATATCCAGTGTCTCACTGGATTCTGAGAGATAATGTCAGTTCTTAAAGGAATAGTTCACTGAAAAAGTAAACTATTCCTTTAATGCATTGATTGAAGAACGGGTCTTTAATTAATTGCACAGAAGCCTGGAAGGAAGATGAGTATATTTACTTTTCTTGCAATCCACTGCCAGGTGAAGTGACAGGTCCATAGTTGGGATGTGTAATGTCAGTGGGAAAAAAGGGATTACTTTATATTGGTGGCAGGGATCAGAATGTAAATACTACAGTTGTACAGTGTAAAAAAATTTAGTTTGTTTCTGCAAACAGCAGGTATCTCACCTCTCCCGGATTCTGGGGTGGTGTTTGCATTCACACAAGACAACCCTAAACTCTTCTCTTTCACCGGAATGCCCCCTTTTTGTTTGTCATGCCCAGAGAATGCCTCCATAACGCCCCTAATCCTGCCTCTGGCCAAACTCCAATAATGATTCTGCACATGCCCCGCCATGCAGCCTCGCCCTACCCAGATACCACAGTTGGAAGGGTGGGATGTCTTTAATCTTAAAAAGTGTCCTTTTAAAATTGAGAGTTTTATAAGATAGATTTAAGACAACTTGATGGGTTTTATTGGATATATTTAAGCTAGCATTACTACATAAAGGTCTAAGTTATTGCAGAAATTGATTCTCTTTTGGTGCTAGGGTAAAATAAGATAAGTGGGTTGCAATAGATGAGTATGCTATATTTCTTTAATCAAACTTGACAAGAATGTTAGTATATATAGTTGTATAAAATGTATAAACCCTGGCTAGTTTCTCTACCCAGTGATACCCAGATTTTTCTCAATGTTGTAGGGATGGCTTCTTCCAAGTATAAAATATTTTTTTTAATTACCGTATATACTCGAGTATAAACCGAGTTTTTCAGGCTGAAAAATCAGCCTGAAAACTCGGACTCGATTTATACTCGAGTCACTCACCATTGAAGATCAGCGTCCTCTCCATTCCGGCAGCAGCGTCCTCTCCATTCTGGCAGCCGCACGATCAGTCCATGTACTGGTCACTAATTGGCGCCGGGCTTGGCGACAATTAGTGACGTCAGCCGGCGCGCCAGTACATGGACTGATCGTGCGGCTGCCGGAATGTAGAGGACGCTGCTGCCGGAATGGAGAGGACGCTGCTGCCGGAATGGAGAGGAACTTACCAGCACACAGTCCCAGGAAGCCCTTGGATGGAGGAGAACCCACAGATCCTGGATGAAGAGAGCCCACAGGTACAAACTTAACTGGGTTGGAGGATGAGGGTGGCATTCAAGATGTTTTGGAAACTACAACTCCCAGCATGCTTTATTAGCGGGGAGTTGTAGTTTCCAAACATCTTGAATGCCAAGTGAGGGTGGCATTCAAGATGTTTGGAAACTACAACTCCCACCTAATAAAGCATGCTGGGAGTTGTAGTTTCCAAACATCTTGAATGCCAAGTTTCTACCCTTGGTTTATACTCGAGTCAACAACTTTTATTAGATTTTTTAGGTGAAATTGGGTGCCTCGGTTTATACTCGGGTCGGTTTATACTCAAGTATATACGGTATACCATATATTTTATTTACTTGAACTAGTTTAAGCACAGCATTTTTAGGAGATTATATTACATATATTCAAATGATTCTGTTTACATTCTATTTGCAAAAACAAACAAACAAAAAAAACCCAAAACGATTTAACATGTTACTTTAGCCTTATAGATCCTTTTCTAAATCATGGTTTAATTTTTTTTTACGTTTTTGTTTTCTGAAGATAAAATCTGACAGCATACATTTTTTTTTTACAGTTTTTTGCTGATGCTGAACATATGGATGAATGTCACTTGTTTGAGAATGGTTTCCGAACACCCCACAAACAAGAGTCTCATACGCTAGAAGCAGTGAAGCTTGTTGAGTTCCAGCTAAAGCACACACTATGCAAGCTCATTACTCATCTATTTGGTGAAGGTATGGCAGTAGCTATGTTCATGTGTGTTGTGAACCTCTATTTAGTAAAGGTATGTAACTTATACGTTAAAATAGTGCATACACAAAAGTATGTAAAAAAGTATATAGTACATGTGCATAGCTGTGCCTGATATATACACACTCCATAGCAAACAGCATGCACTTCCCTTATTTATTGGGAGATTTTAGAAGGCTATAGTTGTCCTTTTTATTATTATTATTGTGAATATATGTAGTGCCAACATACAATTACATGTTTACATTCACATCAGGCCCTGCCCGAAGAGCTTACAATCTAAACACATTTATGTGACACATACAAACTGTCAGTATGTCTTTTTGATTGTGGGGAAAATCAGAGTGCCAGTAGGAATCCCATGCAAGCTGGGAAGAACATGCAAACTCCTTGCAGATGTGTCCAAGGGTGGATTCCGTGCTAGCCACTAAGTCACTGTGCTGCCCGTACTTATACTTAGAACTGTGTATAAGCATAGCAGCCAAATTTCACTTTTTCAAATAAAATTGATTTTAAAGTGTGTCTCCATTGAAAAAATAATGTTTGTTCATTTAGTTTTATTGAAGAACAGGAATTAAAGGAGCTGTGTCTTACCTCCTGTTCTTAAATAAAACGATCAGGAGCCAGGAGAGAAGATAAGCTACTTACCCATTTGCTCGTTCCCCTGCCATGTAGTCTGACAGGTCCCGGCAATGCACATAGAAGACAGAGTCCATCGGGACCTGTCAGAGGACGCAGCGGAGGAGTGAACGACACAGCTCCTTTACCACCTGTTCTTCAATAAAAATGAATTTCCAAATTTTGTTAATACCAGTGGAGACACACTTTAAGTTAAAAGGTCATTCTAGACCACATTTTTTCATAACCTAAAGCCCAGAAACTAATGATTAAAGGATGTATCACCTGCATTTCTAAGCTATTGCTAACTAGAGCTCCCTCTGCTGACCGCCATCCGCAATTTTCTCAGCCAATCACAGATGCAGCTGCCTGTCCGGCCCCTTTTGCTGTTCCATGCACGGAAGCAGCAGACGAGGCTGTGACCGAGGGAACGATGTTGGGTAAATACATTTAGGGACTGATTTAGTTTTTTTTTAACATAACATTTAGGGTTGGGGGGGGGGGGTTAGCCTTATTGGTTTTGGGGTAAAGTATTCAAACCAAATGTACTTACCAGCCCTGTTCCCTCGACTGCATTCTGCTGCTTTTTTCTATGCGTGAAAGCAACAGAAGGAGCTGGACCGGGATCCGCCTCAGTGATTGGCTTAGACTCTTTGAGCAATGTAATATTGATTACCACTGCATCTTACTTGACCATGCTCTGGCATTGCAATAATCACTTTGCATGGTTACTACTTCCATTTTTTGGGGGGTGCAGAAAACTGTGCAGGCCCCACTAAAGAAGTGGAAAAACCACTTGTTTTCTTATTTGGGCAAGTGGATTTTAAAACATCTCCTTCATAATATGACATAAATTTATTGGTTAGGTGAGTTTTGACCTGTAAGCCATGATCTTGACTAGTGTCTCCAAAACCAGAAAAAATCATATTAATGCTATTCATTACCATCTTTATGATTGCTCATGGGATATATTTCTTCCCTAAAGATTTGCCTCAGGGATTGAAGAAATAGACTTTAATGTAGAGAAGGATTTTTCCTATTTTAGCATTAGCTCCTTTGACCTTCAGTAAATCGCTTTTGCTGCTTGTGCCTTAAGCAACAAAAAAATAGGTTTATGCATTTTCACTTAGATACTACATCAGAAAGACTAGTTCTGCTATTATTATTTCTCATTAAATATTTATAAATTAATCCTTGCAACAAGTGCAAAATTGTTGTTACTATGAAACATTTTATCAGTATAAATGTATTTTATGTGTGTATTTCTGCTGTTGCTGATTGGAGAATCTCCAATTGAAGTAGAAGACAGCATATTAAACTGGTGTTTTATTTTTTTAAGTTCACAGTGTTTATCAAAGGGTATCTTTACCTCTTTTTACAAAATTTTGTAGGGGACCCTCTCCTACCCCCAACCGCTATATTAGTTTGTAAAAAAAATAACCCTTCTTATACAGCCTTGTTCCCCCGGCATTTAGACCCGGCCCTCTGCTTGCATGAAACTGCAAGCAGGGGGCTGGACCGGCAGCCGCGTCCATGATTGGCTGAGAGGCAGTCAATCACAGACCTGGCTGCTGGCAGTACAGAACACCGGGGGAAACGCAGCTGTGTAAGTAAAGTTCAGGTTCATTTTTTTTTATAAACTAATATAGCGGTTGGGGGTGGGACAGGGTCCCCTACACTACAGAAAAGGGATTTTACACTAGGACACCATGGAGCAAACAGGAATCGGTCGGGAGGGGGGGAAAGGGCTGCACTGAGCAAGCCAGAAACCTCTCTCAGGACACCTAAAATGTGTAAACGTTTTCCCTCCAGCCAGGCTCCTACTCTTTACATTATAGGACTTTGGGCAGACATTACAGGAGAACCATTTGGAGCAGAGAGGTAAGGTAAGGATTTTTAAGCACTACACAGTGGGGCCAGCAGTGGGGGAGAATTTAGTTTTAGGGGTGGACATACCCTTTAATACATCAGATAAGACAACGCTTAGGTACCTTCCTCTGTCCCTTTATCAAGCCAAATAAAGCTACCGAAACATTGCATTATCTGATCTTTATCTTATAAAGGTACCGAAACGTTGCCTTATCTGATGTATTAATAATCACTTAAATTTACAAGTCCTGAGAGTGCACTGGATCATTTACCAATATATATATAACATGGTGGATCAAAGAATTGGGATCCCAATGGGTTAAATAAGGATTATAATCTGTATTTATTCCTGTGAATTCTTTTCTGATACATTCTTTTTTGATATATTCCACTTGTATGATGTATTCTATTCTCTCCCACTAGGGGGCTGTACTCTGTATACCTAACACTTAAAATTTCTCTGAACTTGGGACTCCTCACTAGGGTTAATATGGTAGAAGTGTAACTAAGGACATTGGGTCACTTTCTGTTGTAATGATATATAATGTGCATAGGAGTTCATTGTGAATATGCAGTCACATGTTACTTGAGAAAGGGCGCTGCGATGCCCGAAACGCCGTTTGTTGTTTACATGTGATGATTTGCACAAAATAAATATAAGCTTTTTATAATGGAGGAGTGCTGCTTCGTGAGAGTTTGTTACTGTATGTGAACAGAAAGATTGAGCCTGTATTGGAGCCTGCATCCATACATCCTTTATTAGAATCAAAGTGCCACCGACGTGATCTTTTCTATTATATATATATATCTTTTATGTACACAGGATTCCAAAATGCTTTGCATATAACAAATGAGGCCTTACCAGCACTGTTACGCTGATATAGCTTATACTTAAGATACGCTCTGCAAATTCCAGACTGACTCATGTGTTTCCGGCAGCACCCGAGTAGGCGTGCATGTCGTGTGTGGTAACTGCATTCAGAGGTTGAGATGAGCATCTGAACTTGGCAGCGTTTGTTCCTCAGCGGATCCTAGGTTATACATATTTGGCGTCCATGAGTAATGGGAGACTGAATAAAGTGATATTTCTGCGTTAATACTGTCACCTTTGTAACTGATATTTATGATATCATACTTTTTATGGTTCGTAATTAAGTGGCAAGTTTAGATATCTGTATTATTTTAGAAATATATGTTTACTATTGGGTTTTATCCATTATAATCCAGAGGATGATAACAGGTGTCTATTTTTATTTATCCCAATATGTGACTCTGGTTAAGAATACAATTATATTGAATGGTCATTATATCTATTTGTACTTGTGAATGTAATAAATGTGTTAATATATTCAATCCTCTCTGATCATGGGATTCTGGTCCCTAGAATTAAGCCCCCCATACACAGGATTTCAAGTGATCTGATTGAATTTATCGAATTGCTTGAAAAGTTGAAAACCTTTTCAGTTTTTACAATCGACAATGTTGAACGGTTTATCGGAAAAACACGTATCGGGCTGGACGAAATTTTTTTTCCTTCTGACCCTATATTCAGTCCCCATCTCTCCTCAGATTTCAAATGAGATTCTAACGAAAGATCGGAGCCTCAAAGTGGGAGGCTTTGAGCGGTTCATTTCTGGAATGCACATCACTGAATATGCTCTCTCTCATATATCCCACAGTCTAGGCTCTCTGTCATGTATCCCACAGAATAGGCTATCTCTCATGTATCCCACAGAATAGTCTCTCTCATGTATCCCACAGAATAGGCTTTCTCTCATGTATCCCACAGAATATGCTCTCTCTCATGTATCCCAGAGACTAGGCTCTCTCTCATGTATCCCAAAGAATAGTCTCTCTTTCATGTATCCCACAGAATAGGCTCTCTCTCATTCTCTCATGTAGCCCACAGAATAGGCTCTCTCTCATGTATCCCACAGAATAGGCTTTCTTTCATGTATCCCACAGAATAGGCGCTCTCTCATGTATCCCACAGAATAGGCTCTCTCTCATGTATCCCAAAGAATAGACTGTCTCATGTATCCCACAGAATAGGCTCTCTCTCATGTATCCCACAGAATAGGCTCTCTCTCATGTATTCCATAGTCACTGGCTCTCAGTATTTCAGCAGGTGGGATCATAAATCAAATTGTTAGAGGCAACAAGTATGGGAGGCCATAAGTTAAGGGAGAGTGACACAGGAGTGCTACTCACAACATGGCGATAAAATATTTAATTGGATCATTTTTAATTTACATTGCCAGAGGGTTTAGAATATTAATTTGTCATGTGACAACAACAATTCAAACTATAACTACAAAGTCCTTTGACTAGTATAACTGTATTGAATAAACATGTTAATAATATTTCGCTCTCATTTACAGAAAATAATTACACTGTTTTCATTGTTATTGCACATCATGCTGCTTAATTTTTAGGTGACTGGATCTGACTTATGATTATTTTAAAATAAATAACTGTCTGATCTTTACCAAAACATATTTAAACCTTACGTTGCCTATAAGCATTTTTGTTCATGCATATACTGACTTACAGTATACCGTATATACTCGAGTATAAGCCGACCCGAGTATAAGCCGAGGTACCCCTTTTACCTAAAAAAGTAGGAAAAATTGAGTGACTCGAGTATAAGCCGAGGTTAGGAAATATGACCATATAGATGTTTGAAAACTACAACTCCCAGCAACTAAAGCATGCTGGGAGTTGTAGTTTCCAAAACATCTGTATGTTTGGAAACTACAACTACAGTAAAAGCACAGTATTTGTCTAAATCTAAGCCCTATTTCTTTACTTTTACTGCTCTCAGAATTGATAGTGCTACAGCCCTTTGTATTTTCTCGTTTCTGTAGTCACTGCCTACTGACCTGGTCTAACCACCAAGCAGCAAATAGGAGAGTGAGGACCCGGGCTCAGGACATGGTCTTCCTTGATTCCAGCAAAGCTCCTGTTGCTTAACTCCAAATCCAGCTGCCGCACGCTTGGTACCGGTAAGTCCTGTGGATTGGCCGGCTGACGTCACTACTCGGCGCCTCTTACAGCCCGGCACCGAGTAGTGACGTCAGATGGCAAACCCACAGGACTTACCCAGCATGCGGCAGCCGGATTTGGAGTTAAGCAACATCGATCGGGGTAAGGAAGGTCCTTGACTCGAGTATAAGCCGAGGTAAGGTTTTTAGGTTTATTTTAAAACCTAAAAACCTCGGCTTATACTCGAGTATATACGGTAATCCATAGAATTAGATATTGATAATCTGTTGTAATTTTTTTGTCTAGAATTCTTAATTTTAAACCTGAGAATAGAGAGGCATCATAACTTGCGTGATTTTCTTTCTAGGTCTGGAAATTAGATGGGTTGACTGCTACTTCCCATTTACTCATCCTTCTTTTGAGATGGAGATAAAATTTCAGGGAGAGTGGATGGAAGTGCTTGGGTGTGGTGTAATGGAGCAGCAGTTGGTGAATTCAGGTAAGAAACTACCGTAACTTAAGAACTTAAAAAAATAACTTGTTCTTATGAAAGAATGGGGATTACAAACCATGTTATTGGACTGGAATATATTTATTAACAACATAGCACTTAAATGCGCTATAAAGTAAAACTGAAGTCTTCTTTAATTGTTAACTTAAAATAATAAGTTAACTGTTATATATAATAATAATTAAAACTTAAATTATTATTAGACTCTGAAAGGAATACCTTCGAAATAATTCTTTATTTTTAGAAAAATGCATAGAAAACAGGACTATCTTTTTATTGACGGGACAATGAATTATACAGCAGGAAAGGTGAAATTTTATTTGCTGTGGAGAATGTAGATAATCTTAATCACATGCTAATGCATTACAATGTAGGTGACCACAATGTATGTGATGCGATCCATTTTGGAGGGCATGTAATCACCTTTTTGCAAATTGCATGCGCTCCAAATAAGGAATGTTATTGCAGTGCAAATGGACGATATTGTGATTGTGCTTTTCACATGCATAACTGTCAGTTATTGTGTGGCTGCAGCCTGACTGAGCTGAAATCCACCTAAAGGCTAAACTAAATTTAACAAGACTGGCAGTAAATACCTAAAAAATAGAAAATGAATATTTGTGATTGTAGAGCTCAATGTTTTGGATCTAAAAAACAAAAAGATGAATTCTGTGGAGCTTAAGGGAATAATTCAGAAACATAGATTTGGACATTGCCTCTGAACTTGGGTTGTAGACATAGATGCAGATGTAGCAGAAACACACACGTTTAAAATAAATACCTTACTTTGCTTCATTTCAGGTTTTTTCTTTCTATTATTAAAATCTTTTCACTTGTTAAAACTTGGTTTTATTACCAGTGAAAGTTGCGGTACGTGGTAAGATTGGCACAGCTGCTTTGTGGGCACAATTTAAAGTTTAACATATTTATGTATATTTAATTTAAATATATGTTGTGGGCTTTTAATTAGCATAACAAATGATATTATGAGCAATGGAAAATACATATGAATGCACAACTGGCTTTGATTACTAGGTTGATTTGAATGTAACAGATGGTTCTTTCACATGATTTTCTTATTATCCCCATATGTTACCAAACTTTTTTTTGAATGTAGTGTTTACTACTGAATTTTTTTTTTTATGTTAACAGACTTTAAAGTTCATAGATATACCGTTACTAAGCAAAATGTCTTTTGGTTAATTTTGTTGCTGCAAGTGTTCCTCTTGACTTTTACATATAAAACAAATGGACACAGAGTACCGGTAAATGACATTCCACCTGCGTTGATGCCCTTTCAGAAAACCATCTGAAATTTAAAATACAAAGTAACATAATTGTGTAAGTGTACCAGTAAGGCAGGTGGCATAAATTATAAAATAAATGGGTTGGTGTAAATTTTACATTTCTTTAATCTAAATTTCCAAATGTATGAACACCTATCATTTTTTTAAACCACCAGCAGCCTGCATTGAGTGTTTAACCAAAATATGGATATAAAAATCTTATTAAGATTTCTAAATAATCGCTATTAGTTACTTTCCCCGTAATTTTAGCCTATAACCTGCTAACCAAAATACTGTAACTAATCAAAATTATATATCCCTTTTTGTAAAGTAAATTCTTTAATTTACCTTACTTTACCTTTACCTTTCTCAGTGGGACAGGCATGCTCATTATGCTTGTCCAGTGAGTCAGGAGCTGTTGAATTAGTTACACCATATTTCCCTGTACTAACGGGGAAAAGGCTTAAAGTAAAACTGAAAGTGACTTAGTATAGGTGGTTGAATAAAGATACAATTCAATTTATTTAAACCTAGTAAACCTAGCCTACCCATGACACATGCCTTAAAGTTAATCCAAAGGAAGCCACAAAAAAAATTGTCTGAGAGGGGAGGGGGAGATCAGTGAAGTAACTAGGAATCACTATGCCCTCCTGCAAAACTATGATTGGGCCCCTAATCGTGCTTCATGCACAGTGGTTTTCTGGGAGGAGGCTATATCTGTCATAGGAAAAATAAGATTATGGGGCCCCCTTGCAGTTGCTCCCCTGGTAGTAATGCCCCTGGGGGGATTCTTCCTGACAATGGCAACCAGAAATGATATATGGATTAAAACTAGTAACTTTCATTATTTTTTTTATTTTAAAGGATATGTACAACTTAAAAAAACCATTAGTTTGGTGGCCAGTTTTGGCTTTTTTTTTTGTTCAATACATCTTTATTGGTTTTAATTAATAAACATAGAAATTATACAGCTTGCATATATGTATTTTTTTTTAAATAATTGTAGCTGTCCATGCATACTTCATTTAACCTTAGCCAGAAAAACAATAAATAAAAAAAAAAAACCTATAAATATGTAAAATAAAACATAACCCAACTGTATCATCTTTATGCATTCTTTATATTAAGGTTTCACATAATTCTACCTTGTAATCCAGTATTTTGGGGTCCCGGGTCCTCGTGGGTGTGTCTTCTGGGATCAATGCTTGGTCCCATTTTGTGCGTTCGGGTCCATCTTGATTAGCCATATATCCCAGGTTTTGGTCCATGTTTTTATAGTGTTATTTAACATATGTGTAAGATATTCACTATGGTGTATCCACCATATCTTTTCCATCAATGCTTCTTTAGGGGGACATGGCTGCTTCCAGTTGAGCGCCAGGAGGGATCTAGCTGCTGAGCAAATATGCATTATTAGCCTCGGTGCTGCTTTATTTCAATTCTCTACTGGAAGGTTGAAAAGTGCTGTGTATGGTGAGAGATTGATCTTTTTGGAGAATATTTCTGAAATCAAAGATTCACAGGACCTCCACATCTTCTATACTTCTCTGCAGGACCACCAGCAGTGTAGCTGATTGGCAGGGGCTCCGCAGTTCCTAAAGCAATTCACAGATATCGAGGGGTTGAGTTTATTCAGAAGTGTAGGTGTAATATACAAATCATATAAAATTTTATATGATTTTTCTTTTGATTCTATGCTGGCGGAGCATTTAGCTGACTGTGAGAATATACTTTGCCTTTGGTCCTCCTGTAGCTGTTCCCCTAGTCTGTTCTCCCATTTTATCATGGGTTTAATTTTAAAGAGCATGTCCACCCTAAATTTAAATTTTTGCTGTGCTATTCCCCATGGGCTCCCAGCCCCAACCGCATTTTTTTTTTTTTTTTTAAGCCCCCCAAACTCTACTTACCTCCCCTTTCTCCTCCGACGCGCTCCCGGCCCTCTGCTTGCGAGAATGCAAGCAAGGGGCGGGACCGGCAGCCGCGTCTGTGATTGGCTGAGCGGCAGCCAATCACGGACGCGGCTGCCGGCAGCTCACTCCAGCGTAGGAAAGCAGAGAGGTAAGTTAAAGTTTGGGGAGCTTTATAAAAATAAAAATCATGCGGTTGGGGCTGGGGACATGGGGGAAGGCTGCCATGAAGGGGATTTATGCTAGGGGGAGGGATAGCAGAACGGGAGGGAGAGGGAGGGAGAGGGAGGGGGAGGGAGGGGGGAGAAGGGCTGCAGTACGCATGGCAATGATCCCGGAGGCCAGGTACAGCAGTGTCCTATATGGACCTGCTAGCCTCCTGGTGGTCATTTTTTGGAACTTTGGGGGGGGACTACAGAGAACCCTATGGAGCTGGATGTGAGGTAAGATTAAACTACACTACATGGTGGGGCCAGTAGTTGGGGGGATTATAGTTGGGGGTGGACATGCCCTTTAAGGGATTGGGGTTCGTGCCATAGTATATCGTTTAATTTGGTTATTGTCCCTTTATGTGAAGATGATGATATACACAGCGATTCGAATTTAGATGGTGAGGAGAGATTACGTATTTTGTTTTGGATGAAGTGTGATATTTGAGTAAATCCTGATAGAAGGCCAACGTTCTCTATAGTTTTGTATAAACATGGTAACGATATTAGAGACTGTGTTAAACTGAGTAAAGTATTGTCTGCGAACAATGAAATTTTAGATTCCATATTTCCCACCTTTATACCATGTATGTCTAGGGAGGAACTTATTGATTCTGGTAGGGGCTCCATACATAGGGCAAACAGGAGTGGGGACATTGGGCATCCCTATCTTCTTCCATTTTTGATATGTATTTGTTTTGAGGTGATCCGCATATTGCGCACTCTAGCTGTTGGGTTAGTGTAGAGGCTGAGGGTTGCGGTTGTGTACTTTTGTCGGAAGCCAAATTTATCCAAAATCTGTTTCAGATATTACCATCAACTCTATCGAAAGCCCTCTCCACATCCAAAGACAAAAATATTATAAAACAAACACAGCATAGAAGCCAAGATAACCCACTACACTCCCATTAAGGAGGCACTCAAAGTAGCATAAAAGCGGGGAAATAAATAGTCTACAAACCAATGTGTTATGCAGACATAAATAGAACTCAGAAAGGTTCCACCTTAAAACACCATAATAACAAAAAACATAATACAAATACACAACATAATATCAAAGAATCTATATGAAAGTATCCTCCATATCTTACATCAATTAACTGGGCGGCCCCAGTATAATCAGAGCCAGTAATTAGAAACAGACAGGTTAGTAAATCAGTAAATAGCATGTGGAGCCTAATATTAGATGATAGGTAAATGCCCTTCCGCGCAACCCGCTTCCATCTGGGTCGGGGTAAGCACACCCTCTACATCATTCATATATAGATAGGCTTTCCATAGCTCTAAAGAAAGCAGATTAGGCACAAACAGGCAACAGGTTAATAAGCAGTCAGCGGCTGGCAAGATGTATTAAGGCACTGTTAGTGAAGCAGTCAGATAGACCTCCGTCAACCAAAGTACATTACTGCTCCTGTGATATGCTCAAGCAGAGTCCCTCCATCTGTAACATCATACCGGCACTGCACTGAAAGAAAAAATATTGCTTGCATCTTTTTATAGTGGGCTGTCTGTAAGAGTGTGAAGGCCTTCCCGATATTGTCGGTGGTTTGTCTGCCCGAAACAAAGCCTACTATCTAGCATTTTACAGAGTATCTTTATATCTATATTTATTAGGGAGATTGGTCTGTAGTTGGTGACCTGGGTGGTGGTTCTCTGTCTGCTTTGGGGAGAACAATAATTTGGCCATAGTTAAGAAGTGTGGGGCTAATAAAGTTTGGAAAGTTTTGTAATACATAGATGTGAAGCCATCTGGACCTGGTGATTTTCTCCCTTTAAGCTCTTTTAGTGTGTCTTTTAGTCCCGTTTTCGTAAATGAGTTTTGAAGTGATCTGAATTGGTCTGGTGTTAAGGAAGGGTAATTTGAGGTCCTGTAGATATTTTGCGTATTGAGTTGTGATTCTGGATTTGTCCGTTGTTGTGCCGTTATATAATTGTTGGTAAAATTGGGCAAATTGGGCTGTTATTTTTTGTGGATCGTATATTAGATTGCCCTTTGTATCTCTTAGGGGTAAGAATCTGTTTTCTATGAGCCGCTGATTTAATTTATTTGCTAACATGGTGTCTGGCTTTTTGCATTTGCAGTAAAACTTTTGATTAGTTAGTCGTAGAGGTTTCTCGGCTCTAGCTGTTAACAGGATGCTCAGCTCGTTTGATCTGATCTGATATGTTGTGCCGTTTGATCTGAGAATGTGTGACTCAGTATTTTTTCCCATTTATTGATATCTTGGAGTAGATTTTGTAATTTGTATTCTCTTAGTTTTTTAGATCTGGCTGCTACTTGAATCCACTTGCCCCTGATCACTGTTTTGTGAGCTGCCCACAATAAAGTTGAGGAAGTGAGAGAGGGCTCGTTGATTTCGAAGTATTACTTTATTGCTTGGTCTACCTCTTTAGCTGTGGATGGATTAGTTATGAGCGATTCATTCAAATGCCAAGTAGGGGTAGGTCTATTAGCTCTTAGATCCGATAAAGTCATTTTGACATAAGCGTGATCTGACCATGAGATCTCCAAGATACTTGTTTCTACTATCTTTGAGAGTAGTATTGGTGACACAAATATGTAATCAATTCTAGTGAAAATAGAGTGTGGGATAGAGAAGAAGGTGTATTCTTTTAGGTGTCAGTGAGATAGTCTCCATGCATCTACTATATTGCTGTTTTTAATGAAATGGAGAAGGTGTTTGTTCGAGGAGCATGAAGAGGGGGTCTTCGGCGTTTTGGATCTGTCTAGCGTTTGGCTGGTTGTCATATTGAAATCCCCTCCAACTACAAGAGGACCAAATGCGTGTAGCTTGATTTTATTGCTGAGCTCTTCGTAGAAGCATTTTTGGTTCTGGTTTGGGGCATATACACATATCAGTGTTTTACCTGTTGTGTTGATATATCTGTTAAGGATAATGTATCTCCCCTGGTTGTCCCTATAGCATGATTCCTCTACGAAAGATAAGCCCTGACGATCAAAATTTAGCTGTGAATCAGAACTCTCCCCACAGTTCGCAATCGAGAGAGCACACCGAATCCCGGCAAAGACCCCTGTCCCTGGGGCCCCCCCCAGACCGATGATAGCTAGACTGCTAAACGCGAAAGACAGGGATGGCCTGCTGAGACTGGCCCGTACAACAGGAGATCTAAAATTTGAAAACGCAATAATAAAACTGTTTCCCGATTACTCAATTGACCTCCAAAAGAGGCGAGCAAACTTCATGGATGTAAAAAAAAGACTAGCCCAAGCGGGCATCACCTACTCGATGGCCTACCCGGCCGCCTACGAGTGCAATCGGAGGGAAGAGTGAAATTCTTCGAAACACCTACTGAGGCCTGTAATTGGCTGGACTCCCGCTAGAACCGGGGGTCCCCAACACCTGCTGACCCCCCGACCCAAGGGGACATCGCTTATGCCACCCATGGAATAATACAATCTTACTGGATCCCTCCCCCTGGTGCACCAAGAGCAGACACCGGACCCTGACACCCACAATGCTTACCAAAGAGACCGGACTACTGGCCCCCGGGGCCCGGTGAGTACAGCCGGGGCAGCTGCCCCTCTCCCCCTCCCTGCTCCCTATCGTGATAGACCAAAGACGGCCACCCGGCTGTAAAAGACACTAGACTATATGGTTGCCGCCGCGCTTGGGACGCCCCCCAGTGGGCCCTCCATCTGAATTACTTGTTACCCACATAGAGGGACTAGAGGCTGGACCGTCCGCACCGGACTATAGACCACCCATAAATTAATAGACACTGCCGCGGCCCCGGACCCCCCCTTGGCTGTGGCGGAGGACATCCGGCCACATGGGGGACAGATGATAGATGCTGCTGCCCCCCCCCCCGCCTGGGACTCGGGGGACCCTCCTCTTCCCTGCCTTGGGCCCCGTGGGCCATGGTCTGACCCTTCAGGCCCCCCCTTGGTTCCGAGGGAGAGAGTGTTATGATCAAGTTATGTTTAATACCCATACTGTGAATTAATGAAAATGTAAATATGGCAGGGGAGCTAGCCGGCCGCCCGCGGTGGTCTGACCCGAGCAGATTTAGGCAGAGAGTCCCCCTGATTAAAACACGGGCCCCAAGCACAACAGACCCCTAAATGTAAGGAGGCTGGGAAATAATTACAAATACACCTGACAACCCCATCTCTGCTGGAGGCTGCTGCGGGACTGGCCGGCTGGCTGCCCCTCTTGTGGTGGGGCCGGGGGGTGGGGGGTGGGGGGACCTGGCGCTGGGGGGCGGAGGGGGGTGGCTCTGGGGGCTGCGTTTGCAGGCAGCCCACTAAAGACAGCCCACCTGCCACTGCTGAATCCACACCAAATCCGGTGACAATTGTGCTGTCTGACCAAGCGGGAAAAAATGAGAACACTACATTAATAATTGGTGAATACTGAACATTGATCTCGGGGAGCTGGGTGGGCTTGGCAAACCCTCCAGAAGATAACAATAATACAGCTAAATAACCATCAGCAAGTGGTATAAAACATCCTAAAAGCAAGCGGTGCACAGCTTTTTGTATATGCTAAATGTTTAAATCTAATATGCAGTCTAGGGACGCACAAAACCAATGCCGCTTCTGCTCTTTCTGCAGAAACTGCACTACGTGCATCCCCAATACTTAGTTCTAATACTTCTTAGAACACTGTTTTGTTCTAGTTACAGTTATTATATGTTATTATTAGAAATATCTCGGTCAATTATTTATACTGATAAAATACATCATCAAAGTTGCTATATTGTTAAAGTGTCATTGCTCAAAGTTATATACAACCACCACTGGACAAGCGCCCCTCAAGCTGGTATTTATATCCTTTCCCATACCCCGCACCACTTTGGTACTCCCAGACCTACCATACCCACCGTTAACACATGATTAAAGCAATAACATGGAATGTACGGGGTCTAAATGAACCTCAAAAAAGACTAGCTGTCTTCTCCCAGCTCCAAGCCTACCAACCTGATATAATATGTCTCCAGGAGACACACCTCATCCCCACAACCACCCAATATCTCCAAAGGCCATGGATAGGCTGGACCGCACACAGCACATACTCCTCCTACTCCAGAGGGGTCTCTGTGCTATTGCGTAAACAACTACGGTACTCCATCACCGAAGTCAAATCAGATAGAAACGGGAAATACTTATGTATTGCTCTTGACATAGAAGGTGCCCCATACGTCATAATTGGAATATACGACCCTCCCCCGGCATACCAACACCCCTTAAGAGATACCATCCCCTTTTTACTCAAATACCCCCAGGCCTCTGTATTATGCTTGGGTGACTTTAACGCCCTTATGGATCCCACCATAGACAAACTATATACATCAAAAACCGTAAACAGCCCCCCAAATCCCATCACCCCACTACAACAAATAATAACTGAACTCCAATGGGTGGATATCTGGAGACTCCGGCACCCATCCGCTAAGGAATTCACATGCCACTCCAAAACACACAATACCCTATCTCGCATCGACTATATATTTACTAATAGACGTTTAAGCCTAAAAGCTAAGGAAGCAATACATCTCCCAAGAGGTCTCTCAGATCATTCACCCATCCTACTCAAAATGCAGACACTACACCCAGAACACCTCCCCCGAGGCCCTTGGCGTATAAACCCTTTCTGGCTGACCCTATTCCCAGATCCTGACCCCACCCCCACCCAAATTCAACAATTCTTTGAAGACAACATAAACACAGTAGCTGCAGAAGTGGTATGGGACGCCTTTAAAGCAGTACTGAGAGGAAACCTACAAAACACTATATCGCACATCAAAAAATCCTCAACCCAGAATGAGCAACAACTGGCAAGGGCACTCCAGACCGCCGAAACAGCTTATACGTCAAACCCTTCTCCAAGTACCAGATCTGCCTGGCAACTAGCACAATCGCTATATGACTCTCTTCTGACAGAGAAATATGCCAGGAAATTGTTCTTCCAAAAACAAAGATACTTTGAATTCGGCCACCAGTCTGCCAGACTACTAGCCCGCCTGGCACATGGCCCCTCTGACCAAAACACCATTATGTAAATTAAAGACAACAACAACAAAATACTAACAGACACCCCTGACATCCTTAATCAGTTCACTTCATACTATACCAATCTGTATAAATCCAAACTTCCCACCCCCACCACATCCCCCCAAACACTACTAACCAACATAAACTTCCCAACACTTACACATCAAGAAGCCTCCACTCTAGAGACCGAGATAACGCTACCGGAACTACAGGCTGCAGTTGCCAACATGGCCCCCGGAAAATCCCCGGGACCGGACGGCATCCCCATAGAAATATATAAAAGATACGGTGACCACACTCTCCCACAACTATTAAACACCTTCCAAACGGCCTACCAGACGGGCTCCCTACCCTTATCTATGTGTGAAGCACATGTGGTCCTGATACCTAAGCCAGGAAAAGACCCACTAGACTGCGAGTCTTACCGTCCGATATCTCTCCTCAACAATGATTATAAAATTCTGGCAAAGGTCCTAGCAAACAGACTTCAAAAGGTCATTACTCGAATCATACACAAAGACCAGACTGGCTTCATGCCGGGAAAGTCAACCTCAATAAACATTAGAAAAACTCTCATACACACCCAGGTCGACCATGATAACTCAGGGGAGAGGGGGAGAGATGTATGCTATCTCTAGACGCCCAAAAGGCCTTTGACTCGGTGGAGTGGTCGTTCCTATGGAGCTGTATGGAGAGATTTGGCTTCGGCACCAAATTCATAAAATGGGTCCAAATCCTGTACACTAATCCCATGGCCGCCATAAGAGTCAACAGTAAAATATCCCCATTCTTCCCACTAGGTAGGGGGACTAGACAAGGCTGTCCATTGTCCCCATACTTGTTCGCACTTGCCATTGAGCCTCTTGCTATCCAGCTCCGTTCCCACCCAAGCATAGCCGGCCTATCACTAGGGCAACACACCTCTCTACTCAGTCTGTATGCAGATGATCTTGTCCTATATCTGGCAGACCCACAACTTGCTCTCCGCTCAGCATATGAGATAATCACCCAATATGGACCCATATCAGGCCTTCTCATAAACTGGAGTAAGTCCGCACTGCTCCCAATTGACAACGGAACTCATATCCCCCCATTCGTAAGAGACCTGGTACCTGTGGTGGACAATTTTAAATATCTAGGTATATACGTCACCCGCTCCCCCACAGACTTCTACAACCGAAACATCACACCCCTATTAGACATGGTAATGAACAGACTCAAAACATGGAAAACCCTACCCATTAACCTGATTGGCCGTATAACTCTAATCAAAATCATCATCCTACCTAAACTTCTCTACATCCTCCAGCACAGCATGACATATATCCCCGACTCCTTCTTCACCAGACTACAATCCTGCATGATCTCCTTCCTCTGGAACTCGGGCAGAGCAAGAGTAAAAATCACTACACTACAGAGGCCCAAAACAATGGCGGGCCTGGCGCTCCCAGATTTCCGCCTGTACTACTGGGCAGGCCAGCTTAAATACTATCAGGCATGGCTACACTCGCCACCAGCCCTCCCAGACAGAGAACCACCACAACTATATGACATGGAGGGCATGCTACATGCCTATCTCCCATCCCATCCCCTAACTTTTCTGGACTCCTGCCCCAACCCAATACCAGGAGGAGGCACCTGCCTCCATAACCAACAATTTAAAGTCTGGAAGAGGGTCCAGAGACACCTAAACTGGGAGGGAATATCACACGACACGCAACTCTGGCATAACCCCAGATTCCCCAACCTAGCCGCATTCCCAGTACCCAACACTTTCGAACGGCTAGGTATATACTCCTTCTCACAAATTATAGAAAATGACCAGCTACTCCCCTTCGCTACATTCAAACAAAGATTCCAAACAACAGACCAGTTTATGTTCAGATATCTCCAATTGAGATACTGCTTAATGTCTGAGTTCCAGGGATCCCGTATCACACTACAATCCCACCCAATCATTGAGCTAACGAAACAGCAAGATGGGAAATGTAGTGTATCCAAATTCTACTCCTGTTTGATACATGCTAAACTCAACACAGGAACTGTAAATATTTTGCAGAAATGGAAAAGATATATTCCTGAGCTGGAGGACTCAGACTTGTGCGAAGTAGCGGAATCACACTTACATGTCTCTCCAGCAGCAGCGAATAAGCTGATGCAGTTCTATATCCTGCACCAGGTGTATATTACCCCTCTAAGGAAATCCCACATGTCACCTACCTTTAAACCATCCTGTCCCAAATGTAATATGGAACCCGCCGATTTCTGGCATCTGATCTGGTTATGCCCACGGGTATACCGTTTCTGGGCCAAAGTTACACACTATCTCTCTGGCGTTATACATATTGCAGTTGAAACGGAGCCCAAATTATGTCTGCTGGGAATCCCCGCAGAAGACTCCTGGGACAGGTACCACCTGTCATTGCTCCGAGAAACCCTTTATTATGCCAGGAGAACTATAATCATGGCATGGATGGCACCCGAATCACCCAAGTTGGCCGTCTGGAGAGCCTTCATAAATAATATGCTGCCCAAACTGAGAACCATATACCATAATAGAGGAAATACCAAAAAAATGATAGAATCTGGGCCCCATGGTACGAAGCTATAGACCCAGGTGCGGGGTGAGACGGTGGAATTTACGGGGGGAGATGGGAGAGAGATGAGGCACTAAACCCAACATACATATACTATGTACTACGTAGAAGGGATGAACCAAACAGGAGGCACTACTATATTATAAGATGTTATAACCTGATATAACCTGTATTAACTGTATTTACTAAAATGACACCGACACAATTGTTATGTTGTTATGTTTTGTTTTGTTTATTTCTTTAATAAACAGTTAAAAAAAAAAAAAAAAAAAAAAAGATCAGAAAAAGGAATAAGCATTATCTGTCGCGCTGTGCTCTTTCTGTGCAGATAAACCCAATCCTGCAGTTAGCTGCTGTCTGTGGTACTTAAGTCCCAATGTAGCACTGTTCCTAAAGAAAGCAATTACAATGCCCCCCCCCCACACACACACACACCTTACAGCTAGAAGACAATCTTACTTGATTCAAGCAGTTATTAACAGATCCCAGTGCTGCTTACCTTCCATTAGCAAAGCAGTTTTACTTTCACACAAAATCATTGGGTGAATGCAACTGGCTGTAGTGGGGCACAGATCATCTCCACTGCACATGCTCCACACTTTAGCTGTGCCTCAGTTTTGGGAGGGGGTGGATACATAGAGAGGAGACATGCAAACTAACTAGGAGTGATCTGAACAGGACATGAGGAGATCTAGTGACAGGGAGCACTGAGAGCAAAAAGGGATCAAGTTTCTGACAGCGCTAAAAATATAGAAAAAGATAAAGGCAAGTAATTTTTTTTCAGTTTAGTGTCCCTTTAAAAGAATCTAAAATAGTATAATTAATATTATCATTAAATTAATGATTAATTGTGCAGTTTTAGGTAAGTTTAAAGGGCATGTCCACCCTTAAAAATAACTTTTGATATGCTGCTCCCCCATGTCTGTAGCCCCAACCGCATGATTAGTATTTTGCAAAAGCCCCCCAACTCTACTTACCTCCCCCCTTCCTCCGCTGCACTGCCGGCCCTCTGCTTGCGAGAATGCAAGCAGAGGGCGGGACCGGCAGTCGCGTCTGTGATTGGCTGAGCGGCAGCCAATCACGGACGCGGCTGCCGGTCATTCAGTGCAGCGGAGGAAAGAGGAGAGGTAAGTAAGAGTTTGGGGAGCTTTTGCAAAATACAATCATGGGTTGGGGCTACCAGATATGGGGGAGCAGCATATAAAAGGATTTTATGCTAGGGGGAGGGAGAGTAGAACGGGAGAGAAGTAGAACGGAGGAGAGGGAGGGGGGAGGGGAGAAGCATCGTACGCATGACAAATATCTACCGAGGCAGGTAGCAGGCAGAGCCCTGCTAGCCTCCGGGTGGCTGTTTTTGGGACTTTAGGGGGGGTCTACAGGAGAACCCTATGGAGCTGGGATGTGAGGTAAGATTCACTACACTACATGGTGGGGCCATTACTGGGGGGATTATAGTTTTGGGGTGGACATGCCCTTTAAGTACCTTTACATCAGCATGATTCCTTTATAATTTGAACTTGCTTTTTACTAGTTGAAATTAAGTGAATAAATAAATGAAAACTGCCAACTTGCGAAGGTGTTTACTTAAAAGTATTTCTGATGCCTAGCACCAATACATTTTTAATAGCTTTTAATGTGAATTCTCTTTTTTTCATGAGCTGTTGAGCACAATTAGGTCATGAAGCTGCATGTTTCTTCTGTAAGAATCCTTTGTTTTAAAAAAATGTTTTTAACAGCTTGCATTATAATTTTTAAACCTTGCATAAGGCTTTAGACAACTAACCATATTAGTTGTTTATTGCAACATTGGTTTGCATCATATTATTATAGGAAAAGGCCTTTTCTAAAATATTTGGTCTTTCTGTGTCATTATCCCAAACATGTCTTTGGTTGGTGTTCCCACTTGCTTTGTATTTTGTGGCCTTTAAAGTATAACTGGTGTCCAAAAATAACTTTAGGTAATTGCTACGAATTGCTTTCCTGAGTATTTTTACAATTTACTTTGATTATTTTTCTTACATAGTTTTGAAGATATTTATATTTTTATGTGTGATATGGTAGCAGCATCCCCTGCACTTCCTGCTCTAAAACCATGTGACAATCTCATTCCTGCGTCTCCTCCTCCTCCTTGTGAGCACCCATGGCCCCTACCTTTGCAGTCCCCTTGAAACCCCCTATGGCCCTGTCCACACCTGCTTCGGTCACTGTAACTCAATCTCTTTCTGTTTTTTTCTGCACTGAGCATGTGCCAACTGCAGATTAGAAGGAGGAAGTAGTATTGTGACTGTAGATTCAGAACCCCCACCCCTTATCTTTCTGATCAGTTATTTCTTCATATCTTGGGCTGTGCAGCCTGTAGAGAGGTGGTTGATGGCTTTTTATGAAGGTATGAACCTGGACTTTCATGTAAAATCAACTTGTTTGGAGACCACAGTTCCCCTTTAAAAGTAAATTACCATCTTTAAATTAAGCACATTGCTTGTATCATAGACATGCAATTGCTGCAAACTGAATATCATAGGATTTAAGCATCTTGTGGCTCTATGTATTATTCCAAATGTTATACTGAAGTCATCTAAGAATTTTTCTAGGAATAAACTATAAAAATAAATAAGGGTTCCATATGTGAACCTTTTTTAGTATGTGTTGTTAGTACAGTAGCTACTTTTTATAGACAAGTTACTCAATTTATTATTAATTTAGTTGCGTTTCTTTGGGTTAAGTTAGATTGCATACAAAGAGAAGTTTTTAATGGAGCTTGATCTACTGTATGTGTACTAAGGTCAAGCTTCTGTCCTGGGGCCACTACTATTTAATCTGTTGTGACAAGGGGAACTGTCTTGCTAACGGAGTAGTTGGAGTTGGAGTGTATATACTACCCAGGCTGCAGTTATGGCTTCACTAAGCCTCCAGGGGAAGTGAGAATGGAGTTCTGTAGTGAGGTTTTCACAAAACCCAGTTAGCACGGCCCTGGAGCCTGGCTAGGAAAAGAGTGGATGTGTTTCCTAGCCAGTTAAGTCCACAGATGGACTGTACAGCAGTCAGCCTCTGAGGGAGTGCAGCCCAGCTCTCTGGTTCTGTTTGGTTCTAAGACAAGCAGTCAAATAGGTTTTGTTTTGGTTTGGTAATTCAAGGACTGTCTGATTATATTGGAATAGACTGTTATTTTACCAGTAAAGAAACTGTGCTTGACAGAAGAGCTGGGATTTCTGTTCAGTTTCTTTAGTTTAAACTACAGGCAGGAGCCTGAATCTGTTTTAGATACATACAGGGAGATTCAATAAAAGTTCTTATCGTTTAAAATGGTGATAATTTTGCCCCAACCAATCAGAACTTATGTAAGATTTGAAAGCTAACATCTGATTGGTTGGGGCAAAATTAGCACCATTTTAAACAATAAGAACTTTTATTGAATAACCCCCAAAGTCTGTTGTCTCTTTCTTAAGGAATCGTGACACCATAGCCACAATGATCTCACACTGTATATAAATTACTTTAGAAGTGGGTATTGTGAGAAAGGTCTCTGTGTTTGCTGATGACACAAAACCATATAGCGTTTTGAAAACTGCTGCAATTGCTGCAGACAGAACTAGATAGATTGTCAAAATGGGAGGTAGAGTTGCAGAGGAGGTCCAATGCAAAATATATATGTATCAGTGTTGTTCTCCCGGGTAGCAGGTTATGTTAGGCTCTACCTTTGTTCCCCATCTCAGTTGATGGGGGCTTCATTAGTATAGAAAGACCTGTTTACGAACACATACTAGCACAATAATATATAGTAACTAGTTAATTGTTTACCCGGTATAAAAGATAAAAAGTGTATAATTTAGAATATATATCCTACATGTAGCAAGTTTTTGAGCACTTTAATATCCTTGGCTGGCCAGCCTTCAATAACAAAAAGAATATTATTGTATCGATTGAAAACAATCTTCAGTCAAGATATTGATAGCCAATGGGCACACCAGGCAGGTGTTCACCCCTTCTATCCAAAATTCCACACTTAAGATTGTATATAGAGGAACGTTTCATACTTTTTGTATTTCCAGTTTCCCTTAAATGTTTGGGTTCTGTGTAACACCAGCGCATACACAGATTGGGTTCACAAAATCTAGATCTCACATACAATATACTGTATAAACAGTTCCCGACGATCTAGTCCATAAACATAGTAACAAGGTTGAACAAATACACACGTCCATCAAGTCCAACCATTTAACCCTCATTTTGAACCCATTTTTTAAGTTTTAGAAACTTATCTAGCCCACTTTTAAAGCTATTCAATGAACTTGCCATTACCACATCTTACCCATTTTGATAATCTATCTAGGTCAGCTTGCAGCAATTGCACATCATTTGAAGTTTCCAAAGCTCTGCATACATTAATACAAGAAGCTGAAGTTGATGTGCACACTTACAGTTCTGGTAATTAACTTTCCCCCATGTATGACTTGATAGGATCACCTTTATTTTGCATCCATTACTGAACCTGATTTTGCTGTATCTATCCGGGTAGTTTGGTTAGCATGCCTCACGGCAATGCCCTCTTCTCCCGGCAATTACCAGTTTTCCGCTTCAGGATGTCTGGAACATCAAAAACATCATACAAACCAGTTTGTTTATGAAAGAGCTACCCCCCCACAACACTATGCATTTTGCCTCCGCTTCCTCAGCCCTTTGGGGTTAGCTCGTTTCCTATTTTCCTTTATGAAATATTTAAAGAAATGTAGGAAATGAGCTGACTCCATGGCCTGACGCCTGCCCATTGGCTATCAATATTTTGACTAAAGATTATTGAAGACAGGCCACCCAAGGATATTATATCTACATATACACATATAAGTGCACAACAATTGGGTATATGTAGGATATTTTTAAGTAAAAAATAGAGTACTGTGTACTTTTAATGGACTAACAGTTTTAGTAGACAAGCTTTTGAGGGACCAACCCTCTTCCTCAGGTCAGAGCAGTACTGATTGAAACAAAGGTTCAGGAGGATATTTTTAAAGGATACATTTTTTTTTTGTACACTGGGAAATTAGTTTTTTTAAATTGCCCATTAATGGAAACTATAATTATTCTCAACTATCACTGTACAATTTCTTTGTGGAACTGTCCCCTATTTCTTTAGATATCCAATCTGAAACCTCTTGCGTTTCAGCTGTCAATCAAGTGCCTTGGTATCATAAACTCTTGTGTTACAGTAGGTATAGTTTTGCTGTAGCTGGAATGGTGAAAGCTGGTAGGTGAATAAAATGCAATGATGTTTAAAGGGCTAACGCTGTGGCAAATGAATGTTTTAGGCACTGAGCAGCAGTCATTTATCAATGTGTGATTAAATATGGGGTTAATCTTTTGAAATATTCCTATGAACCTTTTGCACACTACAAATAGTTTTTCCTTTTTTTTCTTTCTTTTCCATGTGTCTCTTTTTTTCCTTCAACCTTAAATTTTATGTGAGTGTGGCATCTGAAATATGTTTTCTGGGGGACATTGTGTGTCCATAGTTCATTTTTGTCGATTGCAGTAATTTTAATGTAGGGGTTATTGCAACATAGTCACTATTAAGGGGATATTGCAGAATGTTCATATTTGGGGGCAAATTTTGTTTGAGTGTTTACCTTATAAATAATGGTGGGACATATGGTTTAAAAATAATTTAATGTCAGACAATGTTGCACCTCATTGTTAAAGTGAAAGTTAATATATACTTCAAAATGTATCATAGTAACTTACTCTTAAAGTTTTCCAAATAAAATGTGGTTTTAATCTTACTTACCTGACTACTCGCCTGTCTGGGAGCGCCGCTTGTCTATGTGTTTATATGTTAGCTGTACTGAGGACCTAGCTACGGGTCTGGGGCGGCTGTACCCGGACCACCAACAGTGCCTGGTAAGCATACAATACCTATTATTTATATTTTGTCTTGGATGCGGTTTCACTTAGAGAAAGATCCGGGGCATGAGCGCACCCGGATCTCCAACTTTTAACGGTGAGGTGTTCCGCTGTTTCCTAAACTGATTGCTCTGCCCAGCTTTTTGGGAGTAGGAACTAATCTACTATAGCGTGTTAGTGTACAACATCTTCACACATTAAATTATTTTTTTAATCCATTATGTCCATCTTTCTACATACAGAATGGCTTAACAGTTTTTTGTGGGCTAATGATGTTGGTAATGATGATGCCATTTTTCAATTATATAATTGCATTTGAAATATGAAATAGTTAATAGACAAATTCTTCACATTCTCCTTCCATAAACCTCCTTGGGTTTTTCTTTATGTAGACAGATGTATATCTAATATCACAGTGCTTGCATAGATAAATATTACAATGCCTTAGGTGGAGCAATGTGAATGTTTATTTTAAAGCATAAGGTATACATGTTTAAATAGAAATAGAAACAGCCATTAGAGGGCACTACAAGCATTTTTTTGTATATTGAGAATTTAAAATCATACTAAAGTATCTGAAAACTAGGCAATCTGCAGTGCTAATAGTCCACAGTTCTAGATGTAAATCCATTGTAGCATGCACATTAAAATCCCACTTACTCTATATTGTTATTTCTGTAAAATAGTTTGTCCCAGAAAGCCTGTAAATATATATATAAAACATTTCCTTTGTGTGTATTGTTCTGTACTTGTTTTTTCACTGTTTTATTTGTTGAAAGGAGTCTTTATTCTTGGTTTTCTAACTTACAATATTTCTTGTATGATAGAATGATAAAAAAATGCATGTATTCTGGGTTCTAGTTCTCTTAGCAATATAGTGTAATAATGAGTCTGCTTGTGAACAATGTATAACATTTTAAGTCGCACATATAGTGCTCACATTTATGTCTCTTGGAGACAGTAATTGAGGAGGCACAGACTTGCACAGCATAGGGAGAATGTTTGGGACTGAGTGTTTCCCTCGACCAAGGCCGACTCCCCTGTAGGGAAACTACTGCGGCCACCGACCGTGAGGCCAACTGGAACGTTTGGTGGTCGTGCGCTTGTTTGGGAAAGACTCTACACAAGCTTCCGATAAAGCCCTGAGACAGGTTTATCTAGCTTAAGCATGTCAAATGTAAACCTCTTTTCTGACTAATTTCTGTCTTTTAAAAAAGGTTTGTCATTACTTATCAGTTGGCTGCACAGAAGTCTCTGTAAACATGCTTAGACCATGGGAACAGGGAAGTAAAATTCAGGTCCATAAATATTTGGACAACTTTTTTTCTCATTTTGATGCTTTACATTACCACAATGAATTTTAATTAAACAACTCTGATGCTGTTGAAGCACAGATTTTCAGCTTTCAGGAACAAAATTATTTTTGTGAGGCAACTAAAGCATTTTTGTGCAATCGTTCACCCCACTGAATTAAAGCTAAAAGTCTGCACTTTAACTACATCTGAGTTGTTTCATGTAAAATTCATTGGGGTAATCTACAGAACCAAAATTAGAATAAAGTATTGGTTTAGCAGAAATATAGCTAAATGATTCACATGGCTAGGCAGTACATTTAGGCCTTTTTTTACACAACAAAAAAATAACTATTGGTATCCATGATAATGCTAAATCATTATGGGTGGAGCTGTGCACAAAAAGTTAGAAGGTGAGGTAATTTAACAGAATGTGTCTACAAACCACCAAATGTTAGTAAAGAGGAATTCACCTCCTTATGTAGACGGCAAAGGCCGCAAGTTCTAGACATGTTCTGGTCATAGGGAGCTTTAATTATCCTGACATTAATTGGTGTAGAGGAACTGCAAACGCCTTAAAAGGTATTAAGTTCCTAAATTTGCAATACCAGCATTTATCTATCTATCACAAATTATAGAAGTTCCTACCAGAAAATATGCTTTGTTAGATCTAGTAATATCTACAGTAGCAACCCTGAGCTCATTATGAAGATGAAAGTAGTGGGAAGCTTATGTTGCAACAAAAGGTTACAATATATGTTGCAACACTTAGATATTTATCCTAGGATCTGATCTGGTATTAACATTACATTTTATATAGTTGACTGGTTAATATTAGAGAACTGTAATAATTTAAACAAATCTGAACTATTCTGGATTTTGAACTCTTTGAACTTTCGATAATTATCGAATTTTTCGATAATTCTAAAATTAGTAATATCCCTCGAATTTAGCGCTCCATAACCTTAGAATGCGGCTTTCGGTAACCCTCTAATTCAGCAATAACCCTAGACTCAAATGCAGCATTTGGTAATCCTTGACATTGACACTAATCCTCGACTGTGGCGTTCAATTTCAGTAACCCTCGAACATTCAATGCGGAAGCTTGATCGTGGGGAGTTCGTATTTAAACAAGTTTAAATACGAAACAAGGAGGAGCAAGTATTATATCTCTGACTGGGAGCCGATTTAAAGCTTTTCTATAAAACAATCTCAAGTTTTTGAAGGGTATTCTACAATACATAGATTTTTGCAGAGGGGTGGGCATTCCCTTTAAGGAGGAGACTGAGGAAGTGACTGGATTTTTGGCTTTAGTGAAAGATTATTACTTCACACTGGTTCTTTTATTGGGGGTGGACAAGGGCATGTCCACCCCCAAAACTATATTTTAACCCACTACTGGCCCCACTGTGTAGTGTTGAAAAACCCTTACCTTACATCCCTGTTCCAAATGGCTGCCCTGCAATGTCTGCAAAGTTTGGCATGCGCAGTCAAGCCCTCCCGTTTTTCTCTTTTTCCCCCTAACTCCAAGCCCCTTTTCTGTAGTGTAGGGCTCCCTATCCCACCCCCAACCGCTATAGTTATTTGTAAAAAAAAAAAAGATTTGAACACTACTTACTTTACTTCATTCCCCCGGTGCCCTGTAATGCCTGCAGCTGTGTCCGTAATTGGCTGCTTCTCAGCCCATCACAGCCTCAGCCCTATAACATAAGGAATAATGTATCTGATGGTGGACGTGCCCTTTAAGTAATTTGGATAAAGAAGATCTTGTTAAGCAATGCTTAAGCTATAAGGCAGGTGAATGTGTTTTAGCTAAACTTTCTAATAACTAAAGCAATTAGAAACTCTGGGAAGTACATGAAGTGGTTGCCAGAAAAGGGCATCTGTAATGAAGAACAGCTGGTGCTGTTATAAGACTGGCAACAAATTTCATTGGATATATTTTGAAGTAATATTGTAAACTTGAAAATCATACTTTCAGATACCATTTACACTGTAATTAATTTAATTGTTCTCAATTATTTGATACTAAACAGAGTAAATGCAAGCTAATGCCACAATGTCATGGATCAAGTACATTTTAGATATTTATTTGCAATATACCACCAATTAGACATTTCTGTCTCTGTTTCTAAAGGCTATCACTTTAGCTTTGTTTAATAAAAAAAAAAAAAAATCACACTGCCATATGCTAATTTGAAGACATTGGTCATCAACATTTTTGTCCCCAAGCAAATGTTTTTATGGAATGTATATAGATGCATTTTTATATGGAACAGTAAATTTAATTTTGGAGTTTAATTGCTTTTTAACCGTTAAACAACTCTATAATTTTATGATCAACGGTTCTCCTTTTTTCTCCTTATATCTGTGCCTCAATGTACATTTAAAGCTTCATAAAATGTCAACTATTTTGGGAAATAAAAAGCTTAATTTATTATATCTGTTATACTATTCATTCTGTTTGCTGGTTGGAGGAGGAGGCATTTCCCCTATACTTGTTAAAGATTATCCATCCCAGATTGCACTTTTAGTTTAAACAAATGAATTTATACCAGTTACCCTTCCATATAAATTAACTTTCATTTTTCCAAGTGTGTTTGAGTAACACACATAAATATAGTTTACAATAGTTTAACACAAACAATGGTGTCCATTAAATTGAAACAGAATCAAAGTTACTTAAAGGGTCACTGTACTCACAACTTTACATTTTCAGAAACTACAATTTGAGAAGTACAATGGTGGTACTTACATATTTATCTGTGCTTACTTTGTCATTAAATTATGAATCTTTAGAGAGTGCTCCTAATCCCCCCCCCTTACTCACTGCCTTCTAGTTGTGTCTGTGAAACTTATAAATTCTGCACAGGCTCACCATTGACACTGCTCTGCTTACACATCTCCCCCTCCCTCTCCCCTTCCTTCTTTTCTCTGCTGGATGTCTACTGGCAGGCAGCAAAATATCCTAGTAAGAGGTAAAGGATGGGAAATATTATAATTTCTGCTTCTGGAGTGACAGGTCTTTCCTTGTAAATGCTGTGATTTTAAACAGTGATTTCTCATTATCTACAGCTCAGATTTAAAATCTGAAAAAAGTTTCTAAGTAGTGGGATCTTGCTGTATCTAAAGATACATTTTTTGAAAATTTTATTTTTTTTTTTAGAATAAAGATACCCTTTAATTCATCTATACTGTGAAACACGTGGAGAATGATGGTTTGGGAAGTCATTCTACAGGGTTACTGTGGTCTACAATTCTTCCAATCAAGTTAGGGTTGTTTTGAAAAGCCTTCTGCCATACCTTCAAAATGAACCCTAAATCACATCTCTAGATCTCTAAATTTGTGTGAAGTTATTGATAGAAAGCTTCAGCCCTATTACTTCTGCTTGGAAACCTCCTGTTTTCAGCCATGTGACCAGCTTGTAATCATGTGTCCAGTCTCTGCTTGCATTAATAGCCTCACTATCTCAACTGCCAATATTTTCTACAGGTACTTCCTGTTTTCCCCAGCATTATAGGGTATTTCACAATATATAGAAAATTGGGATGTTGTACATCCATATTAAAGTGCAACTAGAGAACAAAAATATAATACATACAAAAAATAGAATTCTAGTGCACAAACAATTCTAATTGCATATTGGCTACCTCCATAAGGTTGCTACTACAAACAGTCTGCTAAACCCTGGATAAATAAAAGCAATTAGTTCAATAAGTTGGCCAAATTATTTTAAGCCCAGTCACCACGTCAAGGTTGCTTTCTTTAGCTGGGTCCTAACCTACTGGTACTTGTCTTTTTGGCTACATGAGCTGACAGATTCTCCTGTGTGGCCTGGATGCTTGAAGCTGACTCTCTAGTTTAAAGTACTTTACTCAAACGAGCATATGACCTAACTATGGGTGGAGTACAATTTCCCAGAAGGCTTGGCCAAACCTTCAATGTAACACACAATATATGGAAAATTGGGCTGTTGTACATCCATATTAAAGTGCAACTAGAGACAAAAAATATAATACATACAAAAAATAGAATTGTAGTGCACAAACAATTATAATTGCATATTGGCTACCTCCATGGAGGTAATTGTTTGTGCACTAGAATTCTATTTTTTGTATGTATTATAGGGTATTTCCTCTCCCCAAACTAAAATTTTATATGTTGCAGGAAATGGCCATAAACCTCAAACTTGCAAGGTTAGAACTCAAAGCTGTCCATAAATGTACTTACAAGACATCGTTCCCTCGCTGCCTTTTCAGTGCACAGAAGACGAGCAGAAGGGGCTCGAGCGGCATCAGCTCCTGTGATTGGCTAAGGCGTAATGTCTTGGCCAATAACAGGAGTGGATGCCGGTTGGGCCCCTCCTGCTTGACTTCCGTGCTCGGAAAAGGCACGGGAGTTAAGCAGAAGGTGTCAGAGGAGCTAAGGCTGGTATGTAGATTTGGGGGCATCTTTGGCAGCTGTAAACCTCGCGAGGTTAAAGTAACTAAACGTGTGTTTTCCACAAAAATATAGTTTGTTTATTTCAGGGGTAAATTGGTGTTTAGTTTCCAAAATAAATTGTTCCCAGGTAGAGGTGGCTGGTATTTTTTTTATTTATTTATTGCTGTAATGACACAATTTAATACTTAGGGAAAAGACTTCTAATTTCAATGTTTTTTGTATAAATGAAAGTGTGTAGTTTCCAAATGTGTTAAGGGCAAATTTTAGAAGTAAAATGGTGTTTAGCTTAAAAAAACTCCAGGGTGTTCCCTTACATACTTCTAGAACATTATTCAGTGGCGATTGTGGCTATTTCTAGCTATTTTCTGGCACCTCTGTGTACACCAATGTTTTTGAGAGGTGCTTAAGTGCTAAAAAAGTGCTAAAAAAAGAAAACATTTGCGTTTTATCTGCAAGTTCTCTGGGCAAATCTCCCATTCTAGATTTACAGTACCAGAGGCTGTGCAAATCTGGGTGAATCTCACCCGCATGTAAGTATGTAACACCAGCTATTAGCTGCTGTTAAATACTTACGCACAAGGGGCGTAACCTCTGGTAAATTGCTTTGCGACGGCCTCTGGTAAATTGCTTTGCAAGTGCCTCTTCCAGCAGCTGCCGCAAAGCAAGACTTAATGTCTCGCTAACCAATAGTAGATCGGTTAGCGCAACGTTAAGGCCTGAAAGGAGCAATGCGTGCCCGTAGCGCCTCGGTAAATTACCCTGATTGTATCCTACAATTTGTTGATTCTCCTACCATAAAACTTTAGTAAGTAGGAAAGCACTTGAGTGCTAAAAATTCCTCTGTCATTGAGCATGTACAAAGTATAATTCTTTTGGCACTGAAAGTATTAGGCTATTATTTGCAAGATGGTCTCCATATGCCTGCATGTGCCCATTGTGTGTATATTGAAATAAGCAGACATTGGGGTTGGTGATATTGCATTTGCAATGATGCAATCCTGTTCATCAGAGAATCAATAACTGCACCATCATTAAGATTGAATCTATTTACTTCTATTGCTCATTAATTTTATGCAAGTACGTATTTTTAATGCACTGTAAAACTAATTACTAGATCAGCATGTCATGCTATCTTTTTAAACTTAATGCCATTATTAACCTTCTCCTTTCCAATATTTTAGATCCAGGAACTACCTGTTAATTAATGCAATTGTGACTCAAACACCATCTGCTAATGCCAGAGAGTTTCTAAAGTCAGTCCAAGTAGATATCGGCCTCCTGCTACCATTCTCCCCCACTAAGCAGGTGGTGTTATCATTTTAGAGTCATCATTTTAGAGAGCGTGAAGGAGTGAAAGTTATAACATATATAATTAATATATCACATCTACATGTTTGCTTAGTCATGTATTGATTAAAAGGTTTAATATTAAAATCAACTCAGCTTGTTAGTATATGAGGCTAAGCACACTCTTACCTGGGAAACACCACCACAAACTATATATTTATGGAAAATACACACATGCTCAGCTACATAATGGACAGTTATTCATTTTTACATTCAGAATTCTGGACGCACTTCTATGTAGAATTTTACCCTTTTTGCTGACCACCTGGGAAAAAAGGGAAAAAATATGATTTAAAGTTAGAAATCTTGGTCAAACCACTATGAAAACTGAAAAACAATTGCTAAATAACTATCTTCAACATGTCATTAATTAAACAGTATGCCACATGCATACATGTATGTATGTATATGTTTATATAGCGCCACCTGGGGACGCAGCGCTTTACAGTATAAAATAGTCATACAAGGGGGATAAATACATAGATCAGTACATAATTATATAACTTATATAAATAGAAGTGCTAGGGCTTTGCCAGAAGAGGTAATGAGGCATAACTAGCCCTCGACAGAGCCAATGTACAAAGGCACAAAAAAAACCCCACCCAGCTCTGTATTAGAACAGTTTTCAGTTTTTCTAACTTAAAGGGAATGTCCACCCTTAAAACAACACTTAAAATGTTGATTTGTCCGTTATCTGCCCACAACCTCAATTGCTATTTTCCCCAGTTTATTATATGCATTTGACTTTGTCTCCAGAGCTCATCTTATTAGTAGTAGTCAGCATGGATTTATGAGAAATAGATCATGCCAGACAAATGTAATTGTTTTTTATGAAGAAGTGAGTAAGAAGTTAGATTCAGGCACAGCAGTGGATGTGGTATACTTGAATTTTGCGAAAGCTTTTGATACTGTGCCACATAGGCGACTAATGTATAAACTGAGGACTGTTGGCCTTGAAGAAAACATTTGTTCATGGATAGAGAACTGGTTATTGGATCGCAAACAGAGAGTGGTGGTTAATGTAGCTACATCTATGTGGGCTAAAGTTCTAAGCGGAGTGCCTCAGGGTTCTGTACTGGGGCCGCTTCTGTTTAATCTGTTTAGAAATGACTTAGAAGGGGGCATTGAGAGCAAGTTCTCAGTGTTTGCTGATGACACTAAACTATGCAGAGCTTTGGAAACTTCAAATGATGTGCAAGTGCTGCAAGCAGACCTAGATAGATTATCAAAATGGGCAGCAGAATGGCAGATGAGATTCAATGTTGATAAATGTAAGGTGATGCATTTGGGATTTAATAATCCCTGTGCCACCTACACTATAAATAACTCTGTGTTGAGTGCATCTGTAATGGAAAAAGATTTGGGGGTTCTGGTAGATAACAGACTTAGCTATAGCAAACAATGCCAGGTAGCAATGGCTAGAGCTAGCAATATATTGTCTTGTATAAAGAGGGGAATAGATTCAAGAGAGAAAAATATTATTCTCCCTCTTTACAAGGCACTGGTAAGGCCTCCCTTAAGCCTAAAAATCTCTCTTGCACAGCAAGATTAGTAAATCTAATTCTGATCCCCATCTTGCTGCACAGTACACTGCCTTCGAAAGTCTGTCTTGGAAAGTAGTGGTACCCGAGAAGAAGTAGCTGGTCCTAGTGGTGTTGTAATGTTGCAACACTGCCTTTGTTGTGGACGAAGGCAGTGTTGCTAATGCACCCTCTGAAGGAGAGCCTGTGTGGGGGCATCCTGGAAAACTGTATGATGGACTCTACTCTTCAGGATGTGGTCCAATATGCTGAGTAGTATATTTCCCAACGCTGATTAGGTGAACATGCACATAATCCCACAAACCTAGCTGAAATGAAGAAAAAAATCTAAACCCTAGCTTTTGCAATGGTCCTGGTAAAGGCAAATTCACTGCAACCATCCCAATTTTTTTGCTGTAATGTCAAGAAATCCCTACCAAATTCTATTGTGGTTCCCTATCACGACAGGATTCATGAGGTTTACATTCCGTCAAAGAACATCTGTATCGATGAGTGCCTTATACACTTCAAAGGGGCATCTACTATTCTGGCAGTATGTATATTTATTAAGCGCCACTTGGGTGCGCAGTGATGTACATGACAAAATACAGAGTATACAAACAAGGGGATAAGTGCAAGCAATTATACAGATAAATAAAAATTAAATAAAGTTTCATACATATATAAATATTTAATTATACATGAATTGGTATGTGTGGAGTGCCATTAGACATTAGGAATGAGATCCCTGCCTCGAAAAGATTACAATCTAAGTACATCCCAAGTAAGCGTTCTCGCTACGGGCTTAAATTCTATAAGTTCTGTGAAAGCAGTACCAGGTACACAAGTTATTTTATGATTCATGAGGTCAAGGACTCTCAATAATTAGACACTGTTGGTTGTCTACCAGATTTTACCGTCAATGCCAAGCTCATTACTCTACACTACTGGACACAAAGATATGCACCTTTATGTGGATAATTTTTATTCCAGTATCTTCTTATTTATAATAAATTAGAATCGAGAAGGGTTGCCCATAGCTTTACTAAACCAAATATTGAAGCGTGGAGACATATGCTCTAAGAAGCAATGGGCTCCTGGCCATAAAATTTTGCTATACTAAGACTGTATTGATGCTTACAACTATCCATCTTGAGTTAGTGGTTGTAGAGCACAGAAGTGGTGGTACTGTACACCCCCTAAAACCAAGTTACTCTGTAGCAAAGAATACAGCAAGTACATGGGTGGCTTTATCAAAACCGATCAAATCCAACATTCTCATTCTAACAGTTGCTTCAGGGGAAAGTATTTGTAATGACAAGCAGGTATGTCATCACTGCTTGCCAGTCACATAGCCTGCCCTTCATTTGGTCTCCTACACAGTTTGGTATATACTTTTTCAATTGCTGTCCATTTTCACGTTTTCTGGGGGATTGTTGTTTATAAATGAGTTCCGGTTCCCAGCTCCATTTTTTGTACCTGAACACAGAAGTGCAGGAGATCATAAATTTTATGATCTGTGGTACTTTGGTCCTCTTTTTGCCCAGATCATAAAATGTACAACTTGTATAACTTTAAAGGTTGAAACATGCAATTCCAGTATTGATAACTATACTCTCCTCCACCCGTTTTCACCGGACCTAGCTGTCAGTATTACCCAGGGTGAGGACCTAAACCGTCAGGCCCTGGGTACTAAACATTGGTGGACAGTGGGTAAGGCAAGTATAGTTGTCTTTTAAAGGAGAGCTATAGTGCTCAGTTCTTCCCTTCCCCATTTAATGTACCCATGATAAGGATCTAAAAGGCTAGATCCTCTTCCCTTTGCTCCGGCCCTGCCACCTTCACTAGGCATGCAGGCCAACCTGCAGGAAGACACTTTCTACAACAATCCCTTTCACTTTCCGAAAAAAGTGGTGAAGGGCTGTGTTTGAGGTTCTACCCAAATGTCTAAAAAAGGGTTTTAGATTCAATTTCATGTACAATATAAATTTATGTGCAGCCCCTAAGGCTGGGTACACAAGGGCAGATTTTTCGTGCCAATCGACCAATACTTCTGTTTATCAGTCGATTAGGATGAAAAATCTGTGCTGCTTTCGCCCGCCCCCGTGACTGGTGCCAGTCGCCCGTTCATCCAGATTGCCCGAACGTGTTGGTAAACCACGGCGCACAACATTTCTCTTCAAGCTGCTTAATGTTTATACAAGCTTGCCCAGCTGCAGAGGTGGCAGCATGGGAAGCAGCTATAAACCATAGGCCTTGACTGGCAGCTGCTACACCAAAGAACTAGGAAGAAGACAGAGAAGTATTGCTGTCTTGGAGTTTCAGGGGGTCCTACACCTGTATATCAATTCAGGGGCAAGCGCAGGATTTTCAAGGGGGAATTCCTGAATGGGTTACCACCGAACAACCCCAGAAGGAAGTTCATGACCAAATACATCCTTATATTCTATTATATATGCATCATATAATATTATATATTCTCTACTTGCCATAATGATCATCACAGTTAGCCAAATATCACTTTTGTTATGAAGTATCTTCATTAAGGCTGGGGGCATATGAGCTGATTTTTCATCCCAACCTGTGCATCTGTTGTTTGGTCTAAAAAATGTGAGGGGATTTCGGCGGTGGCAGCGACCAATGTTGGTAATTCAATGCAGATTGTGCAGTCCATAGGAGACATTTGCTGCGATTAACAGTGCTTTGTCCCGAGAGACTGCTCGTAGTGGCGAATAGGCGAGATGAAAAAAAGTCAGAGCTGTGACACTGACAGCGGATCTGACAGAATTTGATGGATATTGTCGGTATTGGGACCTATCGGACAAGACAAAAATTTCCATTTCCGGTTCCCTTTACTAAAGTAGGGGAAGCTGATAACATTAGATCATGTGTGGGCACATTGAACTATCATTCTGTATATGGAATATATGGAACAATCACTCCTGTGTATATATAATATATATAATGAAATGTTAATAGTCAGCTACTACCTCCAGGATTTCTTAAATCACAGTGGGGTAAGTACAATAAGTAATGTATACAAACCCAGTCTCAGCAATCACCTTAAGCAGCTGCAGGGTTAATATTGATACAATTTTGTATCAAATATGATTAGTTATGGTGCTGTCAATCACAGGGCAAACTGGATACATTTTTGAAACATCCAAATGCTGCTTCTAACGCACAGCTCAATTGACATTGTAACAATGTGTGTATCAAACTATGTAACTGTCTATGGACACCAGGAAAAGCAGATTGCACTGAGCAGACAGAAAGGATTCCAGGCACCACAAATCCCCCCCTAAACACGCCCCTGCAATTGTACTTCGTAAGTGTTCCATTATAAAGTTTCTTTCTTTGTACATAATGACATTAATATCCTTGTTTCTTTCTGTTAACATGGCAATGTATTTGCCTCATCATGCAGAATTGAACAGTTTATACATCATTTTTTAGCATTGTATAGATTCACAGAACTTTAATTAATCACACTCAGCTTTCTTTGATGTAGATACTTGACTACACAGTTTTAAATGGGCTGTAGAGTTTAACACCTGAGGAAGAGTAGATTGTGTACTAAACATTGTGTATTATCAGCACCTTGTGCACCTCAAACTAATCCTGCCTGGACGTGGCTTGATATTATATATAAAAGACTTTGTGTCAAATAGTAGAAGTATTTTTATAGGTAATCATGATTTAACATATCACTTTATGTAGGAGAAACATAGTTTTAATCATCTAATCATTGCTGGCTAATTCATTAACATCTGCCACAATATTATGCAAAAAAGGAGGAGGGGAAACAAGCAGTGTAGAAAGATGACAAAAGGAGTTAACACATGCTTAAACAGAAGGGGCAGAGGTTCCTACCCTGAATTGTTTTTCAATCATTTCCTCAGAGACAGGCCATTGTATATGTATGGGAGCCACTATATGCATAATCATGCTGAATCCTATGTAATTCTTCTGTTTACATTATTTGGCTGAAATACTTAATATGATCAAATATATTGCCTCCAAGTAAGAATTATGTATGTTTATTCAACAGCTACAATAATGTGGTTGAAATATGACCAAAGTATTTTTTCCTAATTATGTTTAGGCCATATGAGTATTGGTAGCTGGAATCTCTGACCATTGAGACACAAACTTAATAGGAACAAAATAGGAACTTTAATGCTGATCACAATATATAATATATATCCTCAGGAAAGACCACACTGGTCTGAACATGTTGTGCTGTACAGTATCTCCAATAAATCACTGTGAGCACTGCTTGTTGGCTCTTGTGTGGAAATATTTTGGTTGTCTTACAAGTTTGTAGGGATTGGTGAACCCTTAACACACAATTGAGCCTCTTTAATAAATTCAAGGACCTAATGCCAGGGTATCTGCATTTGCCTGCTGTGTGGCAAAATTGTTTACCATAAGTAGAATACAAAGGTCTGGTTAGCTTTATCACAGGGGGAAATACATTCAATTGACTATCCATTTCCATTTTTTTCAACATAAGCAATGTTGATTTTTTTTCTCCTCTTAGGGCTAGGCCACATTGCTGCGGGGTTTTTTTTGCGTTTGCGCTTGCGTTTTTTCAGATCATTGAAAACGTTCGTTTTCAGGTGCGTTGCGATTTGCGTTCCGCATTTAAAATCGCAATCGCATGCGTTTTTCAATACTTAATGAAAAAACGCAAACACAACAAAATTGCACATGAAATCGCATGCGATTCCGTGTGCGATTGCGTTTGCGTTGCAGTGTGGCCGTGCCCTTATAGTATATTATATTTTATAAGTGACTGTAGCAGAGAAGGCAAAGTTATGGAATACAACTACAGTTAAATAATAATACTGCATGATATTGAATATTTTTTGCTATCTATTTACAATAAAGATGAGTGCTTAATTTCCAGCTTGAAAAAGAAAACTCAATTTCTATATGGTATTATTCACTCGTAATTTGAGGTGATTAGACCAAAGCTTCAATCAGCAAAGGATTCCCCTAGGCAAGGTCCCTTCCCACCAGCATATATAGCAAGCCCTGTCTGACACTGAGGTGACTCTAGAATTCCACTGAGGCGACTGCAGAATGGTACAGCAGATGAGCACCAGTGGTTGCCATGGGAATCACTAATACTGCTGAATTTCAAAGAAAGGCCACTTGCAAAAGCATAGGAGTAAAACAGATTAATAAAAAGAGAAAAGCGAACAAGCAGAATACTGAAAACTTAATAAGAAATGAATCTGTAGTAGCATTTCTGACAATTGTTTGCATGCTTTTTTCTATTTAAACCATTAAACTGTTAATAAACATTAGGGCAGGCCAAGAGAGCATATGGCCATAAATACATATTAATGAAGCTGCAGAGGGGAACGTGTACGCATTAATGGCCATGGGGGTTGTATGGTGTTCCTTTATAAAGTGTGGCTTACTTCATGCCTCCAAGGGTTTAGCAAGTGTCTTGGGAATTGTTTGAAGCATATGCGCTGCTGTTAATGATTGAAAAATTACTACCTGAATTAGTCATGGATGACTGCAGGCAGGACCCCAAACACTGTGGACAATGTGATTAAATCCATGTATGTGACAATTAACTTTCTAGCAGGTTTATTCACAGAGGATGTTGTTTTATGAAAGAAGGGAGGGTCAGGTAAAATTGAAAGGATGGTGTAATGCAGCAGAATGGATATGATACAGCTGGCTCAATCAATTTTCATCTGACACTAAATTAATCACACTCATATTAAACTCATTCTAATGTGTCTTCAGCTTTTTTACTTAGATTTGGAAAGCAAAAGCATGAATCTGCAACTTAATACTTTCCTGTCTAACTAACCCTTGCACAGCCTAAGCAACCCCGTAGAGAAATTGTTTACATAGAATGTATCATTTCCTTTGCATGGACTGGCATCAATTATCCAGTAAAGCTTAAGCAGGTGTCATATATTTAGTTGTCATGTATTCCCTACTGAATCACAGTTGAGTAAGCAAGAATATATATTTGTCTGTTTAATAAAAAAAAAAAGGACATTAGTGGGCAGGAAGGTTTGGAAAGCAGAATGAGACCTTTTATGTATTTTTTTTATTGCAAAACAATTTATGAACCATATTACTATTTTCTGTTCTGTTTCTTACTAGAATAAAAAGTGAATCTTTGGGCTAGGCCACACTGATGCGATTTATCCCCCCTAATACAGCAATCGCGGCAACATATGTGATTCTGTTTGCAATAAGCAATTGCATGCAATCACCATTTTAAAGCGCAATTGCATGCAATTTCATATCTCAAATGAAGAAATCGTATGTGCAAACGTAGCGGAAATTGCACAACGGGTTTGCGGCCCTTTCAGTTGTTCTTGATAACTGGCTACATTCATTACTTTAATAAAATTTATACAATAATTACTTTTAAAGACTATATTTTCATTGTAAACAATTGTATGTATAGTTTAAAAGTTATCATATTTTACATATTTATTTTTGCATTATTCATTTTGTGATTTCCAAATCTTACAAATAAGGCCTGCCATCAACCATCCTTTTTTAGAAGCTGACTAAATATAATATATACAAACATAATATCATGTATGAAAAAATACACCAACCAGTGCTATTTAACCATATAGTTCTCCTTTAACTTTTTTTTTTTTACTATTTCTAACCCTAAGGTCTAATTTTCTCTTTAACAATATTATACTTTCCCATTATTTGCTTTTTTCCTACCAGACTTATTAGATAATATAATAACTTTTATTGTAATAGTCAAGCATCCTAGTACATTTGATATTTTCATAGAAATGGTGTGCATAAAATCATTGACAATTCCTTTATTTGTGTGATAATATCACAAAACTGCTTGTATGATCTTGTAGTAAACAGAAGTGGATCTTTGTACATGTCATTCATTTTGCTAGCTGCTTAAAGTGTGCAGTCACTAAATGATTGCCATATATCAGCTTGTCTTTGCAGTGCCCCTAGGAGAGCTTATATATATGTAATCATGTTAGATTTATATCAAATTCACATGCATATTACAAAAACCATATTGCTTAATGCTAGAATCACAGATGTGACCCATTCCCAATAGAATAACAACGCTGACACTAATTGCTGATTCAGTGACAAGGATAGCATGAGGTGATCCACAATTATTTTGCTTTCTCTGATGTACCTAAGCTGACATTAGAATGATTGGTTGTTTGGGTTTGTTTAATCAGAAAGCCCAATTGCACATTGAAAATAATTTTGGCTGAATGGGAAATAGCTGTAAAATGCTACAAACTGTTAAATGGAAATGACTGACTTGCTTGGGAAATTACGAATTGTAAGAAATTTACTTTCTGGTGGTCCTAGTGAGAGAAGATTTTTTTTGTCTAATTATAGTTTATGCGGGTGGCACTGGAACTTTTACCTGTAATAGTTTTCAGAATTTGTTGACACTACAGTGAGCAGAAATTTAAGTAGGTTGGTTTTACTGATCCCTTTCTGCTGAACAACAAAGAATTGTAAAATGCTACAAACTGTTAAATGACCTTTCCCTTACTCACAAGAATGACCGACAACCTTGGGAAACTAAGAAATTATGATACATTGATGGTAATTAGTAACCAGTTAAGAAAGCTCTGATATAATATAGGAGCGAAATGCGTCCCTTCACCTCAACCCCTCTCCTCCAGGATTACTATGTCAGGTCTAGTGTCTCTTGCTGCTACTTTTGACATTTTGACTTGCAGGGGCACTTCTAGGGTTTTTGCTGCCTGAGCCAAACTTTAGAATGGCGCCTTTGACCGTCTCTGGGCGGTGCGCATGGCTTTGTTGATGGGCGTGGCTTTGTCAATGGGCGTGGCTTTGTCAATGGGCGTGGCTAACATTTTAAGATTTTGAGCTTCCTATCACGTATGTAACAATTCCTCAGTCAGTCGATTAGCAATAATGTAAATTCCTATAAACAGGTATTACATCCCTTTCTCAAATAGCTTGTGTTGTCACTACTATATTGCTCCTTTCAGGTTTCAGCCATCACCAATATCTCCCAGCACCCCCCATGACAACAACAACATTACACGGTACACCCCTAACCCCTCCCTATAGAGAGACCCAAACCCAATATCCCAGCAGCCCCTATGACCAGCCACATATACCCCTAATAATCTCTCCCTAAGTCCCTAATCCCTATACATTCATTATTCATAGGCCCATGATAAGACCCCAGGGAGGTTATAGGCCACGCACTGAATCCAGCTGGCAGCCCCCCCCCATGATAAGACCCCAGGGAGGGAGGTACAGCCAGGCCACTGAATCCAGCCAGCCCCCCCCATGATAAGACCCAGTCCCCAGGGAGGGAGACCCCCCATGATAAGACCCCAGGGAGGTTAGGTCACATTACAGGCCATGAGGCCACTGAATCCAGCCAGCCTACTGTAAGTACTACTTACACAGTTGCAGGCAGCTTAACTCATGTGGCGTTCTGCGACAGTGCGACTGCTCGGTCTGCTCTGTTCCTTCCAAGTTTTGCAAATTGCAGTGCTGGGCTGGCCACTCTCTCACTCCACTGTCTCCACACAGACAGTAGGGAAAGTCCGGACTCCGGAACTTGCGCTGGCCTGTGTGACCTGACCTGTCCTGACCTCATCATCAAGTGCCGCCGGGTCGGGAGTGCGCTGCACTACGCGGCTGCCAGCCAGTGCAGATCACTATCAGCCACCATAGCCTCGCGCTCGCGGCTTGCGTCGCACCGCAGCGTGAGAGTTAATAAGGCCAGCAGGCAGCAGCAGTGTGTCCCAGACTCCCAGTAAATTGGAAGGTGCGCTTCCTTCCCGACCCTTCCCACAAAGATAAGTTGGCCTTCTTGCGCCGGTCGCGCATTCGCGGCGCGCCGGCGCTTGCCTTAACCGCCGCTTGCCTTAACCGCCGCCAGCGAGCGGTTATGTACAAATGAAAAAAATGGTGCTTTAGATTTTCCGCTTTTAACAGGATGCCGCCTGAGTCACATGACTCAGTGAGCCTCATTACAGATGCGGCCCTGTTGACTTTATATCTGTATATAGGATACTAACCTGCTTCTCTTGATAAACACACTGTGTTACTGCTACTCAGATACTGTCTGGAGGGTTAGAGTCTTACTCTGTTTTTATTTCCTAGATGTATCCCACTATGTTCTTAGCCTTACTCGCTACAGTGTTGCTCAGAAAAATGTTTTTCAGCCCTCTTGCTTGTGCTCAATTATAACCATTAGCTTTACCTCTTTTTAACATGCTTGGAAATGTTATCTAAACAGCTAATATGATGCAACAAGTACATCCCTGACATAAATTACAGGACCTCAAACCGCTGGCAAACTGTGACCTATAGACTGATGGACTGACTGGCATCAGTGGACCTAGTGTGAAAATAGTTTGTCTACTAACAGTGCAGGGGAAACTGGCACATTTTCCCTGTGTGCTGTGTCCTGTGTGCATGTCCACACCCTAAACTAAAACCTGCCCCACTGCTGGCTCTAATGTGTAGTGTTAAAAAATCCTTACCTTTCTTCTCTTCTCCTTATGATTGTCCTGCACAGCCTGATGAAAGTCCAGAAAAGTGAAGAATAGGAACCTGTCTGTGTGTTATCTGGTGCCTACTGCTTCCTGCTTCTCCAAGAGAAATCAGGCATGCACAGTGGAGCTCTCTCCCCCCCCCCCCCCTTCCGATTCCTCGATGTTGCATCTGCCTTTTTTACATCATACAATGTAGGGGACCCCCTCAACCCTTAAAAGATTAAAAATCAAACAAAATATATATATTATGGGGACTCCCGAACCCTAAATGGAGATACCCTTTAAAAATGGTTAAAAGCTATTTTCTACCTTCACCAACAGTGTGTTAGATGTGTAAGCAGAGCAGGGTCGATGGCGAGGCTGTGCAGAACTGTTGCAAACACTACAAGGAGGCAGTCAGTAAGGGAGGGTGGGGTCAGTTAGGAGCACTCACTAAACGATTTAATGACAAAGCAAGCACAGATAAATATGGGACTACCACCATTTTACTTCTCTCAAATTGTAGTTTCAGATAATGTAATGTTGTTTGAGTGAGTATAGTGACCCTTTAAAGCTTATACATTTTTATTATATGACAATGTACGGTAATAATATATGTTTTTCCCAAGGACATTCTGTGGGTATTTAGATGCCTTTGAAGCCATAGGTCCAGTGTTATGAAATAATGAAGGCTTCACAAAAAAAAGTAGATTATATAGCAAATATCAAATTAAATGTTTGAATTATGTCATCTGGCTGTTAAAATTGCTGTTAGTTTACACAGTTTAACATTTGTGGCTTTTCATTTTTAACACAGGTTTGGGATTTTTGTGATATCTGCCATATGAATGATTAGAAGTTTGACACATTTTTGTGTCACTAGCATTTGTCTCTGCATGTGAGATGGTGATAATATTGAATGTGTTATTTGCAAATGAGAAGAAAATACTCTTAAGTATCGGTGCAATATAGATTCTATATAAACTTTTAGTGTTTTGTTACACTTTTATATAAGCTGTGGGTGTATCGCAATCTTAGTCACCTTTGGTGATAAAAAGCAATATATTAATCAAGATTAAATCACCGGGGGAAAGCTTGTTTCCACTGTATTCTGACATTCGTTTAGGTTTAAAAAGATTTGTATTCAGAGTTTTATTGATTCTATCTTCCTAGTATACCGTGTTGTTGCCAAGCAACAAACATATTATTTGTATCACGTTTGCTTTATTTGTAATTTGTTAGGCTAAATATTTTCTGGTTATGTTAAATATATATGTATTTATTAAAAGATTATGGCTTTATGGCTTTAAAACAGACTGCCACTTCCTGACACCAAACTGTTCATTAAATTAAAGTGGAACTGGTATCTCCATATAAGTGCTCTAAAAAGAGCATACTTCTACCTTTAAAGTGACTCCAGGATCATGCTTTTTGTTGCAGATCCAAACCTACAGCAGTATAAAGGGTGGTACTTCCTGCTTAAACTGTGAGTTGGGACATCACCGGCACTATTACTCTGTCCCCTCACCACTGACTTGGACATGCCCATTTGTTTCCTACTGCTGGGTCAGAGCATCATCAACTGCATCCCCAAATTTCCTAATTGTTTTAAAGCTAGCCACAAGCCTGAAAGAAATGTTTTTTCTTTCCCTAAGGTTTCCGTAGGCAGAAGAAAGCACATAAATTGATTGCACATCTGTAACTAGATTCAGAAAATAATAATTTTTATGATAAGGCTTATAATACAGCTTATAACACATGCCTGTCACAGAGACACAGAAATAGTGCAGACTAGGCAGTGAAACTTCTATAGCTTTGGATTAACAACAGATAAATACACCATCCCAGGCTTGTTAAAAAGAGAGCTAGTTGTCTTTGAATGGACACAAAGTTCCACTTTTTAATGGTACTGTGACAAAAGCCTTACCTTTGCCGGGATCCCCCGGCGTCTCTTGGCTCCCGGTGCGAATCCACTAAAGTCATGCTCTCTTCTCGCATGAGCAAGTCCGTTCATGCTCGCGCCCGGTCTTCAGCCAATGCTGTGTGGACACGCACTGGCACTGACTCTTACCTCTTCCGCTACTCCACATTGGCTATTGGACGGAGGAGGGCTCGTTTATTCAAATAAACCTATCCCTGCACCTCACTCATTATTCTCCTCTCCCCATTGGTTCCTCTGTGTATTTAAACCCCTCAGCCTGTTCTGCTCTTCCCGATATAGCGGTTACTATAGTGCTCGTGGTGTGATTTTCTTGTGCTTTTCTGTTACCGACTCTTGCCTGCTCTTTTGACTCTGAATCGTATCTGCCTGTCCTGACCTCTGCTCGTTCCTAACTACGCTCTTGCAACCCCCTCTGTACCGGCCTGACTACTGGTTCTGACCTCTTGCTCTGTTTTGACCCTGCTCTTGCCTGCTCCTAGTCTGTACCTCGTATTTTGGTCTCCGTCCTTTGTAACTTTACTTGTGCCTTGCCTGTCAGTTTTCGCTTGGGACTTCTCGAGTATTCCCGGCCTCAGTTCTAATACCTTGCACTCTAAGTCCAGGGGGCAACCGTGTTCGGTGAGGTACATTTAGCCTCCCGGCAAACGGGGGCTTGTCTATTGATGAAGATAGTGGTTGTAGATTGGGGTATTCGGACTGAAGGAATACTAGGGAATCCGGAGCGTTACAGGTACACTGTTCACAGAATTCTTTAACTTTTTTAGTGCCATCTTCTTTGTTAAATGAGTTTAGTTGTTTTGCTTGAAAACTATGTCATCTTAGAAAATTAGATTTATAGTAAAAACACCATAGGGAATCTTTTTTTACACACTCTGGTAGTAGGCAAAGCTTACATGACATAAAAGCTCCCAAACAATGCATTTTTTAAAATGCAAAAAAATTAAAACCTCACAAAATTCTATAATTAATTATTGTTTTGCTAGTTTTTACCAAATGTAATGTTTAAACATTTATGGGGGAATTTACAGAGAACAGATAAAAGGTAGGCCACACTTCCTTTAAAATAGATACATCTTTATTGGTAGCACAAGGTAAAATCAAAGCAACAACATCATGTCCATGCCATCTGACGTGTTCCGGGCTCTGCCCTTAATCATAGATTGATACGAAGGCCATCTAGGTTTACTCCTTAAATAGCATTAATATTAACATCCCTTATATTATATAAATATATTTATATCTTCATAGGAGATTGCATTGAGTTTTTAGGAGCTACCAATGAGGTGGGGGGGATACGATATTACATATAGGAAAGGTGTATATGTATCTCACTATTACCATTTAAATGGCCAGCAATAAATGTATATAAAGTATAGCACTGATTTTTATTAGGTACAACACAAATTATACAAAAAACATAAACTTACTTACAGAGCTGAGATTCCTATTTCAAAATAGTATAGCCAAAATGGGAGCTTAAACCACACCCTTGTGTCTGCTCCATGTAAATACTGAAAGGAAGTGTAATCCAAAAAAAGTTTCTGTCTGCTACACAGGACATGATGTGCATTGTAATGGACATATACACCAAGGCTGCTTATATACAACATCCAGCCTGCAGGTGGTATCAGTGAGTAATAAGAGACAAGACATCCCTGCTCTCCATGGCTAGGAGGAAAGAAAGTGAATGTAGATAGAAGTTTGTTTGGTGTGATCCCTTGCACAGTCAGAATACAACACAATATCCTGTGTTCATCCTGTTACCACCTGTTGAGAGGACAGATCATTGGACAGGCAATTTACCTTATTGGATACAAACTCTGAGGTAACAGAAAAGTGTACACCAATTTACAAAGACACACAATATATAGGTTTGGTCAATATTTAAAGTTGTGCACCATAAGCAGGGACTACTCCATTACTGCACATGTTATGTGGGGAAACTTTTTATATTTTGTTATTAAATCATTGCAATACTTACTGTTAAATGTAATTAAAACTGGTTTATATTGTTTAAATAATGTAAGTGCACTGTCTGCTTTGTGCCAGACCACCAGTGTAACCCACTGTGTACCATGCTGCCCATAAATCATTCCATAAAGCAGTGATCTGGTACAAATTGGTGGCAGCAGTGCTGGTAATACCACTAATTCTCCCTGTTTTTTTCTGTATTTGAATTGGCAGCCTTGGTGCTCGCTTGCAAGTCCCTAGCCTTTTGCTTAGTGGTAATGCCAGGCAGGTATACCAAGGATTTAATACTGAAATAAAAAGCAGTTATCAGTTATTAAAAAGTTGTAAATCTAAAACTTGCTGTGGTAATTACTAGTAAGTATGAACATAGCAAGTTAATCTGGATCTTATATAGGGTGTCAGGTTGCCCAATGGGACTGTTTAGGTTAAACTGCACATTGTTGCAGGATTGCCTGGGTCTGTTCTCAGACCTGCAGGTTTATTACACTTAGACTATAATAGTATAGTATTTGAGGTTAAATAAGGACATACGTCCATCCAGTCCAACCCATCTAGCAATATCCTCATTTCCTGCCTAACTGTTGGCCCAGAGGAAGGCAAAAAAAAAAAGGGGAAAAAATTCCTTCCTGACTCCAAGTGGCAATTGGAAATTTCCCTGGATCAACTCTACTTTATGAATCAATACAGTAACTTGCAACATTCCTTGTTTGCAGAAACTCATCCAGCTTTTTTTTAAACTGACCAAGGAACCTGCAGCTTTACTGGAAGACAGTTCCATAGCTTTACTGTTCTCACAGTGAAAAACCCTTTCCGAACTTGAGGCCTAAACCTTTTTCTTCAAGTCTTAAGGGATGTCCACGTGTCCTCTGACTTGCTCTATTGGTGAACAATGCCCCAGATAGTTTATTGTATGGCCCATTAATGCAAGCGCCTTTTCTCCAGCGTACATAATTGTGACTTTTCCAGTCCCTCTTCATATTCAAGCTCCCCCAATCCCTTTATTAATTTAGTTGCCCTTCTCTGAACCCTTTCCATTTCAAAGATGTCCTTTGTACACTGGATTACAAAATTGCACTGCATATTCCAAAAGAGGCCTTACCAATGCTTTGTAAAGAGGGAGAATAACATTTTCCTCCCTTGAATCCGTATCTCTCTTTATACAACACAGTACCATGCTGGCTCTGGCAGTTGCTACCTTTAAGTTTGTTTTCCACTAAACCTCCAAGATCCCTTTTCAGCTTAACACAGAGCCATTTATAGTATAAGCAGCACAAAGATTTTTAAGTCCAAAATGCATCACCTTACATTTATCAACATTGAATCTCATCTACCACTTAGCAGCCCAATGTGACAATCTATCTAGATCCCCCTGCAACAATTGCACATACTCTGAAATTTTTACTGGTCGACAAAGTTTTGTGTCGTCAGCAAACACAGAAACCTTGCTGACAATACCCACTTCCAAATCATTAATAAATAGATTAAAAAGAAGCGTCTCCAACACAGAACCCTGTGGCACCCCACTTAGCACTTTAGTCCAAAATGATGAAGCCCCATTAACAACTACTCTCTGCATCCTATTCATTAACCAATTTTCTATCCATGTACAAATGTGCCTCCCCAGACCAACAGACCTTAGCATATAAATTGGTCGCCTTTGGGGTACTGTATTTGCAAAATCCAAGTATACTACATCCACTGCTATGCCAGAGTCTAAATTTCTACTTACTTCCTCATAAAAGCCAAGCAAGTTAGTTTGACAAGATCTATTCCTCCTAAATCCATGCTGGTTACTTATAATGTCAGTCCTTGAAACATACTCTAGAATATGTTCCCTTATTAAACTTTCTAGTATCTTCCCCACCACTGAAGTTAAACTTACAGGCCTGTAATTACCCGACTGTGAACGACTACCCTTTTTGAATATTGGAATAACATCAGCCTTTTTGCAATCCAGAGGCACACATCCGGACATGAGGGAATCTGCAAAAATAAGAAACAATGGCCTAGATAAAACTGAACTTAGCTCCCTAAGGACCCGAGGTTGTATTTATCCCTATTAATTAATGGTGCCACATTTTCACTCCTCATCTTCTTACTATTAATATACTTAAAATGAATGTAGGCTTAGTGATGATTTGTTCAGCTATCATAACTTCATTATTAATTTTAGCTAGTTTGATTGCTTTCTTACACTCCTTGTTACAATTTTTATAATCCCTAAAGGCCCTTTCCGTTCCCTCTGACATGCCTTTTTCTTCCTTACCATTTGCCCCTTTACATCAGAATTCAGCCACATGGGCGCGGATTTATTTATTTTTACATTTATTTCCCAAAGGTATAAATTTAGATGTGAAATGGATTAAAATCCCCTTAAACACAGTCCACATCTGTTCAGTACCTTTACCTGATAATAACTTATCCCATTCTGAAGAGCTACTTATAACCTGGGAAAATTAGCTTTCCCGAAAATTAAACGTCTTTTTAACCCAGCTCATTTTTGCTTTCGATAACACAGTCCAAACGACACTATTTCATGGTCACTATTCCCTAAGCCTCCAGCTACTTTTATATCTATAATATGCTCCACAATATTAGATTCTTTATTACCAGATCCAACAGAGTTCCTTTTCTAGTAGGAACTCATCGCCCTTTTCGTGTTGGCAGTTCCACTCCACCAATCAATGTCAGGGTAATCAAAGTCCCCTATAATGTGTACACTCCCCAAACTTGCAGCCCTTGCCAACTGCATATTAAGCTGGATCACTTCCTTTCTGCTAGCATTTGGCGGCTTATAGCAGACACCAACATTACCCCCTTTCCTGTTGCCTAATTTCACCCATATTGCCTCCTCTTTAATATCCATATCGCCAGTTATCTCTTCTTTCGAATTTGAACTTCAATTCTTTTTTAACATCAGCACATACTCCTCCCCCTTTCCTTTTTTTCTCTGTCCTGCCTAAACAAGGCGTATTCTTCTAAATTTACAGCTCAGTCGGGAAAACTGTTTAACCACTTTTCTGCTATACCTATTACATCATACTTTTCATTCAATGCCATTATCTCCAATTCACCCATTTTGTCAGCCCGGCTTCTCGCATTTGCAAACATACATTTTAGATTATGATCCTGTAATTAATTCATACACTTTAATACGCATGCCTCCCTACCCCCTATGCTAGCCCCATCAGCCACTGACCTATCTACAACCTGCTTTCCTCCTGGGCTATTTATCTCAGTGAGACTGCTAATACCCTCCCCTCGAAACCTAGTTTAAAATCTCCTCCAACCCTCTAGCCATCTTCTTCACCAAACCAGCTGCACCGCCATCAGTGAGGTGCAACCCATCCCTACTAAAGAGCCTGTAGCCGACAGCAAAGTCTGACCACTTCTATATAAACCCAAACCCTTCTTACTTACACCACCCTCTTAGCCAAGCATTAATGCTTCTAAGCAGGGGCAACAGGACATTGTGCAGGATTTCAGGTTAGACTTCTATATTTCAGATTTCGAAATATTGCGGTTTAGGCGTATTGTGAGATCATTAGTAACTTTTTTTAGACTGAGGATGATACATGATCATGTATTTCCACCAGTCTCCTTTTTAGTACAGTATAGCATTTGAGGTTGAATAAAGACACCCAGCTCCTTGCTCCAATTGGCAATCGGAAATATCCCTGGATCAACTTTATTTATCAACACCAGTAACAGTGAACATTCTTTATTTTAAGAAACTCATTTAGCTTTTTTTTAAAAAATTTATCTCGATTGTAACGAACCTGCTATCACCATGTTTAATGTAAGACAATTCCATAGTTTTACCGTTCTTACAATTAAAGGTTTGAAGACAAAACTTCTTCCAGTCTTATGGGATGTCCACCAGATGCTATCTGTTGTATTCAGTTGGATCAACTGGACTTAAAGTTTAGTTCTTGAAGACTTTTTGCTAGTCCTCCGACTGGCTTTATCAATTCAGAATGACTTGTACAAGAATCTGTGGGCAATTAAGTACCCTGGAAAGTCCCCATTAGCATATGACAGCCAGATTCTTGTACAAGTCATTCTAAACTGAGAAAGCCAGTCAGATGACTAGCAAAACGTCTTCAAGAACTAAACTTTAAGTCCAGATTATCTGACTGAATACAACAGATATACAATGGCCTTGATGAATGAGAACCTTCACAAACATCCACCAGATGTAGCACCATATAGTTCATTGTATGGTCAATTAATGTATTTATACACAGTGATCATGTCCCCACACATGCACCTTTTCTCTAAGTGTGCATAATTGTAACTTAGCCAATGTTTTTTCATATTCCAGTTCCCCCAGTCCCCTTAAAAAATTATGTTGTCCTTCCTGAACCCTTTTCATTTTTAAGAAAACCTTTTTTTTATTCAGGATTTCAAAACTGCACTGCATATTCCAAATGAGGCCCTAGGTGTTTCTGCTTATCACTGCTTGCAACATTAAGTTTATCCTTTCCTAAAGAGATTCACTTTATACAGACCCATTTATAGTATAAGCACAAAGATTTTTAAGCCCAAAATGTATCACCCTACATTAATCATCATTGACGCTGAGGCCACATTACTGTAAGTGCACGTGCTTAGTCTGCGTTGATGCCTGCTTGTGCTGCAATCCCTGTCATTTTCGGTGATCAATGGATCACAGCAGAAACGGCCATAATGCACCTAGTGTGGCCAATCCAATTGGGCCACACTAGTGTCCACTTTTAAAAGCTCAATTGGATTGATTTTAAAGGGTATGTCCACCCTTAAAACTATTTTTTGATATAGTATTCCCCCTGGTCTCCCAGCCCCAACCGCTTCATTTTTATGTTTAGAAAGTGCCTCAAACTTTTACTTACCTCCCCTCTTTCCTCCGCCACGCTGCCGGCCCTCTGCTTGCAAGAAAATGCAAGCAGAGGGGCGGGACCGGCAGTCGCGTCTGTGATTGACTGAGCGGCAGCCAATCACGGACGCGGCTGCCGGTCATTCAGTGCAGCGGAGGAAAGAGGGGAGGTAAGTAAAAGTTTGGGGCACTTTCTAAACATAAAAATTAAGCGGTTGGGGCTGGGAGACCAGGGGGAATACTATATCAAAGGGGATTTATGCTAGGGGGAGGGAATCCGGAGGGGGAGGAGAGGGAGGGGGTAGGGATTGGAGAAGGGCTGCAGTACGCATGCCAAACTTCTCCCGGAGGCCAGGTAGGAGGCAGAGTCCTATATGGACTCTGCTATCCTCCTGGTGGGCAGTTTTTGGGACTTTGGGGGATGTGAGGTAAGTATTAAACTACACTACATGATGGGGCCAGTAGTGGGGGGATTATAGTTTTGGGGGTGGACATGCCCTTTATAAGCACAAAAGTGTGGCCTAGCACTGAATCTTATCTGCCACTTAGCTGAATGTGACAATTTATTTTGATCTACCTGCAACACTTGCACATCATCTGTAGCTTTTAATTGTTGACAAAGTTCTGTTTCATCCGCAAACACAGAGACCTTTCTGACAATACCTTTTCCTAAATCATTAATTCGAGTCAAGTAGTTTTCCTAGTTTGTCAGTCAAAAGTAAGTACCTCGGTTTATATTTAGGCCGGTTTATACTCGAGTATATACATAGTTAAATTGGTTCCATCTGGAAGAAATGTGACACTAAGGAATATAGAGGGGCCCCTTTCCAAAATGTTACATTGAAACTTACAAAAACCCAAAAAAACATTTTTTTCCCTTGTAATAGATAGAAAATTTATATACGAGTTATAAAAATAATAGTTATAATAAATATATGTTTTCAATATCAAACTTTCCAGTATCTCTCCCCCCCCCCCCAATCTGTAATTACCAGGCTGTGAACATTAAAATTTTTTGAATATTGGAATTACATCAGCTTTTTTCCAAACAACAGACAAGAAGTTTACGGACATAAGAGAACCGGAGAAAATAAAAAACAATGGCCTTGATAGAGCTGGAGATAGCTCCCTAAGGAACCAAGGATGTATTCTATTCAGTCCAGTGGTTTAATGGTATTAACTATATTTCTGAACTATATCCTCACTTAACAAAAGAAATATAATTTATACCATTATTGCTATTATACTCTATGCTATCTGTACTTGGATATTCTATAGTGTATAAAGTACATATCCACCCTTAAATCAAAAAACTGGTGAATTAGTTATCTGCGTGCAACTCCATCTGCTATTTATACCATTTTTACATGCATTTATAAGCAGATATTTTATGATGTTACATTCCTTTCTGGCAAAGGTAACTGTATAATACCTTTGCCAGGTATCCATGTATAAGGCATATATATCTGCATGTATCTGCATTGTTAAAGGGTATCTGTGGTCTCCATACAAGTTCCCTATATTGAAAATAGGTCTCTCATACTTTTCAAACAAACCTATGATGATATCTATAAATTCTCTCAATCTTAAGTTACATACTTGTAAAGTTACACTTCATGGTCTGCCCTGAGTCTCCGCCCCACACCCAAAAAACAATATTTTCTGAAGTTGGTTCTAGACCTGCAACCGTTATCTGTCCTTTCCTCTGTCTATGAACACATTAGAGAGCGAGAAATTTTGTCATGTTTGCAGGGTGGATTTGATTTAACTCAAACTGATTAAAATCACGATTTAAATCACTAGTCAGTAAGGTTAAAAAATCTCAATTGTAAGGTCTTCAGTTTCTCCAGTTTGTATCAAAACATGGCAAATCTCACAGGATTTTCCAGTGCTCATAACTGACATTATAAAAGACCATTACATGCTCTTTATCAGCCAATCTACTGAAATACACCCCCACAATCTTAGATCAAAAGCATCCAATAACTTAATCACCCCCACAGTCCACCTCAAAATGTTTGGAGACAGAGACTTCTGTCATGCTGCCCCTACACTTTGGAACTCCCTGCCACACCCAATCAGAACATCTCCATCCCTGGAAACATTTAAATTCAAACTGAAAAGCCACCTGTTTAGTCTGGCATTTAAGAACACCTGACTATTTCCTCTGTAACGCACACTGTATTGATCTGAGACATATCTATGCACTTTGGGTCCTTTAGGAGAAAACCGCTTTACAAATGTTATTGTATTGTAAATACATACAGCAGTTCTTACTAAAACCTTTATTTTTGCTTTGTTGGAAGCAGAAAACATGTTCCCTTCCATATGTGAACTTGAAAACCTTAAGTAGGCAGAGCTACCAACCTCTAGCTGTGCTGAGCCATCTCACTTAGGGGAATTTCTCTGTTGTAGTTGTAAGCAACTTAATTAAATTCTACATTTAGTTTTATCTCTTATGCTATATTTTCCTACTTATATAATAATCTATACTACACACAACCTTCATTATACCAATCTATACCTGTTATCCTCCTTTGTTGCACAAATTATTTTATATAATAAGTAAGGAAGTAAGGATATATCCTATGTTTGTGTTTTTATTTTGTGCTGTCACTGTTCCCCATGCCTCTGTTATGTTGTTTTTCAAAACATATTGTTCTTATTTTTATTGTCAATACCAAAACAATCCATATCTTTGGCTGTCCTGGGAGACATCAGAATATATACATAGGGTTAAAAAAATCACTATCTTATTATAAGGTTATCAATACTAACCAACAATTAGCATCAGTAAAAACAACAGGAAAGTTTTCCCTATAGGCAATGCATTCATATTTGTGCTTCAGTCCATGGTAATGCTTCAATAGAGCTGTTGTCCTGAAAATTTAAAATGCCAGGGTGGGATGTCTATACAGTGGATATAAAAACCTACAAAATGGCAGGGTTTTATTTAATAATAATACAAAAGAATGGCAAATCCTATGCAAATTTGTTCTTGTTCCACATTTAATGTTAAAGGACAACAATATAAAAAAAATATCACCCCCATTACGTCCACACTTCCAGCAGCTGAAATTGCTTACTCACATTTACAACCGTGCTAAAGCCCACTTGCTAGATGGCCCAAGGCCATGGTTAACATAACACTTGTTATTGGCTGGTGGGAATGTCTGTTGCAACCTCTCTCCTCCTCCTCTGTTAGTCAAACAAACTTGAAATGTCCTGTTGCTAGGATACAGCCTACATAATCAAGCTGATCAAGGGTGGATGGAGGAGCGTTTTCTCGCCTGCCAGCTTTGAGTGACAGTTAGAGGCAGACAGGATCGTTACGCCCCCTTCACAGCATGGCTAATTGAAGGCAGAGGGAGGCTTGAAATCATGTATGGAGAGGGCTGCATAACTCTTTTTAAAGAGATTTTAACAAAAATGCATAGAGTTATCCTTTAAATTACCATCTGCACAAAGCAGTCTGAAAGAAATCCCAGAAATCTACTGGTTGTATTAGTGTGCACAGTATTACTAAATATGTATCCTATTATAGTTGTACAACACAAAACATTTTTATTGTACTTGCCACCCTCTGTAAAGTATGGGACATTTTATTGCATGATTGGACCTGTGTGAGGAGGGCATATGGCTATTTATGTAAGTATATGTACAGTCTTTATAAATATTATTAGTGGAGATAATTATTTATTACTGAACTAGACTGTGCATTCTGTTTTATTTACAAGCGCCAAATGTTTATTTTAGTGTGCACCAAATGTGCTCACTGGTCTGATGGAGGATGGAGCCATCAAACCATTAAAGGCTCTTAAATCCTTTTGGAAATTTTAATTTCCTTTCTGGAATCTAAATATGGCATCTTACAGTGCTAGTATCAGATATCACATGCACAAAAATATGTAACAGAGGTTGCATAAGTTCTCTGCCTAGCATACACTACTTTTTAAGATCTGATCTAAAATCAGCATGTGTTTTAAACACAGGACACAATTGGGTGTAATTATGCAACCTAATATACCTTAAAGTTTAACATTTCAGTTGGTTAAAACACATACTGTACAGTGGTTTCCACATACAGGAGGGTGGGGCTAAGACCTTTGATTTTGGGTATTCTATTTAAAATTAACAACTGTGTTAAGTACTTTTACAACTTTATATATTTATCTCAATAAAATACTTTATATACATGCCAGTACTAACAAATGACATACATAAAATATACCTATCCTATAACTCATAATATATAACCCCCATCTCATGTATGCTCCTAAAAACTTAAAGGGCATGTCCATCCCCTTTTTTAAAAAATGTTGATATATTGTAGGGCTTCCTCCCCCATCCCCAACCGTGATTGGCTGAGAGGCAGCCAATCACAAACACGGCTGTCGGCAGTTCAGAACGCCGGGGGAAAGAGGGAAGGTAAGTTAAGATCGGGGGAGTTTCTGGACTTAAGAATAATGGGGGGATTTTACACTAGGGGGAGGGAGAGTAAAATGGGTGGGAGAGGGAGGGGCGGAGGGATGCACAGGGCATGTGCAAATTCTCCCGGAGGAGAGACAGGAGGCAGAGTCCTATATGGACTCTGCTAGGCTCCTGGTGGCCAGTTTTTGGGACTTTGGAGGGGCATAGCAGGGCAGCCATTTGGAGCAGGGATGTAAGGTAAGGATTTGTATCCACTACAGAGTGGGGCCAGTAGTGGGTGAAATTATAGTTTTGTGGGTGGACATGCCCTTTAATGCAATCTGCTATAAACTTATAAAATATTTTATAGAATAGGAAGGTTTTACATTTATATATGGTGTTGCTATATGCTATGATATATATTATGTGCATTTGAATTGTAGCAATCATCCTCCCCTACCTTCTTTCACCCTACCCTTTTCCTTATTACAGTTGGTTTACATCCCTCCCGTCCCCACCTCCTCTTACTTACTTTTTGTTATATAAAACACTCAGGTACCTGTAAATGAAGACTCTGTAGTCCATGCATATTCATTGTTCAGTACTTTAATTATTGTGGTCTATAACATGTTGTGCCTGTATTTAAATAAAGTTGAATTAAAAAAAAAAAAGATGATGATACATTGGTCAATACCTATTTGCATCCTTTACCCACTCACTCTTTTGCTAGAAGTGTGTTATCTCACCACTGAGCCACCTTGGGCAGCATGGTGGCTCAGTGGTTAGCACTGATGCTTTGCAGCGCTGAAGTCCTGAGTTCGATTCCACCCTTGGACACATCTGCAAGCAGTTTGTATGTTCTCCCCGTGCCTGCGTTGGTTTCCTTCGGGCACTCTGTTTTCCCCACAATCATAAAGACATACTGATAGGTTGTATGTGTCAAATAAATGGGCTGAGATTGTAAGCTCTTTGTGGTAGGGCCTGATGTGAATGTATAAATGTAATTGTAAAGCGCTACGGAAGATGTTGGCACTATATAAATCCACAATAATAATAATAATAATAATCTCATATTCCCATACTAAAAGCAAAACCATAATTTGTCCTATATAATTTGTATTCCAATGAGCAGCCAATAACAAGCAAGTTAAGTTGATACCAATGCATATCTCACAAGAGCTTTATGCATATCCTGATCATTATGGTATAGTTTCAGAATATAATTTTGAACTAGATTGGTTTAAAGGATTTTTTTTTTAAAGTTTAAAAACCTGTGTTCTTCAACAAATGCTCCCTAGGATTGTTGACCCAGTACAACTTAATTATTTTGCCGTTATGAAACCTCTGAAAGAAAAAGTTAGTAACCCATTGTATTGAGTCAAAAATATTTGTTTCTATAATTTAACAATATTGTTCTTTAGTGGTAATTTAAAGCTACACCATGGGGTTATCAAGAAGCGATATCTATATATGTAAGGGTACTTTAAATTATGTCATGTTCACATTCACGGAATAAAAACACTGATGGATTTCCGATGTACAAGCTTTTCTTGGTAAAATTTGGCCTGTCCATAGCAATTACTAACTCTGGCTATAGATCACCTAGAGCTATGCCTCAGGCAATCTTGTCTTGCTAGACATTTCTAACAAGTAGGGCTTCTTTTGTCATGTTCTATTCTTTTAAGCTATTATAAGAGGGATAAGGTTGAAAAAGCATTTGTAGAAGTTCCTTTTGATAACTTGGTATTTCTTTTAAAAACAAGCAAAGTTGATTAAAATTATATTCTTTATTATGCTGACCCAGACATTATTTACAAAGGGGAAATTTAAAACATCTTTGAGCTATGTACAGTATATATACTTTATATTTCATATGCTGTTGAGTGATGCTTCTCTGTCTACATATTTGACCCCCATGCCAAATATAGATTTCAGATTTTTTTTTTTTTTTTTTTTGTGAATAGTTATCCCTTAAAGTTGAAAAGATAACTGACTTATTGTATGTTGGGAATGTTTTTAGTTACTACTAAGAAATGAAGAGAGTACGGCTGTCTCTTCATTTCTTAGTAGTGTCTATCTGGCAGTGAGGTGGCCAGTAGGGATTGGACGCCTGGGAGGTACCTCGAGCATTTCTTCTTAATGGTTTTAGTTACTTCAGTTACATTTTCAATATTTTGATTTTAGGATTATGTAGTCAAAGATTTGTAGCTTTAGGTGAGATTTTGTACCTCGTTTTGTGTGGTCAATCGCCATAGTTCCTTAGTGTGTAACCAGCTGTAATTTGGTGGACAAGTAGTTATTGGTAATAGATCACCAACAGACACATGTATTTATGGGTGTACATACAGTTGAAAATTATTCTAGATTATATTTCAGGTATAACATAGACTTAAAGGAATTTTACACTGAAAAAATTACTTTGCCTTATTTCAATCTATAAATTAATACATGTAAACAGTATGTGTTTGTGTTGCTGCAGTTCCCCAGCCCCCTGCCAGACTATCTAGACTCTTTGTGATAGCAAGAGTCCCCAGAAATCTCTATGAGGCAGCATTGGGAGTGGAAATTTCCCAAAATGCATTTCATGTACCATTTGTCACCATTCCAGCAACATTAAAACTATACATAACAGAAGAGCTTAAGATACATATAGGGAGATTCAGTAAAAGGTCTTATTGTTTAAAATGTTGCTAATCTTGCCCCAACCAATCAGATCTTATTTAACATTTGAAAGCTAACATCTGATTGGTTGGGGCAAAATTAGCACCATTTTAAACGATAAGAACTTTTATTGAATAACCCTGTAAGTCACTTGATTGACAGCTGAAATGTAAGCTGTTTCAGACTGGATATCTAAACAAATAATGGACAGATAAACAAACAAAATTGTACAGGGATAGTTGGGAAGAATTATAGTTTTGAGTAATGGGGAGGAAAAAAAATCCCAGTGTACCTTTCTTTTAAATTAAATAGGTACTACCTACTCATATTCGATAGCTGCCAAAAAATTGTCTTTTGTTGCAGTTTGCAGCTTCATATCTGAGCTGCATAGATTACTATTTGTGCCTCTAAACAGTTTTGTTTACAACTGAACAACAAATTATGATACATCTCTGAACTGTAGGTAGGTGCACTTAGTTCCAGTGTTTGCGGTCTTTTTTTTAGCTCAGTGACTCTGAGATTGTTTCAGACACTGGTACACTAAGCAATGCAAAGTTGTCTTGCTGCACGCTTGTGTTCTTAATTTTGTACTTAATGTTGTAATAACCCATTTTTTATGCAGTTAACATTGTAATCAATGTAGTGTTAAAGGGCATGTCCAACCCCCAAACTAAAATTTAACCCTCTACTGGCCCCACCGCCAGGTTATTTCTTATAAAAAAACATTCAGATCGGACTTACAGTACATTGTTCCCTTAGCGCCTACATTCATGTGATTGGCTATGTCTCAGTTCCGGCAAGCAGGGAGACGTGGGAGCAAAGGGCTGTAAGTACCCACCGGAATGCTTTTTTTAAAGAAATAACATGGCAATTGGGGGGGGGGGCGGCAGGGGGAGCTATTATATATTTAAAAAAAATTTTTAAGGTGGACTCCATTACCTTAATTGACATTTTGTCACAATATATAATGCTCCCTCCTTAAATCATTAATAATGGTTGGTTTTATTGTTTGGGGTTATTTATAGTAATGGGTAATAAATATATTAATTTATATTAATGTTAACCGTTGGCATAAAATACAAAATAAGTACTGTTGAGATATTTCCACCATATTTCTAAACGTAAAACAGTATGTCCCAGCATACCCTGATAAAACCTTGTTTTATCTAATAGTGGTGTTCCTTTTTTATGTGTTGTCTACTGCCATGGGAATTCTAGACCTTTTGTAACCTTAAACAAAATATTTAAAGCCGTCCCCAGTATTTACCTATGGTGCGCATGAAGATACTGTAGGGCTGACATTACACTAGCTGATGAACTGGAGGGTTGATTAACACTGGTTGCTGAACTGGAGGGCTGAACATCTCTAGCATGCAGAAAATGTTTAGTTTGCTACATTCTTTGTCTATGGACACCATGGGGAGAGATACATTTTTCTTTTCAGGCTTGTGGATAGCTTTAAAAGAAGTTTGATGCAGATAATGATGCTTTGTCCCAGCAGTAGGATACAAATGGGCATGCTCAAGCCAGTGGTTAAGCAATGGTGTTGGTTCTGTCACAGCTCTCGGTGTAGAAAGGAAGCATCCCCCTTTAAACAGCTATAAGTTTGGAAGTGCCCTTTTTAATCGAAAGCACTTTTATGATGGCCCCAATCCTTCTTTAAGTTGTATGAATACTGGAAATGTGCATGCCTATAAACAATTACAGTAGTAGATACATGTTTTCAACTTGTGATTCATTGTTTTTCCACATTAACAGTGATGATATCCAGTACAAGTGCAACTAAAGATTTGTATAATATGGCTAACACTTTGCGAAAATAGCTACTCACTGTATAACATAATGTATCAGTTTGCAAAATTCCTAAAACTTTAGAACCATTAACTTAATATATAAGGCACTCTTATAAATAAGGTGGCAGAAAAAGAGGAAAGAAAAACGTGTTAATATACAGTGAAATAAACATATAATGGGAAAATAGCCTATTATATTTACTATATATTTTTATTTTCCGGGAAAACAAATTGTATAATACTGAAGCTTTACCTTAGTTTGCTAAGAGATGTAAGACTAACCTAAAATATTACCTGGTGGTGCCACCCCTCTTTCTGTTTCCTGTTTTCTCTGGTTAGCAGCTGTCAGTCATAGATGTGACAGTTGACATCACAGCCAATGACTGAATGATATCCCCTAGCTGCTTCAACTGAGTATTTGTAGGCTTGTAAAAGAACTTGTGAGTGAGGAAGACCTTTTAAGAGGAAAGATGGAGGAGAACATTTCTCTGAATAACAGGTTAGTCGTACATCATGTTTAGGTTTTAAAATATTGGGGGCAAGTTAATTTTATATATATTTTCATTTGAAGGGGAAACTTGCCCTTTAATATATTCATTGTTGTATATTAATTGCTATTTATGACACTCAAACTTCTTGGAGAATAATATATATTTTATTAGTAATACCCTACACTTTTGTATATATCCAGTGGCGCAATGCGACCGGGCCCATGTTTCTAGGGGGCCCGCCAAACACAGGGAAGTTTTTCACTGCCTGTAACAATCTATCCAGCTTAAAACTCCAGAGGCAAAAGGAGATCAAAGCTTTCACATGCTCTTCCAGATCTGCTGTTTATAGTAACATTGTATTGTATTGTATCTGCACCTGGAGCAGAGGATACAATGTTGCAGATCTGGGAGAGGAGATGGATATGGGGGCCCAGGTCCAAATTCTGCATTGGGGCCCACAGATCTATAGCTACACCACTGTATTTATCCATAGGTGAAGACATTAACCCTGTAAAAGACACTGTTACATAAGGTGGTGAATATGTTTTCTTCTAGGTTATAAGGTTACAAAATATCCTATTTAAAACCTGATGGGAAGGTTCATCTAGAAAGATTTTAGCCCTTTTACTTGAGCACTTTTTCATTGTACAGAAATAAATCATATTTTGCTGACTTGTTGATTGTTCATAATAATATACCCTGAGGGAGACTGCACAGTCATTTATATGTCCATAGATATTTTCTTATAAGCAATGTGTTTTCTTCCAGTATTTAATTACCATATAGTAATGTACACATGTATGTAATGTTAGATTTGATACCTAGTAAACTGGTTAGCATTTACAGGCTTACAAAGGTACTAATGATTGGTAAAATTCCAAAAATATAGATATTTTTTTTAAATCTACAGGGCATTGCTAGGAAAGGGAAGCAAACAAAAATATAATTACAGCTACAAACATTGATTTAATATTGTAAATCATGTCCATATATCAACATAAAAAAGGCTTATTGGGGCAAAAGTTGCTTTGGAACATACCGTATATACTCGAGTATAAGTCGATCCGAGTATAAGTCGAGGTACCTATTTTTACCTGAAAAATTTGTACAAACTGATTGACTTGAGTATAAGTCGAGGGTAGAAATGATCACCACTACTGCCTTCTGATTCTGTGTTGTTTTTAGGCTTTAATAGCCCTTTAAATGGACAGCAGAATTCCCATACATGAATCCCATACAGTAATAGCCAAATCCAGTACCAGTAACCTCCAATTCTTTGTCACTTCAGATGTTTGGAAACTACAACTCCCAGCATGCTTTGTTGCTGGGAGTTTCAGTTTCTAAACATGTGGAATGGCAAGGTTCCGTAAACTTTTAATTAAGGGCCCTCTGACCCCCATATAGTAAAGGGCCCTCTGACCCCCATATAGTAAAGGGCCCTCTGACCCCCATATAGTAAAGGATTCTCTGACCCCAATAGTTAGAAAAATGTCACCTGAGAGTTGTAGTTTCAAGCTGTCCTTTGCACTGTACTAGCAGCTTTTTTTTTGCCCCAAACTGAGGAGACCCATCAGATTTACAGTAACTAGATGAGCAGTCAGTGACATTGCTTGAGTCCAGCAGCCAGAATACAGGAAGCAGGAAGCGTAAAGGCAGATCAGCTCCTGTAACTTTCTATGCAGGTTAACACAGCGCCACCTACTGGTTACTATCTGTAATTGCAGAATTTGGATCTAAATTAGGACTTGACCCGAGTATAAGTCGAGGTTAGGTTTTCAGGCTAATTTTAAAGGCTGAAAAATTCGACTTGTACTCGAGTATATACGTTAGCAATTTCTTTCAGTGTTAAAACGTCCATCAACCTTTTTGAACTTGTCAGTGAATTGAATACAAAACAATAAAAAACTTCTATCTCCACTTCATCTCCATTTTGCCTCAGAAGAAGATAAAATCCCACCCATAATCTTTATTGGCTTGTTTTCAATTGGTAATCATGATCCATCGAATTTGATGTAAGGCCATTACAATTAAAAAGATATAATGTCCCTCATATACATTGCTTACTCAACCTGAACAAACCACCTGTCATCGTAACTGTTTTATTATTTGTTTATTAACTTTTATAATAACTAATAATGCAGGAGATCCAAATTGCACAGTATATTGTAGATGGACAATGCTCTCTAAAGAGAAAAAAATATACTTAATGCCCTTAAATCTACAGTATATTCCCATTTTAACCAGAACTAGATTAATACTTCTTAATTGCTGTCACGGTTTTCCACAATTCTTTTAACTTCCACTTCTATTAGGTCCTTCTGCATCAGGCATTAACTAAACTTGTTATAATGTGTTATATTTTAAAATCCATTTATCTATATTGAAGCAAAGACATTTGTGTGAGAAGATCTGTCCCTTATCAAACCATGAAGATTAATCCATATCAGATTATACCCTAAGGTATTAACTTGAATATAATGATGTAACAAACCTTCAAATATTGATTCCAACAACATTTGTAAGACTTACAGGTAAATAATTACTAGACTATGCTTGTATACTCTTTTTAAAGAAGATATACAGGTTAAACATAATTTTCCAGACTCAGAAATAGAATTTATACTATGGATCCCCTGTCGAATTGGGGATAATTTGGAATGTAAAGGGCTTGCAGTATGAAACAATTTTTTGTCTATTTGCTTTTTTTTAAATTAAAAATGCAAACTTAAAGGAATAGTTCACTTGAAAAATAAACTATTCCTTTAATGTATTGATTGAAGACTGGGAGGTTAAGGAGCTATGCCTTACTTTCCGTTCTTCAATCTATCTCTGGAGCCAGGGACGAAGATAGCAGAAACTTACCTTTTGTACAATCCACCACATCAGAACAGATCCTGATCACTTCTTAGCTCTAATCAACTATAGCACGCATGCGCGATGATGCATGCTATAGTTGATTAGAACAAGGAAGCAGCCAGGAATTTTCAGTGCTGCTGTGGTGGATCGCACAAAAGCTAAGTTTCTGCTATCTTCGTCCCTGGCTCCTGTGATATTAATCGAAGAACGGAAGGTAAGGCATAGCTCCTTAACCTCACGACCTTTAATTAATACATTAAAGGAATAGTTCACTTGAAAAGTGAACTATTCCTTTAATATAGTAACAATAGTATAAAGGCAGAAATAAATCTTCATTTTACCATACCCATGATGTATGCCTAACAGCTGATCCAAAGAAAATAGACTTTTTTCACTCCAAATGGCCATTGTAAGAATTCATGGATCAACATTTTTTCTTCAGTTCTTCTTTAACAGTACTTTGCTTATGACCTAATTTGATTACAATGTACCTTTTAAAGTGCATAAAATACTATTTTTGCAATTACAACATCAAGTCCAACCTGAGAAATACTGATCTATTTAAAACTTCTTTTCCATTACCCCTTCTCATCCCAATAACATTCTGCTCTCCTGTTTAATCCTCATTGATTATTGATTGCCTGTTACCCCTCTTTTGATTCTGCTCCCTGTCTCTTTCACATTCCTTTCTGTATTTCTTAAATAAGCAGTTAAATAGTAAAGTAGAACTGTGTTTGAGTGACTGTGAATAATTGCTCTTCATTGCTTAAAATAAAACATTTTGCTTATAATTGTGTCAAATTAGGTAACATTTTACATGAAATTAGTAAGAAGTGACACACACACTATTACCATGCCTAATGCTGTTGATTGAAAGGTTATTGTACACCCATTCTTTTGGATTCCAAGTTCTCTGGGATTACCATCATTCTCTTTTGACATTTGCTTTTATTTATTTATTTTTTTATGGACTCACTCTTCCTATACATGTTTCCCATGTGGATACATTTTTGTCTGTATTTGTATTGAGCACCAAAGATCTTTTCTGGCTTTCTGGAGAATGAAATGGCAAGACATTTTGATATCTTATATTTTTTTACTTTGTAAAAGAGTAAGGGGGGGTTGATTGACATCTGTCATTGTGGGGTTGTTATCTTTTCCATTATTTAGGATTATCTTTACAGAGACTTTTTTTTCCTATTGCTTCTTTCTTCTCCCACACTATTCTTGGTTCTCTTCTTTTTATATAAAGCAATAAAAGAGTTCAGTGCACTTGATGGTAAATTATTTTGTTTTATATGGGTTTTTTTTGGTAGCTCCAGAAAAGTCTCCCCAGCTGCACCCTTTCAAACTGAAACACCCTCCACCACCAACCACCTCTGGCATTAGTTTTTGGGTAGATTGGAAAACTCATCCAAGATGATTATACAGGGAGTCATCAAAAAACTAAATTGGTAACAGCTTATTGTGGCTTTTAAGGGTCCCTGAATGGTGCCCACCACCATCTCAGTGCCCTGCTTGAAATGCATATGTTTCGGAACCCTTATTTATATATATAGTTATAATATATATATATATATATTCCCAAAAAAGTTCATATCCCATCCATACCGGAAGCACTCATAAGGGACTTAATTAAATCTTATACAAAATGCCTTTATTGCAGTTCAACGCCGGTTCCTGATGACGGCCCTGTGGGCAGAACGTGTTGAACTGCATAAAGGCATTTTATATAAGATTTAATTAAGTCCCTTATGAGTGCTTCCCGTATGGATGGTATATATATATATATAATATATATAATTATATATATATATATATATATATATATATTAATAGTAGAATCCGCACACACCACCGAAAACACTGCCTGGTGCCAGTATAATAGAACTCACTGTATGGCTCCTTCCAAATACATTAATAGCATATACACACACAGGTCTTCAATGCAAAAAAAGGCTCTTTTTTCATTTCATCACGTGCCATGTAACTCAAGCAACGTTTCGGAGATACACACTCCTTTATCAGCTTATACACAGAAATGGCATCCCATGGGAGAACCCTCCCACTTCCTCAAATACTGTTTAGAAGGAAATGACATCACTTATTGGATCCATAAGCAATTCAAAAAGTCACTGACACATGTCAGTTTTTCATTACACATCCAATTAGATTTATATTATAAAGCGTCCCAACCCACGACCGCATAACCTATAAGAGAAAACAGGACTGATTCCACACCCAATATCCACACTCACAGGAATAGAAACAAGTCATTGTCTCGATTGAGACCATGTGGTGTCAGTGTGTTCAATAGGTTGAATCAAGCAACGTTTCAGAGTTACAAAGCTTGATAAAGGAGTTTGTAGCTCCGAAACGTTGCTTGATGTACATGGCACATTGATGAAATTTTTTTTGCATTGAAGACCTGTGTGCTGTATATGCTATTGAATATATATATATCAAAAGAAGAAAGTTGGTTAGCACACCACCACTTTAATATTCGGCCCGGCATATTAAATAAAATTATTTGTTTTAAAAAAGACCCGCGAGAGTTGCCTTCAAATATCGATCTATATAGCAAAGTGGGTGGACTGGTTGGACTCTCGCTTATCAAATACACATTGAAAGAATAGCAAAGCAATCCTGGATTTCAGCAAGTTTATTTTAACAATTTTAGATTACATATCGTAATTAACATGTTTTAGTCCTCTGAGGACCATCTGAAACATGTTGATTATATGATATAAAATTGTTAAAATACACTTGCTCTTCTATATATAGATATATATACACTGTTTGTCCCGTTTGCTCAACCACACTGCCTTGGTGCTGTACCTTGAATTCCAAATACAAACAAAACCATTTCGCCTATTACTTACACCGTCATCATTGATCGTGTAGTTTATACACTTGAGTGATATGTGAAGACCCATGAGTGCCCTTTTGCATAATGGTTTTGTTTATATAGGGGTATCCATCCTCTTTCTCAAGCAACAAGGAAGTCAGTATTTCGGAAGCATTTATTTATATACAGACAAAATGCTGAATGGACAGGTTAAGGTCATTAGAATGGAAAAATATTGCTCTTTTTTCTTAAAAGTAAATGTATTTGCACTGTACTTCCCCTTTAAGCCTAGCTCATTTTACGCTATATAGCTATGTGGTATATTGTGCTCTCAAGTCATGAACTTGTGATCTACAGTATTACAATTGAATCATGGCAGGATAGTCTGGGTTCTTTATAGTACCTCAGGTTCTCCAATAATGATCCCTTTTTATTAGACTCCCTGGTGACAGCTTTGACACAATTGGTAGGGTGAGGATTGAAAGACAGATTGATAACATTAGCTATAGAATGATCCAATGGATTACCTATTGTATTATTATTGGTTGAAAGTTTGTGGGGTAAGCTAGGTCCATATTTATAATGGTGCGGTATTGCTTTTCAGCAACAGGGACACCATGACATTGTGCAGGATTTCAGGTTAGATTTTTATATTTCAGATTTCAAACAATTGCCATTTAGCGTTTTGGAGGGGTGATTTACCAGGATGTAAGTTTTCATTTTGGAGCTGGACTTGCTCTTTAAGGTCCAAAGTTATGTGACGTGTGATACTACTCATGATGTGTATGTGCTGTGGTGTCCTTGCCAGTTGTTGTATGTAGAGGAAATTACGCAAACCCTAAAGGCAAGGATTGCAGCACAGATCAAGGGAGGTACCGTATATATACTTGAGTATAAACCAAGGTTTTCAGGCTGTAAAATCAGCATACAGTATTATAACGGAATTTGGTCCCTATTCGGGTTTGCATATAAACTGGAATAAATCTTGTATTTTCCCCATTGATCAACCCATTTCATTGCCCCCATCACAGGGGTGCTTTGCCAGTGGTGCAGGAGTTCAAATTCCAAAGAAATATATATTCTTTTATAGAACTGGTTAAAACTAAACACCAAATCTGCATACGTTCCCAATAAATCTAATCGGACATATCAACCTAATTAAAATTATTATACTCTCAAAACTATTATGCACATTCCAACACAGCTTAACGTTTATACTACATGCATTCTTCTAAGCCCTAAATAGTTTGTTTGTTTCATTTCTGTGGGGAACTGGCAGAGCCTGAGTTAAATTCAAAACGCTAGCAGGTCTGGCTCTTCCGAGTTTCTACCACTTTTACCTGGCCAGCCAGCTCAAATACTTCCAGAGATGGGTGATCCCACCTCCACCTGAGCCTCAAGACTCCCCACTTCCTTCGATATATGATGTAGAATGTATGTTGCACGCCTACCTGCCCTCTAAACTGATTGTGTTCTTAGAGCAAAAGTGTAACGAGATAGTGGGGGGGCGGGGAGGGGGTCACAGTACTACATGTCCAGCAACACAAGATTTGGCAGATTGTTACTAAAATGCTAGGAATAGATGGTGTTACTAGTGATTCTCTGCTCAAATATAAAAAATGTATCCCAGGTTTGCATCTTTTTGGCAGCAGACGTGTGGGAACGATTAGATACTTTCTTGCAAATCATAAATGATAATATGTTCATGTCCTTTTCGGACTTAAAGTAGAGGTATGATATTCCTGATACGTTTCTGTTTTAGATATATACAACTAAGATGTCTTTTATCTGAATTTCTAAATATCCCCTATAGTAAACCATCCAATCTCTCAGATACTGAAAATGGGAGTGGAGAAAAGACTGGTCTGCAAGGTATATGCCACCTTAATAGATACTAATTTAGCCACAGATACATCTAATATAATAAGCAATTTGACCAGGTATATTCCTAATCTGGAAGCAGAGAACTGGGAAGACCTATCGGAGACACACCTCAGGGCATCACAAGCTGCAAATAACAAACTAATCCAGTTTTATATCTTACACCAAGTATACATGGCACCAAATAGACTGGCCCATATGTCCCCAAGACATTCAACGGAGTGTCCTAGATGTCGTGAGCCCAGTGCAGTCTTCTGGCACTCAATATGGTTATGCCCCCCGATCACTAGATTCTAGGATAAAATAAGATTTTTTCTGTCGTATTGAACACAGAGGTTCCACTTGAACCTAAGTTATGCATATTGGGTATACCTGAGGTGAAATCCTGGTCACGATATCATTTAATTTTTTTTTTTTAAACTTGTTTTTATTGAAAGATATGCATAAAGCAATGTATCATTTTGTCATACATAAATTGTACATCATTTGTATTCAATAAACAATGAAAATTATTTGTTTGTTGTTTCTATTACATTGCATATATAGTTCAACAACAATTAACCAGGGGAAATTAGGTCACACAGTGGAGGATTTATTAGCACCAGTAATCTATAGATTAAGTGATTCAATGGGTTTTAGCTGATCGATTTATATATCAGGCACCTCTACTGCTACATATAACTATATTAGCTCTTTATGTTGGGCTGTTGTCTAGCTTCAAGTTAGGTTATATTTATTCACATAGTTACCAGGGTTTTGCACATATATTGTTCAAAGTTTATTGCAGGATTCACTCATAGGTAAATACACTTCTCTTATATATAACAGATTGTATGTTATGCTATTTGCTATATATCAGGTACGTTGCCTATAAAGTCGTACCATGGTTTCCATATTTTGGCAAAGGTTTTTTCATTTCCCCTGTGTTTATATATTAATTTAATAAATGGGGTTGCCTGGGTGACCATTTCTCTCCATGCCCGAAGTTTGGGGGCTCTGACCGACATCCACTCCAGCACTACTGTACGTCTGGCATAAAACAGCAATTCTTGGAGGAGTGTTAGTTGCGCTCTGGCAGACCAAGAAGGCATAGCTTGGGCTCTAGAGGGACTGGCTTGTGTATAATCTTAGACACAGTTTGTACAATATTGACCCAGAAGCGTGACACAAAGGGACAAATCCAGATTAGATGCCAAAAATCAGCTCGTGCCATATGGCATTTAGGGCACTCAGAGGATATTCCTGAGGACATGTGAGCGAGACGGCGGGGAGTCAAATACGTCTGATGTATTATATTAAACTGTATCAGTTTAATGTTGGCTGCTTTTGAGGCCTTAATATGTGATTCTGCAAAATCCTCCCACTCTTCCATAGTGAGGGATGGGATATACCTTGTCCATTTGTTTAGTATATTCGGTGCATATTCTGCACTTCTGGACTTGATCAAATACAGGTATATTTGAGAGGTCGCTCGTCTCTCCCCATGTGTAGCAAAGTGTTTGATTATAGGATGTGAGTATATATTGATTGACAGTGAACCAAATTCAGCAATAAAACAGTACCGTAACTGAATATACCTAAATAAAAATGAGCTTGGGACGTTATATTGTTGTTGCAATTCGGAGAAAGTGAGGAATGTACCTTGTTTTGTTATGTGTGCTATGGACACAACTCCAAGATCCTCCCATATCCGGGCAGCTGCAAATGCAAATAGCTTGGGATATTTTTATTATGCCAGAGTGGGGATTCACTGCACACTCCCTCCAGTTTTAATATACGGTTTGTTTCTTTCCAAGTTTTGTGTTGCTGGGCATGTAACAAAGTACCTCCTCCAATTATGTTGTATACAGGGGATTCTAGGAAGGCTAGTGGGGATTGAGGTAAGTATGCATGTAACAAACATTCTGAATCATATAACCCTGGCGGGGGGGTGTCCTGTGGGTCTGGAGGGGGCAGTGAAGTCCTTCGTTGGAAGTATTTCAGTTGACTAGCTATGTAATATATATAAAAGTCCGGTAAGGCCAGTCCTGCCATGTATTTTGGGCATTGTAGGATCTTGGTTTTTACTCTTGTTCTACCCGGGGACCATAAAAAGGTAATCAAGATACTCTGAAGTCTCTTGAAAAATGAGGTGGGTATAGGGACCATGTGCTCCTAGTGAAAGTCCTTTGATATTGGGGTTGTTCCTGAGTTGGATTGCTAGTGGTTCAATTGCCAAGGCAAATAAATAAGGTGATAGTGGGCATCCTTGCAGAGTACCCCTATACAAATGGAAAAGTGGGGAGCACATACCATTTGCCTTTACCGCCGCCTTAGGGTGTGAGTATAATAGCTTGACCCATTCTATGTATATGGGTCCAAGTCCAAATCTGTCCAGACAGGCCCACAGATATGGCCACTCCACCGAGTCGAAGACCTTTTGTGCGTCTAGTGTAAGCATGAGTCTTGATCCGGTGTTGTCATGATCGACTTGGCAATGTATTCGTGTTTTTCTTATATTGATGGAGGTGGACCTGCCTTGCATCAATCCGGTCTGGTCCGGGTGGATAATTTGGGATGACTTTTTGGAGTCTCAAAGCGAGAATTTTGGCTAGTAATTTATAATCGATATTTAGTAGGGATATGGGGCGGTAGGAGCTGCAGTTTGTGGGGTCTTTGTTAGGTTTTAATAATAGTGTTATATGGGCCTCGTACATAGAGGGCGGAAGAGATCTACTATTGTGTGAGTTTTTCAGGGTTTCTAGTAATTGTGGGAGGATTTGGTTGCTGTACCTCTTATATATTTCAATGGGGATTCCATCTGGCCCGGGAGATTTGCCTCTGTTATTTCTTCTAAGGATATTTCGGTTTCCAGGGGGGAATCTTCAGAATGTGTGAGTTTAGGGAAAGTGATAGAGGATAGATAGTGTATCATTTGTTGTGGAGTGGTCCTGAGCTGTGACCTGTACTGTGACTGGTAAAACCTGGAGAATGTCTGGAGAATTTCAGCTGGTTTATTGGTTGTACCCAATTGCGCGTCTTTTATTTCTAGAATGGTGTTTTGGTCTGATGGTCCGTGTGCAATTCTGGCTTGGAGTTTGGCTAATTGATTGCCGTGTTCGAAATAAGTCTGTTTTTGAGAGAAATTCTTTCTGTTTTCTTGAGTAACATCATTATATCTGGATTGCATCAGAGTCCATGTGGATTTATGTGGAGGGATCATTTATATATTGTGTTTCTGCTGCCATTAAGTCAGTTTCTAGTTTTTGCTCATCATGGGCAGAATTGTGTTTTATGTATTTAATAGTTGAATTTAGGTGTCCTCTCAGGACGGCTTTAAATGCATCCCACTGGATGTTTGTGGTGACATCTCCGTTGTTTAGGGAGAAATACGTATCTATACATTCTGGGATTGGATCAGGGTCAGGAAAACTCTGCAACCAGTAGGGGTCAATTTTCATTTGTCTGACACCTGCGTAGCTTGTAGTGCTGTGTAGGGAACAGAATAATGGGAGTGGTCTGATACCCCGCGAGTCAAATGACATATCTTTTTTATTATTTGGTATGTTGTTTTGTTAATGAGGAGGTAATCTAGTCGTGACATTGTGTTATGGCTCGCAGAATAGCATGTAAACTCCTTTGAGTGGGGGTTTTTGGTTCTCCATGCGTCTAAAAGTGATAATTCTTGAGTAAGTTTGCTAAGTGGAGTAGTGGGATTGGTTACCGAGAGAAAACGGTCTATACTGGGATTCATGGTGTCGTTAAAATCGCCCATGCATATCAATTTCACCAAATCTGATGGGATTGGCTAGCTAGAAAGAAGTGTCCCAACTTTTCCATCCCCTACTTCCCCTGGTGATCCCTGCAAAACTGCTGTATGTTTCCTTTTAGACTCTGCACCTCAGATTCCAACCCAAGTCGCATCTGACACAAATAAAGATTCCTTGAAGTGGCTGCTCCAAGATCTTATACATGCTGCAGGATGCTCATTGTTTGGCCCCAACAAAACTGTCCATCCTAAACACTTTTACTAGAAAGTGTTTTAGGAACCCCGGTGCCAAAAGTTTTACTAAATAAAACCCACTTATTTATCCTAGTAGTAAGAAGATACAGCAATTAAAAGAAAATGTATATTGGAAAATTAGTTTTTTTAAATTGCCCTATTGCCCTATTGCCCTACTATCACTGTACCGTTTTTGTTGATCTGTCCCCTATTTCTTTAGAAATCCAGTCTGAAACATATTATATTTCAGCTGTCAATCAAGTGCCCTAGTATCACAACCTTTTCTGTTATGTATAGTTTTGCTGTAGCTGGAATGGTGATAGTTGGTACGTGAACTGTGGGAAATTCTTCTCCCAATGCTGCCTCATAGAGATTACTGAGCATGCTTGCCTTCACAGAGATTCAGATTCAGTCTGGCTAGGAAACTGAGGGACTGAGCTTGAGCCAATCAAGTACTGGATTGAGGTCATGCAGCAACACAAACACACCAGAGTAATTGCTGCTTTCATGTATTCATTTATAGATTGAAATGAGGCAAAGTAACTTTTTCAGTGTACAATTTCTTTAATAAAACAGGACCATAAAGGGCTAAATGCATCAATTAAATGCAATTCTATTCTTTACATTGAATTTTTTACGTTCACCCTTAAACACATTTTTAGCCCTATTTTGGTGCTTCTTTCTCCCCCCATGCGTGAAGCGCAGTTAGCATGCCTCTAGCAGTGAAAGTAAGATTGATAATTAAGTAACCTTAGGGCATGCTATTGAAAGATTTTACAGAATTCACTTGTGTATTTGTGTAGGGATAACTTACATAAACAAGTGATAAATTGTTTTTATCAGCATTTTCTGAGGAAATAAAAATATGTTTTAACCTTTACTTTAATGTTCTTATATAAAATATATATATAATAGAAAATATTTAGCCTAAAAGAACCATACCCACTGTATTATTTAAAAAAGACATGCTTACAACCAGTTAAACACTACCACAGCTTTGCTTGATGATATTTGTATAGTCCCTGGATTCATGTTGCATCCAGTAAGCAATGTCATTGTGAAAGCTATAAAACTAACATATAACACTGCTCTTGTGGCTATGTTCAGTCTTAAAGTAAAGCTGAACACAGGCTAGTCACTGAGTCAGCTATTACCTTATCATGGACAGACCATTCAGCAATTATGGCTACCTTAAATATACTCAAAGGCTTCACCTAACCGTACCACTGACACCAAATTGACCACCTACTAAATTTGAACCATACTAGAGACTGTATTGTGAAAGCCCTTAAATAGGGATATCAAACGTGCGACCCTCCAGATTGTTTGAGAACAATAACTCCAAGCATACTATAGACATGTATTCAAACATCTGGGGGCCGCAGGTTTCACATCCCTGCCCTTAAAGAATATTTTTACCTGAACACAAATCATGGTCCACGCTATAATATGTTTTAAGAACCCCACAAAGTAGTAATTCAGGGTAATTTTCTGTTAATACAGCATTAACATTTTATAACATATAATATAGTATTAGCGTTACATTTTCCACCTCAAATGGCAGAAAAAGCATTTTTTCTAATCATTTCAAACCTCCCACAGGTACAGTAGTTCATGTTTAGAATTTATTAAAGGGTATCTTCACCTACAATACAAAGTATTTCTGTAGTGTAGGGAACCCTTGTCCACCCCCAACCGCTATGTTTGTTTGGTAAACAAATTCATCAGCAATATACTTACAGAGCTTTGTTCCCCTGGAGTTCTGATCCGGCCTTCTGTTTGCAGGAAATTGCAAGCAGGGGGTTGGGCCAGCAGCCACATCTGTGAATAGCTGAGAGGCAGCCAATCAAAGATGCGGCTGCCGGCAGTGCAGAATGCAGAGGAAACAAAGCTATGTAAGTACAATCCTGATTCATTTTTTTAGCAATCGAACATGGTGGTTGGGGGTTTGCTAGGGTTCCGCTACACTACAGAAAAAGGGGTTTAAGCTACCTTAAGGCACCAGGCAGCTAAAAGGGATCCAGAGGGGGGGGGGCTCCGCTACACATGCCAGGGGACAGGGGAGGGGCAGAAACCTTTTTACACACAAACCTCCTACTCAGTTTCTGGGACTTTGGCTAGACACTGCCGGGCAACCATTTGGAGAAGAGATGTAAGGTACTGTAAGGATTTTTTAACACTACATTGTAGGGCCAGCAGTGGGGAAAATGTTAGTTTTGGGGGTAGACAAAAACTGCCCAAACTTAAATGAGGATAGACATACTTCTTGATAGAAGACTTTGCCATTGGGCTAAACCAACTACAGTATAATACTAAAACGATGGTGATATTTATAAAGAGGCAATGTTGCAGTTTTAATAACGCACATTAGCCTCAATGCATCCACACTTTGCATTCAGAAGGTCCCTAACACCTGGCTGTCATATGCTAATTGGGACTTTCCAGGGTACAGATTCTTGTACAAGTCATTCTGAATTGAGAAAGCCAGTCGGATGACTAACAAAACGTCTTCAAGAACTGAATTTTAAGTCCAGTTGATCAGAAAATTAAGAAACACAATGCATAGCAGACCTACTGTTTTTCTCCACTCAACAAACCAAATAAGCATTATTACTAAGCATTAACACAAAAAAGACCTTTGATAGGTAAGCTACATTTTTTTATTTATTAAATGACAACTATTTACCTCCCTCTCCCTCCCTCTTTCCTCCGCCACGCTGCTGGCCCTCTGCTTGCGAGAAAATGCAAGCAGAGGGGTGGGACCGGCAGTCGCTTCTGTGATTGGCTGAGCGGCAGACAATCACGGACGCGGCTGCCGGGAGTTCATTTCGTCGGGGGAAAGAGGGAAGGTAAGTAAAGTTTGGGGAGCTTTCTAAGAATATAAATAGAGCGGTTGGGGCTGGGGGGACAGGGGGAATCATATAGCTAAAGGTAGGGGGAGGGAATCCTGAGAGGGAGGGGGAGAAGGGCTGCAGTACGCATGCCAAACTTCTCCTGGAGGCCAGGTAGGAGGCAGAGTCCTATATGGACTCTGCTATCCTCCTGGTGGCAAGTTTTTGGGACTATGGGGGGGGGACTACAGGAGAACCTTATGGACCTGGGATGTGAGGTAAGGATTAAACTACACTACATGATGGGGCCAGTAATTGGGGGGATTATAGTTTTGGGGGTGGACATGCCCTTTAAAACCCTTTGCCCATTAGTAGCTAGCCTTCCCCCAGCCCCAACCGCATTATTAAATTTTCCAGAGACTCCCCCGATAGTTACTTAACTTACCTCTTCCCCCCGGAGTTCTGCCCCTTCCGTTATTGGCTGCCTTTCAGCCTGTCAGGGACGCGGATGCCGATCCCACCCCCTGCTTGCAGTTCAGTGCAAGCAGAGGGCCAGGATTGTGCAGCAGGGAAACAGGTAAGGTAAGTAACTATCAGGGGAAACTTTCTGGAAAATCTAATAATGCTGTTGGGGCTGGGTGAAGGTGCCCTACCACATTTAAATTTTTTTTAAAGGGTGGACATGCCCTTTAAATCAAACTCCACCATAGCACATCATCCCCCTTCTCACCTTAAGAATGGAACCAGACAGGACTTTTCCTATTTTTGAAGGTTTTCTTGCACAATACTTAATGGTGGTGCTGTGCGCTCTTTCCTGTCAACCACTTCCAGCCATTATGTCCACAATAGTTTGTAATGAGGGACACACTTACGTCTTCAAGTGTTTATTGTGAAAGATATGTGCACATTTTGGGGGTTTGCCCCTTTTTCACGTGCATCACCTGATGAGGGGGCACGCCCCCGAAACGTTGTGCACATATCTTTCACAATTATCACTTGAAGACAACCTGAGTGCATCCCTCATTACAAATTAATTAGGACTTTCCCTATACCTCATATTAGTAATTTTATATATCAAACCATCAGCCATCTGGTTCAATCTTTATATTGCAGTCATTAAAGGGCATATCCAGCCTAAAATAAAGTTAGCTTAGAAATGTTTATCACCCATTATCCCATTGTGTCAAAGATGCCACTGAAATGTCTTACCAAATCCAGTCCCTCACCGCTCCTCCTCTGCTCTGCGGCTGACAGCCCCTCCACTTCCTGGTTGTGGCTGTTAGTAAAGGCCCGGCGTGATGTCATACCCAATTGCCTGACAGCCGCAACCAGGAATTAGAATGGCTGTCAGCGCAGAAGCCCTCTGCTCCTGTTTTTGCAGGGGACCAGGTTAGTTAATTCACTTCAGGGGGATCTTATGGATAATGGAAAACTCTAGGTTTGGGGGGCTGGTAAATATTTCTAGGCAAACTTTATTTTAGGCTGGACATGCCCTTTAAACCCCAATCTACAATGGTCAAGCTAGACTGCAAAGTTTTTTTTTCACTATACTTGCCCTTTAAGGGAATTTCTTCCTTATTCTCATGGATGGTTAGCAGTGCAGGAGCGAGGGTTAAGTCTGCATGTTTGCAGTGAGCAAGTGTTCCTATATACCCCTCTGATTTACAACCCTGGTGTCTGTTAGCCCGCACCCTACACCCCTGGGGACTGTGTTTTATAATTTACAGAGTGTTTGTATTACACTGAAGAGGAATAGCCTATGGGACATATGAGTGGTTGGACTCACATGGAGTGTGGGTCCATCTTCATTCATTGGACGGTGTATTGGGAACTATTTTGACTCCAGACTTGATGTGTTTTATCGGGGACACATGATTTTATTTTTATAGTATATTTTAGTAGCCTTTAGGTGATTAGTGATCGGTGGTTAGATATGGAGAACGGTCTAGAGGTACTTAGAATATAGGTGTTGTTTTGCAACAGTAAACAGTAATTTATTTTTTTGTATAGTGTGTGTGCCTCGTTGGGATTTTTTTTCTTCTTTTTCTTTGGGAAGGTTGGAATTTAAAATGAGCCTCATAGGTTTTGTGCAAGGAGGCCAATTAGTCTAGGCAAAGGTAATATAGGTAGGGAGCAACAATCAATATCTATGTAAACCAGGTGCTACAGAGTGCTAAAAAGTATTAATGTTTGATAGAAAGAAGAAGAAAAGCAACGTCCAACGACGTTCCTGAACTTTCTTACCTGACCCGGTCCCTCGACATCAAGGTGCCACCCCTGTTTCGAGCAAAATGAGGAGCAGGGAACTTCTGCACTGACAGCCGATTTACTTCCTGGTTGCCAGGAAGTAGGAAGTGGAGTTGGCTGTCAGCAACAGCACCAGAGTAGAAGTGGCGAGGGACTGGGTCAGGTAAGGAAATTTGAAACTGAATATATGTGAATAATGGATAATCTACATTTTGGAACAAAGTTTTTTTCAGTGGACATGCCCTTTAAAAAGAAAAATAATTCTAATTGGCTGATAAGTGCAAAAGTTTGCCCTTCTATTAATTTCCACCAATCAGATGGTAGCTTTTTATTAAAAGATGTGTAAACTGTAAAATCAGTTTTCAACTAATCACCCTGCAATAAGGATTAAAAGTCACATCTGCTTTGTTCCCTTTGTTGTCCCTACCTTTTTTTTAGCTCTAAAACTTGTAGTAAATAACTGCCAATCACCTGTTCCCTGTGCATAACTGATACCCCCCTGGCCTCGCTATGTGTAAAACCTCTTTTACTATGTAAGCAAAGCTTATTCCTAAATGTGTTTAGATGCATTTAGTGAGGAGATGGTACACATACTAAATAGGAGTTATTGTAGTTTTGCAGTCATATCCAAAAGCATAATGCAGGTAGCTTAACTTTTTTTAAAGTTTAAGTACCTAAATTCCTTGTCTTTAGGTTATTAAATTAATATAGATGGTAAAAATTCTGAAATATTCCCTGAAAACATAATCTCAAGTCCTTAGCCGTCAATCTTAGTTCTGTGCTAATACAAACTTGAAGCTCTCTCACATATGATGCCTACTACAATGATTACTCCTAAGATCCTTTGTTTACTTCAGGATTAGAATGATAAGATGGCAATTACAGGGAGATTTCCTTGCTTTTTTAAAGTACAGCAAAAAATGTATTTAAAATTTCCACCTTAATCTTCTGGATTTTCATCTTGTTTTTTCATTACAGCTGGTGCACATGAAAAAATTGGCTGGGCATTTGGTCTTGGACTAGAAAGACTTGCCATGATCCTTTATGGAATTCCTGACATTCGTTTTTTTTGGAGTGAAAACGAGCTTTTCCTGAAACAATTTCACGTTTTTGACATAAATCAACAAATAACATTTCAGGTAAGACATACAAACTATACAAAGTATACAAGTGTTTCTTTCCATTATTTAAACAGTTAAATGAAAAACAGTCTATTTATATATCTGTTGTATTCAATTAGATCAACTGGACTTAAAATGTAGTTCTTGAAGACGTTTCGCTAGTCATCCGACTGGCTTTCTCAATTCAGAATGACTTGTACAAGAATCTGTGGCAATTATGTACCCTGGAAAATCCCAATTAGCATATCACCCAGGTGTTAAGGGTGTGATTAGATAGTGGCTAAGGGTGTTATAGGAACGCCCAGAGTAAGTGTTAAAACAGCTGTAATGGCAGATAGTTGGTGTCGAACCCCCCCACCTCTATTAAGGCTTGGTTTCTTTATTTTCACATAAATGGCCTCCTTAACACCTCTCTTGAACCAGTCACGTTCTTCGCCAGTATGTAACATTACAATCTTCAAAGGTATGTCCTTTATCCTAAGATGCAGATACACGGCTGAGTCCTGACCCGAGGAATTGGCTCTCTGTGCTGGGCATACGTTGATGCAGTTGCTGTTTGGTCTCCCCACATACAAATCAGAGCATTCTTCACTGCACTGCACTGCATATATGATGTCGCTTTTCTTGTGTTTAGGTATTGGGTCTTTCGGATGTACAATTGCTGCCTCAGTGGTTGTTCGGTTTAAAGCAGACAGGGATACAATGTTTTTTGAAAATTCTTCTTAATTTCTCGGAGACCCCTGCTACATAATGGGGACCATGTTCTTCCTCCTGTCTGCTTTTCCCCTTCACTGTGGGTATTCGTGTTCTTTTCTTTCTTCTCTTCTTTTGACCAAGGCCCAGTCGGATATCCACAAGTTTTAAGGGCTCCTCTGAGATGTTTCATTTCTTTAGCCTTCGCCTCTGTGCTGTGGGGATGTTCTCGGCTCTGTGTTGCAGGGTTGATGACACCCCAGCTTGTGATCTAAAGGGTGGTGGGAGTCAAACATCAAATACTGATCTGTGTGTGTTGGTTTTCTGTAAACCTCTACTTCCAGTTTACCATTTTCCTTAACTTCTACCAAGCAGTCCAAGAAAGCCAGTTTGTTGTTTTGTACCTCTTCATAGAGCCTTAATAGAGGTGGGGGGGTTCGACACCAACTATCTGCCATGTACAATGCTGTTTTAACACCTTACTCTGGGCGTTCCTATAACACCTCTTAGCCACTATCTAATCACACCCTTACCACTGGCTGTGATATGCTAATTGGGATTTTCCAGGGTACATAATTGCCACAGATTCTTGTACAAGTCATTCTGAATTGAGAAAGCCAGTCGAGATGACTAGCGAAACGTCTTCAAGAACTACATTTTAAGTCCAGTTGATCTAATTGAATACAACAGATATACCATGACCTGGATGAATGAGAACCTTCACAAGCATAAGTCTATTTATATGTTGTTAAACTTGGCTAGTCTTTTAACTAAAGATATATTTTTTAGTAAAATTATTTTGTGAATCTGAATATAAACAACAGCTAGATTTATTACTTATAGTAATGTTCTGTACATCTAAACTCATGTGCAGCATTAGCATGGATATCCAGTGTCACAGCAGTGTTTTCTTAACCAGGGGTCTGGTGACCCCAGGGATCCGGTTTCTAGGGTTTCTGCATTAGAATACATGTATTGAGGTAGCACTTGATTTATGAATTTAGGTTAATACAATGTATCTTTTAATATTTGGAATAAAATTTTTGTTTTTAAAATCTAATGTGTGTTATATTGAAGTGTGTAAGCGTGAACAACTATTCTGGCCTGTGTTTATTTATGGTAATGTTACCTTGTTGGTTGCGACTCCTAATTTTAATTATTACATTATGCTGTGAGTGCTGATAATGGGTTACTTCCTCAATCATGTTTCTAATTATGCAGTGTTTCCCAACAACCATAGTTTAAATTATAGATGGCACGTGTTTTGGTGAAGATTGGAGTTTATCTCCTTGTTTCTATATATTGTGCATATTATATCATGGTTGCATTCAAGTATTCAGGCCCCCTTGAAAAATCATACATAATTCCAAACATTTTTAACAAATCAATAACTGCAAAGGGGGGTGTGCGTAATTATTCAGCCCCTTTGTCTGAGTGCAGTCAGTTGCCCATAGACATTGCCTGATGAGTGCTAATGACTAAATAGAGTGCACCTGTGTGTAATCTAAGTCAGTACAATACAGTGCTCTGTGTCGGCCTCAGAGGTTGTCTAAGAGAATCTTGGGAGCAAACAACAAAGAACACACCAGACAGGTCAGGGATAAAGTTTATGAGAAATGTAAAGCAGGTTAGGCTACAAAAAGATTTCCAAAGCCTTGAACATCCCACAAAGCACTGTTTAAGCGATCATTCAGAAATGGAAGGAGTATGGCACAAAATGTAAACCTACCAAGACAAGGCCGTCCACCTAAACTCACAGGCCGAACAAGGAGGCACTGATCAGAAATGCAGTCAAGAGGCCCATGGTGACTCTGGACGAGCTGCAGAGATCTACAGCTCAGGTGGGGGAATCTGTCCATAGGAAACTATTAGTGTGCACTACACAAAGTTGCCCTTTATGGAAGAGTGGCAAGAAGAAATCCATTGTTACCAGAAAAAACATAAAAAGTCCCGTTTGCAGTTTGCCACAAGCCATGTGGGGGACACAGCAAACACGTGGAAGAAGGTGCTCTGGTCAGATGAGACCAAAATGGAACTTTTGGCCAAAATGCAAAACACTATGTGTGGCGAAAAACTAACACTGCACATCACTCAGAACACACCATCCCACTGTCAAATATGGTGGTGGTAGCATCATGCTCTGGGGGTGCTTCTCTTCAGCAGGGACAGGGAAGCTGGTCAGAGTTGATGGGAAGATGGATGGAGCAAATATAGGGCAATCTTGGAAGAAAACCTCTTGGAGTCAGCAAAAGACTGAGACTGGGGCGGAGGTTCACCTTCCAGCAGGGCAACGACCCTAAACATAAAGCCAGGCAACAATGGAATGGTTTAAAACAAAAACATATCCATGTGTTAGAATGGCCCAGTCAAAGTCCAGATCTAAATCAATCGAGAATTGTGGCAAGATCTGAAAACTGCTCTTCACAAATCTGTCCATCTAATCTGACTGAGCTGGAGCTGTTTTGCAAAGAAGAATGGGCAGAAATTTCAGTCTCTAGATGTGCAAAGCTGGTAGAGACATACCCTAAAGACTGGCAGAGCTGTAATTGCAGCAAAAGGTGGTTCTACAAAGTATTGACTCGGGCCTGAATAATTACGCCCACTTTGCAGTTATGATTTGTTAAAAATGTTTAGAATCATGTATGATTTTTGTTACACTTCTCACCGTGTATTGGTCTTTCACGTGGAATTCCAATAAAATTGATTCATGTTTGTGGCAGTAATGTGACAAAATGGGAAAAACTTCAAGGGGAATACTTTTGAAACCACTGTATGTAAGATATTATCCTGATGAAGGTGCTCTAACAAGAACCAAAACATTGAATTAATTAATATTCTCGATAAAGAAATCTTGACTGCCAAGTGTCAATATAGTCAATTTCATATAGTTTGTACATTCTAACTCTGGAGGCACCTGGTAAAGGTAATTTTTGTTCCTAGTTAGCATGTACTGAAACTATAACTTTCAAATTTGAAAAAGAAGAAAGCTGTGTACATAATAAGGGCACACCCTCGGATATTAACACATTTGTAAGAAAAAAAAAATTACCCTTTATTTTGTGAATGGATTAGCCACTATGTGAGGCAGAAAGTGTTAGTGCAAGAAACAAATTAAAAAAACTTCCCATAGTCAAACTGGCAATATATACCACATTCAATAACATATGGTATACTGGTATACCCCACTCTCTCAAGCATACACATCAATATATAGGTAAATTTAATGGTCCAAGCATTAACCAAAATAGAAACATATTGCACTTAAAGGGCAATTATAGTGAGAAAATTGTTTTTTTTTTATTTCTTCTAATGGATCCTATAAGTCATCCCATCCACCAGGGTACCTTTAGTTTCTTTAAATTCTACATAGTCCCCGAGATATAGCCTTTGAATATGCTGTGATTTGTAGGAGCTGCTACACCTCATCTGTCACTCAAAGGCACACACCCACACAATCCAAAGCTCCCCTGCAGTACTGTCACACACTCTCTCACCCACACTATAGTACCATGTGCAACATATAGTCAAATGCTGTAGTGCTAAACACAATCAATAAACCATTAACCCAGCAATATGAGCATAACACACTATAAAACAGCCCCTCCCCCAAAAAAAATCTTATATACATACAAAACCAGTGACTCAAATGGAACACTAATACAGTATATATAATACAGTAATACAGACTATTACCAAACAAGACACACAGTGCATGTATGAAATATATAGACTAAAGCAACTGAAATATAACAGGACAACAAGCAGTGTCACTGTTTGTGAAGGTCTCTACTACAGCTGCTGTTACACTGACTCTCTCTTCAGTGATTATGATCTCAGCTAACAGGGGGAGAGATATGAACTTTAGGTAAAAAGTAAATAACAATTAGCAAAGTTAGAGAACGGCAGAGTTCAGTAACTTACTTGTAAAGAATCTCAGCACCACTTGTCCTCCTCTCTCCCCCTCTGCCCCTCCTTCAGCATATTGCTACTTTATCCCACACTTTGACTGCTTGCAGACTAGCTCTGGAAGGGAGGGGTCAACAGGATGTCAGCATTCATTTAAAGTCCTTCAACTGACAATGCTCGGACTCTGTATACAGCCGTCACTGCTTGAGGGGGAGTAGACAGAGAGGGGAGGGGGACTACACAGCTTGGTACAAACTTCTGCCAGTGTGAAGAAACGAAGCACACAGAAACATGAAAATAAGGCAGTGCTATATAAGTGACCTATACATTGTATACAGACAAAGTTTTTTTTCACTATAGTTGCCCTTTAATTTATTAATGCTAAGCCCACCCTCCTTCCAAAGTTCCCTCTAAAATAATAAATCCTACTTATCTAGACTAGAGGACAGGGGGAGTTCAAACCTGTGGCAGATCAAAAAATTAAGGTAAATGGCAGAGTATACTAAGCCAATCAAAGCAGCCAGAGCGACATGGGAGCAGGATTAAAAAGTACAGCTAAGCACGTTTTGTCCGTTCTCTTACTCCAGATTTTGTCCGCTTCTCTACTTCCTCAGATGACACCCATCAACAATATTTTGCCCGATTCAGTTAAATTCACAAAATCGGTTGAAATGTGAATGCCGTGTATGAATTTTTAGAAGGAACAGATTACAACAGATCCTTAATATGATCACAACTTCCAGTGTCTGTACCCAGTTTATATACTTTTGGAGCATTATGTGCTAATACAAAATACCTTCATGATTTGATCATATTGCCTACAATGTTTAAAATAATATTACAAAGATAATTATTCCTTTCATCCTAAAATGTAACATTTATAATACAAGGGTATGTCCACCCTTAAAAAGATTTTTGTTATATCAATCCCCCTGTCCCCCAGCCCCAACCGCTATATTTATTTATTAGAAAGTTCCCCAAACTCTACTTATATCCCCTCTTTCCTCCGCGCGCTGCCGGCCCTCTGCTTGCGAGAAAATGCAAGCAGAGGGGCGGGACCGGCAGTCGCGTCTGATGTGGTGAGCGGCAGCCAATCACGGACGCGGCTGCCGGTCATTCCAGTCGGGGAGGAAAGAGGGGAGGTAAGTAAAGTTTGGGGAGCTTTCTAATAAAATAAAACATGCGGTTGGGGCTGGGGGGACAGGGGGATTGATTAGCAAAAGGGATTACACCAGGGGGAGGGAATCCTAAGAGGGAGGGAGGGGGAGAAGGGCTGCAGTACGCATGCCAAACTTCTCCCAGAGGCCAGGTAGGAGGCAGAGTTCTATATGGACTCTGCTATCCTCCTGGTGGGCAGTTTTTGGGACTTGGGGGGGACTACAGGAGAACCAGATGGAGCTGGGATGTGAGGTTAGGATTAAGCTACACTACATGATGGGCGGCAGTAGTGGGGGGGGTGGGGGGGATTATAGTTTTGGGGGTGGACATGCCCTTTAACATATCAATTTTTAAACATTCCATTATTTTAACTAACTATTCATAGACTTATCTGTCAAAATTAAAGGGCCTTCATGCTTAAAGGAGAGCTAAATTTTAAATTTTTTAATCCTATTGTGAAAGCTTTTCTTCCCAGAGACATAGAAGTTTTTTCACTAGTAAGTTGCACAGTTGTACAGTAATATATGTATGTAATAGATTCTGTAACAAAGAAGACTTCCATGCCAGTACAACTCATAGGCCATCTTTGCTTTAAAAAGACCCGAGGATTCAGTCTCTATGCACAGACTTTAGTTCTTTAAAGTGGTCCTTATTCTAAAACACATTATAACAAACATATAAAGTAGATACTGCTAAAACTATGTGTCACTTAAAGGGGAACTAGTCTCTATTACTCATTAATTTGAGAAATAAGATTTCCTATATATCGCCACTCTCTGTTAATCTATGTAAAAGCTATTATAGCAGATATGTTCGTGTTCATTAATTCTTGAAATCAGTGCCTCCTTGTCACATATTAGCGCCACCTCTTTCCAGAGGTTCTTAGACTTTGCTGTGCTTGTGTATGGCTGTGACATTAGGGATCCCTAGTACCTACCCATACTCCCTGGAGAAAACAAGTACACGTGTGAGATAATATCGATTGGAGCAATGGCTTCAAAATATATTTATTACTATACAGACAGGCTGCTTGTTACTTAGACTAGCAGCCTGTACTGCTCTATGGTAAAGTTAGGGGAGGAGCTTTTTGCATTTGCAAACTGTTTTGCAGTGCATGAGAACAATTAATCTTTAGGGAGATCACTCAACGATGCCATTGTGTGCCCCCACAAATTTGATTGGTTTTCAAAAAGGTTGGTGTCGCCATTTTGCCATCAATTATCAAAATATGGAGCTTAAGAGAAGCAAGGCTGCTGTAAGTGCCCTAATAGGTGTACAGATTATGTATGAGAACCATTATCAACACAACTACCTGTGTTTTTGTTTTATGACCATACCCCTTAAAATATCTAATTGGTCCCTATCCACAGTTCCAGCAATCAATAATAATTTCATAAACGCAAGCTCATTAGATCTGCATCTTTTATTGTTGAATACATGCCCAGTTCAGTTTACCCAAAGGAATCTCTTATCTCAACCATGTGATATTGAGACAGGGCTTAAGTGACTGATCTTCTTGATATGGTAATTTTAAAAAAAAATCTCTTTTCACTGCTTTATTGTTTTGTAGAAACCGTCTCTGAGATCTGCCTCTTTTGCCTTATGTAACATGGGGTGTGCATGGCAGCAGGAGGAGCTCCTAAACCTATAAAGATCCCAGAAAAAAGTAGTCCTTAAAACATTAAAGGGCATTTCCACCCTTAAATTTTTGCCATATGATAATATACCTTCCCCAAGCCCCAACCGCCATAAAATAATTTCAAGAAATTCCCCCTATCTTTACTTACCCTCCCTCTCTCCTCCACCGCATTGCCCGGCCTTCTGCTTGCAAGACACTACAATCAGGGTGCGGGACCTCTCAGCCAATCACGGATGTGGCTGACGGCTGCTCAGAACGCCGGGGGAGAGAGGGAAGGTAAGTAGAGTACGGGGGACTTTCTTAAAAATGTTTTAGAGCGGTTGGTGCTGGGGGAAGGTATACTAATATATGGCCAAGGGTTTTTATGGTAGGGGTAGGGATCTCAAAACGGGAGGGAGAGGGAGGGAGGCCTGCAGTGTGCATGCCAAACTTCTCCCGGAGGAGAGACAGAGTCCTATATGGACTCTGCAGTACTCCTGGTGGGCAGTTTTTGGGACTTTGGGGGGGATTACAGGAGAACCATTTGGAGCTGGGATGTAAGGTAAAGTTTTTATTACACTACAGAGTGGGGCCAGTAGTGGGAGAAATAGTTTTGGGGGTGGATATGCCCTTTAACAAACTATACTGTACATAAAAAGGATTTGTACAGATTCATACATAAAATTCCAAGTTGAAGGATAGTGTTACCCTACAATATCAAATACAACATAGTCATAATCAACACGATCTGGTTCATGAGGTATGTGCAATAAAAGTTTGTGTTCATAAATAAAATTCCAGCATACCCCACCTGCAAATCCTGGGCTGAGGCATGAAGAATAACACATTACAATTAAAGATGGCCGAAAAGTTTGAATTCGGATCCATTAAAGTCAATGGGGGAGTGATATTTCAAAAAGTCCGAGTGATTTACAGCTAAACTAACAATGGTAACTTACTGAAAATGTATGTGGCACCTGGGAAATGGTCTGGGCAACATGTCACTATCACCAAAACTTGTTAAATCACTTCTTAAACACGAGCGGACAATTGTTGTGTTTTCCGCAAGCTACATTCGAGGGTTACCGAATGATACTTCCGAGGGTTAGCGGAAACAAAACCATAAATTCGAGGGTTACCGAAATCGACCGATACTTACGAGGATTAACGAAAATGAAGGCTATTTTCAAGGGTTAGCAAACGATACATTCTAGGGTAAGCGAAAACGATCCATACATTTGAGGGTTACTGAAAACGAACAATACTTTTGAGGGTTAGCAAACAATACATTCTAGGGTTAGCGAATGGTCCGTAAATTCGATAATAATCGAATTTAAGATAATTATCGAAAATACAGCCGCGAGTCCGAAAAAACAAACTAGTTTGAACACGAACTAGTACAAATAGTTCAAGTTCGTCCGAACTCATAAAGTTCGGCTTGAATCTGGGTTCGAGTTTGGTTTTGTGTCCATCTCTAATTACAATCATTTTATTAGAGGTCTTGTCTGCTTTCAAAGGGCAGTTGTACATACAGTAGCATTTGGAACACAGCATTCTTTCCACGCAGACTGCTGTATCAAGTAAAAAAACAAATAAAGCAACCAGCTTCTCAATTAGAGGTGGGAGAGGGACTTCCCAGTACTTGTTTAGAGACCAAAATTTCACTGTTTCTGTTCTTATGTTGGGATTTGTTTCTTTTTTGAAGTCAATATATCCTTTCAATCAAAAGTTTTATATTAGGATTTTTAACAAGCTGTTATATGGTCTGTCTGTTTATAATAACAACAGCTTTAGATAAACTACAAATTCTCATCTTTATCATTATTCTCAGCTCATTGCTCGTTACAATCTTAGCAGATCTGACATTTTGCAGTATTCCACAAGAGAAAAACCTTTTGATTTGAATCTTCTCTGCTCCTTCCATCTTGTCTAATGACACTGACATTTTAAGAGGGACAAGGAAGCTTTTGATCCAATGTCAAGTGTTCACACCTTCTTCATCTGGTGTTAATTCCCATGACATGTTTACTTGAAGTGCACATCAAATTCTCCTCTGGCCATGATCAATTGTTTGCAAAATGGACACTGATTTATAATGTGAATATGTGCATTGGACTTTTCATAATTTGCCTGTGTGTACAGAATATATGCTTTTTCCTTTAAATGATGCAGTTGGTTGAGCCTTACTTGAAATAAGCCTTATCCGTTTATTTCTTTGTGGTAACCAGATAATTTTTTGGCCTATACAATGATTCAGATAGATTCATTTTTAAACTGTATATAGTGTTTTGGTTTCAACCAGATATCAGTAGTTTGCAAAAATCAATGTTATATGCAGCCAGAATTCTTTTTTTATTTTTCAATGAACTGCAAAATCAATTATTTACAATACTTCAAGATGTGTAAGTGCTGAGGTATAATAAAACAATTTCACTTGCAACTCAACATAGATGTTGTCATAGAAACAAGTTCCTTGGTTAATAGAGGTTTTTATAATAGTTATAAAATGAATAAAGATATTTTTTCCTTTTCTTTCATTTAATGTTTTGCTATTCATTGAATTAAATTAATTAATAATGGAAAGATCTTCAGCGGAACAGTTTTATCTAGCTCAAATGATTTTTCTACTTATCTCATATTTAAAGGGTATGTCCACCCTTAAAAATATTTTTTGATATATGATTCCCCCTATCCCCCCAGCCCTAACCGCTCTATTTTTATTCTTAGAAAGTGCCCCAAACTCTACTTACCTCCCCTCTTTCCTCCGACGCGCTGCCGGCCCTCTGCTTGCGAGAAAATGCAAGCAGAGGGGCGGGACCGGCAGTCACGTCTGTGAGTGGCAGCCAATCACGGACGCGGCTGCCGGGAGTTCTTTGCAGCGGGGGAAAGAGGGAAGGTAAGTAGAGTTTGGGGCACTTTCTAAGAATACAAATAGAGCGGTTGGGGCTGGGGGGACAGGGGGAATCATATATCTAAAGGGATTTACACTAGGGGGAGGGAATCCTAAGAGGGAGGGGGAGAAGGGCTGCAGTACGCATGCCAAACTTCTCCCGGAGGCCAGGTAGGAGGCAGAGTCCTATATGGACTCTGCTATCCTCCTGGTGGGCAGTTTTTGGGACTTTGGGGGGGACTACAGGAGAACCAGATGGAGCTGGGATGTAAGGTAAGGATTAAACTACACTACACAATGGGGCCAGTAGTGGGGGGGTTATAGTTTTGGGGGTGGACATGCCCTTTAAACTATGGTATAATGACTTTTAGTAGAGTTATGGGACTTTACTGAAGAAAAAAACAGAAAAAGCCTATAATTTTAGAAATACCGTATATACTCGAGTATAAACCGACCCGAGTATAAACCGAGGTACCCAATTTCAGCTAAAATCCTAATAAAAGTTGTTGACTCGAGTATAAAACGAGGGTAGAAACTTGGCATTCAAGATGTTTGGAAACTACAACTCCCAGCTAATAAAGCATGCGGGAGTTGTAGTTCCAAACATCTTGAATGCCACCCTCACTTGGCATTCAAGATGTTTTGGGAACTACAACTCCCAGCATGCTTTATTAGCTGGGAGTTGTAGTTTCCAAACTCTGAATGCCAAGTGAGGGTGGCATTCAAGATGTTTGGGAACTACAACTCCCAGCATGCTTTATTAGCTGGGAGTTGTAATTTCCAACATCTTGAATGCCACCCTCACTTGGCATTCAAGATGTTTGGAAACTACAAACTCCCAGCTAATAAAGCATGCTGGGAGTTGTAGTTCCCAAAACATCTTGAATGCCCCCCTCACCCTCCACCCAGTTAGTTTGTACCTGTCTCTTCTCCCTGTTGTTCTTCTTCTGTGGGCTCTCCTCCATCCTCCATCCCTTCTGGCAGGTGCAGTATCCTGAGCATTCCGGCAGCCGCGCGATCTTTCTGTGCACTGGCGCGCCGGCTGACGTCACTGCCCGGCGCCGGCGTCAGGCCGGCGCGCCAGTACACAGAAGGATCGTGCGGCTGCCGGAATGCTCAGGTAAGCTAGTGACTCGAGTATAAACCGAATCCGAGTTTTCAGGCTGATTTTTCAGCCTGAAAAACTCTGTTTATACTCGAGTATATACGGTATTCGTCTGTGTATTTAACACATACAGGGTTATTCAATAAAAGTTCTTATCATTTAAAATGGTGCTAAATTTGCCCCAGCCAATCAAAACTTATTTAACATTTCAAAGCTAACATCTGATTGTTTGGGCAACATTAGCACCATTTAAACAATAAGAACTTTTATTGCATAACCCTGTTCAGTCTTGCATTCTGATTGTGGATGGATCAGCACATTAGCAGGAAGCTGTGCTAAAACAAGCAAAGTCTGATTCAGTTAAGTTTTCTGTCATAGAATTTGTGGTATAATGTCAAGGGATAGACACTTGGTATAAATATATTGTACCTAGCTTAACCTGCATTGATGTATGAGTTAGAAAGGTCTATGAAGGAATCCTCCAGAGTTCCTTGTGCAATTGAACACATAGGAATAAAATAAAAAAATATTAAGGGGCATTGCTATGCCTTTCTACATCTAATAAAATACAATTAAGTCTAAAAGCTTATAGTCATGAATTCTTCCTCTTGATGCCTTTTTATGCTTGTTGCTTGACCTGTCATCAGTTGTCCATGAAGGAAAAACCATTTAACAAAAAAAATACTTTAGTAATTCTCTTTACAAAGTCTCTACACATTGATGCCTTTCTGGTGTAGGCTGTCTCTCACCTTTAGTTTCATCAAAGAATGTACCGTAGGTGTTTAGATTCTCCCATGGTGTTAGCTCCCCATCTTCCGTTTTCTTTAGCAGAACAATCCCTATATACAATAATTAAAATTACAGTACATGTAGTTATTTACACACGACTGACTGTCTTGTGGTCTGTATTTGTACAGATGTCTGTCAATGATTCATGGAGAGTGGATACGGTATGTGTTAGGGGTTTACAGTTTAATTGCATACTGCTTGTAAATACAGGTTCACAAGGTTTGGGTTTAATCAAAGGGTAATATAAACTATATTAGTACAGTTCATTCAGGGTAGGTCACACTATTGCATTCCGTTTTGTGAAGGTAATGTAAATTAATATATAATGGAAATTGCGAGAATCAATTCCCACAGTATAATTTGCATTCCGAATCTATGTGGTCCATTTTTATCTGCATGGTGTACAAAACATTTGTGTGTAGAATCGCACTTTCAAAGACAACTACACTTTAAAAATTAAGTCCATAAACAAGTAGTAAAGAGTAGTAGCAATAAAACGGACAGGAGTCCTTTCTTCTTCGTGCTTGAGAAGGAATCCTGCCCGAAAAGTAGCGCTGCACGCATGTTTCAGTGTTAAATAAAATTTGTTTTCACACAGATAAAGTCCTGTGTTATGTCATACACTTTACTACTTGTTTATAGGCTGATATCCAGCATGGTGGAGACTGGAAAAATGTAAAGCACAGGATTAATCGCTCTGTGTGACCTGGATACCCCTACCTGCTTAGGAATAGACTGTAAAAATTTACTTTTTAAAAATGAAAAGCACCTGGGGCAAGGAGATGGATTGATTATTCCACCTTCCAATATTGTTTTGCCGAGGAGCACAGCACATACAGCTTTAACCTGCCAGGTTATGGCCCGGGGCCATTCTATTTAAAGTTAGTGTTGAAGCATACAGGAGCAGTTTTTCTTGTCTGCTGCTCCTCATGAATTGATATTGGAAGGTAAAAAGCACCCAATCCTACCTCCCTGCCTCAGGTACTTTTATTTTAACTGTTTTAAAAAAAACATACGCACTATAGGTTCCTTTTAATATAGTCTATGGGAACGCCCCAAAAAAAAACCCGCCGACAAACTTTTTTTTTGCAGGTTTTTTTGTGTTTTTTGCAGTGTTTCTGTGTGAATCTCCTAAAACTGCACACCACACAAACGGACTGGAAATGCGAACACATGCGGAAAAATGCATAGAAAAACACATATCGGTTAACCTGCAAACTGACAGAACGCGGACAAAATGCATTGTCCTAAATGCACTCATAACGGAAACGCAACAACACATAGTAGGACCTTGCCCTAAGGGAACCATAAGTGCCAACAAACTGGAGTTGAGCATGATCCCCTGACCCCAAACACACCACAAAGATGACCACGTCTTGCTAAAGAAAACTGAGAGAAAAGCTGCTGGACCAATCATGTCTCCAGACCTAGCCCCTATAGAGCACAGTTTGGACGTTTTTCATAGGGGTGTAGTCAATTTTGTTGCCAGCAGTTTCGACATTTAGCTGCGTGTTTAGTTATTTGAGTGGACATCAAATTTACATTGTATCTGTATTGTCCCTTAAATATAAAATAAATATTTACAAAAATGCGCCATTCCTAGGAGTCATAGATGTTTAAACAACAATGTAAATAATTAAACAGGGTAATTCTGCTTTTGATTTGTTTGTAATTAGAGACTTCTGCTTTAACGTACATAATAGCGCTCATTATAGGCGTGATATAAGTGAATAAATATTAATCCTTCTAACTTATAAGTATATTTTATAGATGGTAGAGACAGGAAGAGGCACTAAATTGCACGATTTATTATAGGTGTGTCTACACATTATACTGTACAGTTATAACATTAAAAAAAAGCTAAAAACACAAAACTGCAATATATGCCTGTATTATGCCTGTCTTGGTTGTTTGTTGTAGAAATGCATGCTCAATCTGATCTCTTACTTTTGACAGAGATGAATAGTAAAATAGCAGTACTACCATAAATGGATTTTCTCTCTTGGTATTTGGTACCAGCTGTGTATGATTCTGCTTCCGTGTTTTTTGGTTTTAACATTTTATGCTTTTTTTTTTTTCTTCCCTGCTGGGAACATGGTTATTTCATGACGCTAATGCATTTCCCCAGATTGTGAGACTGGGAAATTGTTTATATAAAGTCAATAGTAATACAAGAAATACTGTATACTAAAATAAGCAAATAGATCAGGCTTTTGGCAGTTTCATCCAATCACAATTTCTATATTTATAATTAAATAGCTGCAGAAGGTGGTTAGATTGTTTAATACTGGGTGGAGATTTGCAATAGTGGAACAAGGAGACGAGGTATAAAGTCGCATGGTCTATATAGCTTTGTCCCTTTCTTAAATTGCTATAAAAATATACCTTGTGCAGGAACATGTTCATATCAAAATTGTATCTGTAAATGAGATTTAGAAAATAAATAAACCCCAAATTCTTTATTTTTTAAAGTAGCCACAAGCCTAAAAATATTTTTTCTCTAACCCTAATGTGCTCATAGACAGAGAAAAGCACAGCCAGCATTTGAGAACCACGTGTGTGCATGTGGGGTGTGTGTGCAGGATTCTCAAAAGATCTTTCGTGTGGCTGCCAATGAGGCTCTGGTATGTGACTGTAAACTTTGTCTGTTAGTCACATCTTATTTAAAGGGAATGTACAGAGTAAATCAAAGTTCAGTACATTGCAAAGCTGTACATTAATTCACGCACCATGTTACTCTATTTTTCTAAGCCATTGGCAAATCTTACCTTTTCCACTTACTTGCTGCCCCTCCATCCTCCACTGTAATCTCATTTAATCCACTGACCCTGTGAGACCTACTGGAAGTGATTCTCATTTAGTCAGTTAGCCAGGACTGGCCTGGTAGCTGTATTATATTATAATAATGTGTACCAGAATGCAGACTGGATTAGCAGAGTGACGCTTCTATATAAAATGCAATGATGTTTACAGGGCTAGCACTGTGGCAAATGAATGTTTGGGGCATTGAGCAGCATTTATATATCAATGTGTGACTATATATGTGGTTAATCTTTTTAAATGTTCCTGTGAACTTCTAGCACACTTCAAATAAAGTGTTTTCTTTTCATGTGTCTTTTTTTTTTTTGCAAGCATAAATATTAGGTGTGGCATCTGAATTACGTTTCTGTGGGACGTGTGTCAATAATTCATTCATTTTGGTTGATTGTATTAGAGCATGTCCACTCATACTTTAGATTACCCCCAAACCAGCATGCAAACTGTAGATTACCACCCAAACCCCACTTTTGTGATATACAGAGTTTCCAAAGACACTCTTGAACTTGCTTATCTGACCGGTCCCTTGTCACTCTGCCTTGCCACACTGCCTTGCTGCTGACAGCTGCTCCAATTCCTGGTTGCGTCTTGCTCCAATTCCTTGTTGCGTATATCAGTTAAGGCGCGACATGACGTCATGCCCAATGCCTGACAGCCGCAACCAGGAAGTGAATCGGCTGTCTGCGCAGAAGTCCCCTGCTCCTGTTTTGCTTAAAACAGGAGCAGGGGAAGGCAACTAGATGGTGAGGGACTGGGTCAGGTAAGCAAGTTCAGGAGCGTCTTTGGAAACTCTCTATAGCGCAAGAGTAGGGTTTGCAACAAAGTTTATTTTTAGTGGACTTGCCCTTTATTGTAAATGTATGGTTTTTTTTATGCAACATAGTCACTTTTAAAGGACATGTCCTCCCCAAAACTAAAATGTAACACAACTATGGCCCCACTGTATAGTGTTAAAAAATCCTTTCTTTACTCTCTGCTCCAAATGCTGCAGTACCTTTTCAAAGTCTTAGAAAGTAAAGGGTAGGAGTTCAGGTTTCTGGCATGCACAGGGGAGACCTCCCTCCCCCCCCCCCCTGTCCATTCATTGCCTCTTCCACCTGCCATTAAGATATTTTTCTGTAGCCTAGGGTACCCAAGCCCACCCCCATCTTGTAAAACAAGCTCTAAAAACAGACAAACAAAATACTACTGCGTTCCTCAGCTCTCTGCATGGCCAGCAGCTGCATTTGTGATTGGCTGACTCATAGATTGCATAGTGGCTAAGAGGTGTTATAGGAAAACCCAGGGTAAGGTGTCAAAACAGCATTGTACATGGCAGACAGTTGGTGTTGAACCCCCCCCCCACCTCTATTTAGGTGTTGTTTCTTTATTTTCACATAAATGGCCTCCTTGACACCTTCTTTAAACCAGTCACGTTCCTTAGTCACCTCTTAGCCACTATGCTATCCCGCCCTTAACACTTGGCTGTGATATGCTAATTGGGATTTTCCAGGGTACATAATTGCCACAGATTCTTGTACAAGTCATTCTGAATGAGAAAGCCAGTAGGATGACTAGCGAAACGTGTTCAGGAACTAAACTTCAAGTCCAGTTGATCTAATTGAATACAACAGATGTATCATAGTAACATTACTATTTAAAGCGTATCACATTAACTTCCCCTTTAACATTTATAAAGTTCACAGGGACATTTTAAAAGATTAACCACTTATCTAGTCACACATTGTATGTATGGATGTACATTATGTATATATAATTTATTTATAAAGCACCACTTGGGTAAGCAGCACTGTACATTATAAAATACACAGATAGATGACTTCTGCTCAATGCGCCAAACTCATTTGCCACAGTGTTAGCCCTTTACTGCATTATTACATTGAAGCGGCACTCTGCTAATCCAGTCCGCCATTACGGTCCTCGTTTTAAGTGGTAATGTACAGCTAGCAGGGGAGTCCTGACTTACAAGCTGAAAGGGAATCACATCCAGCAGTTTCACAGGGGCAGTGGATTAAATTAGATTACAAAAGAGGGGGGAGAGGCCGCAAGTAAGTGGGAAAGTTAAGAATTGCCAATGGCTTAGAAAAATAAGAGTAAAATAGTGTGTGATTTAAAGGTACAGCTTTACAATGGACTAAACTTTCACATTCCCTTTGTGTGGGCTGGGCATGAGGGCATCTTTTATGTACCAGATTGTATGGGCTGAGCATGGGGGCATCTTATATGTACCAGTTTGTGGCTGGGCATGGGGCATCTTATATGTACCAGTCTGTTTGGGCTGGGCACGAGGGCATCTTATATGTACCAGTCTGCATGTGATGGGCATAGGGGAATCTTTATGTACCAGTCTTTGAGCTACCATGGGGGCACGTATATGTACCAGTTTATGTGGGCTGGGTATGGAGGAATCTTGTTTTTCCAGTCTGTGTGGTCTGAGCATGGAGCATCTTATATTTAACAGTCTGTGTGGACTCGGCATAGGGGTATCTTATATGTACCAAACTGTGTGAGTTAGGCATGGGGACATCTTACATGTACCAGTATGTGTGGGCTGGGCATAAGGACATCTTATATTTACCAGTTGTGTTGGGCTGGGCATGAGGAAATCTTCTATGTACTAGTCTGTGTGGGAATGAGGGCATCTTATATTTACATGTCTGTGTTGGCTGGGCATCTTATATTTACCAGTCTGTGTGGGCTGGGCATGGGGAAATCTTATTCATACCAGACTGTGTGTGCTGGAAATGGGTGAATCTTAAAGTATCAGTATTTGTGGGATGGGGCATGAGGATATCTTACTTTACACTGTGTGTGGGCTGGGCATGGGGGCATCTTATAAGTATCAATATGTGTGGGTTGGGCATGAGGACATCTTATATGTACCAGACTATGTGGTCGAGGATAGGGACATTTTGTATGTACCAGTCTGTGTGGGCTGGGCATGAGGGCATCTTATAATTATAAGTCTGGGGGGTTGGGCATGAGAGCAGCTTATATTAACAGTCTGTGATGTGAGCACTTATATATAAACCAGTTCACCAGCCAGTGTTAAGTCACAGTGTTAAGTCTGTGTGTATTGGCCCTAAAAATGTTACATGCCCTTGAGGCATTCAAATAAAATGAATGCCCCTATGTTGGATCCCTTCTTTCTTTATCTCATTCACATGCTTTTTGATTCAGCCATTTTTACAGAACACTGTATTAAAAAAAAGTCATATTCCAGTCATTGCTTATTCTTTGATATCTGTGATCTGTTATTGTCCAATATGGTAGTGAGGTAATAGTGCGTGCTAGGAAACGTACATTCATTAGTCCCCTTACATTGCTTAGGATCTTCCTTAAAGGAATGTCCACCCCACAAAACTATAATCCCCCCAACTACTGGCCCCACCATGTAGTGTAGTCTAACCTTACCTCACATCCCAGCTCCATAGGGTTCTCCTGTATTTCCCCCCCCAAAGTCCCAAAAAATGCCCACCAGGAGGCTAGCAGAGTCCATAATAGGACTCTGCCTCCTACCTGGCCTCCGGGAGAAGTTTGGCATGCGTACTGCAGCCCTTTCCCCCTCCCTTTCCCTCCCTTTCCTCCCTCTCCCGATTCCCTCCCCCTAGCGTAAAATGATAATATAAAATATACCCCAAGGGCTCCCAGCCCCAACGCTAGATTTGTATCTTTAGAAAGCTCCCCAAACTTTACTACCTTCCTCTTTCTCCGGCGAAAGTGAGCTGCGGCAGCCGCGTCCATGATTGGCTGCCGCTCAGCCAATCACAGACGCGGCTGCCTGTCCCGCCCTCTGCTTGCATTTTCTAGCAAGCAGAGGGCCGGGAGCGCGGCGGAGGAAAGAGGGGAGGTAAGTAGAGTTTGGGGGCTTTCTAAAGATACAAATCTAGCGGTTGGGGCTGGGAGCCCTTGGGGAATCTTCTATAAAAAATGTTTATTTGGGTGGACATACCCTTTAAAGAAAATGAATTCATTTGACAGGTTTTTTTCATATAACAGGATGTGAAATGCCTTTGATTTCAATCTTTGATTCATTAAGGATTGAATTAATTAAAATGCAAACCTTTAAGTTTATCATTGATAATTGATAAAAAAATAAAAATACATACAAAGTACATAAAAAATGCCAAGTAGTCCAATAACTTGGTGCATCAATAAACAAGGGTTACAGCAGATTGTTGGGGGAGGTAAAGAGAAGAGTCAAATAGTTGAGTGTAAAAGTTCTAATCAATGATTGAAATAAATCTAAAGTGTAATACCTACCAAGTCAATATAGTAATGTAGCCTGGGTCATTGGTTATACAGGGTGTCTGTGATTAAAAAATACCTCCTGGTGGATCTATTAAAGGGCAACTGTGGTCTCCAAACAAGTTAGGATTAAATGAAAGCCTGCAGTATTTCCTTTATAATGAGCCAAACAGTCACATCTCTGGCTTTAGCCTGTGAGAAATGATATTGGGGTGAATGTCACCTGACCTCTGCCCACCCATCCGCCCCGGGGGAGAAGCATGCTCAGTAAAGACTGAATGCTGGGGAAAACAGGAAGTACTTAGGGGGGAAAAATGACAGTTGAGAAGAGGAGCCTATTAATGCAGGCACATGACAACAAGGTATGCAAATACATGGTTGAAAACAAGGAAGTGCTCAAGCAGGAAGTAATATTGCTGAACTTCTCTAGCAATAACTTCTCACAAATTTTATCTAGAGATGTGATTTAGGTTTTATTTTGAAGGGTACTGTAGAAGGCTTTTTATATAACTCTTACTAGTTTTAAAGAATTGGAGACCACAGTACCCTTTAAGTATATTCTACAGAGTTCAAGAAGGGTGACCAAACACATGTGGAAAGGGAGGGTTAAATGTTAATGCTTCTGAATAGTAGCACACCCCCGTTCCCATTGGCACCACAATCAGCATTTTTTAAACAGCTGATTGCATGTATGCAGTAAAAGTATGGTGATCAGCTGTTTAAGATCAGTACTGAAATAGCAGCAGTTTAAACAGCTGATGGCATCAGTGACATGTGTTAGGGGAGGATTACCAGTGCCCGGAATCCCCCCTTCTGTGCCTTGATTTCAGCACCTATCTGCCACAGAACATATATATACGTTCTGTGGCTTACCTTTATAAAAAAAAGTTTGTTGCGGGGCGAACGGGGGGCAACATTCAAGTGCCCCCCTAGCCCCCTTGATCCCCCCTTGGTTTTTTTCAAATCCACAGGAGGGATCGGCAGATAACACACCTTTCTGCCGTGACTTTAACAGGAGCAGCCACCATCCCACGAGGAACTATGGGTCCGTGTGATAGGGAGAACTTGGTGACGTCTCAGGATTTCCTGCTTCACCGGGTCCTCACTTAGGCTTCCCCCTGTATGCCCCTGGTGGTCCAGATGGGGTACTGCACTGAGATCTCCATTCAGACCGCAGTGCAGTAGAGGCTATAGTAAGCTATCAGTGTGGACTGATAGCTACTACTCAGAGTTCCATTCACAAATGGATTTTTTTGTAAGTCTTTGCTACTTAGAGAGAATATGGGGGCAGAGATCCATATTCGGTGATCAGTTTCTGATCACCAATTATTGATCTTTGCCAATGAATGAAAAATCACTTCCTGGAAAATGATTTCGGGAAGTGAATTTTACGATCGGATTTTGACTTGAAAAAAGGACATTTATGCCCATATTGCAAGTTTATCATTCCCTAAAATGATCTGATGATTATGTTTAGGAATAATAAAAAAAAAAGTGAGAATGCACATACAAAAAATTCTTCTTTTTTTACAATAAATCTATAATTAGCAAAAAAAATGTGTCTCTCCAAGCTGCCCAATGTCCCCGGTGATATCGCAGATTATTATTCTCCGATTTCAAGGGAAACTATGCCAAACTAAGAAATTTTGCCGAGGTACCAAAAATAGACCGAATTAATTTTTACGATCAGTAAAGTGTGCAAAAACATGTGCGTCTCAGTACCAACCGTTTTTCAGTAAAATAACACTAAAAGGGGGGAGTGTGTGCGTAGGGAATGGGTTGTGTTTTTTTTTATTTTTCCTTGTAATTGCACTTGTACATGCCTCCCATATGAGCTAGTTGGTGGCCATGTCTCTGTGGTCACACATGCGTATGGCATACCGTTTGATTCAGGAATATGGGAAATGACATTTAGTTGGGGTTTTTACTTGTTCAAGTGGGTTAGGTAGTATTTACAAGCATTAATATGGAAGCGCACACTGTTTCTCAGAATAATCTGTTTATTATATAACACCAACAAACAACGTTTCCAAAAAATGTTTCTTTGTGTTATATAATAAACAGATTAATCTGAGGATCAGTGTGCACTTCCATATTAATGCTTGTGCTATAGCTGGGAGTCCTTGAGATAGAGGATTGACGGGAGCTGCACCTTCAACTTAGTGGCACATTGCATAAGGGAGGGCCTAGGCCAAAACCACGTTGCATGAACTTAGGTAGTATTTCAACCTTTGAATCATCTTGTTTATTTTTTCACAAAATCTCCTAAAAGCCTGTGAGTAAGTGGAGTTCTTTGGATGACAGCGTCTGGAATTCTTCATGTATGTATGAAAGCATGGCACCCGTGATGTAGCTGAAGGTGTGTAGATTCCAAAAATTATATCGTTTGTGTGGGGTATTTCCAAGTTTCGGGTACGTTTAGTTTGAAAAAGTGCAAGCTGTTCAAATTACAGAACACTTTAATTTGCTGTATACTTGTCCTTTGATTATTGTAATTATAAGGATATTAGTAGTCACTGCTGAGTCCCGTTTTCTTATAAAAGTCCTTTTATATGGTAATGGAACTCTTTGATGATTTCTATATCCATATAATGAACAGTAAGGGATACATTATTCCTTAAAATTACATGAGTGGTACTCAGAGTTCGCTGTCCTGTAAAACTCTGTGTCTGTGTGTCCTGTAAAACTCTGTGGCATTTGTACCTTTATATAAACACATAAATCCTAAGTGACTTCTAATATTCTTATAATTTACAGTGGGGAACATTATCCCTTATAATACATGAGGGGTATCCAGAGTTCCCTGACCTGTATAACTCAGCATGTGTCCTTGTTCTTTTATATAGACACAGAACTCATCAGTGACGCATCTAATATTCTTATAATTTACAGCAATATATAACCACACCCTCCATTAAAGGGCAAGTCCAACCCCCCAAAAAACAAAACTTTAACCTTTTCATTCACCAACCAAAAACTGTTTTCTTTTTACTTACTTTGTTCAAAGACGCTCCCATGCTGAGATATTAAACTTACAAAACCCTGATTCCTCACTGCTGTTACAAGCTGGATATGAGCACACGCAACAGCAGAGGAGGCTAGTTCAGTAAAAATATAGTAATAAAAAAATGACTATTATTTTTAAAATTTATTAGAAGTTCATGATTACGGTAAACATTATAATTGTGTTATCAAGCTACATTTTAAAAATTAAATCCATGTGCTAAGGTGTTAAAGATGTGAATGACATCATTGCACTTTGTCCAATGTAACACATGCAGGAATCCCCCCCCCCCCCCTTGAAAATCCTGCGCTTGTCCGTGCTTGTATCTTTCTGTATATGGAGTAAAAAAATTTAAAAAACAGCTGATTGCAGGCACTCTTAGTCCTGGGCCCTCCCGTTCACCAGCCAATGTTAGTCAACTCATCACACCCACCTCCACAAAGTCACAGGAAGATACTGGGATAGATTTAAATATTTGTTACATGTGACAAAAGGTCTAGGACACCCCTGCAGGTAATGGACTGAATTGATTTTCTATTGACCTATAGATTTAGGATTTTACTTTCATTGATTGTGTGTTACAAGAGGGCCTTGGATATGGGCATATTGTATTTTTACTACACGGCCCGCAGGCATGGGGTGATGTTTTTTTCCCCTCCATCTTGTGTGTTGGGTAAAAGGCCCCATCCAAAATTTTCCTTAATCCAAAGGGCAATGACAAAGGATCCCTGCATCAACTAGAACTGCAGTATATGTATGTATTAATATCAAGTAATTCTCAATTATTTTTTTAGTTTGAAACTTATCCAGGCCACTTTTAAAGCTATATTTAAAGGAGAGCTTAAAGTCTCACGACAACATTGCCCCAATAGACATTGCACATTTCTAACATACAATAAGCTGTGTCTCACCACTTGCTTTGCTGTGGCTGTTGGGTGATTTATGATATTAACCGGTGGTACTAGGGTAAACCTCCAGCTAAAACTCCAGCTAAGTGTCAGCGTACAGGCACATGCTCTGTAGTGCTCAACAGATCTAAACAAGGAAGTTGCAACACTTGCTTCCTAGAAGCTGACAGCCAATCACCATAACACACAGAGATCCACTTCTTCCCTGACACAGAACAGGGATATAAGTTTTTGTTTTCAAAGGGATTTACACTAGGGGGAGGGAATCCTAAGAGGGAGGGGGAGAAGCGCTGCAGTACACATGCCAAACTTCTCCCGGAGGCCAGGTAGGAGGCAGAGTCCTATATGGACTCTGCTATCCTCCTGGTGGGCAGTTTTTGGGACTTTGGGGGGGACTACAGGAGAACCAGATGGAGCTGGGATGTAAGGTAAGGATTAAACTACACTACACAATGGGGCCAGTAGTGGGGGGGATTATAGTTTTGGGGGTGGACATGCCCTTTAAAAATAAAAAAAGCTAACATCTGATTGTTTGGGGCAACATTAGCACCATTTTAAACAATAAGAACTTTTATTGCATAACCCTGTTACAGTCTTGCCATTCCTGATTGTGGATGGATCAGCACATTAGCAGGAAGCTGTGCTAAAACAAGCAAAGTCTGATTCAGTTAAGTTTTCTTGTCATAGAAATTTGTGGTATAATGTCAAGTGATAGACACTTGGTATAAATATATTGTCACCTAGCTTATATCCTGCATTGATGTATGAGTTAGAAAGGTCTATGAAGGAATCCTCCAGAGTTCCTTGTGCAATTGAACACATAGGAATAAAATAAAAAAATATTAAGGGGCATTGCTATGCCTTTCTACATCTAATAAAATACAATTTAAGTCTAAAAGCTTATTAGTCATGAATTCTTCCTCTTGATGCCTTTTTATGCTTGTTGCTTGACCTGTTCATCAGTTGTCCATGAAGGAAAAACCATTTAACAAAAAAATACTTTAGTAATTCTCTTTACAAAGTCTCTACACATTGATGCCTTTCTGGTGTAGGCTGTCTCTCACCTTTAGTTTCATCAAAGAATGTACCGTAGGTGTTTAGATTCTCCCATGGTGTTAGCTCCCCATCTTCCCGTTTTTCTTTAGCAGAACATATCCCTATATACATATAATTAAAATTACAGTAACATGTAGTTATTTAACAACACAGACTGACTGTCTTGTGGTCTGTATTTGTACAGATGTCTGTCAATGATTCATGGAGAGTGGATACGGTATGTGTTAGGGGTTTACAGTTTAATTGCATACTGCTTGTAAATACAGTTTCATAAAGGTTTGGGTTTAATCAAAGGGTAATATAAAACTATAAATTAGCTACAGTTCATTCAGGGTTAGGTCACACTATTGCATTCCGTTTTGTGAAGCGTAATGTAAATTAATATATAATGGAAATTGCGAGAATCAATTCCCACAGTATAATTTGCATTCCGAATCTATGTGGTCCATTTTTTATCTGCATGTGTACAAAACATTTGTGTGTCAGAATCGCACTTTCAAAGACAACTACACTTTAAAAATTAAGTCCATAAACAAGTAGTAAAGAGTAGTAGCAATAACACAGGACAGGAGTCCTTTCTTTCTTCGTGCTTGAGAAGGAATCCTGCCCGAAACATGTAGCGCTGCACGCATGTTTCAGTGTTAAATAAAATTTTTGTTTCACACAGATAAAGTCCTGTGTTATTGCTACTACACTTTACTACTTGTTTATAGGCTTGATTATCCAGCATGGTGGAGACTGGAAAAATGTAAAGCACAGGATTAATCGCTCTGTGTACCTGGATACCCCTACCTGCTTAGGAATAGACTGTAAAAATTTACTTTTTAAAAATGAAAAGCACCTGGGGCAAGGAGATAGGATTGATTATTCCCACCTTCCAATATTGTTTTGCCGAGGAGCTACAGCACATACAGCTTTAACCTGCCAGGTTATGGCCCGGGGCCATTCTATATTAAAGTTAGTGTTGAAGCATACAGGAGCAGTTTTCTTTGTCCTGCTGCTCCTCATAGAATTGATATTGGAAGGTAAAAAGCACCAATCCTACCTCCCTGCCTCAGGTACTTTTTATTTTAACTGTTTTAAAAAAAACTATACGCACTATAGTTTCCCTTTAATAATAGTCTATGGGAACGCCCCAAAAAAAACCCGCCGACAAACTTTTTTTTTGCAGGTTTTTTTGTGTTTTTTGCAGTGTTTCCTGTTGAATCTCCTAAAACTGCACACCCACACAAACGGACTGGAAATGCGAACACATGCGGAAAAATGCATAGAAAAACACATATCGGTTAACCTGCAAACTGACTAGAACGCGGACAAAATGCATTGTCCTAAATGCACTCATAACGGACAACGCAACACACATAGTAGGACCTTGCCCTAAGGGAACCATAAGTGCCAACAAACTGGAGTTGAGCATGATCCCCTGACCCCAAACACACCACAAAGATGACCACTGTCTTGCTAAAGAAACTGAGAGAAAAGCTGCTGGACCAATCATGTCTCCAGACCTAGCCCCTATAGAGCACAGTTTGGACGTTTTTTCATAGGGGTGTAGTCACTTTTGTTGCCAGCAGTTTCGACATTATAGCTGCGTGTTTAGTTATTTTGAGTGGACATCAAATTTACATTGTATCTGTATTGTCCCTTAAAAATATAAAATAAAATATTTACAAAAATGCGCCATTCCTAGGAGTCATAAGATGTTTAAACAACAATGTAAATAATTAAACAGGGTAATTCTGCTTTTTTGATACTTTGTTTGTAATTAGAGACTTCTGCTTTAACGTACATAATAGCGCTCATTATAGGCGTGATATAAGTGATATAAATATTAATCCTTCTACATTATAAGTATATTTTTATAGATGTTAGAGACAGGAAGAGGCACTAAATTGCAGATTTATTTATAGGTGTGTCTACACATTATACTGTACAGTATATAACATTAAAAGAAAAAAGCTAAAAACACAAAACTGCAATATTATGCCTGTATTATGCCTGTCTTGTGTGTTTGTGTAGAACTGCATGCTCAATCTGATCTCTTACTTTTAGACAGAGATGAATAGTAAAATAGCAGCTATTCCATAAATGGATTTTCTCTCTTGGTATTTGGTACCAGCTGTGTATGATTCTGCTTCCAGTGTTTTTTGGTTTTAACATTTTATGCTTTTTTTTTTTCTTCCCCTGCTGGGAACATGGTTATTTCATGACGCTAATGCATTTCTCCCCAGATTTGAGACTGGGAAATTGTTTATATAAAGTCAATAGTAATACAAGAAAATACTGTATACTAAAATAAGCAAATAGATCAGGCTTTTGGCAGTTTCATCCAATCACACTTTCTATATTTATAATTAAATAGCTGCAGATAGGTGGTTAGATTGTTTAATACTGGGTGCAGATTTGCAATAGTGGAACAAGGAGACCGAGGTATAAAGTCTGCATGGTCTATATAGCTTTGTCCCTTTCTTAAATTGCTATAAAAATATACCTTGTGCAGGAACATGTTCATATCAAAATTGTATCTGTAAATGAGATTTAGAAAATAAATAAAACCCCAAAATTCTTTATTATTTTTAAAGCTAGCCACAAGCCTAAAAATATTTTTTCTCTAACCCTAATGTGCTCATAGACAGAGAAAAGCACAGCCAGCATTTGAGAACCACGTGTGTGCATGTGGGGTGTGTGTGCAGGATTCTCAAAAGATCTTTCGTGTGGCTGCCACTGAGGCTCTGGTATGTGACTGTAAACTTTGTCTGTCTAGTCACATCTTATTTAAAGGGAATGTACAGAGTAAATCAAAGTTCAGTACATTGCAAAGCTGTACATTTAATTCACGCACCATGTTACTCTTATTTTTCTAAGCCATTGGCAAATCTTACCTTTTCCACTTTACTTGCTGCCCCTCCATCCTCCACTGTAATCTCATTTAATCCACTGACCCTGTGAGACCTACTGGAAGTGATTCTCATTTAGTCAGTTAGCCAGGACTGGCCTGGTAGCTGTATTATAATTATAATAATGTGTACCAGAATGCAGACTGGATTAGCAGAGTGACGCTTCTATATAAAATGCAATGATGTTTACAGGGCTAGCACTGTGGCAAATGAATGTTTGGGGCATTGAGCAGCATTTATATATCAATGTGTGACTATATATGTGGTTAATCTTTTTAAAATGTTCCTGTGAACTTCTAGCACACTTCAAATAAAGTGTTTTTCTTTTTCATGTGTCTTTTTTTTTTTTGCAAGCATAAATATTAGGTGTGGCATCTGAATTACGTTTTCTGTGGGACGTGTGTCAATAATTCATTCATTTTGGTTGATTGTATTAGAGCATGTCCACTCATACTTTAGATTACCCCCCAAACCAGCATGCAAACTGTAGATTACCACCCAAACCCCACTTTTGTGATATACAGAGTTTCCAAAGACACTCTTGAACTTGCTTATCTGACCCGGTCCCTTGTCACTCTGCCTTGCCACACTGCCTTTGCTGCTGACAGCTGCTCCAATTCCTGGTTGCGTCTTGCTCCAATTCCTGGTTGCGTATATCAGTTAAGGCGCGACATGACGTCATGCCCAATTGCCTGACAGCCGCAACCAGGAAGTGAATCGGCTGTCTGCGCAGAAGTCCCCTGCTCCTGTTTTTGCTTAAAACAGGAGCAGGGGAAGGCACCTAGATGGTGAGGGACTGGGTCAGGTAAGCAAGTTCAGGAGCGTCTTTGGAAACTCTCTATAGCGCAAGAGTAGGGTTTGCAACAAAGTTTATTTTTTAGTGGACTTGCCCTTTAATTGTAAATGTATGGTTTATTTTTATGCAACATAGTCACTTTTAAAGGACATGTCCTCCCCAAAACTAAAATGTAACACACTACTGGCCCCACTGTATAGTGTTAAAAAATCCTTTCTTTACTCTCTGCTCCAAATGCTGCAGTACCTTTTCAAAGTCTTAGAAAGTAAAGGGTAGGAGTTCAGGTTTCTGGCATGCACAGGGGAGACCTCCCCCCCCCCCCCCCCCCCTGTCCATTCATTGCCTCTTCCACCTGCCATTAAGATATTTTTCTGTAGCCTAGGGTACCCAAGCCCACCCCCATCTTGTAAAACAAGCTCTAAAAACAGACAAACAAAACTTACTGCGTTTCCTCAGCTCTCTGCATGGCCAGCAGCTGCATTTGTGATTGGCTGACTCATAGATTGCATAGTGGCTAAGAGGTGTTATAGGAAAACCCAGGGTAAGGTGTCAAAACAGCATTGTACATGGCAGACAGTTGGTGTTGAACCCCCCCCCCACCTCTATTTAGGCTTGGTTTCTTTATTTTCACATAAATGGCCTCCTTGACACCTCTCTTAAACCAGTCACGTTCCTTAGTCACCTCTTAGCCACTATGCTATCCCGCCCTTAACACTTGGCTGTGATATGCTAATTGGGATTTTCCAGGGTACATAATTGCCACAGATTCTTGTACAAGTCATTCTGAATTGAGAAAGCCAGTAGGATGACTAGCGAAACGTGTTCAGGAACTAAACTTCAAGTCCAGTTGATCTAATTGAATACAACAGATGTATCATAGTAACATTACTATTTAAAGCGTATCACATTAACTTCCCCTTTAACATTTATAAAGTTCACAGGGACATTTTAAAAGATTAACCACTTATCTAGTCACACATTGTATGTATGGATGTACATTATGTATATATAATTTTATTTATAAAGCACCACTTGGGTAAGCAGCACTGTACATTATAAAATACACAGATAGATGACTTCTGCTCAATGCGCCAAACATTCATTTGCCACAGTGTTAGCCCTTTACTGCATTATATACATTGAAGCGGCACTCTGCTAATCCAGTCCGCATTACGGTCCTCGTTTTAAGTGTAATGTACAGCTAGCAGGGGAGTCCTGACTTACAAGCTGAAAGGGAATCACATCCAGCAAGTTTCACAGGGGCAGTGGATTAAATTAGATTACAAAAGAGGGGGGAGAGGCCGCAAGTAAAGTGGGAAAGTTAAGAATTGCCAATGGCTTAGAAAAATAAGAGTAAAATAGTGTGTGATTTAAAGGTACAGCTTTACAATGGACTAAACTTTCACATTCCCTTTGTGTGGGCTGGGCATGAGGGCATCTTTTATGTACCAGATTGTATGGGCTGAGCATGGGGGCATCTTATATGTACCAGTCTTTGTGGGCTGGGCATGGGGGCATCTTATATGTACCAGTCTGTTTGGGCTGGGCACGAGGGCATCTTATATGTACCAGTCTGCATGTGATGGGCATAGGGGAATCTTATATGTACCAGTCTTTGAGCTAACCATGGGGGCACGTATATGTACCAGTTTATGTGGGCTGGGTATGGAGGAATCTTGTTTTTTCCAGTCTGTGTGGTCTGAGCATGGAGCATCTTATATTTAACAGTCTGTGTGGACTCGGCATAGGGGTATCTTATATGTACCAAACTGTGTGAGTTAGGCATGGGGACATCTTACATGTACCAGTATGTGTGGGCTGGGCATAAGGACATCTTATATTTACCAGTTTGTGTGGGCTGGGCATGAGGAAATCTTCTATGTACTAGTCTGTGTGGGAATGAGGGCATCTTATATTTACATGTCTGTGTTGGCTGGGCATCTTATATTTACCAGTCTGTGTGGGCTGGGCATGGGGAAATCTTATTCATACCAGACTGTGTGTGCTGGAAATGGGTGAATCTTAAATGTATCAGTATTTGTGGGATGGGCATGAGGATATCTTACATTTACACGTCTGTGTGGGCTGGGCATGGGGGCATCTTATAAGTATCAATATGTGTGGGTTGGGCATGAGGACATCTTATATGTACCAGACTATGTGGTCTGAGGATAGGGACATTTTGTATGTACCAGTCTGTGTGGGCTGGGCATGAGGGCATCTTATAATTATAAGTCTGGGTGGGTTGGGCATGAGAGCAGCTTATATTTAACAGTCTGTGATGTGAGCACTTATATATAAACCAGTTCACCAGCCAGTGTTAAGTCACAGTGTTTAAGTCTGTGTGTATTGGCCCTAAAAATGTTACATGCCCTTGAGGCATTCAAATAAAATGAATGCCCCTATGTTGGATCCCTTCTTTCTTTATCTCATTCACATGCTTTTTTGATTCAGCCATTTTTACAGAACACTGTATTAAAAAAAAGTCATATTCCAGTCATTGCTTATTCTTTGATATCTGTGATCTGTTATTGTCCAATATGGTAGTGAGGTAATAGTGCGTGCTAGGAAACTGTACATTCATTAGTCCCCTTACATTGCTTAGGATCTTCCTTAAAGGGAATGTCCACCCCACAAAACTATAATCCCCCCAACTACTGGCCCCACCATGTAGTGTAGTCTAATCCTTACCTCACATCCCAGCTCCATAGGGTTCTCCTGTATTTCCCCCCCCAAAGTCCCAAAAACTGCCCACCAGGAGGCTAGCAGAGTCCATATAGGACTCTGCCTCCTACCTGGCCTCCGGGAGAAGTTTGGCATGCGTACTGCAGCCCTTCTCCCCCTCCCTTTCCCTCCCTTTCCCTCCCTCTCCCGATTCCCTCCCCCTAGCGTAAAATGCATAATATAAAATATACCCCAAGGGCTCCCAGCCCCAACCGCTAGATTTGTATCTTTAGAAAGCTCCCCAAACTTTACTTACCTCTCCTCTTTCTCCGGCGAAGTGAGTGCGGCAGCGGTCCATGATTGGCTGCCGCTCAGCCAATCACAGACGCGGCTGCCTGTCCCGCCCCTCTGCTTGCATTTTCTAGCAAGCAGAGGGCCGGGAGCGCGGCGGAGGAAAGAGGGGAGGTAAGTAGAGTTTGGGGGGCTTCTAAAGATACAAATCTAGCGGTTGGGGCTGGGAGCCCTTGGGGAATCTTCTATAAAAAATGTTTATTTTGGGTGGACATACCCTTTAAAGAAAATGAATTCATTTGACAGGTTTTTTTCATATAACAGGATGTGAAATGCCTTTGATTTCAATCTTTGATTCATTAAGGATTGAATTAATTTAAAATGCAAACCTTTTAAGTTTATCATTGATAATTGATAAAAAAATAAAAATACATACAAAAGTACATAAAAAATGCCAAGTAGTCCAATAACTTGGGTGCATCAATAAACAAGGGTTACAGCAGATCTGTTGGGGGAGGTAAAGAGAAGAGTCAAATAGTTGAGTGTAAAAGTTCTAATCAAGTTGAAATAAATCTAAAGTGTAATACCTACCAAGTCAATATAGTAATGTAGCCTGGGTCATTGGTTATACAGGGTGTCTGTGATTAAAAAATACCTCCTGGTGGATCTATTAAAGGGCAACTGTGGTCTCCAAACAAGTTAGGATTAAATGAAAGCCTGCAGTATTTCCTTTATAATGAGCCAACAGTCACATCTCTGGCTTTAGCCTGTGAGAAATGATATTGGGGTGAATGTCACCTGACCTCTGCCCACCCATCCGCCCCGGGGGAGAAGCATGCTCAGTAAAGACTGAATGCTGGGGAAAACAGGAAGTACTTAGGGGGGAAAAATGACAGTTGAGAAGAGGAGCCTATTAATGCAGGCACATGACAACAAGGTATGCAAATACATGGTTGAAAACAGGAAGTGCTCAAGCAGGAAGTAATATTGCTGAACTTCTCTAGCAATAACTTCTCACAAATTTTATCTAGAGATGTGATTTAGGTTTTATTTTGAAGGTACTGTAGAAGGCTTTTTATATAACTCTTACTAGTTTTAAAGAATTGGAGACCACAGTTACCCTTTAAGTATATTCTACAGAGTTCAAGAAGGGTGACCAAACAGCATGTGGAAAGGGAGGGTTTAAATGTTAATGCTTCTGAATAGTAGCACACCCCCGTTCCCATTGGCACCACAATCAGCATTTTTTAAACAGCTGATTGCATGTATGCAGTAAAAGTATGTGTGATCAGCTGTTTAAAGATCAGTACTGAACTAGCAGCAGTTTAAAACAGCTGATGGCATCAGTGACATGTTTAGGGGAGGATTACCAGTGCCCGGAATCCCCCCTTCTGTGCCTTGATTTCAGCACCTATCTGCCACAGAACATATATATACGTTCTGTGGCTTTACCTTTATAAAAAAAAAGTTTGTGCTGGGGGCGAACGGGGGGCAACATTCAAGTGCCCCCCTAGCCCCCTTGATCCCCCCTTGGTTTTTTTCAAATCCCATGGAGGGATCGGCAGATAACACACCTTTTCTGCCGTGACTATACAGGAGCAGCCAATCCCACGAGGAACTATGGGTCCGTGTGATAAGGGAGACCTTGGTGACGTCTCAGGATTTCCTGCTTCACCCGGGTCCTCACTTAGGCTTCCCCCTGTATGCCCCTGGTGGTCCAGATGGGGTACTGCACTGAGATCTCCATTCAGACCGCAGTGCAGTAGAGGCTATAGTAAGCTATCAGTGTGTGACTGATAGCTTACTACTCAGAGTTCCATTCACAAATGGGATTTTTTTGTAAGTCTTTGCTACTTAGAGAGAATATGGGGGCAGAGATCCATATTCGGTGATCAGTTCTGATCACCCAATTATTGATCTTTGCCAATGAATGAAAAATCACTTCCTGGAAAATGATTTCCGGGAAGTGAATTTTACGATCGGATTTTGACTTGAAAAAAGGACATTTATGCCCATATTGCAAGTTTATCATTCCCTAAAATGATCTGATGATTATGTTTAGGAATAATAAAAAAAAAAGTGAAATGCACATACAAAAAATTCTTCTTTTTTTACAATAAATCTATAATTAGCAAAAAAATGTGTCTTCTCCAAGCTGCCCAATGTCCCCGGTGATATCGCAGATTATTATTCCTCCGATTTCAAGGGAAACTATGCCAAACTAAGAAATTTTGCAGAGGTACCAAAAATAGACCGAATTAAATTTTTACGATCAGTAAAGTGTGCAAAAACATGTGCGTCTCAGTACCAACCGTTTTTCAGTAAAATAACACTAAAAGGGGGAGTGTGTGCGTAGGGAATGGGTTGTGTTTTTTTTTTATTTTTCCTTGTAATTGCACTTGTACATGCCTCCCATATGAGCTAGTTGGTGGCCATGTCTCTGTGTGCACACATGCGTATGGCATACCGTTTGATTCAGGACATATGGGAAATTGACATTTAGTTGGGGTTTTTACTTGTCAAGTGGGTTTAGGTAGTATTTTACAAGCATTAATATGGAAGCGCACACTGTTTCTCAGAATAATCTGTTTATTATATAACACCAACAAACAACGTTTCCAAAACATTGTTTCTTTGTGTTATATAATAAACAGATTAATCTGAGGATCAGTGTGCACTTCCATATTAATGCTTGTGCTATAGCTGGGAGTCCTTGAGATAGAGGATTGACGGGAGCTGCACCTTCAACTTTAGTGGCACATTGCCATAAGGAGGGCCTAGGCCCAAACCCACGTTGCATGAACTTAGGTAGTATTTCAACCTTTGAATCATCTTGTTTTATTTTTTCACAAAATCTCCTAAAAGCCTGGAGTAAGTGGAGTTCTTTGGATGACAGCGTCTGGAATTCTTCATGTATGTATGAAAGCATGGCACCCGTATGTAGCTGAAGGTGTGTAGATTCCAAAAATTATATCGTTTGTGTGGGGTATTTCCAAGTTTCGGGACTGTTTAGTTTGAAAAAGTGCAAGCTGTTCAAATTACAGAACACTTTAATTTGCTGTATACTGTCCTTTGATTATTGTTAATTATAAGGATATTAGTAGTCACTGCTGAGTCCCGTTTTCTTTATAAAAGTCCTTTTATATGGTAATGGAACTCTTTGATGATTTCTAATATCCATATAATGAACAGTAAGGGATACATTATTCCTTAAAATTACATGAGTGGTACTCAGAGTTCGCTGTCCTGTAAAACTCTGTGTCTCTGTGTGTCCTGTAAAACTCTGTGCATTTGTACCTTTATATAAACACATAAATCCTAAGTGACTTCTAATATTCTTATAATTTACAGTGGGGGATACATTATCCCTTATAATACATGAGGGGTATCCAGAGTTCCCTGACCTGTATAACTCAGCATGTGTCCTTGTTCTTTTATATAGACACAGAACTCATCAGTGACGCATCTAATATTCTTATAATTTACAGCAATATATAACCCACACCCTCCATTAAAGGGCAAGTCCAACCCCCCCAAAAACAAAACTTTAACCTTTTCATTCACCAACCAAAAACCTGTTTTCTTTTTACTTACTTTGTTCAAAGACGCTCCCATGCTGAGATATTAAACTTACAAAACCCTGATTCCTCACTGCTGTTACAAGCTGGATATGAGCACACGCAACAGCAGAGGAGGCTAGTTCAGTAAAAATATAGTAATAAAAAAATGACTATTATTTTTAAAATTTATTAGAAGTTCTATGATTACGGTAAACATTATAATTGTGTTATCAAGCTACATTTTAAAAATTTAAATCCATGTGCTAAGGTGTTAAAGATGTGAATGACATCATTGCACTTTGTCCAATGTAACACATGCAGGAATCCCCCCCCCCCCCCTTGAAAATCCTGCGCTTGTCCGTGCTTGTATCTTTTCTGTATATGGAGTAAAAAAATTTAAAAAACAGCTGATTGCAGGCACTCTTAGTCCTGGGCCCTCCAGTTCACCAGCCAATGTTAGTCAACTCATCACACCCACCTCCACAAGTCACAGGAAGATACTGGGATAGATTTAAATATTTGTATCATGTGACAAAAGGTCTAGGAACACCCCTGCAGGTAATGGACTGAATTGGATTTTCTATTTGACCTATAGATTTAGGATTTTTACTTTCATTGATTGTGTGTTACAAGAGGGCCTTGGATATGGGCATATTGTATTTTTACTACACGGCCCGCAGGCATGGGGGTTATGTTTTTTTCCCCTCCATTCTTGTGTGTTGGGTAAAAGGCCCCATCCAAAATTTTCCTTAATCCAAAGGGCAATGACAAAGGATCCCTGCATCAACTAGAACTGCAGTATATGTATTGTATTAATATCAAGTAATTCTCAATATTTTTTAGTTTTAGAAACTTATCCAGCCCACTTTTAAAGCTATATTTAAAGGAGAGCTAAAGTCATCAGACAACATTGCCCCAATAGACATTGCACATTCTTAAACATACAATAAGCTGTGTCTCACCACTTGCTTTGCTGTGGCTGTTGGGTGATTTATGATATTAACCTGCTGGTACTAGGGGTAAACCTCCAGCTAAACCTCCAGCTAAGTGTCAGCGTACAGGCACATGCTCTGTAGTGCTCAACAGATCTAAACAAGGAAGTTGCAACCTTGCTTCCTAGAAGCTGACAGCCAATCACATAACAACACAGAGATCCTCACTCTCCCTGACACAGAACAGGGATATAAGTTTTTTGTTTTCAAACACATCCAATGCTCCTAACAATGATATAATCCTTTACTTTAATACAAAACAGAAAAGTCACCTTTGCAGTGTATTTCATAGCTAGCATGGATGTAAAAAACAGAATGTTAGCATTTCAATAAAAATTAAAAGTAAATTTGGGGAATTGGACGTGCAACTTCTTGTAGCCTTTCTTTCTCAATGCAGAGCTCTTACCTCCAGCCTAACAGAGAATGTATGTGTAATCCTAGTAAATGTAGTATATATCGTTTGGTAGGATTATAATGGAAACAAAAAAGGGTAATTCTGGGTATTCTAACTTCTGAGCTGTGTGTTTCTAAAACTGGTGCCTTACCAGGTGCGCCACCAGATAACAAACGGAATACCTAGGTACATTTAAAAGCTTTATCTTTTCCAAGGAACAGAATAAAAAAGTCATACAGATGTATCCACACCAATATAGAAGTCCCTAATAAGACTTTGAAAGCTGTTTGTTAACCTGCAGTTTATTTTCCAGCAATTCATATTGCTGCTTATTACTGCAGGGTAACAAGCAGCTTTCAAAGTATCAGACATCCCACCCTGCCATTTGAGGGGGTGGGTGGAGGTGGGATTAAGGGCATTTTGGGGGTGTGGCAGCTCATAAAAGGGAGGAGGATAGAGTCATTTTGGTCACAGGGGAGTTTGGGTTGGTCTCGCGGGAGTGTGGGAGACCACCCCAGAATGGGGGAGACTCGTGCGAGTCGCGGAAAGCGTGGGAGACCCCACCCGGGACTTTCATATTGGTGTGGAGACATCTTTATAGAAAATACTATGTGCATAGACAGTGAATACTGGAGTCGGGGTGCGTGGCTCTTTGATGACTGAATGTTCTGTGGGCGGAACTGGTAACAACATGAAAACTTTCTTAGATACAGAATCTTTTTCATACATACCAAATGCAACTTATTAGAGTTTAGTTCTCCTTTAGTGAACTTGCCATTACTACATCTGCTGGAAGACAGTTCCACAGTTTCACCATTCTCACTGTAAAGCAACCTTTCCCTTACCTGAAGATAAAACTTTTTCTTTTCATCTTAAAGATTGTCCATGAGTCCTCTAATATGACCTATTGGTGAACAATGCACCAAAGAGTTTATTATATGCCCCATTAATATATTTGTATTAGGTGATCATATCCCCACGCAAATGGCACTTCTCCAATGTAAACAATCCTAAGTAATCTGCCTGCATAGTCAAGCCCCTCCATTCCCTTTATTATTTTAGTTGCCCTTCTCTGAACTGCTTCCATTTCCAGGATGTCCCTTTTGTATATGGAATTCCAAAACTGTACTGCATATTCCAAATGTGGCCTAACTAGTGCCTTGTAAAGAGGGAGAATAATATTTTTCTATTATCTATTCCCCTCTTTATACAAGACAATATCTTGCTAGCTCTAGCTCTGGCTGCCTAGCAAAAAGTTTAGCACATTGTTTCTGCATTATTGTTTATACCCCTATCTATCTCACATTTTATCTCTATCATTCTTGTCTAACATACATACATACATACTCCCCCTACTTTCTTATTAACTCTCATGTCTAAGTAAGGAGTATCCTTCAATATTTGCTGCCCAGTCATGTGAATCATTTAGCCATATTTCTGCTGTACCAATCACATCATACATTTCCTTTAAAGCTATTAGTTCTAGTTCCCCAGTTTTTCCAGACAGACTTCTTGCATTTGTAAACATACATTTTAGATTATTATTCAATTTACTTCTATACTTAGACGTACATGCCTCCTTATCATATATGCTCCCCCATCTCTTCCCTCCATTATCTTATTAGCCCCCGGATCCCTCACCCCTCTATCTACCCTTGTGTAGTTCAATGTACCCCCCATACCTAGTTTAAAATCTCCTCCAACCCCCTTGCCATATTCTCCCCCAAAACAGCTGCGCCATCATCATTGAGATGCAGTCCATCTCTACTAAAGAGCCTGTAGCCAACGGAAAAGTCAGCCCAGTTCTCGAAAAACACAAACCCTATCTCCTTACACCAACCCCTTAACCAATCATTAATACTGCTAAGCTCCCGTTGTCTCCCTAGCGCAGCACATGGCTGTGGTAGTATTTCTGAAAAAACTACTTCTCCTCCTCCTCTAACTTTGTCATTTGCACCAACGTGAACCAAGACCGCCGGGTCACTCCCAGCCTCACCCAATAATCTGTCTACACGATCCACCACATGTCGAACCCTAGCATCAGGCAGACAACACACTCACCATGCTGTGTCTTGGCAGCAGATTACCCTATCTGCCTTTCTAATTATGGAGTCCACTACCACCTGCCTATCCATCCTAGTCCCCAGTTCTCCCTCCTTTGTATTAGAGATGGTGGTCCTCTGGATGCTCAAAGGAATGGCCCGCTCCATACATGCTACTTCTGAGCTGTTGTCCCCTGCATCTTTACCTAAAATGGCAAATCTGTTGGGATCAACTATCTGGGAAGAAGCAACCTCCATCCCCTACTTTCCCTGGTGACCCCTATAAATCTATCTTCCTTCACCACTATATACCACTATCTGCCTCATTTCCACCCTCCAGTTTACTGGCCCCTGCCAGTACCTACATTGCCCCTAGGTTTGCCAAGCCCCACAATGCTGCAAGTTTCCCCTTTAGATTCTGAACCTCAGATTCCAAATGGGAAACCCACTCACATCTGACACAAATAAAGGTCCCTTTGAACGGCTGTTCCAAGATCCTATACATGCATCAGTATGCAAAACTGTCAGAAATGGCAATAAACAACAGAAACAACAACCTTGTTCTTAAACCCTTTCTTGTTCTATATTTTGTTTCTTAATGCACCCCTTAAAAACAGACAAACCCCATTAAAAGAAAGTCACTCAGAGCTCAGAAATTGCTCTGCCAGCAGGACTTATATGTATAATGAAACAGCATTATTTATGTAATAAATAAAATAATTATGTAAAAATAGTTTTGTTTTTTTTTTTACAGCCTCTCAGCAAATATCCATGTTTGACCAATGATATCTCATTCTGGCTTCCAAAAGAGGGGTACTCAGAAAACGATTTCTTCGATTTGGTGCGGGATATTGGAGGAGATTTGGTTGAAAAAGTTACCCTGGTTGATCAGTTTACACATCCAAAGTAAGCGGCCATTGTTGTGATAGTTAAAACAGACCATGTATCTTTTTGACTTTTATCTATGTGGTTTTGCCAAAATAGTATCTAATGCCTAAATGGAAATATGCAAGCTGTGTCTTACCTCTCCCTTACCAGCTGGGGAAGCAGAGAAACACCTTCTTATAACAGATGGCATCTTGCAGTCTAATGCTATATGAATAGCATTGCCCACAAAGCCTAAGAATCAAGAAGTAATTTCTTACTCCCATGTTCCCCAGAGTAAGGGGCGGAGATATGCAAAACACTCCTTTATGTCCCTTAGCTAATGCATGTGTCCAGAACCGCTGGCTAATAACATGCAATAAAGCTTAATATATAGAGCCAATCATCTGACCTGCTGGGTAATTTATAAAATTAACCTGTGAGTGCAAGGGGTTAGCTTCCAGAATCCACCTATCTTTGGCTGTGCAGCATGTGGAGAATTGGTTGATGGCTCATTTTAAAGATAGGAACCTGGCCTTTCATTTAAAATTAACTTGTTTTGAGACCACAATTCCCCCTTTAATATAGCGGTTGCATCTGTGGGTAAATTTTCATCGAGCTCTACATGATGCACAAATCTAATGCCAGCTATTAAATGTTGTTAGTAATTGCACCAAAAAAGCTATATTAAATAGGTTGCGGTGGCTGAGTGGGTGTCTTTTGCAATACCCGTGCACCCCTCACAACTTACAAATCTGTCAGAAATCCCGTCAAAGGCGTGGGTTAGTGTGACTTTAGGAAGGCAATAGAGCGCTGCGACTCTGTATATTCTAAATGTAGGAAAGACTCTGTATATTGCCCTATTTTTCTTTTAATAGGAACAGAATGAAACAAAAATATAAAAAATAGGCAGTAAAATTTGTTGACTATTTTGTATTTTTTCATAAGTAAGTCTGGTGGTTTGAACTTGTAGTTTCATGTGCTGTGGATCTAAAAAAAAACCTGTATTTGTATGCTATGCTACTAGAGATTTACAGGGAGATTCACCCTGAGCCGCAAATGCTCTGGGCAAATCTCCCGAATGGGATCTACCAGATGCTGCGTGGCTCTGGATGAATCTCACCCGCAAGTAAGTATTTAACGCCAGCTGCTAAGACCCGTGCAGCCTCTGGTAAATCGTTTTGCGCTGGTTGCACTAGTGCCTCTTCCGGGACTTGCGCAGCCGCCGCAAAGGGACACTTAACGTTGCGCTAACCAATCGTAAAATTCACAGATGAATTGTCTCAAAAGAGTACAGATACATTTAGAAAAGTTTATGGCAATAGTTAGACAGCCGCCACTAGCTTTTCTAGTCTTAAAGGTGCATTAAACCCTTTGCAGCGATATACCGATGGCTACTGCCGACTAGAATACCTGTGTTCGCAGAATTGTGCAATAAAAAGAAAATAGCACAACCAATGTACCGAGCCTTGCATTGCCTTACGTGGGCAATAGAGAGCGAAAGCATCAGGCGTGGTTATGTCCTTGTATGTATATTTGGATGTAATAAAGTATACTTATTTTCTACAAAGAGAGCAGATGGTTCTGTGATGTTTTGAGTTCTGTGAGTTGTACTGGCAACAACATTGAAGCATTCTTAGTTATAGAACTTACAGTATTTCTTACATATACGTAAATGCAAATTACTAGAGTAGAATCTTACAATGTATAGGTATTCAGGGGAAACAATGTTTTAACTGCTGAAATTACCAATTTTAAAGAAACACTAATATCTGAAATCAGTCTTTCCCTACCATGTATGTACCAGTCGACCTTAAACCTACTGTAAACCCTGGATCAGGCAACCATTTCACAAAGTCTTTTTTCTTTTATTCTTTCTGTTTGCTTGAATGTTTCAAATCTTCATATTATGTTGTAGGTGCTTAGATGTAATAATTTGCTGTTAGTGGGCTTGTCAATATAGAAATAATGTTGCATAAATGAAAAGAGCCATTAAACTTGCTAGTGGATTGTGCTGATCATTTGCTGTTGATTAGTTAGTTCAGATCATCCCATATATATTATTAATTGTTTTGGCATTCTGTAATGATTATAAAGATTATAAAGACATTTATAAATGATGACCTTTGTTACCTAAATATTTTATCATTTGCATCAACAAGGACTTTTCTTAAATGTAGTATAAATCTTCTTAATAGTGTTTGCCCAAAAGCAGGTTTGTCTCATTCCATGAACACCACGGAAAATAAGAAATCAGGCGTATACACTTTATTTCTACAAAGCATTGCATTCCATATTTTATTTATATCTTGGTCCATTAAAATTAATTAATTGTATTTTATTACATTCTGCCCATATACTGGGAGATTCAATAACACAAAGAGGGGTGTCTTACCTTGCTGTGATGCAATACGCAATTATGTCAATTACTGATTTACAGGCAAGGTAAGATGAATTTCTTAAAGGGCAACTAAAGCCCCAGAACAACACTGAATCAGAAGGCAGAGCACATTGATATAAAAGCATTAACCTGTGTCCCACCTCTCATTTTGATGTGGGTGCTGGAAAATTTACCTTTCTAACATGGAATTGTGTATTATTTCCCAGTATTCCAGTATTGCATAATGTGGTTTCTGACCATTGTGTAATATGCACATGCCCAGTTCTAAGCTACTGCAGGACCTTTTTACAGCAAGTACCTCCTACTTGTAGTCTATAACTAATCCTGTAACATTCCATATTAGACAGGGGACAATGTGATTGAAGTCTGGAGGAGTGGTCAGACTCTGCACATAAACAGTTATCTTGTCTATTTCTTCAGGGGATTACAATTAATTTAATGCCATTTACTGGAGTGCTAATTTATTCATTATTGGTGTTCTTGGGGGGAATAATTTCATATTATGGAGTATAAAAATTTCAGTTTAGTTCTCCTTTACGTCCCATTGCAATAACTCATGAAGTTTCAAACTACAAGATAGTGTAAAACCCATGTTATCATCATATCATCTGTATTATATGTATAGTGGGTATTGTCAGCAAGTTTTCTGTATTTGCTGATGATACAAACAGAAAAACCCATAAAAATGACCCCCTGCATTGCTGCCAGGACGGAGACCAGGAGTGGGCAGCAGACCTAAAGCATAGAAGTGTTCAGTGAACTAGGCAGCTAACACACTTTGTATGGAATGGACGCACAGGCACACAGAGAGCAGCAGCTGGTGCAGCCAGGAGAGACTCTGCTAGGTACAATAACATGGCATATTTGGTACCGAACGATGTAAGGAATTACCGGTAACCTCTCCCTACAGCTGTGGGTAAGAAGCCACAACAGGGCTCGGTTAGGGAGCGGGGGCTCTGCAATGTCACTTTTTGATAGACTGGTTATACATTGCTAGCTGGGAAATTACAGGAGGACGTGCCCCTAGTTTGCCCACCTGCCCATGCCACTAGACCCAGGCTTCCTTAATGGCAGAGTCATAAAGTGTTGGACTTTCTTTCTTCTGCTGTCCATTTAAAGGGCAACTTAAACCACAAAACAATACTGAATCAGAAGGCAGTAATGGTCATAATTTATACCCTCGACTTATACTCAAGTCAATCAGTTTTTACTTATTTTTCAGGTAAAAATAGGCATCTCGACTTATACTCAGATCGACTTATACTCAAGTATATACGGTAAGTCATCCATTTATACTGTATTGCAGTTCTTTTAGCGGAGAAATATATTTCTTCTTATTAAAAATTAACAGCTCACTAATGTTTGTAAACTCAATGCCACTGTAATAGGAACATTTAGAGAACATACAAATATAGACATGTAATATATTCTTCGTTCTGCTGTAAAAGAAGCCATCATTTCTTGGCAACATTTCGTAATCTGGAAGGATAGATCAATAAAAATGTCCTGTTCTGGCAGCACAATACTCACTACTGTCCTACTTGCATTCTCCCCCAAAACATCCTTTTACTCAAATCTGAGAAGTCATTATTTTGCTTAGTATTCTTATGTTTTTATTAGAAGAAAGAGAGAACTTTGCTTTAATAAAGAATTTAGCAGCCGCTTAACTAGGAGTATTTTGCACATTAAATCAAGTATCAAGGGAAGCAGTTTATTTCATTATGTCTAAATGTAGTGATTGTTTCAACCTTAGCAATATCAATTAAATTCAAATCTTAAGCAAGCTGACTGTTTAGGATATTAACGACCCACTGCACAGTATTTGTGTTGTTTCAGCTGATGTCAAGAGAGGTGTAAATGATCCAAATCTCAATAGGTAATGACGATTTCCGCTAAATTTAATTTTAAAGGGATCAATGCATTTTATTTTCTTAGTAGGTTAGGGGTTTTACACATTATTAGATCAGCACTTATTTTGACTTATGTGGGACATTAGTATTGGGGTGAATAATTGATTCCTTGGGAGACATTTACTAACCCTCTCTTTATTAATACAGCAGAACAAAGAATATATTACATGCTTGTATTTGTATGTTCACAAAGGGTTAGTTCACACAAGATCAGTTTCTGTCAGTTTCCGGACAGAAACGCACATTCCGATCCGTTAAAAAAACTTACTGCTGCATGCATTTCTGTCCGGAAACGGAAGCTTTTAGATTAAAAATAAAGGAAAAACAATTTCTAGTATGAACATAGTATAAATGTTTCTATCACAGTGGTATTGAGTTTACAAACATTAGTGAACTGTTAATTTTTAATAAGAAGAAATGAATACATTTTTCCCTTAAAGAACTGTAATATTTAATCAAGCCTTAAGGAGGCCATACAATGTGATCAATCTATATGCATGATCATTTTTTTTGTATAGGGCCCAATGAGAAAATAGGGCTGAATATTTTAAAGGAATTGTACACAGAGGAAATGACTGCCTTATTTCAATCTATAAATAAATACATGTAAGAAGCTCTTACTCTGATGTGTTTGTGTTGCTGCTTGACTTCAATCCAGAACTTGTTTTGCTCAAGCTTGAGTGTACTTATCCTTTAAGGTTGGTGGGGGCCCCATGGCAAAATATTTTGTGGGGGCCCCAACTATCCACAACATACCAAAATGTAGGCTATTCTCACTTCCCCCAGGGGTGCTTCTACCCTTTTTTGGCATCTGAGCCAAACATTTTAAATATATTAATTATATCTTCATGTGAAGCACGCTGCTGCAAAAACAGTGGCTGTGGCTTGTGGGGGTAGTTGGCTGACGTAAAAGACAACAATATCAAAAAAATAACATTTCCCCCATTACATGTCCACACTTCCAGCAGCTGAAATCACTGACTCACATTTACAGCTGTGCTGCCATCCCTTATATATCACTCAGCAAAGATGAGTGCTAAAAGCCTGCATCCTAGAGGGCCCAGGGCCCTGATTAACATATCACTTGTCATTGGCTAGTGGGAATGTCTGTAACAACCTCTCTCTTCCTCCTCTGACAGTCAAACAAACTTGAACTGCTCGGTTGCTAGGATACAGCCTACATAATCAAGCTGATCAAGGGTGGGATGAGGAGTGTTTTCTCGCTTGCTAGCTTCAGTCAGGCAGACTGAATTGTTACGCCCCCTTCACAGCAAGGCTAATTGAAGCCAGAGAGAGGCTCGAAATTAGGAAAATAATGTATGGGGAAGGCTGCATACCTTTACTCTTTCTAAAGCAATTTTTATAAAAAATGCATTGAGGCAATACAGTTATCTTAAAAGTGCCTGATGAACTGGAAAGCTAACTTAAAAACTTGCCGGTCACTGTTAGAAGGGCTGTTTTTAAGGGCTGGAGGGTTGGTTTTAACACTGGCTGGAGGGCTGGTTTTTACGCTGTCTGGGAGGGCTGGTTTTAATTCTGGCTGCAGAGCTGGTTTTAACTCTGGCTGGAAGACTGGTTTTAACACTGGCTGGAGGGCTGGTTTTTACACTGACTGGGAGGACTGGTTTTAATTCTGACTGGAAGGCTGGTTTTAACTTTGGCTGGAAGTCTGATTTTATCACTGGCTGGAGGGCTGGTTTTAACTCTGACTGGAGGGCTGACTTTAACAATAGCCAGTAGAAAGGATGAGAGCTGGTAACACTGGTTAAATATAGTTTTATCTCTGACACCCTCAAACATTGCTGTGCTCTCAGCTTCCTTCAAAGTGCTGCCCAGGTTCTCAAAGTAAAATAACTGAAAATCTAAACTAGACATTGTTGTGCTGCTATTACTCTGACTTACACACAGAGTCTGGAAAGGAGTTTGAAGAAAGCCAAGAGCACATGTATAGAGGTTTCTGACAGTCTGCCAGCTAACTCTCCCCTCCCCCAGGCATACTTAAACATTAAACAGAGAAGCAATGTTCCTTAAAGCTCCAGTCTTTACGTGCAATGCAGGTTCAGGTCTCAGTAGGAGGAGATTCTCAGCGTGCCTATGTTCCACTGCAGTTCCTTCCTTCCTGGCACCTTACTGATATCCTACCAGCCGGACTGTCAGTCAGGTGTCAGTAAAGTTTTTTTTAAAATGGCACTTCTGTTTTTTTAAAAAAAAACTTTATTTAAACCTGACAATTTCTGATCAGTACAAATTGGTACTATGGGGGAACATTATAGAGGGGATGCAGGAACACTGGGTAAAGCCCTGTAAAATGGGACAACAGGTCTGTTGGAGGCAGGGGATTTGAAAAACAATTTTTTTTTAAAATGGTAAAAAAATCGGTGGTGGGATCTGGCCCTGTGTGTGTGTACATGTGTATGAGTATGTAAATGTGTGTGTATAAGCATATGCATGTATATATACAAACATTTATTACATCGCTCCCATTATCTGTTAATGGTTGTAATAGAGAAAACCTACACAGGGGGCACATGCAAAACATTGTAGCCAAGGACTTCAGTGCAGCAAGGCATCTGTCCTTAATATATTAAAGGCATGCAATGCTATGAAATAACAGGCCTACACTAACTACGTTTACCAAATGTATCTTTATCTTTTTTAGTCTTGACTATATAAAATAAGCAATTTTATGTAAAAAAACCTAAAATGGAAAAAAGTTGGGCGTAACCTAAGCAAAGTGGGTGTGGCTGCAGTTTTGCATGTGCTTAAACTCCTCCCATACCCTATTGCTCTGAATTTTCAAATTTTGGGAGGTATGTCAGGGTTCCTCCTTTGGACACATCTTTATGTTTGTATGTGCTTTTGTGGGTTACTATATATTTCTAGATGCAGGGAAAGGTGGTTAGCCAGTCAAAATGTTTACAGGGTAACCCTTTTGAAATAAAAAATAATAAAAGTGGTATAAAGGTGATACCTTTATTGGCTAGCTAAGATAATCATTGCAAGCTTTCAGAACATTCTAGTTCCTTTTTCAAGCTGAATACAATGAAGCGTTGGTGCTCTCTGATATTTATATAACATTTGGCTCATAGTTCAAATAACCAGAAAAAAGAAACATCAGGGTGGAAGGTGTTAACAAAGCGAAGTTAGTAGGAAGTTGCAAGTGAAATATATCACTTCCTTTGTAAAACATGTGACAGTCTCCCACCCCTCCCCTCTCAATAGTAAAAAAGGAGAGCTGCTGTTTGCTGGACAGTAAGTGATATCTATAAATGATAGGGGGGTCTCAGGTTCCCCAATGGTTCTGTTTGGCTCGAACTGCACAATGTGACAGAAATGCCTGGGTCTATTCTCAGACCTGCAGGTTTATTCCATTGACATTCTATGGATTATAGCTCTCAGATAGGTGGTTGGATGTGTGAGTCCTACTGCCTGAAGGGACCTGAATAATCCTTCCATAAACCAGTAGTGTAATTGCTATGGAAGTAAGGGAAGGGCAGATGAATTACTTGCATGCTCAAACCCTTGGGTAGGAATCGCTAAAGCGTGGGCTTTTAATGTCTGTAAGTTCGTAAAATGGCTTTATTCCAGGATGTTTGAAAAATACATTTTCCAGCAATCTGTGCAGCTAGGGAATGCTGGGAGTTGTAGTTTTTAAACATGTGAAAAGTTCAACACCCTATCGTTACACTGTACTGCATTTTAATACATTCATTAGCAAATGGACATAAAGAAGAACGTTACTGCTAACAGAGAATGCTGGGAGTTGTAGTTTTCAAACATGTGCCTATTCAAACCCTTTGGTAGGAATTGCTAAAGCATGGGCTTTTTATATCTGTAAATCAGTTAAAAGGGCTTTATTCTAGGATGTATGAAAACACCCTATGTTCAACACCCATTCTCTATATCATAGAAATGGGAGGGTATATGTGTGTTTGATCATATTATGCGGTAGGATTGCCTGGGTCCTTTTTAGGACTTTTAGACTTATCCCATTTGAGCCTCCCCCTGGATACTTGCTGGGAGTGAAAAGAGAGAGTAAAAGTTCAGAATGGATTGTGATACCTACTAGCTAAAGAGATGTAAGTAGCCTCTCTCTGGCCCCACAGCTTAACAGCTATAGGGAGAGGCAGACAGATTTCGAATCACTTGCATGTTTCTGCACTTTGTGTTGGTATTACTGCAAGCATGACCCCGAGGGGTCAATAAAAATAATTACCTAGCAAAACATACACACATAATTTCCACTGTGCACCAACGGGCACACTTTTGCTAGTATACATTTATAAAGCAAGTTGTTTTTAGCAGCACGAATGCTGTGGAATTTTTAACATATTGATAACTTTTTTAATGTCTTGTAGTTGCTTGACCAGAAATCACCAATCATTTTTGCCATGACAGGCACCAGAGACTCAGAGTGTGTAGTAGAGAGACCCTACATTTGGAGTCTATCTCTACTTTCCAGCTTTTTCAATGAGAAGTGCCTATATGGTCCTTGTCACATTGTGACAAGGAAAAGTGTGGGTAATTTGGAGAATTACATGCAGTCATTTACTAGGCACTGGTGAAATGGTGAGCAGCAACGAAATATTATTTCTTAGAAGAATCTTTTAATTTCTTATTTAAAGGACATACATTGTCTTAAATGTGTTTTCCTGATTTACAGTTAGCAGCTGGCTTTAAATACTTGCGCTAAAGGAGCCGTGCAGTCTCTGGGTTAATTGGCTTGCGGCGGCTGCACAAGTGTCTGTTCCAATGCTCATGCAGCCGCTGCAACTCTGGGATTAAAGCCACGCTTACTGATATTAAATTGGTTAGCGCAAATTAAAACCCTAATAAAGAGCACTGTAGCCGCCCCTAAATTCATCTGTTAATATGTAAAGCATCGGGGTTTATTCTGGGGCAAGCTGAGACCTCAATCCTGTGATGTACTAAATCTCGTAAAATGTTTAGAACATCAAAGGATCACGTCAAGGTAAGAAATGCTTCAAAACATTACTGCATTTCCGTCCATGTATTGGCACAATGCTGTGCATAGAATAGTGTAGCTTGGAAGAGAAGTGATTGGTATTTAGACCAGGTTGCCTCCACTGCCAGACTACATAGGCATAGTGACTGATTTTAAAGGTATAGGTAACTGTTATAAAGTTTTTAAAAAACCTGTAATAGCAGTCCAAAGGTTGTGTACAGTCAGACAATTCCAATTTAAATGCTAGAAGGAAGCAATTTGTCCCCCACATTTTGGACAGTCTTCATAGGGTTTGTAGGTCTTATGTGCATTCTATTGAGTTGTATTTTTTCCTGAAGGAGAAGCTTCTGTATGGAAAATGGCTATTCCAGATGCATCTTCATTATTAAAATTGTATTAAAGCACTATCCTTTTTTTAACAGTACTGATGTAATGCTCCCTAACTTAAAGTGTATGTAAAGTGAAATAATGACTTTGTGTCATCTTAATCTATAAATAAATACATGTAAGTAGCACTTACTCTGAGGTGTGTGTTGCTGCATGGCTTTAATACAATACTTGTTTTGCTCAGGCTCTAACCACTGACCTGACTATTTTCCCACATACCAACTGTCAAATCTGCAAACAGCACAGCAACTGTCAAACCATTCCAGCTACAGCAAAACTGCTTACAGAAATGCTAAAACATAAGATGATTCAGATTGGATATCTAATGAAATCGGGGGGCAGATCAACAAAAAAAAAATGGTACAGTGATAGTTGGGATGAATTATATTTTCCACTAATGGGTAGTAATAGGATACTATATAGTCTAGATTTTACATACACAAAAGGACAAGACATGGTTGCCTGCATTTCCCCTTTTTTGTTTGCCATCTGTAAAGAATCCCTTGCATTAGGAATCCTGATGAGAAAAGAAAAATATAAGGTCACTATTTTTTAGTATTTATTTAATTTAAAATACTGTTAAAACCATGCTACCACTGCGGTGTATTATCTTTTGGAAATAGTTCAGCCTATGTAATACAGTATATGCTACCATGTAGCACAAACCTTAAGGCCTTTAGAAAAAATGTGCGAACTGGAGCTTCTTACCTGACCGTGATCCAGTAATGCAGTAAATATTGCAAAGGAATTGCTGCATTGCTGGAATTTGCGCAGGTTAGTGTTGTTTACTGCATTGCCCTGTTATGCTTTAAGTTTAATAAGAACAAACCGTGGCCTATGCAATAAATATGCCACAATTCAAACATAGCATACATTCCATGCACATGGTGGCAACTTGTTTCAAACTGTGGTTTGCAAAATATATATTTGAATCTGCTTTAAGTATATGAATTTAGATAAATATATCACAGCATACCATTAAACTGCTAACACTGACTTAATTTCCAATTTAAACAAGCCAGGGACTTTTTAGATATCTGGACATCAGACTTAGCAACTGTCTTTGGCATACTCTATTTGCATAACCCCTGTTGCTCACCCTTCACCCTCTCTTGCTAATTTCTAAAAAGCAGCTCTTAGACACTAACCTTTGTAGCTGGCACTACATCATAACATTGGGTGCAAATTGAAACCTGTATTTACAACTAGCTGCACAGAGGGTTGGCAACTGCTAAAAATAGCTGTGGTTGTATGATTTTAGGTCGAATTTGTTTGTACAAATTCGATAAACCCTGAAAATGTAATCCCAAATTTAGAAATCATCGACCGTTTTTTTGATTATTGTCGGAAATAATTCTGAGGTTTTGAATAATCCAAATCCGAGAAATACTAAAAGTCTAAGTCTGTTCTGATCCAATTTGGAACCAGGTTTGGGCTCAAGTCCATCTCTACATTCAACTAATTTTGATAAAGCATAGAGCACAGAGTAACAGCCAAACAAATATTCAGTTCAGGTTCTATTGTATCTCAGGTACATTGAATTTACTTTTGTAGCAAATGTTGACTCCAGATCCCCCCCTTTTGCCCTTACAAACAGACCACGGCCTCACAAGAGACTCCCGGTGTCTTATCAGTCTCTATAGCTCCCGGTCGCGTCCGTATGGTTTCAGCTCCCACGATCCGCACAGGTACTTCACTAGAGTGTACACAAACTGGAAGTCCATCTCCACTTCCGAACACAGATTCAGCAAGGCAAATATTTGTTTCGTTCGGCACGAATCCCACAGGTTCAGGCAAACAATCACGGCCAACAAGTTAAGATATAACTGTATTTTTATAATTACATTAACAAGGATAACCTCCTTGTCAAGGCAGGGTAAGAAAAAAATGACTGACGGTGACCCTTACTCATAGACACCATTATTATTAATCTGTGAAATAATTGCTGACTTTATTTGTATTTAGCTAAGCGATATCCATATATTCAGCTCTAGCTTTCTAGTGCCTAAAGGGCATGTCCACCCCCCAAATCCAAATTTGCCCACACTGTAGTTACCCCCTAACCCTAAATGCCATATTCAAATGTTTAAAATCGGACTAGAACTGCACTTACCCACCTTCTTTCCCTCTGCCTAAGCCTCTTCTGTTTCTTCAGAAGACCAGAAGAGGTGTGACCGGCAGCCGCCTCTGTGATTGGCTGAAAGTCAGCCAATCACGGATGCATCTGCCGGTCTTTAGGAGGAGGACTTTAAGAGGACTTTCACAAGGCACTGCAGGACAACCATAGCGAGCAGAAGAGTATGGTAAGCATTTTTTTTTACAGTACACAGTGGGGCCAGCAGTGGGGGGAATTTTAGTTTGGGTGGTGGACATACCCTTTAAGGGTCGCATATTGGACACTCTTGATTTGCCTTGCTCTTGCTTACTCTTACTTTCCTGTATTAACCTGCAGCCTACTTGTCTCTCATTGTGGGCTAGATCTTCCCAACATTCTCAAAGATAACATGTAGGAGCATAGTGCAGCTTGAACATTGTATATTTTAATTCTATGATCTTTTATTTTTTTCACTATTATAAATAGTGGCCAGCTTTCAGGCCAGATTAACTGGCAATAAAGATGGAAAACTGAACCTTTCCCCACCTATGTCCAACCCCAGCAGAAACTTATACAGCAAACAATATCCTAATTATCAAACTACTGAAAACTCTTTTCCAGAAAAGGACCCCCTATAAACTCTCTTTATTTGGCCGAATCCACGCTGTTAAAATGACTCTTTTACCCAAGCTCTTGTACCTTTTTAGAGCCCTTCCAATAGAAATAAAAACAATAGACCTCAAAGCATGCCAAACTCAAATTTCCAAATTCATATTGTCAAACAAAAGGGCCAGAATTAACCAAGCATCTATGCTACAACAAAGAAAATGGGCGGAGCAGCTCTTCCCTCTCTCCATCACTATCACTTGACAGCCAGGATAGCCCAAACCCTACAATGGCATGACTCACACAGCAAAACCAGATGGGTAGAATTGGAACACCAACTTATCACAGACACCCCACCAGATACCATTCTCTGGTTGTTTCCAATACAACACCTAAAACACCCCAATCCATATATAAAATATACACTACATATCTGGCAACTCCCTATACAAACTCACAAACCCATATTCTCCACTAACACCTATCTTCCACAACCCAGACTTTGTCCCCCCCAGAACGGATCAAGGGTGGTCGGCCTGGAGAGACAAAGGAATCACTAAAATAGCACATCTACTCCACACAAACAGACTCCTAACATGGGAAGAGGTAAAGATCAAATGGAAATTCTCAGAAAACGAGTGGTTCAGATATAATCAAATTATGCACTATGCTAAGACCCTTTTAGCACAAAGACAACCACCCACTCTAACCAGACTCGAACATTTCAGTTTACACACACCCCTAGGTCCCAAAGCAATCTCAACTCTATATGACATCCTGCTAATGACTAGGGATGGCCGGTTCGCGGATCCGAACCCGGATCCGCCGCGGATTTATCCCGTCCGCGAACGGCGGATTTTCCGCCTTCTGAACTCCGCTGGACCACAGTGTGGGCAAGTGTGTCCACATTACTATGGACGCGTGGTCCAGCAAGCACGGCCAGGGGCGGTATGTGTCATTTACCGCCCAATGGGTCACTCTGCTAGCCGGCAGAGACGCGGCACGGAGCGCAAGTGGGGAGATGGTGGTACCACCACGCATTGGTGATATGCCAGTCTCCACCCCCCCCTCCTCATCCGGTGAGCCCTCTTCCCGGACAGCTCCGTGCCCCCCCAGTGCCTATGCTTCGTGCCAGGCGAGACGGTGCCATGCAGTGTTGCAGCTTGTGTGCCTCGGTGATAGGAGCCACACCGGGGCGATAAACAGCAGTAGGTAAGGCTGGCATAAAACATTACGTTTATTGCGAAATTGTATCACAACATTCTTGGTTTTGTATCACTAGAACTGTGCTACATACAAAAAATTTTGGAAGTGGTGCAGCCCCCATAAAAGCATTGTCAAACCCACAGTACCCATTGTTGCATCATGTAGCGTGGATTTTACACTGGGAAAATACAGATATTAATAGTCTTTTATATAACCTTTCATTAACGTTGCATATGATTTACTTACGATTTAGAATCATGGCCTCTAGAGGGCCTGGAGAGGGTGGAGGGCCTGGAGAGGGTGGAGGGCCTGGAGAGGGTGGAGGGCCTGGAGAGGGCCTGGAGAGGGTGGAGGGCCTGGAGAGGGTGGAGGGCCTGGAGAGGATGGAGGGCCTGGAGAGGGTGGAGGGCCTGGAGAGGGAGAAAATTTTTATTTCAACAATCACTGTCCAATCCATTAGTAATATTATATGTATAAGAACATTTCCTAAAAGGCTACGTAGTGAACATTTTTGAACCACAAAAATACAATGAAAAACTGGTTTTATGAAAGATTTTAAAAAACATTAACCTCACTAGGATGCACTTACGTTGTTGGCTGCATGAAGGACCCTCATCCTCCCACGCTGGCGTCTCATGCAGAGGTAGGGGGGTGGGGGTGGAAGAGTCATCATCTGAAGGTTTAAACAAAAAAAAGACAATGATATATCTGAAGGTATTTCTTCAGACCAAAAAAATGACAGGGAATGTTGGGAGGGTTGGGTGTAGGAGGATATCAGTAGTTGTGTTGTGTTTACCTGTATCTGTTTAAGTTTAGTGGGTATAATTTACCATTTATAAAAATAACCTTTTCAGATGATTAATCAACATTTCATTTTGACTTTAGTTGCCCCAGTAGGTGTGAATAGCTGTGTGGAGTTCATGGGTATGTGTTTGGATCGAATTTCGTGACTTAAGCTGAGGGACAAGATACAGCCCAAACAATGGGGAGTCGGGGACAATAAATGGGAATGAGAAATGAGAAGAACTGTGATCTGTCTCTCAAGCCAAATTAATAGATTTGTTGCATTTTGTTTTACAAAAATTTTTATCAGTGAAATAATAAAATTCACTTAATTATGACTGATAATTTCACTAATTATTTGCTGACAATCAAGGTCAATAAAAAGATAAAAAAATTGCTTAGGGTGCACTTACGTGTCTGGCTGATTCCAGGTGCCTCTTCTTGGGGCGGTGGACTGCCCGGAGGGCTAGTTGGTGGTAGTGCTAAAAAAAAAGGAAATTTATTTTAACTCTCACTGTCATTAAATGTTCGAATACATTTACTAAAACATCTCTCTCTCTCTCTCTCTCTCAAGCCAAATTTATGGATTATTGATGTTTTTAAAAATATATATATATATGTTTGTCAGAAGTGAATTAAAATATTTTACTACTTATTACAATACAGTAATATAATAAAAAGTATTTGTGCCTTCCATAAATTGCCGTATGGCTTCCACATAATGAGGCCTTTGCCTCTTAATATCAGACCACTGTCTCTGGAGGGTAGAGACAGTGGTCTGGAAGTTGAAGCGGCGCGCCAGCCGGAGCTGCAAGCCCTCCATCATTCCCTGCTTCCTGCGCCTCACATGCCGGGTACCTGGCGCAAAATCGTCATACCCCCTAGCCAGGAGGTATTGGGTGGCATAGAGCTGCCTGGCAGAGCTTGACATTGTGCAGACAGGATGTAGTAAAAAGCAATGGATCATCGAAGTTCCAGTTTGGGTCCGTATTTCCGAAGAATCCGCGTATTTACGGAAATCCTTGTTTTTACAGAAATCCTTGGTTTTAAGGAAATCCTCGGTTTTATGGAAATCCTCGTTTTTATGGGAATCCTCGTTTTTACAGAAATCCTCGTATTTTCGAAAAATACGGTTTTTTAAAATTCAAGCTAGCGGACTGTAATTTTTAGGTATTGTAGGCATTGATACGTGTTTCCAAGGTCTTTACCCAGGTCCCTGAGTGATTTAGTGTACGTTACCAAGGCTATTTAGACCACTTTTAATGCGGATTTTGCCGAACTTTCATTTTAATACGTTTTAACGGGTCCGCTCGCGGATTTTCGCATTTTCGGATTTTTCCAAAAATCCGCGGATCCTTGAGCGGACCGGATTTTTCGAAGTTTGGACATCTCTACTAACGACCAGGACAACAGAAAAACTTAAGGTCCAATGTCAATGGGAAACCGGGTTGGGCTCAACTCTCCCAACAGAGGATTGGAACCAGATATTCACAAATATGTGCAAATGCTCTGCCAATACTCTAGTACAAGAAAAGAACTTTAAAAAAATATTTCCAACCACTACCCCATTCTGCTTCCGAAACTGTGGGTATCAAGCGGCCACTATCCATTGCTGGTGGGATTGTCCCGAGGTGTCCAAAACATGGGATACCTGTTACTCAATCATTGACAGAATGTTTGAAAAAGAGGTTCCGAAAAACCCCTGGGTAGCACTTTTTGATAAAAATGAACCCTCCCTCAACAACAATGGTAATAAACTACTGCATTATATATATGTGCCTGTACTACATGCACAATAGCAGCGACCTGGAAATCTCCAGCTCCAACTTACCAACAGTTACCGTAATACACAAAATCACATGGGTCTACCAAACTGAATATTTGTTACACTCCGCTAAAGGAACATTAGATAAATTTATGAAAATTTGGGATATTTGGTGTCTGAGGATGGAAGAGGAGACCTAATTGGTAAAACATCTTTAACAACATTCAAACCATGAATTCTATCACAGCAAGCCCGGAGTCGCGGGGGGAAACACCAGCTCAACTCCATAGTGAAATCTAACAGACAGGTATGAAGTTAAACCAAAAATAAGAAAGAGACAATTTTGTTTTAAATGTTATTTTATTAATTTGACTTGAAAAAGCCAAATTACTGTTCTTTCTATTTCTTCTTTTTCTTCCGTTTTATTCTTCCGCTTTTTTGGACCGTATCTCCTCCCACAGTTTTTGAGCTAGAGACATGAAATTCAGTACAATTGTGCGGGGCATATAGGAGAAGTGTGCTATCTTCTAGCTAAGGAATCCGCGGAAGTGTTTTACGGCGTTATCGGCCAATTTCCGGACATTTTTTCCCATAGACTATAATGGTAAAAATCCTCAAATGTGGATATTTCAAAACAGTTATTTTCATGGTCATAAATACAAATGGTGATACCCCCAACCCCCCACACAGACCCAGGTACACCCACCTACTGACCTACCTTTCCATTCCCATGGAAGCCATATTTAAAGGGTAACTAAAGTAAAAAAAACTAATTTAGATTTATCCTCCATTAAAGATAGTTTTATGGTTGTAAACACAAAAAAGACATACCCCCTCAACCAGACCCAGGTACACACACCTACTGATCTACTTATCCATTACGGTGGCAGCCATATTTAAAGGGTAACTAAAAGTCAAAAAAAAAATTTAGATTTATCCTAAATAAAAGATAGTTTTATGTGTTGTAAACACATAAAGACATACCCCCTCAACCAGACCCAGGTACACACACACTAATCTACTAATTCATTATGGTGGTAGCCATACTTAAAGGGTAACTAAAGCAATCAAAAAAACTTATTTAGATTTATCCTCAATAAATATAGTTTATGGTTGTAAACAAAAAAAGAATACCCCCTCTACCAGTCCCAGGAACAAACACCTACTGATTACTTATCCATTACGTGGCAGCCATACTTAAAGGGTAACTAAAGTCAAAAAATTAATTTTGATTAATAATAAAAAAAGGTTTGTTTTTTAACCCCATGTGGCACAGTTACATACACCTACTGACCTCCCCTTCATTACTGTGCAGCCATACCTAAAGGGTAACTAAATTCAAAAAAACAAATTTTGACCAATCATCAAAAAAGTTTGTTTTTTTAACCCCCAACCGGACACAGGTACACACACCTACTGATCTATTTATCCATTACGGTGGCAGCCATACCTAAAGGGTAACTAAGTTAAAAAAAAATTTGACCAATCATCAAAAAAGTTTGTTTTTTTTAACCCCAACACCAACACAGGTACACACACCTACTGATCTACTTATCCATTACTGTGGCAGCCATACTAAACGGTAACTAAAGTCAAAAACAAATTCTGACCAATCATCAAAAAGATACTGAGAGATTCAATAAAAGTTCTTATCATTAAAAATGGTGCTAATTTTGCCATAACCAATCAGATGTTAGCTTTCTGATTGATTGGATCAAAATTAGCACCACTTTGGGCTGGGTACACACAAAAGTTTTTTTTGTCCCATACAAGTGTTCATTACAAACTCATCATTCCCATTATTGAGTTTTAAAATATGCAGCAAACACACATATTCCCTTCCAAAATGCAGCCCTTCAAGCTAAATTCAAAGTTTATACCTAAACTTTCCCTTTCTAGTTTCATATTTCATTTAACACATCCACAAGTAAAAACTTATATAGCAGTTATATAATATGAAGCTATGTTATATTTCTAATATTACTGTAACCAAAGCTGAATATATTTCTTCTTTTTTATTTTTTTGTTTATAATTATCTAAAACTACAATAAAAATTTATTGAGAAAAAAAAAAAGAAAACTGAACCTTTCCAAGAAGTCTATGAGTTTTTTTCCATCACCAATAATAAAAGCCTGCTCAATACTAATTTAATTAAAATACTGTTAAATGTGACAATGTACAGCTGAATAAGTTCAATGTGAATATAGCTGTCATATTATATTATAAATATATAAATTAACAGATAAAGAAATTAATTGCAAAAATATTGCTTCTATTTTTATTTGATTTATGGTTGCGCATGTTATGTGCCAAATAGAGATGTCCGAACTTCGCAAAATCCGGTCCGCTCGAGGATCCGCGAATTTTCGAAAAAGTTTGAAAATTCGAAAATCCGCGAGCGGACCCGTTAAAATTTAAAATACCCTTGAAATAACGAGATTTCGTATTTTCGAAAATTTTCAAAATTACGAGTTTTCACGTATTTTCGGGAGTTTTCGAAATACGAGTTTTCATGTATCTTTCGAAAATATATATTTCGAAAATACAAGTAATCCTCGTAATTCGATATTTTCGAAAAAACGTATGTAAGGAATTAAGAGAAATCCTTGTATTTTCGATTTCGAAAATACATGTTTTCCTGTATTTTCGAAAATTTTCGAAAATACGTGAAAAATCGGTAATTTCGAAAATTTTCAAAAAAATACGAAAAATCCGCGAATCGGAAGTTCGGAAGGCGGAAAATCCGTAAAAATCCGCCGTTCGCGAACGGGATAAATCCGCGGCGGATCCGGGTTCGGATCCGCGAACCGGCCATCCCTAGTGCCAAATGAGGTGCCATATTTCCAGGCAAAGAAATGTTCGACAGCACGTAACTTGAAAACCTTTCCGTTACTAAGCACTGTTTTGCAAATTTAAACTGTTTTCTTTTAAGCAATGAAAATTCACATTCACATTTTAAAGATGCATTTAATTGCATATTAGATCTTCTTCTTCAGGTTTGCTTAGAGCTGGGGTGCACATACACTTTCCAAGAAGGGCTGGATTGGCAGCTGCATCTGTTATAGGCTGAGAGTTATGGAACTATAACAGGATACCAATTCAGTAATACAAGCACATAAATAGCTCCAGGGACTTTATAGTGCCCATACATTAGTGAACATTTCTCATGATATTTCTATAAATAGCCAAACATACACACACATAATTCCTTCTGTTTAATAACGGGTACACTTTTACTAATATATATATATATATTTGTATCTCTTTTGCTAATATATATATATATATATATATATATATATATATTTGTATCTCTGTCCAGATAGCTCAGAGTGCAATGAATTTATATTGGGTAGATTGACAGCTTGATTTATTTTACAGTGAAATTATCTCTATTTATTTATTTGTGAGTTCAGGTTACATTTTGTATTGATATTTAAATATTTCATAGGCTTTAATTTGGCATTACATCTTCTGTCTCAGTGCTGACAATCATCAGTAAAAACTAAAAACATATGTGTGATCTCTGTACAAGGGTGTCCTATTTCCTAAAGAAATTGGGGACTGTTTTGCTTGGCATTTGAAGGAGAATGATACTGAAGAATAAATTTTCTTGCACTTAATAGGCCACTGATAATAAGAATGATGTTGCATATAATATGCTTCTCACACAGGTAAGCCATTAATCTTACAGCACAACTTCAATAATGGTTTCTCCAGAAGGCAAATTTGCATAACTTCAAAATTGTTCTAATGGGCAGATTAAGGCTGAAGCAATAGGTTACTCATCTATCCCTCTGCAGAGGCAAATAAATGTTTTAAACAGTGATTTGCTTATCCCTGAGCTTCAGGTACACAACATGTTTAATTTCTGGAGGACAATCTAAGGGCACATTGATTTATGAAAAGAACAGTCTGTTCTAGATTGAACCTTCCAATATTAGGAAGTTCAAGGCACTGCTCCTTTTGTCTGCCAAAAAGTTTGTCAGCGCAATTTAATGTCCTCCTATTAATGTGGCTGCCAGGAGAATGTATTTAAAAAATAAAACAAAAACATGCTAAATAGCAACCATTGAGAAATGCTGCATTTACCCTGTAGCATTACGAAGTTAACACTGCAAATCTAAAACTGTAGGCTGATTTAAAACTCAATCCAGAAGAACTCAATCCTATTTTTGTAATGCTTAATCCAAAAGCAGTTTTCCTTCGAACACATAGAATTGCAAAATATTACCCTAGTAAATGGTATTTACTTAAATAGAACACTCCCACCAATTCTGTAGCTGACGGGGCTGCCCTATTTGTTTTGCCATGCTTCTTTTCCCCAGTCTCATGCTGCCTCTTTGGTTAGTAACTGATTGTAAACTAATGATGGCTGCAAGATAGGGGAGGCAATCAGGAGGGGTGTTGCAATGGGGCAGGGCGGTGCATATTTCAGCCACCTCTGGCCCTTAAATTGGGTCTGTCCCAGCCAAAAAGGTACAGTGATCAATACTTACAAAACAAAACTTGACGTGGAAGTTCAGATTGAATTTCAGCTACAGGTTTATATTGATGCTAAATAGAGAGGGGGGAAACAGTAAAAATTTACTGAAATTTATGGGAGGCAAAAATTCTCCTTTTACATACTTTATTTCAAAGAATAACAACCTGAAAAGTATGTAAAATTTATAGAAAGCTGGAAATTGGCATAAGGGAACATGTACCAATGGTTAGTACCTTTCTACAAAATATTTTCACTAAGAAATGTTTACCTTTTCCATTCCATATTTTGTCTGGCTTTGGTGGAAAACAATGAAGAAAACTTATTTTGCAAATATATTGGCCCGATCAACGACCATGGCCAATTCTTGTTTTGCAATTTCAGTCATCTTTACTGCTGAATTACTGTAGGCTAGCTGGAATTTGTTATCAACAGCAAAAAAAGTTAATGAAGATCAGAAGAAGAAGTACCCACAATTGCATGCATTTGTGTATGTAAGTTGTCTCGTTTAGATTGGTTCCTCATTGCCCAGTGTATTTCCTTACTATGCTAGTTCTTCACAGCAGGAGCCTGTGAAGTGAGTAGTGGAGAGAGAGTAGCGAGCTAACCAATGATTCACTGCAAATCAAAATAGTTTCCGCATTTGCCTGTCAATTTAGGGAATGGTGACTTTCACATGTGACAGGACACAGGCACTTTTAATTACAGTGAATAACAAATAGTTTGCTGTTTACCAGTGTACTAACAGTTATAACATTAACACTGATATTTTATCTTTTTTCCCCCTAATAGAAAGAAAAATAATGTGGTTATCGCTTGCCCAAAAATAAGACAATGTAGAGGAAAATATAGCAAACCGTTTAAACTGTTGCTCAATGTTGGGGGAAAAAAATAGACAAGATACAGAAAATGTCATTGAAGTTTCCAGCCATCATTTTTGCCTCTCATTGAAAGCTGGTATTCCAGTATCAACAAAGGCTTGTGCAGCATCCCTTGATAGTAATTTCAGTGATACTATAGCATCCTTTCATTATTCTGATACGCCACAATTCGGTTCTCTAAGGATTAGGTCTTAGTTGCGGTAGAGAAAAGGATCAATATTATCCATTGGATACAGGAAGAGCAGCAAATCTACCAATATTGTTTCAAATTCTGTAGCCAGTCATAAAGTAGATGAGTGTGTCAAACGTTTTCTCTTATTAAATCATTTTATATTTTTTTTTTTTATTACTGAGGCCACCAAGGCAGAGTCACAAAATCATTGTAAGCTTTAAAGAACTTTGTATGACGTTTATTTGTAATAATTGGATCTTGATCTCTGCACAGTAAGCACACAAATAAGACAACATTTTTTGCGACCACTTGTCTTCAGGTCTTGCCAGGAATTGCAAGTTTTTGTCTACTTTCTTCTCTACTACATTATAAAAAAAGAAGCAGCCCCATTTACAGAGAGGCATTTAAAAGATGAGTGCAACCTTAATAAGAGATTTGCAGTGGCTACAACAGTTACTGTGAGCAAACCACGCACCTGATTTAAAATCAAATTAGCACTGCTTTTTTGCACAATCACAATATATCATGATTACTATTCCCTAAGCATCCCATTTCCTTTTTCTCAATAATAAGCTTCATGGTGTTAGATATAACAAGATCTAACAAAGCACCTTTTATAATAGAAACATCTACAGACGGTGAGAGAAAATTCTAATGTAGCAAATATAGGAACCTTTTAAGGTGAAGACAATGTCAAGGTAATTAAAATCCCCCATGACAAGACCGTTCACCAAACCTCTGCAATCTGTATATTGTATTTGTATAGTATTTGGTGGAATATAACAGACACCTTCAATTAATTTACCTTTCTGTGCACAGTTGTTTCAGCCTTATCATCTATACCCACAGCTATTTCATCTTTTAAATTTGGCTTCAACAATTTTTTTAGTATAAATACATACCACCTCCTTTCTTAGTTACTTTGTCTAAACGAGGAGTAACCATATAAAAGAACTGTGGCCTCCAAGTGCTTATTATGTTAAGTATTGTGATAAAATGGCTGCTTAGGGTTCTCAGAAATAATAGTTATAATAATAATAGTCTTTCTGTGTATGATCAGCATGAGGTATCCAGAGTGCTTTATATTTTTAAGGGTATCTACATAAGGGCAGGCTTTTTGTTTTTTAACATAGAAATTGGATATATACAGTATTTTCTAGGGTGTTAGGAGCAATTACTCTTTTTTTGCCCTTCTTTACTGCCCAGTTATTTGAATCATGTAGCCATGTTTCTGCTAAAACATGGCTAAATGACACATTTTGTTTTTCATTTAATGTTAATAGTTATTATTCTCTATATTATTCAGCTACTGTAGTAGGCTTCTTGCATTTGTAAACATAGATTTTAGATTATCATTAGCAAAAAATCGGGGTACCAAGATAGGGGCCCCTATAGCACCCTCATACAGCACTCACGCACTTGTGTCTTAATCAATGCAAAAGTTACTCTTTATTGTCACAATAAATACATACATAAACCAGTATATACATAAATACCATAAAAAACAAATATCCCAGATATTGGATGGGAGATAGTCCTAGGCATATAGCCCTAGGTAGGTGACATGGCATCCCCAGCGTAAAAGATGGAATCCAGTGATAAAAACAAACATTTAAGGTCTCCGGAGCAATAGCCCTATATAGAGTCCCCCTTTGAAGGACTCCCTGCTATGTGAAACTGGATCTTAACCTTGTAGTGGCCAGCTGTGTATCATAACCAAGTGTAGGAGTGTGTACCAGCATATGTACGTCCTACAGAGGTGCAAAAAATCAATCCATCCACCGTTACATATTTTAATTTGTCCAGCATAAACTTATCGTGACTTATAAGCGAATCAAGTAATTATATATTCCCAGCCCACTATCAGTGCTAACTCACGTGGCCCGGGATAAACGCATCTGTAAATGCCCTGCAACCGTCCGATCACCTGTTCTGCCGTCCTGGTGGAGTCTTACACCTCTGTACCCTTAATGCTTGGCGTGCTTAACGTACCACTCCAGGCCAACTATCAGATCCTCATCGGATAGGGTCAAATACTCCGGACATCCATAGACCGATGTACGTTTAGCCTGTGCGCTACTGGATATTCTACCTACTTAAATAGGCACTCATCCATCCTTAAAGGTATGTTAACCCCTTAGTGTCCGGAAATCCCAAATTTATTTGAGTTGGATATCCAACTAAGTTACTGGCTTGTTTGTCCCACATATTATACATAGATCTGTATCCATTTGAGCAACATGGCAGTGCCAACTTGCAATAATATTCCCTTACGTCATACTTTTTACCAACTCATGATATTGCTTCTTGAAAGGTGCGCATATACCTCTATCAACCTGCATGTTTTTCTTTAACATAACAAAATATGCCGACCTACGATATTAACTTACAACAAATGCAACGTGTTGTACAACAGGTACAACATAGCTACGTATTATACTTTATAAATGGCACGAAACCAAGCAAAGCTATGTCGACATACATATCCGGATAATTAAAATTTGTCAGTATATTTAGTCTTTTAGGTACTATATAAGCTACGTGGGTCAATCTCAACACCTTTCTAGAAGCAATATTCATTTATTTATTTTCCATATAAGCATACCAAGAAGTGACAGTGTATTAATGAGAAATCTTTACAAAAAGCAAGCATAGTTGATATTTTCATTTAACCCTTTTGGCCACAAAGTACCCAATTCAAAGATTCATTTACTCTCTATTTGTAAAAACTTTTCCTCTTTATTTCCACCTCTCTGGCCTAGAGACACTTGTTGTAAACCCAAACAAAAAGGTAAACATTATTTTGGTAGTGTTATGTGCTTCCCAGATGTGCTGTGCCATGCTACTTTTCTCTTTGTTGCTCTCACATGCTCTTTAATGTGGGTGGTCAGGGTCCTTCTAGTTTGTCCGGCATACCTTTTCCCACACCTACACTCATGTATGTATATTATTTGACTTGACTGGCATGTAATGAGGGACAGCACCTTATATTCCTTTGTGAAATATATCTGACTTCTTCATATATTTACACATGATACATTTTCCACATTGTCTATTTCCTTTAGCAGGGGTAACTCCCAACCATTTGTGAATCGAGGGATTAGATTCTGTATATAAGGTTTCCAATGTGTCTCAGTCACCAGGATTCCATCTTTTCTAGTGATTTTGAGGTCCAAAAAACTGATCGAATTTTGACTCCATTCCGAAGTCAAGTGGATATTTTTAGTATTTGATTGTCTATTTAGGAATCTCATTAAATCACTTTCAGATCCTCTCCAAAGCATAAATACATCATCGACATCGGACCCACAATAACACCTTGGAATCCACATCTAGGTCTTGGATAACCTCTGACATATCATCCTTTTCCCCTACCCCCAGGTGGAGGCATGTCAATGACATATGAGCTAAGACTTGTTAAAAATGGACGCATTATTATGTCAACATATTTACTTTTTACTGTACTTTGTACTTTGATGTTCTGTTGGTCCCCCTATTCCCGACACTATCGGCCTTCCAGGCGGATGCTTGCGATTTTTGTGGATTTTTGGTATTGTATAAAACATGGGCATGATGTTGTCTCTCATTACAAGAAAATCTCTTTCTTTTTTACTTATGAGTTGTTCTCTCCAACCAAAATCCACCAACCTTCTTATGGTCTGCTGCATTAGAAACAAAGGGCTACCCTTCAAGATCTCATATTGTAATGGGTCATTCAGCTGTTTCAGCACTTCTTTCTTATATTGTATTTTTGACACCACCACCCCATTGCCCCCCTTTATCGGCCAACTTTATAATAAAATCATCATGTTCTTTCAGGAACTTTAACACTTTTCTTTCCTTAGCCATCAGGTTGGGGCAATGTGGTTTGGTGTCATCAATACTTTCAATTTCCTTAGTTACCAATTTGACGAAGTTCACCACATTTTGGGAACTCATTAGTGGTGGGAACCAATTCGATTTAATGGCGAGTCCAGACACATCCAATGTGGACCTTCTGTTCTCGCCGTCCCCACCCTCCCCTACTCTCTCATTCGCCAAATCATTAAGCACTTCCTATGCTCTTTTATCCTATGCAGAATCCAGATTTGGTTGGTCCATGTTTCTCAACACCAGTTTCCTGGCTAAAAGATTAAGGTCTTTTATAGCTTCAAATTTATTTAATTTATTTGTTGGTACAAACGATAAACCCTTAGCAAGGAGGGATATGCAGTTATTATCCAATTCTATTCCTGAAATATTAACTACTTCAAGATCACCTCCTCGTGACCTACTTGCTATGGTTTCTAAACCTATTGTTGATCCTTCCTCCTACTCCTCAAATTCCTTGGGGAGTTCCTTAATCTCCTCGCTTTTTTGACTCCCTTTTCCTCTCCTTGTCTTTCGATGCCCTCTAGGGGGCCTAAATCATTTCCCTGACCATTACTTTTTTGAGAGTTTCTGTTTTTTAGTCTTACCCAGGTGTATACCTGCCCTTTCCTGTAGTCATCGCAATCTCTTGCAAATTTCCTTTTGTTTCTTTTTTTAATCTCAATTTGAATATTGTCTATCTCCTTCTTCAGACCCTCATTTAACACTCTTTGTCATTTTTATGAACTTCCAATTCTTTCCCTAGTTCCTACAGACCTTAAATGTTTGTTTTTATCGCTGGATTCCATCTTTTACGCTGGGGACGCCCAGTGTCACCTCCCTAGGGCTATATGCCTAGGACTATCTCCCATCCAATAGATCTGGGATATTTGTTTTTTATGGTATCTATGTATATACTGGTGATTATGTATTTATTGTGACAATACAGAGTATCTTTTGTATTGATTAAGACACAAGTGCGTGAGTGCTGTATGAGGGTGCTATAGGGGCCCCAATATTGTTACCCCGATATTTTGCTAATTGTGTTTCAAATGTGTATTACACCCCCGCACCATTCATTTCGGATAGCACAGTCTATTTAAATAGGATCAGTGCTGCTATATCCATATTTATTTTAGATTATCATTTTTTTCCCATCAATTTTATGTAAATGCCTCCCTATCCCCCTCTCCTCTACCCTCCCATTATCTTTACACTCTTTTTCCTTACCCAACTAGCTACCTCAGTGACACCATACACCCCCGATACTTAGTTAAAATTCTTCTTCAAAACAGCTGCACCATCATCAGAAAGTCTGCCCAGTTCTTTAAAAAAAAAAAAACCTCCTAACACCAACATTAAGCCCTTGTTAGCTCTTTAATGTAGCACATGGCTGTAGTAGTTTTTCTAAAAATATTATTTTTTGATAATATCTTGTTTTTAATTCTCGGTTGTCATTTTTTTAGGACCTCTCCTCGTCCTATTATCCTTAGCACCTATGTGAACCACTTTAATTACAAATAAACAATCTTTGCTCCAATTTGAATTAAAAATATTTTACAACAATCTTTTTATCGATTTGATGTCGATGTTACTAACACAATTGTATTCTATTGCCAACATTACTGTATGTCTTCATCGTAACCTATTGGTAGCTTCATAGCCTTGTGGCTGTGAAATCTGGCACATACAGCTCAGACCCTCTGCCCTGGGTTTTGGCCCAGTCATGGTGAGGAATCATGCACTGTAGATGTGGTTGACTGACTGGGTTGTCTGACTAAAGAACAGTCGTTGTCTGACTAAAGAACAGTTATTGTCTACCAGTGGTTGTCTTAAAGGAGAACTAAACTTATTTTTTATTTTATCCTGGAGGTTTTCTCCCCAGAACACGTATATATTGTAATATTCTTCTGTAGGGAGTTGCATGTAGTGCAATACGAAATACAAACTGATTTTACAGACATTTACTGAAATATACTTGCTTCTTCTGCATGTGCAGTGGTGGTGCATTGCTAAAGTGCTGGTTTTGGAAACATACAGACCTTTGGGAAATAGGTTCAAGTCCCCAGGCTTACTTTTTTTGTTTTGTTTCTATAATGTTACTAGTAAAAGATAAAGATTCTACATTTACTGATCTATCTATCTCATCTATTAGCCCTTGTGGGATAGTGGTGTAAAGCTTTCTTTTTAGCAAGACAAAGTATAGAAGGTTGCTGGTTCCATTCCCCATACTTTAATTTTTTACTAAAATGTTCTATTTTTTACATCTATGCTAGCAAAGAAATAAACGGCAAATATAATATGTGTTTACATAAAGACAGCACTGAAACCTATTTTCTGTGTCGAGGGTAGTATGATCTCTTAGCTGTAACATGATTGGCTGTCAGCTTCCAGCAAGCAAGGCTGCAGCTTCCTGTGAAGTGTACTGCATACACTTAGCTGGGTGTTCCCAGCTAAGGTGAATTATGGGAGCTGACCCCTAGTTCACACAGGTTGATTTCATAAATCAGTAAAATAAAGCAAGCCACAAATGGCTATAAGACACCCACTATACTCCCCCAAAGGGATAGTGGAGGTTTGTACCATGTTAGCCATAAGTAAGAGAAGTAAAGTAGAGTTGTGTAAAAAAAATTAAGCTTTCGGGAGTTCTAAGCCCCCTTCATCAGTCTGGGAACATCCAGCCTGATGAAGGGGGATTAGGACTCCGGAAGGCTTGCTTAATTTTTTTATCTAGTTAGCCAATAAATGATATCACAGCTCTACTTTCCCCCCAAAGGGATGCACCTGACCGGATATATAAGGGGGAAATAATAGGACAGTTAACTCCCAAAATACAGGAAGCCAATAATAAGATTAAGTCAAAGTGAAGTCTACAAGGTTTATTATTTCACATTTAGGACCCAATACACATATTTAATAACAACCAACAAAACAATTCTCCATAAGTACAAGAACACTTCATATAAAAAAAGGTCCTAAATAATTTGGGTCAATCCACAGTACTGGGCGTCCCCAGATTAAAACCTAATACAGTAAAGTGGTGTGGTATGTGATGGGAACCGGGAACTTGACACAGGTTGACACAGTCAAATTATTAAGTGCCCCTGCTACCCTATTATTCAAGCCGATAAGTGTCGGGGTAAGCAGTTGACTCAAGTAATCCGTTCCACCGTATTAGGGCATTAGTGCATCAGTAAATGTAACTAGCGCATGCAAGCAGTTATCTTAATTTGGCATTAGCAGATTACTCTGTAAACATACAAGCTTAATATTGCGAGATATATCTAAGTTCCAAGGTAAGTACTGTATATTCATACATTACCGGTCTTATGAATCCATACACCGCAAAATATTGTATTTCGCTGTCTAATTGTATTCTCCTTGTGCCATCCCACACCGAACACCACCTGCAGCAAAGCTGACCGACGTACTTTTCGGAAGTTGAACTTCCTTCTTCCGGATCTGGTATTCCCTGTTTGACCCTTCTGTCAACTGTGTCCCAATAAAGAGCTCCTTCCTGCCACTTGTCTCACCATTTGTTTTGTTCCAGTATGGAACTTTAATACCTATAAAGTATTATAGATTAGTATGACATATTAGATACATTATCCTTCCTGGTGATACATTGTACATAATCAGGTTAATGTTTATATATGTATACATTAGTTGCAAGGTGAGGGATGGCTTTCTAGTACTGAGTTCCTTACACAGATAAAAATATCCCATTCACTTACACAGCATTAAGTTATGTTATATTTATTACTTGTTTTTAAATTTAAAGCATTGGAGACTGGACATGAGGTCAACAGGCTTTTTATTGATTTCTTTATGTAAATTAAAATAAAGGTATGATGGAATGGATTGTAGAAAAGATCGTAAAGCTTGGTCCACATATTTAGAGATGTTATCTGTTGGCCCTCCTATCCCAGAAATAATTGGGGGACTTGTTGGATGTTTTTGTGTAGTTTTGGTAACCATTAAAAACAAGGTGTCTTATGGTGCTCTATAAGTAGAGAGTTATATTCCTTTTTGGAAATTATGTCCAATTGGAGGGCTTTTGTTTAAAAACTATTTCAATCATTAATGCCTATGATTAAAGACCTGTTGTCCGAAACACGTGAGGCTTTGGAATAAAGGCTTTTTTCTGTGGTAGCTCGGTGTGTCTCATCTGTTCTGGTGTGCAAACTTCCAAAACGTTTTGTTCTTTGATCGTTGGAGATTCGCCATTTGCGATGGGCTTGGGGCGTTTGGCACCTGGGCCACTGATGCTGATGGGTAAGAGAGAAAGACTCCCACACATGAGTGTACTATAGATGCTGTCTTGACTGTGTACTGAGTGAGTAAGTGGAGGACTCGGGGTATATACACCCGAGTCACTAATTATCATAAGTAAGAGAATTCCGATGCACTAATATCTAAAGTAGAGCCCACAATACTTTTAAGTTTATTTCATGTGTTGTTATTGTATCATAAAAGGTAAAAAAGAGAGCATGTGCTAAGGAGAAGTAAAGTAAAGGATCCATATTTCGTCTCCCGAAGCTGGTTATGCAAGAGCAAATTTTATAGTGGGAAATCATGCATTGGTTTCTTAGTGATTAGTTTCAGCAAGAAAATACTTTGTTGAATTTATTCAAGGAGCCTCTATTTATATATATCACTCTTAGGTATGGGAGCATTTGGTCTATCATGTTCTTCAAGGTCATCAATTTGGGGATCACGGGGGCCATCCAGGATAAAATTATGGTACTTCTAGCATAGCATAGGGTCTGTCTTATAAATTCCAATTTGTATTTGTTCCAAACACCTATATATGGGATCCCTTGAATACAAATTTTGGGTTCTTGGGGTACCAGATATAGTTAAATAGATGATTGAGGGTTTATGACTTTAGACCAAAATCTGTCTATCCTGGGTCAGTTCCATAAGAGATGCCAAAAGTTTGCAGGGGTCTGGTGGCATTTAGGACATTTAGGGGAATAAGAGGGGGAAATATGGGGAAGTCTATGGGGTGAGAGGTAGGCTTGATGTAGTATAAAAAACTGCATCAACTTATTTGGAGAAGACGGGGACACATTAAGGTGACTTTCAGCTAATTCTTTCCAATCCTCCTTGGAGAGAGAAGGGATCAGTGCTTCCCATTTATTTAGGATATTTGTAGTGTCTGTCTTCAATGTAGCATTAAGTAAACAGGTGTAGAGTTTAGACACTAGGCGCCTCTCCCCCCCCAAAACCAAAATCTAAATCACTGGGTGTATGCCTAGAGGTATGGTGTCACTCTGGAATTCAGAGATTAGGCAGAAACGGAGCTGGAGATATTGAAACCAGGATGAATTTGTTTGATGAAAGGTATTTTTAATATATTTGAAGGGATGTATTTTGTTGTTTTGTATAATATGGCACGGGGGAGTAGAGTCAGGGGGAGTAGAGTCCAGAGTCACCTACTAGGAAAATTTGTCTAGGTTTGGGTTCATTACAAATCAATTGAGCATTAGGATATCTCAAGACATATGGGAGCGTTTCCCTGATCGGTCTTAAGGAGGCCAGTGGGGAGTCATATATTCCAACAATAACATATTGTGTTGTGTCTATGGTGAGGGCTAAGCAAAGGTACTGTGCCAGTCTGTCCGGTTTGACTTCATGTATGGAATAACGCAGTTGTTTACTAAGGAGTATTGACACACATCTGTCATATGAGGAATGTGTACTATGGGCTGTCCACCCAATCCATGGTCTCTGCATATAGTTTAGGGTAGTTTGTGAGAGGTGTGTCTCCTGTAAGCATATGATATCTGTTTGGAGAGATTTCAGCTGGGAGAATACCACTAATCGTTTCTAAGGGTCGTTCAGACCTCTCACATTCCATGATACCAATCTAAGTTGAGTACTCATAAATATGTTATACTTTCCTAACGTACATGCTTCTTGGGTGGGAACAACACAAATTTTTTGATATTGAAAAGAGGAAGGGGGATTAACAAACAAGTAAACCAAAGTCACAGATAAAGAGTTTTCTCAGGCTCCACATAGTTATAGCTTCATCATAGATACATAAAGATTGGAGTACAATGGACCACCCCTATGGACGGGAGGTGAGGTAAGTATTAACAGTTAGGATTCAATAGGCACATAGATCAAAATACTTGAGAGTATGTAAAGTCTAAAAAGTTCAAAGAAATTTCTTGCTGAATCCCCATATAATCACAGTGAAGGCACTCACACACTGTGACGGGGGGGGGCAGGTGGACACGCCCCGGACCCAATTACTCTGGCGTGTAAGACTCGATACAAGCACAACGGCAACAGTGTAAAATATACAGAAAGTAACAAACTCGGAAGTGGGTGGTCCAGGTGCTGTCCAGCCCCGAACCCCTCACAAGGTCCAAATTCCAACACGAAAACAGCAAATAAGTCAAGGACTGTGGGCAAATCTCCAAATGGATCATAGGGCAAACTCCTTTATTTACATATACATACAGGCAGAAAGACTTGTGTCTGACGCATTTCGTGCCAGAGGTGGCACTTCATCAGTGAAGGTAAGGGAATCTACAGCCCTACCCTCCTACTTTGAGTGTTCTCTCACGCTGTTTTCACGGTTTTCTTGGGGGGAGGGGGGGAGTTTGGGGGGTCTGAGTGTCCCACGGCACCCGTGGGTGGGCTGGGCTATGGCACCAGTAAGTGGGCGGGGATAGGGCACCAGTGAGTGGGTGGGGATAGGGCACCAGTAAGTGGGTGGGGCTAAGTCATCCACTAGTTGGCAGAGCCACATAGGGCTGTAAGGAAAAGGGGCCAAGGGGGGCCTGCAAATGCAGGGGCCAAGGGGGGCCTGCAAATGCAGGGGCCAAGGGGGGCCTGCAAATGCAGGGGCCATGGGGTTCATGAGTGGGAGGGACCAGGGGGACATGCAAGAGGAGGAGACACAAGGCAGATTGACTGTCATCCACTGACATGGTTTCAGAGCAGGAAGCAGAAAGTGCAGGGGACCTGGTGATGCTGCTGCCATATCACACACAAAAATGTAAATATTTTCAAAACTATGCAAAATAAACAATGAAAATACACTGCAAAAATTCTCAGGAGAGCAATTCCTATCAATTTACCTAAAGTTATTTTTTGACCACAGTTCCCCTTTAAGGATTTACAGGTTAAGCTGGGTACACACAGTACCAATCTTTTAAAGCTAAACTAAAACTAAACCCAAATTTTTACACTCCAGAATCTAAACATATTCCCTCTAAAAACACCAAAAAACTTTAAAGGGTATCTCCACTCGTATTTTCAAGATTTGGTAATCCAGTTCTATTGAAGAACGGGAGGTAAAGGAGCTGTGCCTTACCTTCCGTTCTTCAATAGAACAAACAGGAGCCAGGAGAGAAGGTAAGAAACTTAGTCTGACAGGTCCCGACAGACCTTGTCTTCTATGCGCATATGCGCGATCTATGCGCATAGAAGACAAGGTCCGTCGGGACCTGTCAGACTAAGCGCCGGGGGAGCGAGCGAGCGGGTAAGTTTCTTACCTTCTCTCCTGGCTTCTGTTTGTTCTATTGAAGAACGGAAGGTAAGGCACAGCTCCTTTACCTCCCGTTCTTCAATAGAACTGGATTACCAAATCTTGAAAATACCCTTTAAAATAGCAATACAGTAAATAGCATTAAAGTAATTGTTACTACTTGAAGTACTGGATGAAATAACTGTGTATGTACAGTGACTGGCCACACCCCTGATCACATGCTCTCTTGCCTATTCTGTCCTGTAAAAGGATTGGCTAGAGGCTAGTGGGTGTGACCAATTGTAACAAGTTCCTGCAGTATCTTAGGACTGAGCATGTGTAAAGAACATAATGGTAAGTGACTACACTGTTACGTGATTGCACCGAGTAACCAGACAGTCAGTTAAGCAGAACTTGTATTTATTAATAAGTCTGAAATAACATGTGGTCTCAGCACCAGAGCTTAAAGAACACCAGCCACTTATACTTCCTGTTACATCACTAGCTAGCTGTACTAGAACTACAGGTGCTGACATAGTCCAATATACTACACACACTGTGTGAAACCGGAACACTGGGAAATAAGACACAAACCTCATGTTAGAGAGTTACATTTCTCAACAACCATATTAAAAAGAGGTGAGACACTGATTACTGCTTTTATATCAAGGAGGTCTGCCTTCTAATTCTAATTCAATGTTGTTCTGATGCTTTAGTTATCCTTTAAAGATGATAGATTGAATCTGAAAATTATCTGGTTAGTAATGAATCTAATAAAGTGCTGAATACATCTTAATGGAATTGCCTATTCATTGTGGCTACAGGGTTTCTAAACTAACTAATCTTTTTGCTGGGCCAGTTGAGAGCATGGCACATCTTTGCAAATTGGAATGTGACGCAAATCCCCCTACTATTATGTCTAATGCTTGTGAAGGTTCTCATTCATCTAGGTCATGGTATATCTGTTGTATTCAATTAGATCAACTGGACAAATTAGATCAAAACAGTACAATGCTGTTTTGACACCTTACTCTGGGCGTTCTTATAACACCTCTTAGCCACTATCCAATCACGCCCTTAACACTTGGCTGTGATATGCTAATTGGGATTTTCCAGGGTACATAATTGCCACAGATTCTTGTACAAATCATTCTGAATTGAGAAAGCCAGTCGGATGACTAGCGAAACGTCTTCAAGAACTAAACTTCAAGTCCAGTTGATCTAATTGAATACAACAGATATATTATGTCTAATGTGTCTAATAGTAATCCAGACTAATACTTCAATTGTTTTAAAATGACATCTATTTTAGTGTGATCTTCCCCAGTGGTTGGACGCTTGCACTCCAAAAACAGTGTAGTATATTTTTAAAAGCAAACCATTTTTTGTAGGGTCTGTACAGTGATTTGTGTCTGAGGCACAGGGGTATAATGTAACATGTGCAAGGTCATCTTTATTTATGATGAAAACATACCCTGCTGAGATCTGTATAAATCTCAGGAGATATGAAAGAAAACAAAGCATATCAATCACTAAAGTGAAAGTCTTTTAATGCCCCAGTAATCAATAATGCCATTTACATTTGGCTAAATAGACAGGAACATGAATGTTGTTTTCCATTTTTGATTACTGACATTAGAGGTCATACAACCAAATTCAGCATTAAACAGTGATTGGAAACACATAGAAAATGCAAACATGTAATGCAAGAAGAGTTTGTCAGCACGAAAAAAAAATGAATGAGAATATTTTACAATCTTTCATAAATATTTGATGAATGAGCTGCCTGAACATAGCAGAGCAGTTCTTCAAATACAGTGATGATGTTTGAAGAGAAAATAGTTATTGCTTTCTTCAGCGGTAGTTAGAATATTTGTTTCCTAATAAACAATTAGAAGCGAAGTAAGATTAAACAAAGGTTTCATGGTGCAGCCAGCTGGATTTGTTTTATGTGAAAAGGAATTGGTTTTTCATTGCAGGGTATCAGGAGTATTGCTAACTGATAGGCCGTTGCGATGTCACTGCTTTCAAGTAATGGTGGGTACACCATTCATTTCCCCACACAATCAGTCAATTATAAATAGTTTTATTGTTAATTATTTTTCCAGGCCCTACCCAGAATGTGTCCCTCTTTTTTTTTTTTTTTTTAAATAAATTATTTTTGTCATCCTTTTTGAAGGGACACCTTGACACTAAACCTTTTAAAGCGTAAAATATTGTATTTATGTAACAATCATTTTTTTTAAATTACTTTTTTTTTTCTACAAAAAATGTTGCTTAAAGTCTATTCTGTATACTATATTTGTACATGCCAGAATGTTTTTTTTTAATTAATTGATTCATGCTGTGGACTAAAATGGCCTTTCCAGAACAATGTGGTATGCATAGCATTGTCACCTCAGCCATTTGAAAAAATAATTGTGCAGAACAATGAAACTAATATTAGTAGCTCTGAATCAGTTTAGTTGTGTTGCTACTTTGATTATTCCTGTTTTCCTAATCTAGAAACTGGGTAGGTGAAGTGAGCATGCTTGAGCTTACTGGGTGTCAGGTTGCAATAAATGAAGTATAAAATAAGCAGATTTCCCTAGAATTGGGGAGATGGACAGCACAGTGGCTCAGTGGTTAGCACTAAGCTTGTATGTTCTCCCTGTGTTTGCTTGGGTTTCCTCTCTTAGGGCTAGGCCCCACTAGACTGTTTTGGTGTGCGCTGTGTTACCAATAGAAGTCGATGGGATGGCCCCACTATCCTTGTTGCATGTACTCCCGACCCTTTTCGCATTGCATGCGATCACCATTTTCCATGCGCAGTGAATGTGCAGGGTAGCTCACATGAATCTCACGCCATTGCGATTGCGCTGTGTCTTGCGATTCGTGTGCGGTGCCTAGTGGGGCCTTGCCCTTACTCTGGTTACCCCCACAATCATATTAAATCAAAAGAATAAATAATGGAGCACCACCAATGGTAAATAAGTAAAAGTGACTTGTTTTGTAAAATCCCTAAGTTAATAAATAGAAGGGGGAGGGGCGTATGGACAGAAGAATACAACTAAACAAGCAAGAGAAACAGAGCCCATAGAAATCGGTCACTCAAACGAGTTATGAAGTGTCAAGCAAATCTAATCTTTATTATACTCCAAAACACACATAGGTAATCGAATGCACTAACAAAAAAAGTTAAAAACATTTAAAATACCCATCACCCTGCATTCCCTGGAGTAGGGTCCCTGATGTATAATCCCAAACAAGCCTCATATAATCATAGGAAATAAAGTGCACAGTGATAAATTCCTATACTTAGCTGTCCCATAGGAAGAGACCCCACACAGTCAAAGTCACGTATCTCAGCAGTCACGTAGAGGCAGTTGTAATGGTTCAGCATAAACCAAAAGAGTGTTACTTGGGGAATCAAAGAGACTGGTCCATGATTAGACTCCCCAGGTGGCAGGCAGACCGTACGCTTTTCGTTACACGAGCTTCTACTGCGGCCTGTTCGTGGTACTGTTACGGGTCCTTTTAAGCCTTGAAATACGTATGGGCGGTTTAACCTAACATCAATTGTCAAACCGTAGGCAGGTTTACGCCTACGGTACCCGCTACCGTCAATACAACGTTTATGTCAATAAAGTGCATTTAAATAACTTCTTAACACGTCCTGATCCCAGTGGTCATGGTCACTATGGCAACTGTCAAACTCACGGATTACCCGCACACTCATGTCACCAAAGAAAATATATATAGCATAAACAATAATATCCTATATAATAAAATGCAAGTGTGCGTCCCTGTGTCTCTGTGTGTGTGGCTGCAATCTACCTGATTGGCTGCTGCTTTTCCCTTCAGAGCAGAACAGCCAATCGGATCACAAGTTTGCATTTAAGGGGCGGGGGACCACAGACTACAGAAGCTGGCTGCTCTGGGTGGGTTGATTTCTTAAGTTAACTCTTCACAGTGTGAAAATTCCTGTCCATGCTGCATTACTGGGTCTGACACCAATAAACTGTACACACACCAGGTATGTTCTAAGATCTCTGGGTGGGGGACAGTGAGGCAGGGGGTAGCTGGTGGGGTGTGTGTTTGTCCTGGACCCAATGATATTAATCATGTGTCTGTGGGGGGTTGTGAGGGAGAGGGTTGCACTAGACATCAATGTCTGGGTGAGGGTGGGGAGTCATAACTGCTCACTGACATGACACCATGCTAAATTAACCTCCTATTAACCAAAGGTGTCAGAGCTGGCTGTAAAGCAGAGTGACAGAGGTGGGTTGGGTCTGGGACAGAGGGGGTGGGACCTGGGTCTGGGGCAGAGGAGGGGCCCTGGGTCTGGGGCAGAGGGGGGCCCTGGGTCTGGCGCAGAGGGTGGCCCTGGATCTGGCACAGAGGGGGGCTGGGGCTGGGGACCAGAGGGGGGGCTGGAACAGAGGGGGTGGGACCGGGTCTGGGACAGAGGGGGGGCCCTGGGGCTGGGACGAGGGGGGCCCTGGGCTGGGACGAGGGGGGGGCTGGGTCTGGGACAGAGAGGGGGGGCTGGGTCTGAGACAGAGGGGGTCTGGTCTGGGACAGAGGGGGGGGCTGGTCTGGGACCAGAGGGGGTGGGCTGGGTATGGGACAAAGGGAGGGCCCTGGGTCTGGGACAGAGGGGGACCCTGGGTCTGGGACAAAGTAGGGGACCCTGGGTCTGGGACAGGGGGGGCTGGATCTGGGGCAGAGGAGGAGCCCTGGGTCTGTGACAGGGGGGTCTGGGTCTGGGACAGAGGGGTGGGACCTGGGTCTGGGACAGTGTGGGGGGCCCTGGGTCTGGGGCAGAGGAGGGGCCTGGGTTGGGACAGACGGGGCACTGGGCTGGCACAGAGGGGGCTGGGTCTGGGACAGAGGGGGGGGCTGGGTCTGGGACAGAAGGGGGTTGGGTATGGGACAAAGGGAGGGCCCTGGGTCTGGGACAGAGGGGGACCCTGGGTCTGGGACAAAGTAGGGGACCCTGGGTCTGGGACAGGGGGGGCTGGATCTGGGGCAGAGGGAGGACCCTGGGTCTGTGACAGGGGGGTTGGGTCTGGGACGAGGGGTGGGACCTGGGTCTGGGAACTGTGGGGGGCCCTGGGTCTGGGGCAGAGGAGGGGCCCTGGGTCTGGGACAGACGGGGCACTGGGTCTGGCACAGAGGGGGGCTGGGTCTGGGACAGAGGGGGGGGCTGGGTCTGGGACAGAGGGGGTTGGGACAGAGGGGGGGCCCTAGGTCTGGGACAGAGGGGGGCCCGGGGCTGGGACAGAGGGGGGCTGGGACAGAGGGGGGGGCTGGGTTGGGACAGAGAGGGGGGGCTTGGGTCTGAGACAGAGGGGGTCTGGGACAGGGGGGGGGCTGGGTCCGGGAGGCAGAGGGGGGGGCTGGGTATGGGACAAAGGGAGGGCCTGGGTTGGGACAGAGGGGACCTTGGGTCTGGGGACAAAGTAGGGGACCTGGGTCTGGGACAGGGGGGGCTGGATCTGGTGGCAGAGGAGGAGCCCTGGGTCTTGACAGGGGGGGTCTGGGACAGAGGGGTGGGACCTGGGTCTGGGACAGGTGTGGGGGGCCTGGGTCTGGGGCAGAGGAGGGGCCCTGGGTTGGGACAGACAGGGGGCACTGGGTCTGGCACAGAGGGGGGCTGGGTCTGGGACAGAGGGGGGGGCTGGGTCTGGGGACAGAAGGGGGTTGGGACAGAGGGGGGGCCCTAGGTCTGGGACAGAGGGGGGCTGGGTCTGGGACAGATGGGGGACCCTTGGTCTGAGACATAGGGGGGACCCTGGGTCTGTGACAAAGTGGGGGACCCTGGGTCTGGGACAGAGGGGGGGGTCTGGGACAGAGGAGGGCTGGGTCTGGGACAGAGTGGGGGGCCCTGGGTCTGGGACCAGGGGGGCCCGGGTCTGGGACAGAGGGTGGCCTTGGGTCTGGGGCAGAGGAGGGGCCCTGGGTCTGGGACAGACAGGGGACTCTGGATCTGTGACAGAGGGGGGGGCTGGGTCTGGAACAGAGGTGGTGTGACCTGGGTCTGGGACAGAATGGGGGGTCTGGGTCTGGGACAGAGGGGGGCCCTGGGTCTGGGACAGAGGGGGCCCGGGTCTGGTGGATACGAGGAGGGGGGTGGGGCAGGGGGGGGCTGGGACAGAGGGGGGACCTGGGTCTGGGACAGAGTGGGGACTGGATCTGTGACAGACGGGTGTCTGGGACAGAGGGGGTGGGACCTGTGTCTGGGACAGAGGGGGGACCCTGGGACTGGGAGAGGGGGGGCTTGGTCTGGGACAGAGGGGGGGACCCTGGGTCTGGGACAGTGGGGGACTCTGGATCTGTGACAGACGGGGGTCGGGACAGGGGGGTGGGACCTGGGTCTGGGACAGAGGGGGGACCCTGGGACTGGGAGAGAGGGGTCTGGGTTGGGAGAGGGGGGCCTGGGTCTGGGACAGAGGGGGGCCCTGGGTCGGCGGACCAGAGGGGGGGCCCGGGTCTGGGAGATGGGGGGCTGGGTCTGGGACAGAGGGGGGTTGGGGCAGAGGAGGGGCCCTGGGTCTTGGACAGATGGGGGACCCGGGTCTGGGACAGAGGGGGGGGCACTGGGTCTGGGACAGAGGGGCCCTGGGTCTGGGACAGACGGGGGCCCTGGGTCTGGGGCAGAGGGGGGCCTGGGTCTGGGACAGAGGGGGGACCCTGGGTCTGGGACACTTAAGAGGGAACTGTGGCCTTGGGACATGGAGGATGGAGGCACTCTGGGCTTCTAGCGCCTGTTTTGTGGTCAATGTCTAGTTATAATAATAAAAGATTATACAGAGATATACTGTAATAAGCATGTACCCGCGCCGGGGAAAGCAAATGCACAGTCCAGGTTACTGCTGAACAGTAACTTTGTCAGCTGCTGAGAGACATAATCTAACCAATAAGGTTACAAACCATTCACAAAATATGGTGTTGCCGCAAATGTTCCACACCGATACAGGTAAGTAAACTGGTATTGATATGAACTTGAAGAAGAGGTCTGCCAACATTTATAAAGGACAACTGCACCTTAAAACATAAATGACATTAGTTGTTTTAGTTCACATAATCCTTTAGAGTGAAAATATTCTGTTTTGGCACATCCATAATGGAAAGTCGTAGTAGGGTAGGTGGTATGGATCGACAGAAGACAGTCCCCACAGGAAAAGATCTTTAATTTAATGCCTCTGCCTAAACAGTGAGTTGCCTAACATAATGTCATTGCTTGAGTCGCCAAGTTTCTTCCCCGTATAGCAGTCAATTGTGGCAAGTAAAGCACCATGGAATATGTTGGCACTATATAAATACACAATAATACTAAAATAATAATAACTGGACATAAGTAACAATCTTCATAATGTAGCAATTGTTATTTTGTTCGTTGATCAGACAGAAGAAATACATTATAACTAAGCAGTAAGTTTTTCTAGCTTTACATTTAAAAAGTTTTAGCGCATACTTTTTCTTAATGCTAGTAGTGCTACTCATTATTCAGAACATCACCTGCCAGCAGTTAGTTGTATAGTGCCATGAGCTTTTGCTTGTTAGTCACTATAAAACAGTGTAATGCTTTGTTTAATATTAAAGGACAACTTCACTCACCAAAACCAGTCTCCCTCGTTGAAAAAGTCCCAGGGTAAGGACATAAACCCCACTGTCCTCGCCCCTGGGTTTACTTTAAGTCTAGGTTTATTACCTAAAGTTTCCTTGGGTGTCCTTTCTGAAGTCCGACGGCAACTCGGCCAATGAGGAGACAAGCTCTGAAAAGAAATGCATCTTCCATTGGTCAGATCGCAAACGCAGAAGTGGGAGCGAGCACCGAAGGAAACTTAAGGTGAGCAAATCTAGAGTTTGAAAGTGAACCCGATGGCGCGGATGGCAGGAGCAGGGTCTAGGTGAGTATAATTGTCCTTTAACAGCTGTGTGGTGGCAACAGTATAATTTACCTATTTTCATTGATGCTGATCTCTTGACATTTCAGTTGTACAGACCAGTGCCAGCATAAGGTCTTACTAGCAGCAAAGTGTGATACTGTAGGGTGGAGAGGCCAGCACTTGTACAATCACAATCAGTTTTTAGGTTGTTAGTGTTAATGTTAGTATTTGTCAACTCCAATCCCAATCAACCCTTGATAAAACCAAATTTGGAAGAAAAACAACTGAAATGGTTTATGCCGTTTTACTTAGTTTTGCAGTTTTTGGAGGTTATTTTTGCTCTTTGAGAAAAAACTTTCATCCCAGGTGATTTATTGACATCTGTGGTGAGGCCCAACTATTGTGGTCTCACCCAGCAAATATAATGACTTGCATTTGTTAAAAGTAAGAGTAGTTATTTGTGTATAATGAGAACAGGCTTGGGTCTGAGCCTGAGGCAGGTGTCCCTTGGGTGACTTTTCCTTAATGTAACAAAAGATAGATCCAACCAAAGTTTATTACTTTTTGATAGACATCCATTCAAAATGGCCCATGTCAGTTTTGTGAGTTTGTGTAAGATATTCCAGGGTTTATGGTGTTAAAAAGTTGTAGTTAAGCAATAACAGGTGTCATATAAGTTATGTTTCTCCAGGTATTGAAGAATAAAATGAAACAAAGGTTATATAATGCTTTTTTCATGCATTTCATGACTGCCAAGGATAGTGCATTTAAGGTTTTCAAAAAAGCATGGTAACAGTATCTGTAAGCCTTAAATATTAGTTATATACACACAATTAAAAAAAAATGTTTTTATGTTAACAAGAAATAACATTATACAAAATAAATTTAATTCTGTCGATTTTCCTTTGCATCCTATAAATTATTGGGCTTTCTTCTATCCCACTGAATTTTAGGTGCTGCCTAAGTGGTCAACGGAATGAGCAATGAAACCTTAAACCACAGTTCAGGAACCACAAGAGTTCTAATACAATTTGTAGGTCGGGACCTAACGATTTTTTTATATCCTTCTGTCATGCATTTCCCTGTAAGTTAAACTCTGTTATCATCTCTGTTGATTCATGGAGTGAGAAATCAATACTGGTAGAGTGCTAAATATTTAATCTGCAAAATTGTTTGGTTTAGCCATTCATGGAAAATAGTGTGATTCTGGAAATCATTTTTACAAAATTGTTCCCTGAAACTTGTGAATATTACTAGTTTTGTTGTTGGTCATTGTGTATATATATAAAGTAAACATATTCAAGAGCGGCACACTCGCCAAGTAACAGAATTAACCCGGGTGCTTCCTGAAGGTAAAGCATACAACATGTAAAGGAGCACTCCTGGGATTCTCAAGTAGTGCTCACACAAAACACAAGTGAATAAATACAAAATGTATCCATAAATCCCCCTCCCCTAGTGACATAATTTCCTGGTCCACTTCGGATTCCATATTTAGAAAGGGTCTCTCCCTCTATGTGCCGTGTGAGGAAAGTAAAACTTGAGTTGCCGGTATTGTTCGCAGGAGGTCTATACCATAAATGTAATAAGGACAGCTTCCAGGCCCCGCAAAATGTCAACGCCATAAACGAATAAGTTGAGTGTAGTGCCAGATAGCCAAGAAATAAGTCTGTTCAGTGCTAATTGCTGTGGAATAAAGAAGAAAACCATAAGTGAACGAGGAAATAGCTAAAAAGTCTTATCATAAGTTATGTGAGCGTATATAAAATAGGTCTAATTTAATATCAAAGGAATATATAATAATAATATAAATAATTGATTAATGCATGATTAAAATCTACAAAGTACGATATATTTATTAAAAAACATAGTTAATCTCTATAAATTAAATAAAGCAGGATATGGAAACACATCTCGTTGAGGCCCTGGGGGATAGAGTATCCAACCTTTTGATCCACTGAGCTTCATATTACAACAGGACTTATCTATCTTTTCCCCACGGGTTAACATGGTCTATGGCCATCCATCTTAGATTGGCTAAGGAGGAGTGATGGGCTTTTTTAAATGTTGAGTAATGGACAGTAGTTTAGTCATGGATCTAGTGGGTTCTGTCTCATTCTGGCTTCCCCCCACGGGCTGTGCTGGTAGATTTTCTATGGTAGCCATTCTTTCCCAACGTGGTGGTCATTTTACCACATAGTAGGAGCCACAAGGGCACATGATGTAATATATATACATAGTTGCTAAGGCAGGATAATCTATGTCGAATTCTAATCCTGTGGCCCTGTGGGGATGAGGGAAATCAACCCGTGTGGTATTGTACTTGCAGATCTGGCACCCTGTGCAGCTATAGAAACCAAGTTTAGTGTTCATTAACCAATTAGTTTTAATGTCCGGGGGGCTAACCGTTACATCCGTCCTGACGATATGCAAACTGGGATGTGAAGGCTTTCATCACTGGGTAGCATGTCCCAATTCTTTATAACTCTGCCTTTATGGTCTCACTCCCAGGGGCAAATTAAAGTGTATGTGATAGTTTCCTAATGTTCATTCAGAGTGGTGGATATAGATTGTCTCTGGCCCTCTCAAGTTGTAAATTATGGAGTTATCCGTTGTCTAAATATGTTTGCCATAGTAGGGGCTTGGGCTTGCTGTATCTAGACTAGAATAATTATGGAAGACCCACAGGAATTGGGAGTATAATTACTCCTTTTTTGAGATGTCGGGTGATCGCTGGTAGCATGAAGGATGATCTGTTCGGTCCGTAGGTTTAGTATAGAGGGTGGTGTGAATTTGCCCTGGGCCAGACCAGCAGGGGGGTCTGTGATTGGCTGAGACGCAATGAGGTTTTGTCATTTATGTAATTAATTCAGAGTATAATGAAAAGTGTTACAGACCTGAAGAATGGACAGTTGGCTCCCCAAAACTTGTGTGCATGTGTGGGTTGTATGAGACACATATTATTTTTTATGTTTGTGCTACTTGTCCTTGGGTAGACTACAGGAAAGTGTGCCCCTTTGGACAAGTCTACCAAATTTCCACTCAACAATGTGCATGCTCACATCAGCTTGTATGTATGAACTATGTAAACACAGAAATATATTTACAGACAGCTTATATGGTGATTTATTAAAATACAGTTTATTCATTGAGCAGATATATTATGTATGAAATACATTATCCACAGTTTGAGCTATGGCATAGTTTTATGTCTGAATAAAAGGGCTGGTTGAAGCAAGGAGTAGACTTGATTTGATGTGGAATAATACAAAGTCATACTACGTGGGAAGGTATATAAGAGACCTGGAAAAAAAAAATGCCTATAATGAAAATCATTCTTTTCAACCACCACTGTACCATTTTTTTTAGCCTGTCGCTGTTTCTTTAGATATCGATATCAGACGCATCTTATATTTTCAGCTGTCAATCAAGTGCCTCTAAAAAGTTGGTATGTGTGAAATGTATTGTGGGAAAGGCCTCATAGTGATTACTGAGCATGCTTACCTTTTATAAAAAGTTGTGCCTGATAAAACGGGGGTTTCAGTTAAGAGTGGGAGTGGGCGATACTGGCAAGACAAGTACTAGATTGAGGCATTCAGCTAGGAGGGGAAAAGGAAGATGGGGGGCTGGCACGTCTTCCCATAAGATTATTATTTTACTATATATTATTGTGGATTTAATAGTTCCAACATTTTCTAGCGCTTTACAATTGGTGATACATTCACATCATGCCGCCCCCAAAGAGCTTACAATTTAAACACATTTATTTGACACATACCTATTAGTATGTCTTTATGGTGTGTGGGGAAAAACCTGAGTGCCCAGAGGAAACCCACGCAAGCACGGGGAGAACATACAAACTCCTTTCAGATGTGGTCAAGGTGGATTCGAAAATCAGGACTTCAGCGCTGCAATGCATCAGTGCTAACCACTGAGCCACTGTGCTGCCCATGCAGCAATTTGCGATAAGTATTATTTTTATCAAAGGGATGCCTTTCATATATCCTCTGTAATATTTACTATCCTTGCTGTGTTTATTTTAATAAAGTTGAAATGTATCAACCATTAGACTTATTTAAAGTCATTGTTAATATTCACCTCTCTATCTATAACAATATGATGCTGATATTTACTTGTTGCCGTTTAATGGGCTATTTCCTACACATATTTTATCCCAAAAGAGTAGTCTACAATACATAACCTATACATATCATGGATCCCATATTTTCCTAAATTTGCCAAGGGGCTTTTGTTTATATAAGTCTAACAAGGGGAGTTGCTGCTTTAACCAAGTCCAAACATCTCCTCAACTTAGAAAGCTTACGAGGGCATCCAAATCCGGTTTTTACAATAATATAGCTTGGCCTCTGTCTAGTTGCCCATATCTGGCATTCCAGGATACATAGCCTGGGATCTGAAGGGTACTTCCAGTTTCTCTTAGAGTGACTTAACTACTTTATCCCAGATCATTGAAAACCTAGGGCATTGCCAGTATAAATGCCAATAAAAACCTGGGTCTGTGACTATCTAGGGTGATATTTTAGAGAGGTTTGTCTGTGTGGTGTCAAATACGATTGATGTGGCAAATACGATTGATGTAATAATTTAAGTATTAACTTATTATTTGCAGATTGGGACACTTAAAAGTGTGTGATTCAGCAAACAAATACCAGTCAGCTTCTGCCCCCAGTGTGTAAAAATTCCTTATGTTAATAGATGTGGACTTACAGGCCGAATACAGACTTGTCTTGGAGAAACTATCTAGGAGATTTTTTTTTAATTTAGTGGCGAGGATTTTAGCTAAACATTTATAGTATATGGTCTATATGAGCTGCATTCTTGGAGATCTTTCCCTGGTTTCAGTATTAAGGCTATGTGTGCATTGATACATAGTAGTTGTTTTTCCTGGAAGGTCTGGTAAATAGATGTATTTTAGGTTGGGAATGATGTGGTCATCAAATTTTGGGTGACCTCCACTGGGATTTGATCTGGGCCCAGGTTCTTACTGTGGGCGGGACTACTTAAGGTAGCCAACGTAATATCCTCTTGTCCTTGTAGCCAAGGACATTCTTATGAAGGGGTGTGTGGGAGACAATGGTAAGGAAACATGCAAAGCATGCTCAGTATTGCTATGGGACATCACTGGGAGAGGTAGATTTCCCCATGGATTCACACTTGCATTCCAGCGACAGCAAAACTGCGAAGAGCAGAAGGTTTATGACAATAAATCACACGAAAGCAGCTGGAATGTAAGTGAAAGTTAGAAAGAAATTTTAGTTTCCAGTAATGGGTAATTTTGAAAAAAAAAAAAAAAAAAAGATTTTTCTCAGTACAGATCCCTTTAATTTTTCGAGCAAAAAATGTAGGAAGAAAATAAGGGTTAGGCCACACCAGCGTGATTTCTTGTGCAAATTATCACACTTGCAAAACGTTATTGGGTGTCCTATTGCTTGCTCTGCAATCTGTTTTTTGGAGCATTTTTTTGCGAATCACAGCGCAAATGGATGGTAAAGCACCACAAAGCGGTCCGTTATAGTTAAGCTCAACCTGAAGTAGTGACCCCCAACAGCTCTTATTATGGCAAACATACGAGTTCTCCTTGCAAAAAAAACAGTAAACACAGCCCAAATAAATCTGTTGTTGCAGTTGTTACTCTAATATTAATATAAATGCAATTGGAAACTCATATATTATTTTCATGACATTTTAAGTTTGGACAATAGTTAGACTGTTAAAGCTAGCTGGATAAATGTGAATTCATCTTTAATGAAGCAAAATCTGTCAGCTTCATAAGGGTTGTAGTAGTTAAATGCTTTAAAATTTAATAAAAAAATTGTGCCCAAATGACAGCCAGAGGCACCATATAGCTTATGTCTGGTGCATGATTATTCCATATATGCCGTAAGGACAATTGGGCAGTTTAAAATGCCATCCTCCCACAGAACCAATCAAAACACACACTGCTTAGTGCCTACAAAACACATTTTTCAAGATGTTCACTCTATGCATACCAATGGCAGAGCATCTTTATTATGATGCATTGGCACAATTATGACATATTTTCTGTGTATTCATCTCCAGCAATTAGATGTCTGTTTTCCATTAGAATCTGCTTTCCATTGATATGCTGAAATATGTTACATCATATCAGTGATATTCCAAAGCACTTGTTTTTTCTGTATGCTCAAGCGGTGTTTATAAGCTTTTTATCTTAGGTACTGAATGTCATTCGTCTCATTTTTCAAAATGAAAGTAAGAAAAGGTTTCTTGGGAAGCAGACATTCTCCAAGGTATAAAAATCAATCTTCTCAGTAAGTAAGAAACCTTGCCTACTACATCTGGGTTTGTTGCTATTAAAGACATTTAAACGTAGAGCAACTTTCCCTCAATATCTATGGATTTATTTGATCTTGCTAAAGGCTAGAATGATCTGCTTTCTGACAGGTCTCTTTGTCAGTTTTATATTGCTCTAGAAATCTACAAAGTAATGTTCATCTGCACAAATGTGCAAAAAGCTTGTTAATAATATGTGATGGCATTGATGTTCGTTCTATAAAAAGTGGCGAACAGTTAGTTGTAAATTAAAAAAAGAGTGAGCTGCACTGGAAAGTGACATAACTTTAATCTTCGTCTGTTCTTTAAATATATAAAGGGTTATATAGTAGCTTTGTATTGCAATTCAGCTGCTAGTGAGGGGAACACATTTCTCACAATTAATGTGTAAGAGTGCTCCTGGGTATATTTGTGAGCACAAGGGACTACGTGAAATACTGATTTATGATTTAGTCCCTTTATTACACTCTTTCTGTGTGTGTGTGTGTGTGTATATATAATTATATTAATATACATAGAATATATATTCTTCATACTCACAATTCACTCTCCCCTCCCTTTTCAATAGAAAAAATAGACTTCCTTTAGAAGAGACAATCCAATTTTTTGCTAGACAGGAAGTGATCTCTGTTTATGATGAAAATGACTTTTCATGTCTTCTGAAACTACCCAACATCTTAGAGAAATGGACAGGTTTCCCCCTTTTTCCAATATTAATATATATTATAGGATGAAGCTGTGAAGGACCTTATGTTGTAAGAAGGTCTGTTTCAGGTATGCTCTGTGGAGGACTTTTTCCTCCTTTAAGCCTAAACAGTTATATAGATAACTGTTATATTGTCGCCAAGTCCTACCCCATAGAAACCATGAAACTGTCCTCTGCACTGATGAATTCTAACAATAATAAAAAACATGGCAGGATAGCCTGGGTTCTTTATAGGACCAGACTGCACAATAGTGATCCGTCTCTAAGATCCCTGGTGTAGGGGAGTCAATAGGGAGGGTGTTGCATTGGTAGAGATGTTTCACTTTTTTCCTTTATAAAAACTTCCAATGGATATTACTTGGTTAGTTTTGTATTGGAGGAAAGTGATATATTTAAAGGGCATGTCCAGTTAAATTATAGCTTGGTATTAATGTAAATTCCCCTGTCACCCTCAACCGCTATATAGTTTAGTAAAAAAAAGATTTAGAACTGTACTTGGTCCTGGTTGATCCAGGGATACTTTCCGATTTGCTGTTTGGAGTCAGGAAGGATTTTTTTCCCCCTTTTTTTAGCTGGGGTTTTTTGCCTTCTCTGGATCAACTGTTAGGTAGGGTTGTTAAAAGGAAAAAAAAAAAAACAAAAAAAAAGGGAATAGGTTGGACTTGATGGCGAATGTCTTTATTCAACCTTAATACTATGTACTATGTTACTTAAATGCCTTCATTCACCTGGACTCTGATCCAGCTCTCTGCTTGCCGTAACTGCAAGCAGGGGGCCGGGGACCGGCATCGTGTGTTGATTGGCTGAGAGGCAGCCAATCACGATGTGGCGCCATCAATGGAGAATGCGTCGGAAAGAGGTCTGCAAGTACAGTACTTAATATTTTTTTACCAAAACTATATAGCGGTTGGGGGTGGGCAGGGGTAACCTACATTATAGTCAAAGGAATTTATGCTAGGTGGAAGGGGCTGCAACGGATGGATCTGGGGGTGGGAGGAAGTGGGTGAAAGGGCTCCCTGTGCTTACCACTGTCCTCAAGAGGACTTGGAGGAGGCAGAAGAAACCCTTTGGACAGGAAAGACAGCTACTACTCTTCAGTCTTCTGGAACTTTTGACTATCACTGAAGAGTGGAGGAACCATAAGGAGCAGGGATGTATGGCAAGGTTGTTTTTTAAACTATACAGAGGGGCCATGTATTGGTTTTAAATGTAGTGTGAGGGTTGACATTGCTACAGCTCCTGCACAGGCAATTTTAAATTTTACCGTGGTGTTTGGACTGAACTATAACACGTTATACAATGTTATAATTAATAATGAAAAGAAAGCCAAAACCCATGTTTTTTTAAATCTGTATAAATTCATCAGAACAAATAGATAAAGAAAACAGATTAAAATGATGTGTTATACAACAAAATAACATGGATAATGTCTTCCTTCTCTATATTCATCAAGAATGCTAAATTGTACGTTGTATATTTATGTATATTTACCCCACGTATTTCTAAAATACTTTTAATACTTGAGCACTTTCATGATAACATGTGTGTATGATAATAGGGCTATATTTGTTAAAGGCACGGTTATCTGCTTTGCGATCAGAAATATACCAACGCGGATCAACGCTAATACCCATAGTAATACCAATTGTGTTTTTTTTTTGCTAACGCGCCTGGTATCTATCAAATGAACAGACATTTATAGCCACATGATCCATAATGATAACTTTTGGCCAATTTTAAGGGACTTATTTAATTAGGGGAGGGACCAGCCTGTCAATCAAGAGGATCAGGGGATTAACCCATTGTTAACCACTGTCGTGGTAGGACCAGGGAAAGTAGAGGATCTCAGAGGGGCGGAGCTTAACATTCAGCAAACCAGTAACAAGATATCAGCAACTTTCAAGGCACAAAGGTAGGCTCTGGAGGGACATAGGTAAAAAAAAAAATATGGTAATGGTATTTTTAAAGCTGCAGCTTCCAAATGAACATAACTTGATTTTACAGTGCACTTGTCCTTTAAAAATCGTGCTAATTTTATCCCAACCAATCAGATCTTATTTAACATTTTGAAAGCTAACATCTGATTGGTTGGGGCAAAACTAGCATCATTTGAAACGATAAGAACTTTTATTGAATAACCCTGTTCTTTCTCTGAAACAGTTCTAGGAATTTCCAATTTTGCTTATTTCCTCTTCTCATTCCTTTTTACCACGGTGACTTTTTTTTTTTTCCCTGTAGAATTATATTGCCACTATTCCATTAGTTATGTATGTGAGCGGATTTGTGTCTTCATTTCTTATGAAGCCTGTTAACAAATGGATTGGAAGAAATGTAAGTTTTAAAGGGAGGGGGGCATTTCAATTTAACTGTAATAGTAAGTCATTTTGTGCATTTTTGTATCTAACAAACCCCTTGTTTTTCAGCTTTCTTACTTCCTGGGTCTCTTGGCCATTGCTGCATTTTCATCTTGGGTAGCTTTGGATCCTGATGTTGGTGTGGCAGTATATGGAGCTGCTGTTATCCTGGGCTCTGGATCTGCAACTATTCTGGTGACTTCCCTCTCTATGACTGCTGATCTCATTGGAATGCATTCGGTATGGCTGTTATAATAATGGCATGAATTTGTTTTTCAGCTCTATAGTTTTATTATTTGCTGCATATTACAAAGTGGTACAAAGCCACAAAGCTTGCCACTATTTTAGAGTTGATCTAGAGGAAGGCAAAATACCTGAATTTGAAAAGAGTGCAAAAAGTCAAGATTTAAATCGTTAAAATCCTTACATCATGCAGTCTCTTGTAAATGTAATGCTGAAATTCTTTAAGGGTATGTCTACCCCTGATCAATTTTAATATATTTATTTTAGAGCCCCCCAAATCCCCATTTCTGTTTTGCTTAAAAGTTTAATGTTACCAGAGTGAGAAATGATCCACCTTTTGCTTGCTCCCTCTCCAATGCTGCTGCTACAAGCCTTTTCCATTCACGAGCAGCAACAGTGGAGGCTCATCCGGTATAGCATAAGTTTGAGGTTAGATACTGGTTCATATAGAGGCTTCCATCACACATCAAAGGAGCATGCCACCAATCTCCCTGCAAAACTAAGTTCAAATGGTAGATGTCTGTGTGTAGTTGTTTTAATTAACACAATTATATTCACAGCCTAACCTGTGCCTATACTTGGTTTCTCCACATCTACCATTTGAACTTAGGCTCATCTGGTAATGGCAGTCAGACATTGGCCGTGACATCAGTGTCACTCCCATAGTGGACTGCCTTACCAGGAAGTAGCAGGGAGCCGTGGAGGTTGCAAGTATAATTTCTCACTCTTGGAAAATTATTTCAACTTTTAAGCAAAACATTCATCCATTCATTTTCCAATTACTCTTTCCACTGTCCAGTCCAGGGGCAGATTTACACCTCAGGAGCATGTAGGCTAAAAGAGCCTGGTGCCCTTAGCCCCACCCCTAAACACAGACCACACCCAGTTCTTTTTTGAGAAGAAAATCCTATATAATAAAATGCAAGTGTGCGTCCCTGTGTCCGTGTGTGTGTGTGTGTGTGTGTCCTGCAAAGAGCGTTGCCAGAACCGGATTGCTAATTATTGTACTGGAGCAGGAGGTTTCCGACTCACTGTAAGGAGCAGAGCTTACGTCACAATCTCACACAGACTAGAGCTACGGGACTCTCACTCTGACTCCTCCCCTCCCTCCCAGTCACCAGCAGTCAGTAGAGAATTGTTGGGGCCATGGGTCTGGGGCAGAGGAGGGGCCCTGGGTCTGGGACAGACAGGGGACTCTGGATCTGTGACAGAGGGGGGGGGCGTGGGTCTGGGACAGAGGTGGTGGGACCTGGGTCTGGGACAGAGTGGGGGGTCCTGGGTCTGGGAGAGGGGGGGACCCTGGGTCTGGAAGAGAGGGGGTCTGGGAGAGTGGGGGGACCCTGGGTCTGGGACAGGAGTGGGGGACTCTGGATCTGTGACAGACGGGTGTCTGGGACAGAGGGGGTGGGACCTGTGTCTGGACAGAGGGGGGACCCTGGGACTGGGAGAGGGGGGCTTGGTCTGGGACAGAGGGGGGACCCTGGGTCTGGGACGAGTGGGGGACTCTGGATCTGTGACAGACGGGGGTCTGGGACAGAGGGGGTGGGACACTGGTCTGGGACAGAGGGGGGACCCTGGACTGGGAGAGAGGGGTCTGGGTCGGGAGAGGGGGGCCCTGGGTCGGGGACAGAGTGGGGCCCTGGGTCTGGGACAGTAGGGGCCCTGGGTCTGGGACAAGGGGGGTCCTGGACAGAGGGGGTCTGGGCAGAGGAGGGGCCCTGGGTCTTGGACAGATGGGGGACCCTGGGTCTGGACAGAGGGGGGGGCACTGGGTCTGGGACAGACGGGGGCCCTGGGTCTGGGGCAGAGGGGGGCCTGGGTCTGGGACAGAGGGGGGACCCTGGGTCTGGGACACTTAAGAGGGAACTGTGGCCTTGGGACATGGAGGATGGAGGCACTCTGGGCTTCTAGCGCCTGTTATTGTAGGCTCAATGTCTAGTTATAATAATAAAAGATTATACAGAGATATACTGTATATAAGCATGTACCCCGGCCGGGGAAAGCAAATGCACAGTTCCAGGTTACTGCTGAACAGTAACTTTGTCAGCTGCTGATGAGGAACATAATCTAACCAATAAGGTTACAAACCATTCACAAAATATGGTCTGCCGCAAATGTTCCACACCGATACAGGTAAGTAAACTGGTATTCGCATTATGAACTTGAAGAAGAGGTCTGTCCAACATATAATAAAGGACAACTGCACCTTAAAACATAAATGACATTAGTTGTTTTACAGTTCACATAATCCTTTAGAGTGAAAATATTCTGTTTTGGCACATCCATAATGGAAGTCGTAGTATGGAAGTAGGTGGTATGTATCGACAGAAGGAACAGTCCCCACAGGGAAAAGATCCCTTTAATTTAATGCCTCTGCCTAAACAGTGAGTTGCCCTAACATAATGTCTATTGCTTGAGTCGCCCAAGTTTCTTCCCCGTATAGCAGTCAATTGTGGCAATTGTAAAGCACCATGGAATATGTTGGCACTATATAAATACACAATAATACTAAAATAATAATAAACTGGACATAAGTAACAATCTTCATAATGTAGCAATTGTTATTTTTGTTCGTTGATCAGACAAGAAATACATTATACTAAGCAGTAAGTTTTTTCTAGCTTTACATTTAAAAAGTTTTAGCGCATACTTTTTCTTTAATGCTAGTGCTACTCATTATTCAGAACATCACCTGCCAGCAGTTAGTTGTATAGTGCCATGAGCTTTTGCTTGTTAGTCACTATAAAACAGTAGTAATGCTTTGTTGAATATTAAAGGACAACTTCACTCACCAAAACCAGTCTCCCTCGTTGAAAAGTACCCAGGGTAAGGACATAAACCGCACTGTCCTCGCCCCTGGGTTTACTTTTAAGTCTAGGTTTACTTACCTAAAGTTTCCTTGGGTGCTCCTTTCCTGAAGTCCGACGGCAACTCGGCCAATGAGGAGACAAGCTCTGAAAGAAATGCATCTTCCAATTGGTCAGATCGCAAACGCAGAAGTGGGAGCGGAGCACCGAAGGAAACTTAAGGTGAGCAAATCTAGAGTTTGAAAGTGAACCCAGATGGCGCGGATGGCAGGAGCAGGGTCTAGGTGAGTATAATTGTCCTTTAACCAGCTGTTGGTGGCAACAGTCATATTTACCTATTTTCATTGATGCTGATTCTCTTGACATTTCAGTGTACAGACCAGTGCCAGCATAAGGTCTTACTAGCAGCAAAGTGTGATACTGTAGGGTGGAGAGGCAGCACTTGTACAATCACATCAGTTTTTAGGTTGTTAGTGTTAATGTTAGTATTTTTAGTCAACTCCAATCCCAATCAACCCTTGATAAAACCAAATTTGGAAGAACAACTGAAATGGTTTTATGCAGTTTACTTAGTTATTGCAGTTTTTGGAGGTTATTTTTGCTCTTGAGAAAAACTTTTCATCCCAGGTGATTTATTGACATCTGTGGTGAGGCCAACTATTGTGGTCTCACCAGCAAATATAATGACTTTGCATTTGTTAAAAGTAAGAGTAGTTATTTGTGTATAATGAGAACAGCTTGGGTCTGAGCCTGAGGCAGTGTCCCTTGGGTGACTTTTCCTTAATGTAAACAAAGATAAGATCCAAACCAAAGTTTATTACTTTTTGATAGACATCCATTTCACAAATGGCCCATGTCAGTTTTGTGAGTTTGTGTAAGAATATTCCAGGGTTTATGGTGTTAAAAAGTTGTAGTTAAGCAATAACAGGTGTCATAATAAGTTATGTTTCTCCAGGTATTGAAGAATAAAATGAAACAAAGGTTATATATGCTTTTTTTCATGCATTTCATGACTGCCAAGGATAGTGCAATTTAAGGTTTTCCAAAAAGCATGGTAACAGTATCTGTAAGCCTTAAATATTAGTTAATACACACAATTAAAAAAAAATGTTTTTATGTTAACAAGAAATAACATTATACAAAATAAATTTAATTCTGTCGATTTTCCTTTGCATCCTATAAATTATTGGGCTTTCTTCTATCCCACTGACATTTTAGGTGCTGCCTAAGTGGTCAACGGGAAATGAGCAATGAAACCTAAAACCACAGTCAGGAACCACTAAGAGTTCTAATACAATTTGTAGGTCGGGACCTAACGATTGTTTTTATATCCTTCTGTCATGCATTTCCCTGTAAGTTAAACTCTGTTATCATCTCTGTTGATTCATGGATGTGAGAAATCAATACTATGGTAGAGCTGCTAAATTATTAATCTGCAAAATTGTTTGGTTTAGCCATTCATGGAAAATAGTGTGATTCTGGAAAATCATTTTTACAAAATTGTTCCCTGAAACTTGTGAATATTACTAGTTTTGTTGTTGGTCATTGTGTATATATATAAAGTAACAATATTCAAGAGCGGCACACTCGCCAAGTAACAGAATTAACCCGGGTGCTTCCTGAAGGTAAAGCATACAACATGTAAAGGAGCACTCCTGGGATTCTCAAGATAGTGCTCACACAAAACACAAGTGAATAAATACAAAATGTATCCATAAATCCCCCTCCCCCTAGTGACATAATTTCCTGGTCCACTTCGGATTCCATATTTAGAAAGGGTATCCTCTCCTCTATGTGCCGTGTGACAGGAAAGTAAAACTTGAGTTGCCGGTATTGTTCGCAGAGGTCTATACCATAAATGTAATAAGGACAGCTTCCAGGCCCCCGCAAAATGTCAACCGCCATAAACGAATAAGTTGAGTGCTAGTGCCAGATAGCCAAGAAATAAGTCTCGTTCAGTGCTAATTGCTGTGGAATAAAGAAGATAAAACCACTAAAGTGAACGAGGAAATAGCTAAAAAGTCTTATCATAAGTTATGTGAGCGTATATAAAATAGTCTTAATTTACATATCAAAAGGAATATATAATAATAATATAAAATAATTGATTAATGCATGATTAAAATCTACAAAGTACGATATATTATATTAAAAACATAGTTAATCTATAAATTAAATAAAGCAGGATATGGAACACATCTCGTTGAGGCCCTGGGGGATAGAGTATCCAACCTTTTGATCCACTGAGCTTCATATTACAACAGGACTCTATCTATCTTTTCCCTCACAGGGTTAACATGGTCTATGGCCATCCATCTTAGATTGGCTAAGGAGTGATGGGCTTTTTTAAAATGTTGAGTAATGGACAGTAGTTTAGTCATGGATCTAGTGGGTTCTGTCTCATTCTGAGCTTCCCCCTCAAGGGCTGTGCTGGTAGATTTTCTATGGTTAGCCATTCTTTCCCTAACCGTGGTGGTCATTTTACCCACATAGTAGGAGCCACAAGGGCACATGATGTAATATATATTACATAGTTGCTAAGGCAGGATAATCTATGTCGAATTCTAATCCTGTGGCCCCTGTGGGGATGAGGGAAATCAACCCGTGTGGATATGTACTTGCAGATCTGGCACCCTGTGCAGCTATAGCAACCAAGTTTAGTGTTCATTAACCAATTAGTTTTAATGTCCGGGGGGCTAACCGTTACATCCGTCCTGACGATATGCAAACTGGGATGTGAAGGCTTTCATCACTGGTTAGCATGTCCCAATTCTTTATAACTCTTGCCTTTATGGTCTCACTCCCAGGGGCAAATTCAAGGCTGTATGTGATAGTTTCCTAATGGTTCATTCAGAGTGGTGGATATAGATTGTCTGGCCCTCTCAAGTTGTAAATTATGGAGTATCTCCGTTGTCTAAATATGTTTGCCATAGTAGGGGCTTGGGCTTCCGCTGTATCTAGACTAGAATAATTATGGAAGACCCTAAGGAATTGGGAGTATAATACTCCCTTTTTTGAGATGTCGGGTGATCGCTGGTAGCATGAAGGATCGTGTTCCGGTCCGTAGGTTTAGTATAGAGGGTGGTGCTGAATTTGCCCTGGGCCAGACCAGCAGCGGGGTCTGTGATTGGCTGAGACGCAATGAGGTTTTGTCATTTATGTAATTAATTCAGAGTATAAATGAAAAGTGTTACAGACCTGAAGAATGGACAGTTGGCTCCCCAAAACTTTGTGTGCATGTGGTTTGTATGATGACACATTTATTTTATTTTTTATGTTGTGCTACTTTCGTCCTTGGGTAGACTACAGGAAAGTGTGCCCCTTTGGACAGTCTACCAAATTTCCACTCAACAATGTGCATGCTCACACTCAGCTTGTATGTATGAACTATGTAAACACAGAAATATATTTACAGACAGCTTATATGGTGATTTATTAAAATACAGTTTATTCATTGAGCAGATATATTATGTATGAATTACATTATCCACAGTTTTGAGCTATGGCATAGTTTTATGTCTGAATAAAAGGGCTGGTTAGAAGCAAGGAGTAGACTTGATTTGATGTGGCAATAATACAAAGTCATACTACGTGAAGGAAGGTATAAAGACGTACCTGGAAAAAAAAATTGCCTATTAATGAAAATCATTCTTTTCAACCACCACTGTACCATTTTTTTTAGCCTGTCGCTTGTTTCTTTAGATATCGATATCAGAAGCATCTTATATTTCAGCTGTCAATCAAGTGCCTCTAAAAAGTTGGTATGTGTGAAATGTATTGTGGGAAATGTCCTCATAGTGATTACTGAGCATGCTTACCTTTTATAAAAAGTTGTGCCTGATAAAACGGGGTTTCAGTTAAGAGTGGGAGTGGGCGATACCTGAGCAAGACAAGTACTAGATTGAAGGCATTCAGCTAGGAGGGGAAAAGGAAGATGGGGGGCTGGCACGTCTTCCCATAAGATTATTATTTTACTATTATTATTATTGTGGATTTATATAGTTCCAACATTTTCTGTAGCGCTTTACAATTGCATGTATACATTCACATCATGCCCTGCCCCAAAGAGCTTACAATTTAAACACATTTATTTGACACATACCATATTAGTATGTCTTTATGGTTGTGGGGAAAACCTGAGTGCCCAGAGGAAACCCACGCAAGCACGGGGAGAACATACAAACTCCTTTCAGATGTGTCCAAGGGTGGATTCGAACTCAGGACTTCAGCGCTGCAATGCATCAGTGCTAACCACTGAGCCACTGTGCTGCCCATGCAGCAATTTTGCATAATGTATTATTTTTATCAAAGGGATGCATTTCATATATCCTCTGTAATATTTTACTATCCTTGCTGTGTTTATTTTAATAAAGTTGAGCAAATGTATCAACCATTTAGACTTATTTTAAAGTCATTGTTAATATACACCTCCTTCTATCTATAACAATATGATGCTGATATTACTTGTGGCCGTTATAATGGGCTATTTCCTACACATATTTTATCCCAAAAGAGTAGTCTTACAATACCATACCTATACATATCATGGATCCCATATTTTCCTAAATTTGCCAAGGCTGCTTTTGTTTATATAAGTCTAACAAGGGGAGTTGCTGCTTTAACCAAGTCCAAACATCTCCTCAACTTAGAAGCTTACGAGGGCATCCAAATCCGGTTTTTACAATAATATTAGCTTGGCCTCTGTCTAGTTGCCCATATCTGGCATTCCTAGGATACATAGCCTGGGATCTGAAGGTACTTCCAGTTTCTCTTAGAGTGACTTAACTACTTTATCCCAGAATCTTGAAAACCTAGGGCATTGCCAGATAAAATGCCAATAAAAAACCTGGGTCTGTGACTATCTAGGGTGATATTTTAGAGAGTTTGTCTGTGTGGTGTCAAATACGATTGATGTGTCAAATACGATTGATGTAATATATTTAAGTATTAACTTATTATTTGCAGATTGGGACACTTAAAAGTGTGATTCAGCAAACAAATACCAGTCAGCTTCTGCCCCCAGTGTGTAAAATTCCTTATGTTAATAGATGTGGACTTACCAGGCATGAATACAGACTTGTCTTGGAGAACTATTCTAGGAATATTTTTTTTTAATTTAGTGGCGAGGATTTTAGCTAAACATTTATAGTATATTGGTCTATATGAGCTGCATTCTTGGAGATCTTTCCCTGGTTTCAGTATTAAGGCTATGTGTGCTTGATACATAGTAGTTGTTTTTCCTGGAAGGTCTGGTAAATAGATGTATTTTAGGTTGGGAATGATGTGTTCATCAAATTTTGGTAGACCTCCACTGGGATTTGATCTGGGCCCAGGTTCTTACTCGTGGCGGGACTACTTAAGGTAGCCAACGTAATATCCTCTTGTCCTTGTAGCCACAAGGACATTCTTATAGAAGGGGTGTTGTGGGAGACAATGGTAAGGAAACATGCAAAGCATGCTCAGTAATTGCTATGGGACATCACTGGGAGAGGTAGATTTCCACCATGGAATTCACACTTGCATTCCAGCTACAGCAAAACTGCGAAGAGCAGAAGAGTTTATGACAATAAATCACACGAATGACAGCTGGAATGTAAGTGAAAGTTAGAAAGAAATTTTAGTTTCCAGTAATGGGTAATTTTGAAAAAAAAAAAAAAAAAAGATTTTTCTCAGTACAGATCCCTTTAATCTTTTTCGAGCAAAAATGTAGGAAGAAAATAAGGGTTAGGCCACACCAGCGTGATTTCTCTTGTGCAAATTATCACACTTGCAAACCGTTATTGGGTGTCCATATTGCTTGCTCTGCAATCTGTTTTTGGAGCATTTTTTTGCGAATCACAGCGCAAATGGATGGTAAAGCACACAAGCGGTCCGTTATAGTTAAGCCTCAACCTGAAAGTAGTGACCCAACAGCTCTTATTATGGCAACATACGAGTTCTCCTTGCAAAAAAACAGTAAACACAGCCCAAATAAATCTGTTGTTGCAGTTAGTTACTCTAATATTAATATAAATGCAATTGGAAACTCATATATTATTTTTCATGACATTTTAAGTTTGAGACAATAGTTAGACTGTTAAAGCTAGCTGGATAAATGTGAATTCATCTTTTTAATGAAGCAAAATCTGTCAGCTTCATAAGGGTGTAGTTAAATGCTTTAAAATTTAATAAAAAAATTGCTGCCCAAATGACAGCCAGAGGCACCATATAGCTTATGTCTGGTGCATGATTATTCCATATATGCCGTAAGGACATTGGGCAGTTTAAAATGCCATCCTCCCACAGAACCAATCAAACACACACATGCTTATGTGCCTACAAAACACATTTTTCAAGATGTTCACTCTATGCATACAAATGGCAGAGCATCTTTAATTATGATGCATTGGCACAATTACTGACATATTTTCTGTGTATTCATCTCCAGCAATTAGATGTCTGTTTTCCATTAGAATCTGCTTTCCATTGTATATGCTGAATATGTTACATCATATTCAGTGATATTCCAAAGCACTTGTTTTTCTGTATGCTCAAGCAGTGTTTATAAGCTTTTTATCTTAGGTACTGAATGTCATTCGTCTCATTTTTCAAAATGAAAGTAAGAAAAGGTTCCTTGGGAAGCAGACATTCTCCAAGGTAAAAAATCAATCTTCTCAGTAAAGTAAGAAAACCTTGCCTACTACATCTGGGATTTGTTGCTATTAAAGACATACACTGTATAGGCTAACTTTCCCTCAATATCTAATTGGATTTATTGCATCATTGCTAAAGGCTAGAATGATCTGCTTTCTGACAGGTCTCTTTGTCAGTATTATATTGCTCTAGAAATCTACAAAGCTAATGTTCATCTGCAACAAATGTGCAAAAAGCTTGTTTAATAATATGTGATTGCATTGATGTTCGTTCTATGAAAAAGTGCGAACAGTTAGTTGTAAATAAAAAAGAGTAGCTGCACTGGAAAGTGACATAACTTTTAATCTTCGTCTGTTCTTTAAAATATATAAAGGGTTATATAGTAGCTTGTATTGCAATTCAGCTGCTAGTGAGGGAACACATTTCTCACAATTAATGTGTAAGAGTGCTCCTGGGTATATTTGTAGCACAAGGGACATACTTGAAATACTGATTTATGATTTAGTCCCTTTTATTACACTCTTTCTGTGTGTGTGTGTGTGTATATATATATATATATAATATAATTAGAATATATATTCTTCATACTCACACATTCACTCTCCCCCTCCCTTTTCAATAGAAAAAAATAGACTTCCTTTAGAAGAGACAATCCAATTTCTGTTTGCTAGACAGGAAGTGATCTCTGTTTATGATAAAATGACTTTTCATGTCTCTGAAACTACCCAACATTCTTAGAGAAATGGACAGGTTTCCCCCTTTTTCCAATATTAATATATTAATAGGATGAAGCTGTGAAGGACCTTCTGTTGTAAGAAGGCTCTGTTTCATTGTATGCTCTGTGGAGGACTTTTTCCTCCTTTAAGCCTATAACAGTTATATAGATAACTGTTATCTTGTGCTCCCAAGTCCTACCCCATAGAAACCATGAAACTGTCTCCTGCACTGATGAATTCTAACAATAATAAAACATGGCAGGATAGCCTGGGTTCTTTATAGGACCACAGACTGACCAATAGTGATCCGTCTCTAACAGACTCCCTGGTGATAGCTGGGAGTCAATAGGGAGGGTGTGCATTGGTAGATGGTTTCCACTTTTTCCTTTATAAAAACTTCCAATGGATATACTCTTGGTTAGTTTGTATTGGAGGAAAGTGATATATTTAAAGGGCATGTCCAGTCTAAATATAAGCTTTGGTATTAATGTAAATTACCCCTGTTCACCCTCAACCGCTATATTAGTTTAGTAAAAAAAGATTTAGAACTGTACTTGATCCTGGTTGATCCAGGGATACTTTCCGATTGCTGTTTGGAGTCAGGAAGGATTTTTTTCCCCCCTTTTTTTAGCTGGGGTTTTTTGCCTTCCTCTGGATCAACTGTTAGGTAGGGTAAAAGGAAAAAAAAAAAAAAAGGGAATAGGTTGGACTTGATGGACGAATGTCTTTATTCAACCTTAATTACTATGTTACTATGTTACTTACATGCCTTCATTCACCTGGCACTCTGATCCAGCTCTCTGCTTGCCGTAACTGCAAGCAGGGGGCCGGACCGGCATCCGTGTGTGTGATTGGCTGAGAGGCAGCCAATCACAGATGTGGCTGCCATCAATGGAGAATGCGTCTGGAAAGAAGGTCTGCAAGTACAGTACTTAATCTTTTTTTTACCAAACTAATATAGCGGTTGGGGGTGGGCAGGGGTAACCTACATTATAGTCAAAGGAATTTATGCTAGGTGGAAGGGCTGCAACGGATGGATCTGGGGGGTGGGAGGAAGTGGGGAAAGGGCTCCCCTGTGCTTACCACTGTCCTCTCAGAGGACATGGAGGAGGCAGAAACCCTTTGGACAGGAAGACAGCTACTACTCTTCAGTTTCCTGGACTTTTGACTATCACTGCAGAGGAACCATAAGGAGCAGGGATGTATGGTAAGGTTTTTTTTTAACTATACAGAGGGGCCAGTAGTGGTTTAAATTTTAGTTTGAGGGTTGGACATTGCTTTAAGCTCTGCACAGCAATTAAATTTTACTGTGGTGTTTGGACTGAACTATAACACGTTATACAATGTTATAATTAATATATGAAAAGAAGCCAAAACCCATGTTTTAAATCTGTATAAATTCATCAGAACAAATAGATAAAGAAAACAGATTTAAATGATTGTGTTATACAACAAATATAACATGGATAATGTCTTCCTTATCTTATATTCATCAAGATGCTAAATTGTACGTATGTATATTTATGTATATTTACCCCACGTATTTCTAAAATACTTTTAATACTTGAGCACTTTCATGTATAAATGTGTTGTATGATTAATAGGGCTATATTTGTAAAGGCACGGTATCATGCTTTTGCGATCAGAAATATACAACGCGGATCAACGAATACCCATAGAATACCATTGTGTTTTTTTGCTACCGCCTGGTATTCTACAAATGAACATACATTTATAGCCACAATTGTACATTAATGATAACTTTTTGGCCCATTTTTAAGGGAACTTTTCACCTAGGTGGCCATATTTAGAAATTTTGCCATACCGTAGGTTATTTTAAAAGTACGGTCGCAGGCATTAATTTACGGCGATGGTAGGATAAGCCACACCTCTTTCACTAATTAAATCTCTGCATAACTGAAAGGAAGTGCAATGAAGTTCCTGTATTTTACTAAATTATGTGCTGTTTGTAAATCATTCGACAGTCTTAGCAAATCCCAAAAAAAATGTAAACTTCACAGATATGTGTAAAACCTCACTCTCACCCTCTCACCCCTTCCCAAAAGGAGAGCTGCTGTTTGCTAGACAGAAAGTCATATCTTTATATGATAGGGGGACAGAAAAGAAAACATTTGCATGCTCATTTCTCCAAGAAAGCTGGGAGTGAGTTTATTTGTTTTTTTAAGCAATGCAATATTAATAGGGTGAGGTATCTGTTGTATTCAATTAGATCAACCGGACTTGAAGTTTAGTTCTTGAAGACGTTTCGCTAGTCATCCGACTGGCTTTCTCAATTCAGAATGACTTGTACAAGAATTGGGATTTTCCAGGGTACATAAGTGCCACAGATTCTTGTACAAGTCATTCTGAATTGAGAAAGCAAGTCGGATGACTAGCGAAACGTCTTCAAGAACTAAACTTCAAGTCCGGTTGATCTAATTGAATACAACAGATATACCATGACCTGGATGAATAAGAACCTTCACAAGCATAATAGGGTGAGGCTTTGAAGTACCTTTTGTTGTAAGTGTTTTTATTTGCTCTGTGGAGGTCTTTTTTCTCCTTTAAGTCTACCTCACCTTAAGCTATATAGCTGTCTGGTATCTTGTTCTCCCAAGTCTTACCCCATCAGAGTAATGAATCTGTGTCCTGCAGCAATACAATCTATTAAGATTGAAACATGGCAGGATAGTCTGGGTTCTTTGTAGGACCCCAGGTTTAATCTTCTCTGACAGACTCCCTGGTGACAGCTGTGAGACAACGGGGAGAATGCCAATATTGAAAGAGAAATTGATAATTTAATTATAGAACGATCCAATGGATCTCCTATTGGTTTAATATTGGTTAAAAGTTTGAGGGGGAGGATATATTCCAACTATGCACAGCAGTTGTAATTCACTGTGGTGCTTGGACTGAACTATAACACTATACAATGTTATGATATATATATAAAAATCAAAACTCTGGATATAAATATCTAAAATGTGATAGTGTTATAGAGCAAATATAAGATTGATAAAATCTGCCTTATCTACATGTTAGGTTGCACAATATGTGTATTTAACATGTATTTCTAAAGCACTGGCAGTTCCAGCACAATACAAAGTGGAGCTGTTGTGCATGTGCATGCATATATTTTATATTATATAAATATATTTATATCTTAATAGGAGATTGCATTGAGTTTTTAAGGGCTACAAATAAGGTGGGGACTATAGGATACTACATATAGGAATGGTGTATATGTATGTGTCTACTATCTCACTATTATAATGGTCATTTAAATACATTTAAATGACCATCAATAAATGTATATAAAGTATAGCAATAACTTATATTAGGTACAAGACAAAATATACAACTTATATAAACTTACAGAGCTGAGATTCATATTTTAATATGGGATAGTCAAAATGAGAGGTTAAACCATACCCCTGTTTCTGCTAAGGGTCTCCATGTAAATACTGAATGAAAGGAAGTTGTAATGTCAGTATAACATCCAATGATGTGCTGTTTGTAAAACATGTTGCAGTCATAGCCAATCCAAAAAAAGTTTTTGTATGCTACACAGGATGTGATGTGTATTATTATGGACATATACACCAAGGCTCCTTATATACCACCTCCAGCCAGCAGGCGGTATCAGTGAGTAATAAAAGACAAGACAGCCTTGCTCTCTATGGCTAGGAGGAGACAAAGTGAAAGTAGATAGAAGTGTGTGGTGTGTGCTCCTGATGTGACTTATCTGTTTGGAGTGATCCCTTTCACGGTGTGATGATTGACTGCAACAAAAGATCCTGTGTATAAGATCCTGTTACCACCTGTTGGGAGGACAGATTATTGGACAGCCAATTTACCTTATTGGCTATAAACTCTGAGGCAACATATAAGTGTACACCAACTTACAAGGACACACAATATACATTCATGGTCAATATTTAAAGTGGTACACTAAAGGCAGGGACTACTCCATTACTGCACATGTTGTGTAGGGAAATTGTTTGTTTTGTTATTAAATCTTTGCAATACTTTATTTTAATACTGTAATACTTTAATACTGTAATTAAAACGGGGTTATCTTGTTTAAAGAAAGTAAGTGCACTTTCTGCTTTGTGTCAGACCACCAGAGTAACCCACTGTGTGCCATGCTACCCATAATCATTCCATAAAGCAGTGATCTGGTACAAATTGGTGGCAGCGGTGCTGGCAATACCATTTATTCTCCCTGTTTTCCCTGTAAATGTGTTCTATGTATTAAGCTATTGAGGCTACTACTATTTATTATTATTATTATGGATTTATATAGCCACCATCTTTCGTAGCGCTTTTCAATTAGATGTATACATTCACATCAGGCCCTGCCCCAAAGAGCTTACAATCTAAGCACATTTATTTGACTTTGAGGGAAACCAAAGTGCCCGAAAGAAACTCATGCAAGCATGGGGAGAACATACAAACTCCTTGAAGATGTTTCCAAGGATGGAATCGAACTATCCTCCTGTCCTACACAGGTACAAAACAGGTTTAGAGAAAATGCAGATTTCAACTTACTGTCCGGTATAAAAATATATCCCTATTTCAAAATGGTACTTTCAAAATGGACTTCCTTAAGCCTGCCCAACCAGAAATGTTGAAAATCTGCATGTAGACTCCATAAAACTTTTTTTAGGTTGGCTGACAAAGGACATGTGATGTAAGTGGTGTAAATTATAAGCACAGAAATCCTGTGAGATCTGAAATATATTGGGTGTGGTTTAAAAACAGAACTTTTCTAATTGTTTTGACCTGCTGCCCACTGTGCTTAGCATGTATGCATGGTCAAGAACTGAAGCCTTTACTGGTGAAAGGTTTGATTTCATTGTCACTGTAAAACTGTTCTGATTTACACAGTGATAACTGTTTCTACCTGGTATCTTCCTCCTTCTGCAAAGTTTATCTCTTTCATTGCTCTTAAAATTATCTCCTGCATTCATAATACATTATTAGGGTGACATGGGCTTTTTGTCTTGAAGGGTGGATGGATGACACATATCTTTATAACCTTCCCACTCATTACCTGTGGTAATGGTGTCATATAATATCCTGTGCATTAAAGAGGGCATGTATGTAGGATAAAAACATTTGGTGTTAAACAACTGTAATATGATGCTGAGTCCTGTTAAGTTATACAAATCAAATACAAGCCACATGATTATCTCCAGGACTAAGACTATTTAGAAAGACTGTACTCATACCCATATAAATACCCCCCAAACACACACACAAGTACAAATGTCTCAGCCCATAAGTAAATATCTTTATGGTGTCATATAATGAACCATTACAGAGGGTGCAAACACAAATCTAAATGACTAGCTCAGCTCCATGGTTCCAATCCAATCAGCAGTTTAAGCAACTAAGTGCTTTCATAATAAATGAAGCACATACATAATTGTATTTATAAACACGGTCCACATGTCCACACACACACATAAATACATAAATAGGCTCATACCAACTACATTGCAGATTGGGAACAAGTACAATAAAAATGTTTGGTGTTGCAACTTTAACAGAATTAAAGGGCATCTATAAAAAAAATAGGTTATTTTAAATTGACCATAACTGGAAACTATAATTCTTCCCAACCACCACTGTATCATCTTTTTGTTGATCTGCCCCCTATTTCTTTAGATATCCTATCTAAAACTTCTTATATTTTAGCTGACAACCAAGTTACTTGCTCTCAAAAACTATTCTTCTGTGAGTAGTTTTACTGTAGCTGGAATGGTGACAGAGTTTTGACAGTTGGATTGCTGTGTGCAGGTTTGACAGTTGGTTTGTGGGCAAAAAGTCAGGTCGGATAGAAGTGGGAGTGGTTAAGAGGGAGGGGGGATACTTCTAAACAAAATGAGCACTGGATTGAAGGCATGCAGCAACACACGCAAATCAGGGTGTTACCGTATATACTCGAGTATAAGTCGATCCGAGTATAAGTCGAGGTACCTATTTTTACCTGAAAAACTTGTAAAATCTGATTGACTCGAGTATAAGTCGAGGGTAGAAATTATCACCACTACTTCCTTCTGATTCTGTGTTGTTTTTAGGCTTTAGTTGCCCTTTAAATGGACAGCTGAATTGCCATACATGAATCCCATACAGTAATAGCCAAATCCAGTACCAGTAACCGATTCATTGGCACTCCACATGTTTGGAAACTACAACTCCCAGCATGCTTTGTTGTTGCGAGTTTCAGTTTCTAAGCATGTGGAGTGGCAAGGTTCAGTAAACTTTCAATTAAGCTTACCATCATCTACAATTCTCCTGAACCCCCATATAGTAAAGGGCCCTCTGACCCCCATATAGTAAAGGGAACTCTGACCCCCATATAGTAAAGGGAACTCTGACCCCCATACAGTAAAGGACTCTCTGACCCCAATAGTTTAAAAATGTCACCTGAGAGTTGTAGTTTCAAGCTGTCCTTTGCACTGTACTAGCAGCTGTTTGTTGCCCCAAACTGAGGAGACCCTTCAGATTTACAGATTCCAGTGACAGTTCTGAGTGAGTCCAGCAGCCAGAATACAGGAAGCAGGAAGTGTAAAGGCAGATCAGCTCCTGTAACTTTCTATGCAGGTTAACACAGCGCCACCTACTGGTTACTATCTGTAATTGCAGAATTTGCATCTAAATTAGGACTTGACTCGAGTATAAGTCGAGGTTAGGTTTTCAGGCTAATTTTAAAGCCTGAAAAATTCGACTTATACTCGAGTATATACGGTACTTACATGTATTAAATTAAGATGAGGCCAAGCCATTTTTTCAGTATAGTGTCCCTTTAAGTAATAGAACACAAGTTTAAATAGCAAACTTTATGGTTCCAATCAGCAGTACAGGTAAACTTTATGTAAGCAGTTTATTAGTGTTTCTTAAATGAACGCATACATATACACATTCCTAATGCTTGCTATATACTGTCACGATATTACAGTAATTTAACCTTTAATGTTTAGTTAATCAGAATAGTTTACATGCCTAGATTATTCCTTTGGGCTTCATACTTAAAATCCATGGTCCGCAAAGAACCTTGGACCCCAGATTTTTTTTTTTTAAAACTACAATTCACAGGGAATGCTGGGAGTTGTAGTTTTCAAACATCTGGAGGGCCGCAAGTTTGACATTCCCTGCCTTATTATGACGAGAGCCCTACAACCTAACTGCTATTTAAACCAGTGTATTACACACATTTTTAGGCAGATATTTAATCAGAAATTCATTTCTGTTATGGAGAAATCTCCCTCCTCCCTCTGCTCAATGACCTTTTCATAAGCTTGTGAATGTGCAGAGTAGGGCGCAGGGAAATCTGCAGTCATCACTGGCTGTGATTTCAGCAGTCACAGCCTTGATTTACTTCATAGAGGGAGGATTCACCTTGCCTTGAAAGAATGGCGGCACTAATTATACCTAAAATTTCTGGTTAAAGGGCAACAAGTTAGGGTTAAATAAAAGCCTGCAGTCTGTTCTTTAACATGAGCCCTCAGTTACATATCTGGCTGAAGCCTGTGAGAAAATATATTGTAATCAATGTTCCATTTTCCTGCTTCCAGTTGGTTGAGTGACATTACCTGATCTCTGCTCCTCCCCTCTTCCCCAGGGAAGCATGCTCAGTTAAGACTTGATGCAGGAAGTACCTGAATAGAAGTCTTTTAAAAATGACATTTGAGAAGGGAAGGGTATTAATGCAGACAGAGGCTGGTTACATGACTACAAGCTAGCCACATGGCTGAAAACAGGTGACAAGTGATCAAGCGGGAAGTAATATTGCCGAACTTTTTAAGCAATAACTTTTCATAAATTTTACTTTGTTACCCTTTAACAATACATCTAATAATGTGCTTAATATATATTTTTGGAGGGCAGGTAACAAACATTTGACTTTTTTTTTTTTTTGGTTTAAGGGTAGACATGCCCTACAATATATGATTGATTCTACTTTTGGCATAACAAATGATAAATTGATCTAGACAGATCAATAGTACTGTCTATTTTTATATTGTCAATCACATAATAATTGTCCCAGTAGGTTGTTGGATTGTTGCAGCAACATCTACAGGTAAGTCGCATAATAAATTAGAGTTGAATCAGAGGAATGCACCAGAGGGGGGATAGTGAACAAACGGTCTATGTGCAAGTCTGTTGCCCACTCTGAAAAAGCTACTGTATAAATCTCAAGCATTTAGGTCTCAATAATGGGAGCACAAGACTGGTTAGGAAGGACCCTGGTCCGGCAAGACTGCAGGAAATCAATTTTTAGTCTACTAAGCAGTCCATAGTATAAACCTAATTTATAATCTTATAAAGTTTCTTTTTCCATTAAAGAAATGTTACAAATTGATATTTCATTTTGAAACCAACCTGGACTTTGGAACAGTGGCGGTCTACAAATTTCTACAATATTTTCTTCCACCAGAGGCAGTTTTTTTATTATGGAGTGTTTCCGGTTGTGGGTGTGGCAAATCACTTGGTATATTAAAACTTTACAAGAGATTCCCCTACACATAAAATGGTAAAATATGTGCCATTCCTCACACAATACTTCCCTAAATATTTTGGGATTGGTTTTATGAGAATTGTTGAAACCAGTTGTTGAAACCCTGCATTTTGTCTTGTGCAGCTTCTAAAAGGCTGGTTTTCATAATTTTATTGTAAAAAAGATGTGTATATATCACTAAGATTTTTTGTAAATGTGTTTCACTTTTGTGTTTAATTTTTTTTTTAATCATTCCCAAAGATGATCTTTAAGAATTATAACGAAGTTGGGATATGGGCATAATTATCAGTTTTTGAAGTTGAAATCCGATAGGAAAAATCACTTTCTGAAAAGCCTTTTCCATGAAGTGATTTTTTTCTTCATTGTCAAAGATCACCGGTTTACTATAGCAGGAAGTGAACTTGCGGGCTGTGCTGATCACAAGTTCACTTGCTTAACTAGACCACCAGGGCTGTTTGTGGGAATTCCAGGGGAGGTCCCCACTGATGCTCTGCAGGAAAACAGGCTCACAGCACTACAGAGGTAAATTACCAGTGATCCCCAAATTGGTTTTAGGCGAAAATGATGGGGGATCGAGAGGGCAATTGAACACTTCCAACACGCAATTTATTTATATATTTATTTTAAAGGGGTAGTTTCCCCCGCCCCCCATTCTGCTGCATTTCTCTTTACACCAAAGGTGCCACCTGAGATAAATGTCTCACTCTGCCTCATTTATTAGAGAATTGGCCCTTACATGTGAATTACTGAATCTTCCTCACTAAAGGATGTACACACGTATGATCATGGGCCATCATTTTGTACTAAAGAAACACTGCAGTAGCCAGAACAATATTTTTATTCTATTTATACATCCCAGGGGGATAGAATACTTCTGCTTCCCATTCTGCACTCTAAATGTGGTGGGCTGTCAAAGAGTTTCTCTTCCAGCAGCTAACAGCTCTTCCACTTGTCTACCCACCTCCTGCTGTAACAGAAAAGATGGGGAAAGTTTCAGGGACAAGGGCTGGGGGTGGAGCTAGAGATCTGTCAGACGCTGCATGAGATGCTCTTTGACAGCTTGCCATTCCTGTTACAGTGCAGAACATGGGGTAGTACTCTCTACTTTCTTCTTTGGAAATATAGATTGAAAAGCACATGGTTCTGAGCATTCTATTGTCCATTTATGGCAATTTTTCAAAATTTCAGATAAAATGTATTTTAAAGTAAAATCAATCAATTTATTCACTTGTGTTTTTTTTTTTTCTTTGTTGTTCCAGGACACAAAAAGTAAGTCATTGCTATCGAATTGTGTACCGACATATGGAACGGACTCTTACACAGATGGAAATCAATGCTGTGCACAAAAACATTGAAAAATCAGCAGTAAAAGACTTAGGCGTTGAAGGAAGGTTTTGAATTAATTGTTACAAATCTCTTTTTCAGCTATGAATTTTTAGTTTTAAATGTAAAATATAGTGCTTCATATTACATTACAATAAAAAACAGAGGCTTCTTAATTAAAATATAACCATTGTCCTGTCATTTGACGATTGAACATTAGCAAGTATATTTTGCTTTCCAGCATTGTTTACAAAATTACTGTTCATAAAGTGTAAATCGTTATTTTGGTATTCAATTTCTATTATAAAGATATAATAAAGTTCAGAAATCAAGCCATATATAGCATTTACTTTTACGACACAAGGTAGAGTCATCATTACATATGGTATTGGTCTTATTGTTTACTGACATTTTATAAAACACTTTTTTTTTGTTTTGTGTTTAAACTATTGCGTATAATTTCTATAGTTTGTGTCACATTCACTGCACCCTATGTTATTGTAAATATTACATTTTGGGTGTTGTGTATATATTTACTGTAGGAAAGATATATCAAAGCTGGCAGCTAATGTCTGTATAAAAATGTTAAGGAATTATGGGTTCAGTGTGCATTTATTAACCAAGGGTTCATTATAGGACATCATCAAAGAAATACTGTTTATCAAAGTCACACCCGTCATGCAGTGTTCTACAACCATGGTTTTTAATTTTCTATCTTAAATAGTATGTGTGTGTGCATCCATAAAAAGCCCCTACATAGATATCATCCAATACAGTACTTTTTTCAAAAAAGCTTATTTAAAGAAGCTCAGTGGATGCATGATAATGCTGTAGGATACCATAGGGTTTGCTGATTTTCCTAGCTGTGTATGCCTTGTCACCCGAGGGATAGGTCATATGTGACCAAAATTACTTTGTTTTTATCAGGCTATTGCTTTAATTGATCAGAGCTGATAACAACCATGGTAATGTATATCCACCCCAATGTTCACTCACCCTAGAAACTACAGGGAGGCCAATTGGGTGAATATATACCGGTATATGCTGGTCACCGGTATACCGGTATAAGTTGTCACAATTCCCAACAATGAATGGGAAAAAAGAAATGGCTGTGAATACAAATCAGTCCAGCTGAGGGAATAATAATAAAAGATGTAAGTAAATTAATAAATATCATTGACTTTTAAAGTGGGACCTTTACCAATGTAAATAGGTATCCTGAAGTAAAGTTCGCTCTGGGCCTCTCAGACCCTTCATCTCCCTAGAGCTACCCTTCCCAAACTATACAAAAAAAAGTTGAAATGACAATGTATTTTTGATAACTTTTTCTGTTCTGCATACAAATCTAAAGGTTAGGTAGATATTTTGAAAGCATTTTCATTGATAAGGACAATTAATTGCAAGTAAAAGCAAATTGTTAAAGAATAACAGTAAATGACTAAGCAGTGAATGATAAATGATCACATCATAGTAGATAAGGTTATATAAATTGATATGTTTATCTTAAATTATTACATTTTCATGGCATAAAGCGATTTCTTCTGAATAACTCTTTATAATTGCTCTCTAGAGGCTGGATTAAATATTTAATGGATTTCCAGGAATGTTTAATCTTAAAGGACCAGTATCACAAGAATTCATTCAAAAAAATGTTTAAATTATTTGTTTCTGCCATTTAGTTGGTTTAGAAAAATCAATTTCAGGAAATAGCACTGCAAATCTTTTGTAACAACATGTGTGTATGTATGTATATAGAGCTCCAGCCTTATAAATTAGGCCCCAGCTTCCCTGAATCACTGAACTTTGTGCAAGTACTTGACTGAGTTGCATACATTTTTTTAAAGTTTGAGGAATTTTTGCTACTTCAATATATTTGTATAGATACTGTACAAAGGTCTAAATTAATATCACAGCTGTCCCTGACGTCTTAGGGTACAGAATCATACCAGAAATAATAGAAGTTTAAAGGGGTGCACTCCAGTTAAAATGAACCACACATCAAGATATACAATATTTTTTATAGTCACTATATGTATGCACCGTAGTGAGCTGTTAGATGCTGCACACAGGGAATATTGACAGATCGCTGCTTGTGTTAGTGCTAGCAGCTACCCAGACATGTAGGAATAGGATTTCATCCATGTAAAATGGACTAAATTCTATTTTTCCACTTTAATATAGCGGTTGCAGATCTTGGTAAATTGTGATCATGCGCTACTAGTTGTGTGATGCTACAACAGCTATATTTAATAGATTTACACCAGCTGCACTGATGTATTTTTCTTTACCCACAAAATAAAGGAGTTGGGCAAACTGATATTGAAGCTACATAAAGTAGAGCAGCACCTCTCTGTAAATCTGGCCCATTATGTCCTAGTATTTATATAACAGTGAATCAGATACAAACATATTAACTGACACTGACCACGGTGCATCATTAATGAACTAATTGACCCCAGATTTTCCTGTTTGAAGCGGATGGGGCAGAGGGAGAATATTTCATTGGCATAAGGAGATTAGGCAATTATTACAAAGAATCATAGTGCAAGCACACCTTCTTAGTAATAAATCATGTCAAACTAAAGTAATTACCCACAAATTATTGTTCCATACCATTTTTCAGTGAATAGGCCAATCGTATTATTTTGACACATTAAGGTGATTTAGGCTTTGTTTAAAAAAGCATCAAAGTATATTAAGGGTCTGTACAGTTGCATGGAATTTTATGTACCCATACCCTACTAGAAATGTTAATAGTAAGTGGAGATAATATGTGAATAATGTTCGTCCTCATTCCGTTGCTCTTAGTGTAAACGTATTATGCCAGAAATACACAAATTATTTGACATTTGATTGATTTGACTTTTGATTGTTGTTGATTGTCAAATTTCTAAATTGAGGGGGGAGGCAGAGGAAGGATTCTAGTTGTAATATTCCTTTGACATTCCGTGTCCTTCCCATTCATTGGCAATTGGAGGTTCTTCTGACATTGTGGACAACAAATGCCAGGTCCTTTCTTAAATTCACACTAACTCATGTAGTGGGACTTTATGAATGGGTCTAGCTTTTGCAGCTCCCTGTAAATAAGTACAATGCTGTACACTGTAAACTTAATGTTAGCCGCTGCACAGGGCCCCCAAATTTTCATGCAGCCATTCAATATCGTGTTTGCAGCATGTTTTCACTGTTGAGTAGGCCAAAATGGGATTAACCCAGAGCCACAAATGAGATTTTTAATCCCAGTAAGGGTACTGCTTACGGATTTCCATAAATAGGTGCCAGGGTTAAGGTGCCCATACAATAGAACATACTGTCGACTTATCCAAAGACATTCAATCAATGATTCCAGAACCGCCTTTCTGCTTCTTCTTCACGGTTGAAAAGCATTGATTGATCGCTGGATTAGTCGGCAGGTATGTTCTAATGTATGGGCACCTTTACTGTAAGATTCAGACCTGAAAACTGAGTTGTAAGTGTGAACATACGGTATACAACAAAGTCTCACACTCAAACGTATAAAAAAAGTGATTTTCATTCACAGGAGAAATAAACCATATACCAAGCAAGAAGTGTTTCCCCACCTAATTGGGAACTGAAATGCTAAGTTCATACCTGGCTATGTAGGATGAGCTAAACTGGGTCAGGTCATCCATAAGACTTGCACACAGCAAGCTTCTGACAGATAAGACTAAATAATGGACCAACCTTTGGACTACTGCCACTCTAGTGTATAAGACAACCATACACTAGGGCAATACACTCATTTGGAAGCTGGATGTGCTTTTAGTGATGATCCTTCTATGTTGTAAATATTAATTATTTTTGATTTATTATTTTACCACCATTAATGTGAATCTGTGTAGGAATGATTAAAAACTCAGATCACATTTTTCAATCAGCATAAAAATAAACCTGCCTTGCTATGGTTATCATCTTGGTTAACCATTAAATAGATTTCATTCATATTATATTAGTTATGTTAATTCTCCAAATTGAATTATTGGGGATCTGAATGTCCCATCCAGTTTGTGGTAACTTTCCTTATTGGCACTTGGAGAAAAGCTGATTTTCAATAATATCAGTGTCGCTCGCCACCATTATACAGGTGTAGGAAAAGTTATGGTAATTACACTGCTATTTAGCAGCTATATAGCCTGTAAAAATAAAGTATTGCTTTTTGTGAACAATACCAGATGCTAAACATGTCTCAGGCCTTACAGCGAAGATCACAACACAAGGATTCACAACAAACAAATTATTTTCTGTCGGTCCGAAACACATTCTATTGTGTTGAATTGCACGTCTTGGGTTTTTTTTCATCCTTGCCGATAATCAGCTGTTAATACACTTTTTGTGTTTGTTCACAGAACGGATAAAAATAAATGGGTTTGCTTGGTAAGGAGGAGTGGTAGTAATTCTATCTGAATAAGCTTGTGCAAGGATTAATTAGCATCAAACATCATCTATTCAGTGTTGCTGGATTTCATCCATTATCTAATGGAGGAGCATGGAAGATAATTTGTTAAATGCCACTGGCTACTTTTTAGACGACTATCAGCAAATTTACAGCTCAATTGAGTTTATCAGGCTTTTAAAGGAAGCTGTTGTGCATTATCTAAGCAGCAAATTGATGGACAATTAGTGCACTTCAGTTTCTAACCCCTGTGATCAGATAACATTATGGGTGAAGATAAAGCAAGATTTCACTGCTAATACTTAGCTCTTTATTGTGCCAAGACGGAGAACAGAGGAGGATATTTTTTAAAATAATATTGTCCAAAAATTGCAAATCTGTTGCCAGAGGTGCATTACTATGCTACAACTAAAAAAATTAAAAGGCTATGATTTCATTGCATGTAGCAGACAAGTAGTCTTTTTTTTTAAGGAGTTCATTAATATGGATAGCTCATTATGGACATTGGATAAGACTTCTGACTGAAAAAGCTTGATGTAGAAAAAAATGTAAATTTCACAAGTAAGTCTGGGAATCTGAACCTGTAACTTCACAGATGCAGGATTCTCAAAAGTAGAGCATTAAGCTGGGTACACATAAAGCGGTCCTTCGTCCTGGCTGTCCATTCGGTACTTCTGACTGGTCAGCCAGGACGAAAGACTGTTGGTCATGGCAAAAGTAGTCATAGAAGACAGTCATTCATACTGGCTGACTGCAACCTAGAGTGAGATCCATAGAGGATTGCACGATCACCCATGGTTTTCGGCTGCATACTCTTATCCTTTTCGGACGAACAAACGGTCAGTCACAGACAAAAACCCCTGCAATTATTTTGACTCGATCAACCGATACACTGAACTATCGGTCGATCGGCCTGAAATGTTGCATTGTGTGAACACAGCTTTAATCTACTAGCAACCCATAGAGATTAGGTACATTTAGAAGCTTTATCTTTTGCTGGGAACAGAATGGAGGAAAAAAAGGCAGTAAAATCAGCAGATTATTTAGTATTGTTCTTGATAAGTTGTCTCCAATTTCTTTCTGTATATGGTTGCCATGGAAACAAAAGGGCAGAGTGGGTTTTGGATTGTATCAGTAGGTGTGTGTATCCATATCTGTGGGAGTTTAGGGGGTATGTTTATGCATTTTAGATCATAAAGTGACTTTTTTGGGTTATTTAGATATGCTTTTCTGAAAAAAGAGCAGTATTTTTTCATCCCAATGCATAATATCAAAATTATTTTTTTTATCATTCATCCCAACCACCACTGTATAATTTTTTTGTTGATCTGCCCCCTATTTCTTTAGATATCCAATCTGAAACATTTACATTTCAACATTTCTATAAGCAGTTTTGCTGTAGCTGGAATGGTTTGACAGTTGGTATACTATATGCAGTATTGACAGTTGGTATGGGGGAAAATAGTCTGATCAGCGGTCAGAGCCTGAGCAAAAAAATTACTTTATTGAAAGCATGTAGCAACACACACACCTAAGTGCTACTTATATTTCTTATGATGCAAAGTAATTTTTAATTTTTCAGTATACATATGCTTTAAGTATGGCTGCCACTGAAATGGAAGGGTAGGTCAGTAGGTGTGTGTACCTGTTTGAGGTTTGTGTGTTTTTGTATGTATGACCAGTTCCTTGCAGATAATAACATTATCCTTATGCTGGCGATTGCTTGGGTTGGGGACCTTTGATAACTGTAGTTTGCAGGCAAGTTAAACAGTCGGAAAAACAGTAGGAAAGTGCATTAAATTGTAATCCAAAGGAATATGGTCTTTAACAGGAGCAGGAGAATCTGTGTAACACATTAAACCAACAGGAGCAGGAAGGTCTGTATAACTCCCTAGGAAAGTCTTGGGCCTATACTTTAAGCCATAAATATGTGGTAGCAAACTTTACCATAGTCTGATGCAAATATTGTTCCTCCACATGTGACATTTGCAGTGCATCCTGGGGGTGTAGTTTCCTCTATGCAGATGTCCTTCCAGTTCCTGTGATAGCTGAATCAGAAGTGCTCAGCATATCCATCAATTAGCTGGTGGTCATTTTCTACAGTAGCAGCTTGGTTACAGAGGATATATCAAAATTCGTTTTTTTAAAACTTTATTTACCCTTTAAGTATGGCTGCCACAAAAATGTATGGGTAGGTCAGAAGGTGTGTGTACCCGTGTGAGGTTGTGGTTATGTGTTTTTGCATGTATGACCATACAACTAACTTATTGATGATTGATAAAAATTATTTTTTGACTATAGTTAGCCTTTAAGTATGGCTTCCATTTGAATGGGAAGGTAGGTCAGTAGGTGGGTGTACCTGTGTCTGTGTGTGGGGTTGGGGGTATCAGTGTTTGTGTTTATGACCATGAAACAAACTGTTTTGTTGTTTTGTTTTGCCATAACGCTTCTGCAGATTACTTAACTAGGTAACAGCACACTTCTCCTATATGCCTCACATGTCTGTACCAAAACTGATACAGACAGGTCTCTAGCTCAAGAACTGTGGGAGGAGATACAGTCCAAAAAAGCAGAAGAATAAAGCAGAAGAAGAAATAGAAAGAACAGTAATTTGGCTCTTCAAGCCAAACTTAAAAGGGAAAGTATAAACTTTGAATTTAGCTTGAAAGGCTGCATTTTGGAAGGGAATGTGTGTGTTTGTGCTGCAGATTTTAAGACTCAATAATGCCAATGATGAGGACATTGTTGTTTTTTTACTTACCCTTTAAATATGGCTGTCACATGAATTAAAGGTAGGCCAGTTGGTGTGTGTACTTGTGTTAGGTTGGGGGATAAAAGCCTAACTTTTTTTGATGATTGGCCAAAATGTTTTTTTACTGTACTAACCCTCTAAATATGGTTGCTACATGAATGAATGGGTAGCTTATTGGTGTGTGTACCTGTGTCAGGTTGGAAGTTAAAAAAAACCTAGCTTATTTGATTATTGGTCAAAATTATTTTTTTTTTACTATAATTACCCTTTAAGAATGCTGCCTCAGAAATGGAAGGGTAGGTCAATAGTTGTGTGTACCCAGGTCAGGTTGGGGGTTAAAAAAACAAACTTTGTTGATGATTAGTCAAAATTGTTTTTTGACTATAGTTACCCTTTAAGTATGGCTGCCACAGTAATGGATAAGTAGAACAGTAGTTGTGTGTGCCTGTGACAGGTTGACGATTAAAAAAACAAACTTTTTTAATGATTAATCAAAATTCGTTTTTTGACTATAGTTACCCTTTAAGTATGGCTGCCATGGAAATGGGAGGGTAGGTTAGAAGGTGTGTGTACCTGGGTCTGGTTGAGGGCTTATGCCTTTTTTTGTGTTTACAACCATAAAAATATCTTTTATTGAGGGTAAATCAAAATTAGCTTTTTTGACTTTAGTTACTCTTTAAGTAAGGCTGCCACAGGAATGGAAAGGTAGGTCAGTAGGTGTTTGTACCCATGTGAGGTTGGGGTATGTCTTTTTTTTTGTTTATAACCATAAAACTAACTTTTATTGAGGATATATCAAAAAAAAGGTTTTGACTTTATTTACTCTTTAAGTATGGCTGCCACAGGGAATAAAGGTTAGGTCAGTAGGTGTGTGTACCTGTGTCAGGTTGGGGGTATGTGTTTTTGCATGTATACTACCATATAACTAACTTTTATTGATGATTGATCAAAATTAGTTTTTTGACTTTAGTTACCATTTAAAGGGCATGTCCACCCTTATTATGAACTTTTGTTATATCATAGTATATGTTCTCCCAGCCCCAACCGCTATAAAATAAATTTAAGAAAGTGCCCCCATGTTTACTTACCTTCCCTCTCTCCTCCGACGCCCGGCCCAGCCTTCTGCTTGCAAGACAATCACGGTCCGGCAACCGCGTCCGTGATTGGCTGAGAGGCAGCCAATCACGGACGCGGCTGCCAGCTTCTCAGAATGCCGGGGGAGAGAGGGAAGGTAAGTAAAGTTCGGGGGTCTTTATTAAAATAATTTTTTAGTGGTTGGGGCTGGGGCAACATATACTATTAAATGGACAAGGGGTTTTATGGTAGGGGGAGGGGTCGCAAAACGGGAGGGAGGATATCAATAGGTGGGTGGGTGTACCTGTGTCTGTGTGGGGGGTTGGCGATATTAACATTTGTGTTTATGACCATGAAACAAAGTGTTTTGAAATATCCACATTTGAGGATTGTTACCATTATAGTCTATGGGAAAAAATGTCCGGAAATTCGCCGGTAATGCCTCAACGCTTCGCGGATTCCTTAGCTAGGTAATTTCATGTTTCTAGCTCAAAAACTGTGGGAGGAGATACAGTCCAAAAAAGCAGAAGAAGAAAAAAAAAAGAAGAAATAGAAAGAACAGTAATTTGGCTCTTCAAGCCAAATTAATTAATAAATATTACTATTATAATGGTATGGTTCCCTTTAAGAAAAATGCTTACTTTTCAGATAAAGGCAAGGATGGGACTGTTTATTATTCCTTGTAAAGAGACCATTACTATGTAAATTACCTGACTGGCTTTATGTGTTTCTCCCTTCTGCCTGAACAGAACAAGTTATTTATATCAGCTTGTTAATGTTACAGGTCATTAAGCACTAAAGGGAACGTGTCTTTTCTCTTCAAGTTGGACAGCAGATTTTTCTGGAAGTTGAACAAATGTTCAACTGGAATCCCCAATGCAGAATGCAATAAAACACACACATAGGGGTCATACTCATGAGAAATACCTGTCATGTTAGGCAGAACAGGGTACACCTTAAATTCTGGATTGCATTAAGACATTCATGCTGCTATATAAACAGTGCTCATTGGGAAGGATAGGTACTTTTTTATATTTTTCCCTAACGAGGAGTATCCATTCATTGTGGAATCACTACAAGAACTATATGAACCTAATATACATTCTGAATTGTGATCAACAGGACCTAAGCTTGATTTTTTTTTAATTTATACAAATACAGCTGAATGTACATATGCATATACTCATATATATTATATACAATTATTCCCCCCCATAAGCTTGGCCAGCTAACCTGGGCAAGTTATATGAATTGGAAAAATGTGTATCTTATGACTTTATATTAATGATTTTTATCTGGTGCATTAAATATTTTTATATGTATTTTTCTAAACAAAATTATTTTTATTTAGATAGCTGGAATATTATATATTTGTAGTTCTTTAGGCTCCTGGTTGGAACTGTGATTGTGTGTGCCTAGGGTTCTGGCAACTTTTCTACCTACTTTAACCATACTTTGAGGAATTGATTTTTTTATACACCTTAAATTCACCCACAATTCATCTATTCTTTGTAAGAGTCACATGATATCGAAATCAGGCTTATTACTTAATTCCCCCATCTGGAGTTGCAGATCAAAAACTGTGGGAATAATTAAATAAATAAGGCTCTGCCCCACTGTATAATCTTACATACTAGCCTTTTCTCGATAAATGTGTGGTATATTTTAGATATGAAATTAAAAACAATCTGTAGGAAAACTGGTTTGTATTACAAGTTTATTTAAAAAAAAAACTGGGAAAACTTTTATTTAATTAGACCTTACTGTATAATACCCAAAGAAAATCATTCATAGGATGAAAGGTATTATTAATATTGGAACTATTTTGACTTTCTTCTGTCTCATGATTCTTATTTTATTTAATGCAGCGCAGAAATTGAATCATCTTTTACTGCATAAAGCTCACATAGGATGTAAAATAACCCTCAGTATTTTACAGTTGTTGACTGGATTCAGCCCCCAGGCATTAATCAAGGAGAACTTGGGAAAGTGGGAAGCTGGAAACAATTAGAAGTGAAAAGAACGTTCAGCCCTGAACTACAGCCAATTAGTATCCAACCTTGAGAACGAAATTGCATTTGAATTGGATCAATAAATAGTGCACAAACACTGAGTATTGAACTGTACTGTACTCTCTCAATGCACAGCATTTTATACAAAGCCTTTATGGCTCTTAGTGAAGGTATTGGATGATTTTAGTACATGTATTGCCTTCATCACTTTACAGATGTTACAGTATCATGAGCTTATGTTAACTATAATATGTCATCTTGGCAGCTCAGATTTATTCTTTGATAAATGTTTAGCAAACATCAGAGCCATTTAGAAAGATCATGAAGCTATACAATGCAAATTTCAACTGACATTAGCCAGCCATATATGGCCGGTGTCGAACATGTATGTCAAGGTGATGCACATTTAACAACAATTTGAAACTTTGCACTAAAAGATATCTCTCCCAGAAAACCACTGTCTATGAAGAAGGGGGCCCCATCATAGGGCTGGGGGGCCCAGTGAATCCTAGTAACACCACAGGCAGACCATCCCAATAGGACGCTTAAAAACTTCAGTTATATATATTAAAGGGTATCTCCACTGAGGAAAAAGCATTTTTGGGGGTTTATTTTAAAGTACACCATCCCTCAACCCTCCTCCTACGCTATTTTTTCCCCCGAATTTCCCTTTGTTTGTTTGCAGCAGCATGGGAAAGTTGTGTTAGCATCTGGGGTGTGTCTTCCCCAGTGCTGGGAGTGTGGTTACTCAGTGTGCATCATCATGGTAGCAGACACACCCACTTGGCTGCAGTAAAGAAATCCTTTCCTCCCTGCCTCTCTAAGTTCATTTTTACAGCTGATCATGCAGAGAGAGACAGGAGAAAAAGTCTCCACAGTACTGTAACAAAGGCGGGGGGAACTTGTGTTATTTTAATAAAGATTTTTTTGTGTCTAACGCTGAGAGGGGTGGTTAAAAAAAGTGATCTAAGATTAATTTCATAGGGGATGCTGGGAATATGAGGCAATCTGGTTTGGGAGGGGGTGGGAGAGAAACACAAGCAGATGTGAGAGGGTGTATTGGGAGACAGAAAAAGGTAGTACCTGATTACTCCTCCATTAATTAGTGAACTCAGCAAGCTACTGTGATGGTCATGTGATTATTCCTCCATTAATCAGTGTTTGTGTGTAATTGACCAGTCGGATCACACAGACAGCAGTCCCGACGAATCCTCACACGTTCTGCGCATGCACTAAAGGAACATGCGCTTCGTATATTTCCCAGGCAGTCACTGAAAGTGTGCGGACCTGCACTATCCACAGCATTCAGGGAAAAACTCATTGGATTTCTTCTAAACTACTGATCAAAGACACAGGATACTGCAGGTACATTTCCACAATACGCATATCTAGCCTTACAACCCAGGTGACTTTTAACAGTGGAGATACCCTTTAACTTGGGAAGCTCTATGTCCTTATTATATGGTGACATGCAGAATACGGACTGAACTTAGGTCCTTAGGGAGCTAAGTTCAGTTTTATCTATGCCATTGTTTCTTATTTTTGCAGATTTACTCATATGCGGAAATGGAAAAAGGCTGATGTAATTCCAATATTCAAAAAGGGTAGTCATTTACACAATTACAGGCCTTTAAGTTTAACTTCAATGGTGGGGAAGATACTGGAACATATTCTAGAGTATGTTTCAAGGACTGACCTTATAAGAAATAATCAACATGGATTAAGAAAAATAGATCTTGTCAAATTAACTTGCTTAGCTTTAATGAGGAAGTGAGTAGGAATTTAGACTCTGGCATAGCAGTAGATATATTATACTTGGATTTTGTGAAGGATTTTGATACAGTCCCCCAGAGGATGTGCAATCGTTCCAGGTGGGAGGTCCTATTCTTTTAATATAAACCACTGGATGGATGGCCTCTTCCCTCATTTTAAAAAGTTAAGGACCTTCTAGACTGGGTTTACCTTGAAGTGGTTGGAATGCTTTTCATTCATGTGATCACAGTAATGTATACTAAAACCCCTTTGTTTATAAAGTATGCGAGTGTGCAGATAATATGATATTGTATGGGGCCTAGGAATGTGCATTGATTATCTTTTCTATGTTTGTATAATCGTTCCAGGTGGATCTTGATAGTCACATTGGGCTGCTAAGTGGCAGATGGGATTCATTATTGATAAATCTAAAGTGATGAATTTTGGACTTAAAAATCTTTGTGCAGCTTGTTCTATAAATGGCTCTATGTTAAGTGAATCTTTGAGGATCTTTGAGTTTTGGCTAATAACAAACTTAAAGGTAGCAAGCAGTGTCAGGCAGCAACAGCGAGAGCCAGCAAGATATTGTCTTGTATATAGAGAGGTATGAATGTAAGGTAGGTAAATGTTATTCTCCCTCTTTAGAAAGCATTGGTAAGGCCTCATTTGGAATATGCAGTGCAGTTTTGGAATCCTGTCTACAAAAAGGACATCTTGGAAATGGAAAGGGTTCAGAGAAGGGCAACTAAAATAATAAGGGGTGATAAAGGGAATGGGGGAGCTTGAGTATGGAGACAGATTCGATAAGTTACAATAATGTACACTAGAGAAAAGCGCTTGTGTGGGGATTTGATTACTGTGTATAAATACATTAACAGGCCATACATTAAACTATCTGGGGCATTGTTCAACTTGTTAGAGGACACACGGACAACCCCTTTAAGACTTGAAGAAAAGAAATTTAGTCTTCAACTTCAGAAAGGGTTTTTCACTGTGAAAACAGTAAAACTATGGAACGGTTTTTCATTAGAAGTTGTGACGGCAGGTTCATTGGATAGTTTCAAAAGAAAGCTGGATAAGTTTCTGAAGGCAAGGAATGTTGCCGGTTACTGGTATTTATACATACTGTAAAGTAGAGTTGAAAATAATAAATAAGGAAAAATATTTCTGGTGGGGTTTTTTGCCGTCCTCTGGATCAACAGTTAGGCAGGAAGTGTGGGTATTGCTGAGTGGGTTAAACTGGATGGACGTATGTCTTTATTTAACCTCAAATACTATACTACACTATACTATGCATACACTATACTATACTATCCTCAAAACAATGGTCAGAAAGACAACTTTACTAACCATACAACCAGGGAAAGAAATGCATCTTCTATGCCTTGGCATGATTGGAAGTTATTCACATTTATAATTATAGATACCCCTTTATTTTTTAAATATCATTTGCATTGATTTTGTGATTGTGTGAATGTCCCTGTAATATGTATTTATAATCTTTTTGTAACTATCTTTTAGGTAAATTAGTAGTACTTCTAAAAATATAATTGCAATCTCTCACTCTTTTATATGCTTATGAAATAGACATGCAGAATTTTCCTAGAGGCAGCACTAAAAAGACTGGTAAAAATGATGCCCACATGGACTGGTAAATATAAGATGCCCACATAGACTGATAAAATATAAGATGCCACACTGACAGTTTAATATGCTGATCTGATTTTTGGCTAAAGACACTGCAGTTGCAGCTTTCTTTTTCGAACACAAAGGGGGATATTTATAAAGTGGTGATGTTGAAATTTTGGAGCTATTTTTAACAGCAATAAATTATCACAAATTATAATGTGGCAACATCTCGTCTTTTCGCAACTTTTCATGTTGGTCGATACTTTTACTGCACATCGCTTAGACACTTATTTGATGAGTTAAATTTTGCAAAAACCATATTTGTATTTATGTAAAAATTCCTCAGAGAGTCCAGGAAGTGTTAGGCTATTTTACATACGTTTGCTGAAAATTCCATTGGGGGTGACTCATTTCTATATGTACAGAAATGCCTTCTGGGTGTTTTACACCTATTGTATTGACTTATAATGACTAACCTGATGTTACTTGTTAACATTACCAAGGCCTTTTAAAACTGGCATTAGTTTTAGTTTCAGTTTTCTACTTCACTACATTTTTTATCTTAACACAAGAATTTTTGGAATTTTTACCGCCTTTTCTCCGCAACAAAATTTAACATGGCCGTAATTCACTGTTTTAGAAATACTAATGAAAGATTCAAATATTTTTGTTGCAAGGTCTGGCGATAAGAAAAGTTAAAGAATAAGGATGCTGTAAAATAAAGTTTAGTTGGAAGCTGCAGCTTTAAAAAAAAACAAACTGTTGGCATTTTTTTTTCTTATGCCCCTTCGGAGCCTACCTTTCCAACTTGAAAGTTGCTGACATCTTGATTCTGCCTAGCTGAATGTTTAGCTCCGCCCCTCCGAGATTTGCTGCTTTCTCCTGCTTTTCTGGCTTTTCTGAATTGAGAAAGCCAGTCGGATGACTAGCGAATCGTCTTCAAGAACTAAACTTCAAGTCCAGTTGATCTAATTGAATACAACAGATATCTCAAAAAGTAAGGTCCGTTTATTCCGGGCGTGCACGTGCATGATGTTGCGGTGCGAGTGACGTGATGAAGGAGAAAGCAGCAAATCTTGGAGGGGCGGAGCTAAACATTCAGCTAGGCAGAATCAAGATGCCAGCAACTTTAAAGTTGGAAAGGTAGGCTCATAAGGGGCATACGAAAATAAATGCCAACAGTTTTTTTTTAAAGCTGCAGCTTCCAACTAAACGTAACTTTATTTTACTTATCCTTTAATAGCACAAATGGAGATCATCGCTAGCCCTGCATGCTTGGCTAATGTCACATTGGCATCCCGTTATTTGAAAAGCTTTACTTTTTTAGATTTTTTTATTTTATTTTTATTGAGGCTCAGACTCATTGTATTTTATAAAATAAAAGGCAGGGACAGTGTCAGTTCATACACCTTGCAGCTCCATTAATTATCTAAATGTCAATAGATAACATCAAATTCTGGATAGTTATGGTTCAATAACAGCTGAAAAGCCACAAGAAGGAAGTTCCCAATCAGGACATTCCTTTGGAAAGCAGATGAACCTTGAAAAGGTTATACCATGTTATTCTGTAAATCGAACATGGGTAACCATGTGCTAACCATGTGCTAACCATGTGAACAGGCTGATTTAGCTCATAGATTTGTTCTGGCATTAGGTTTTATTGCCTTTTCCAGTGAGTACAAAAGATGCTTTAAATCATTAGAACAGTATTGTACATTTTTCTTGTATAGGTGGTGACATTAAGCTGGAGGGTCACAACTTTAAACGTTGAAATCCTACTAGCTTACTTTAGTTAGAATTTCAGGTTCCAGGGAGCTTTTTATATTACAAAATCTGACATTAAAGCACAGCGGGATAACAAAGATTCCATTACATACAGCTGGTCTGTACTTCTAATCCACATTTAAACTTATATTGTTCTGTAAAAAAAAGAAGCATTTCTTAGTCGCTTTTATTTTAATATAGGTTTTCCTTAAAGGAAAAAATACCACCTCTCCTAAAAGAAACAAAATGGTCACCCTTGGTTAAGGATTAGACCTACTTTTTTTTATCTTTTAAAACAGTTGACATTAGATATGTAACTACAGACTCTGACACTCAATGTTGGTGTGTCTGACAAATTTATGACAATGCCCATGATATACTCTATTACAGCATTGGTTGGTGTGCATCCCCTTCTGGTTTTGTTTTATTGTAGGTCTCGGTTTGTGAACCCGGGTGCACTTCTGCTTCTGCCTCTTATAGCTTAATACATAAAAAATGAGGAAAGAGAGACTCCACTATTACATGGAACATGTAGTTCCATGGCACTCAACTACCAATAACCCATAAAAAGTCATAACTCCTATGAGGAAGGGAAACATATTCCATAATACCCCACAGAAAGTGTAACATTCACACTACACATCCAATGGTATACACTTCTTTATTAATCAAAAAACACCACAAAAGATACATATATAAATTGAGATATAATACCGTAAACACATACAAAATAGCATCTAAAAACCACTTAAAAAGGTGGGTAAGGCTAGGAGTAAAAAGCGTTCAAGTAGCCTAGTGCATAGTGATGGAATCCCAAATGTCCAAAGGGACACAATCCAGAGCCAAATGGACCGGTATAGGAGAGTAGTATAAATAGTAAAAACATGTATGGGGATCGTAAAAATATATATCTAGGGTGCGTCCACCCGTCTATCAACAATGTAACCCTGTACATGTATGTATGTAAAGAAACAATCTCACCCATATACTGTAACTCTCATGCTCCATTGAGATTCTCAGGCGGAAGGTGAGTACATGGTTAAACATCCAACCAAAACCTGTTATCGCGACCGCAGTCCTACAGCTCCATTCACGTGGTGCTTCTATGGATCCATACACAGTCTGAGCTAGTGAAGTCCCGATCACCAAGTGATCACGAATACACACGAGATAAAATGGAGAAACACGCGGCTACACTCCACGGCCTAGGAGCTACCACAAATACCGATCCTGCTCCCTTCTTCCGGGTCTTACTGTTTCCTCCACTAAGCACCCACCGTAATCGGTGTATACCATCCCCATTATCTAAGCAGGTGGCATATTAGTCACCATTCATTTAACAATGTCTCTTATAGCTTGTTTATGTCCTGATCCTTTAGTATTGTGTCTTCTATATAAGGTCCCAAGAACCCTTCCTTCTATATTCAGTACTCCTATTATCGGTATTTATCTATCCAGTATCCAACTCTCTAGTAACAGCATTCAGTCTTCCAATATCCTCCAACTTCATGCTACTTGTATAGTATAGTATTTGAGGTTGACACAGGTTCACAGGTTCATATTGCCCAACCTCAGCAATACCCACATTTCCTGATAACAGTTGATCCAGAGGAATCAAAAAAAAAAAAAAAACAGTATAAGGGAAATAAATCCTTCCAGGCTCCAAAATTTTGTTTTAATACCGGTAACATGCGACATTACTTGAAGAAACTCATCAAGATTTTTTTTTATAACTATCCATAGAACCTGCCATCACCATATCCAATAAAAGACAGTTCCATAGTTTTACCATTCTAACAGTGAAAAACCCTTTTTCGAACTTGAAGACTTAATTTCAGTCTTAAGTGGTATGTCCACAAATTTCACTGGTATAAACCTCTAGGGGTCGAGGTTTTGGGGGGTTTCCTACAACATACTAAATTTTTGTTTGTGGGGTGGACAAACCCTTTTAAGAGATGTTCGCGTGTGCTCTGACATGTTCTATTGGTGAACAATGCACCATATTTATTTATAGACAGTGGTCATATCACCTCGCTAGTGTGCATAATTTTTACTTACCCAATCTGTCTTCATATTCAAGCTCCCCCAGTCCCCTTAAAGTGTAGTTGCTCTTCTCTTAAGCCTTTCCATTTTTAAGATGTCCTTTTTGTTTTGTTTTGTTTTTGTGCACAGGTTTACAAAACTGCACCACACCAATGCTTTGTAATAAAGGAGAATTATATTTTTCTCCCCTGAATCCATACCCCTCTTTATACAAGACAATATCTTGCAGTCTCTAACTATTGCTGCCTGGCACTGCTTGCTTCATTTAAGTTTGCTATCCACCAAAACTCCAAAATCCTTTCCCAACAAACATAGTATAAGCAACAAAAAGATTTTTAAGTCCAAAATACATCCTTGCATTTTTCAACATTGAATGTCATCTGTCACTAAGCAAGCCAATTTGAAAATCTATCTAGATCCCCCTGCACAATTGCACTTCCAAGTCATTAATTAACAGATTAAATAGAAGTGGCCCCAACACAGAACCCTGTGGCACCTCACTTTAGTCCATATTGATGAAGCCCTATTAACAACTACTGTCTGCATCCGCTCTATCAACCAATTTTTATCCATAAACAAATGTGCTGCCCAAGCCCAATACCTTATACATTAGTCGCCTATGGGGGACTGTATCAAAATCCTTTTGCAAAATCCAAGTAAACTACATCTACTGCTATGCCAGAGTCCAAATTCCTTCTCACTTCCTCATAAAAGCCAAGCAAGTTTGTTTAACAAGATCTATTCGTCATAAATACATGCTGGTTACTACTTATAAACTCAGTCCTTGAACGCTGATAGAGATTATTGGTTCATTTGAAACTAGACTTAGACTTAACCTATTGGCTATTGCTATATATGATGTGTTGGTTGATGGTAAGGGAATGTTTTTTATGATTGAAAATGGTAATTAAATTACTAGGAGATAGGGGTTGATACCAGGGTTATATCTGTATATGATAAAATGTCAGGATGATGATACTGTGCTAAATGGGACATATGCGCATCTCTGAGCACTACCCAAGTAAGTTATCGGACTATTCAAGCAAAAATGTGTGGGGCCGTATTATTTTACTTCTAAGATCAGTCCTTGAATCAAACTCTAGAATATGTTCCCATATCAAACGTTCAAGTATCTTCTCCACCACTAAAGTTAAACTCACAGTTTTTCAATTTATTTATTTTTTTCCATTTATTTCCCAAGGGTATACATTTATATGTAAAATGGTTTAAAAGCCCTTTAAAAACAGTCCACTTCTGAAAATATATCATCCCAGTTGATATGCTGAAAAGATATTTTTAACCAGGGAAAATTTGCTCTGCTAAAATTAAATGTCTTTGTTGAACTTTCCTTTTGATAACATACATTAAATGACAATATTTCCTGGTCACTATTCCCTAAGCTTTAAGTTACCTTTATATCTATAATATGTCCTGTGTCATTATATATTACCAGATCCAACAGAGCGCCTTTTCAAAGCAGGAACTTCAACCACATTTGAAAGAAATTTTTATGTAGCAAATTTAGGAACTTAGTTCCACATTCACCGTGGGACCCGGTAAAGGTAAGGAGCGGTCCTGACAACTATGCACAAAAGGCAAGTTTAATGGAGAAGAAAAGCTAGAGCCTGAATTTACTCCGGGTTCTCTATAGAGTTAATATGACAGAAAGTCTAGAGACAAGCAGGGGTTCCTTATCATGCATATCATTTTGTTTAGTATTCAGTTCTAAAGTCTTTGTGTTTTATTTGCTTTTTACTCAACCTCTTTACTCAGCTCTTTATAAATAAACCATAATAAAGTCAAAGCTATAGACCGCACTACAAAGTTTATTAAACAATTATTTAAAAGTACCAAAATACTTCCATAATAGCATGTTTAGAAAGCTGGACGTATGATAACAGACCTATTTCTTCAAGCGAGATCCAAGCTTTTTCTTCCTTTTTAAGCTAAAATCTAAAGTGGATTTACAATTGTTTGTGGATTATTTGTTGGACTTTGTTGTTCTCTGGTAGAAACCTGACAAGATCTTGTGCTGTGTCTCTACCTGCAGAGAGAAATAATATTTCACACTCTTAAGAGGAAGATACTGCCAGAGGAGCTGTGCTCGTCTTTTAAAAGAAAGATAAATCAGAACAAACCAACATTTCCAGAAATGTAATAACCAAAGCTTCAAAGTGGTTAAAAGCAATTTATCTCCCCTTGTATTCACTATGCCAATCTTGTCCATACAATAAGGCAGTACATGAATTGAGAAATGTATGCCACTACGGCACTTTCATTTCAGATTAGCACTTTTAATTCTCTGTGACCTTTTTCCAGTTTATTGTGAGATATCACTTGATAAATGGCAGAATTTATTAATTAGTTCACAGAAATAGTGTCCATGTCCAGAGGTGAAATAGAGAAAACGATGACACAACTGCATTCCAACGCTTGCAGAAACTTTCAGGCTTTGAAATTCAATTATATTTATAGTTCAATCTAGCCATGTAAAGGAGAAGTTTATTGTTTTAGTTTACTACACTAGTTTCAAGGATGGGACCTGCAAATAAAGACAAAGTAGAGCATACAGATAGAGAGGATGCAGATAGAGAGATTGGATGCGGTCCTCCAATGGAATGGTCTCCCAGCACTGTGCAGCTTGAACATGGCTTGGGAAGAGCAGTGGGATCATTGTTTGTTCTAAAATTAAGTGTGATTGACTGAAACAGGGAAACACAGTTTTTCAGACACAATTTTTTTTTTTTACATTTAACATGTCATGAAATGGAATGTGCCACTTTGGGAATTCTTTGTTTCTTAGGCTGGGTACACACCAGCAGAAAATATCTGCTGGTGTGTGGCGACCAGCCTCGATCGTTAGTTCATCCGGATTGGACAAACGGTCGATCGGACGTGTCAGTAAATTCCGATCAATTGTGCAGTTCTCTATGGGAACGCGCGATCGATCATTCGCAAATTCGCCCGCGGCCGAATTTGCCACGACCAACGGACATTTTTCATTTCCGAGCGCTCGGTCGGGAAAAATAGTCCCTCAGTGTGTACCCAGCCTAAGGCTGCAAGAACCATACAGATGACTTAAGGCTGTGTTCCATGAAGATGCTTTTTTAGAGAAGATGTTATCTCATTTTTGATCTCTCTAAATGCTAAACTGTTTATTTTATAGGATTCTTCTCTTCATAATTTAAATTTACTACCTATTATTTAGATAGCAACTACAGTATTGTTCAGGCTGCTTCTAACAGTAGATAAACATACAGTGTTCTGAATGGAAAAAAACTGACTAGAATGTTTAGACATTAACAAGTTGTTGTCTTAAATATGTTTCCCTCAATGTAGGTTAAAGGGTAAATAAAATCTTCAGACAACATTGGCCCAATAGAGAGAGCACATCCACAAATATACAACAAGCTGTGTTTCGCCTCTTCCGTTGCTGCTGGGTGATATATGAAATTAACCCGTGGGTACTAGGAGTCAACTCCCATAATCCCTGCAGTTCACATCACATGCTCCCCTCCCTCTCCCTGACACAGAACAGGGATTTCAATGCAGTTTTTGTGTAAACATACATGCTCCCTGTCCCTGACAATGATATTTTTTTTTATGCAAAAAAGGAAAGTACAGTGTAGTTGTTAGCTAGCTTGGATGTAAGTAAAATTTCATATGATGATGGCTCAATAAAGCTGAAACCGGTTTGTAGTTGGTGCTCTTCTTTTGCATTTAGCTAGTGGAATGCTGTAAAAGTCTTTTTAAAGATGAACAGGATTATTCAATAAAAGTTCTTATCGTTTAAAATGGTGCTAAATTTGCCCCAACCAATCAGATGTAACCTTACAAATGTTAAATAAGATCTGATTGGTTGGGGCAAAATTAGCACCATTTTAAATGATAAGAACTTTTATTGAATCTCCCTGATAGTGTTCCTAAGAGCTTCCATGTGTAAATATGGTAAATTCCCAGAAGTCTTTGTTCCTTTTTTGCATATTGCTGAAAAGGGAGTATCAAAGCCTGAATTCTCTCCCTACCTTATTTAATGTATTAGTGAGTTTTTAATAGGCATCCTCTGTTTTTTTCACTGATCTGGAAACCCTATATAGTCCTAGATGTTAGGTATGTTGCATTGTCTCATGTGATAGATGCAGAATATTACAGGAAACAATAGTCAACTAAGGGTTGTGGGTAATGTCCTGTGAGTAATTGATTCCTTTTACAGATAGAGAAGAACGGAGGGTGACCGTTTATCGTAGGATGCTTGATGGTAGAATAGAGACATTTTTAGTGGTTCTGCAGAATAAATTGGAGCTTTTAATTGTGTCTAGCTGTTTTGTAGCAACAGTAAACATAAGATTTTCAGAAGAAAAGTGTGTGCAAATCTTGTGACTGCAGATGTCCTTTAACAGATGTCCCCTAGTGTTAAATTTTAATTTTTATTATTTACATGACTTTATTGAAAACCAAGCCACAGTCATTTATTTCTAATGATACTGTGCCATGTGGAGTGTCAAATGTGGATGTCTGATGGAACAGAGTATAGCCATAATAAACTAGGCCTTGTTGTCCTTTACTATATCTCGATGGCCTGTGTACACCCACACAAATTGTAAAAATGATATTGGGTGGCAAATGTTTCTCAAAACAATTATAGCTGACAAGTATAGAGTCCTTTTTCATCATTGAAGTGTTTAAAATATAAAAGCAAGTTAACAAAACTGTGTATGTATAATTTTATTTATAAAGCGCCACGTGGGTATGCAGGGGATAAGTGCAAACCATTATACAGATAAATACAAATGAAATACAAATTCATACATAGGTTAAGAATACATATATATAAATTATTGATAAAATGACATAAGTGCAGTAAGCCTTGACACATTAGGAATGTGATTCCTGCCCTGAAGATCTTACAATATAAGTGGGTGGGACAACATACAGGTACAAGTGGGGGGATGGGTACAAAGTGCTTGAGATAGCTAAAATCATTTGTTGTTCTGGTGCTCATAAAGTTAGGAAAACAGTCTAGATTTGAAAGTATTAATGGATGTCACCTGGCAAAGCAAGAGAGGGAGAGGTAGGGAACAGCAAGAGAGAATGGTTTAAGACTGGAGGAAGGAGTGTTCGTTGGGGGTTTGTAGAGAAGATTGCCTTGCAAGGAGAGTAGGGCATGTCCAGGAAGAGAGAAGAAAAGTAGGAAGGTGCAGTAGAGCGAAGGGATTTATAGGTTTAAATAATGATTCTTTGTTTGATGGGAAGCCACCCTCTATTGGAGGAGAGTGAGATGATCCGAGCTGCCGCGTTTAAGACTGGAGAGGAGAGAGATGACAGGCCAGGAGCCCAAGTAGCAGAATGTTACAGTAGTCAAGACGGGGAAGATTATAATCTGGTATCTTATTTGATTTTACAAGCTGTAACTACCAGGGGTACATCCCCTGCAGTCACAGAGGGTTGGGGGTCCCAATATCTTATTTTTCTTATGACAAACATAGTATCCTGGAAATATAAATCAAGTGTGGTGCACTATCATTGAGGAAGTTAAAAGAGGGTGAACATGGGCATAACAGATAAATGAGATATAATAAAGAACACGAAAGTATCCCCCTCAGTGATACCCTCTCGGTAGAGATGTCCGAACTTCACAAAATCCGCTTGAGGATCCGCAATTTTTCGGAAAAATGTGAAAATTCGAAAATCCGCGAGCGGACCCATTAAAACGAAAAAATCCTCGAAAATACGAGAAATCCTCGTAATTTCGAAAATTTTCGAAAACGTGGTTCGGAAAAGTTCGGAAGGCGGAAAACAGGAAAATCCGCGATATCCGCCATTCGCGAACGAGGTAAATCCGCCGCGGATTCGGGTTCGGATCCGCGAACTGGGCCATCACTACCTCTCGGTTATGCAAACCAATGTTCGTGAGAATTAAAATGTGCTAATTTTATTAGGTATACATTAAAATTTAAAAACTAGTGACAAAAAAGTGAAAATCCAAAAGGAGAGTGCTCTTGTTCCAGATATACACCAGATAGTGGTAGGAGATGGACTTACGCTCAGTCCCTCTAAATCCTACCAAATAGTATAGAGTGGGAGAATTCTCTCCACTACAATGTCCATCCGTGTACAGAGGCACTCAATAAATCAATGGTGCTAGCATAGCCTCACACAGATATGGTGAGCTGGATCCTGAAATACAGGACAAGTACCCCCTAATCTGAATAAAAATGGGTTGTATGAGACCAAATAGTAAGCTCAGGCATGTGGCAGTTTCAGATGCTCAGAAATAGCCCAGGTGTCTGGATTATGCCTCTCTTCCTATAAACATGGTAAGAAGGGTCCGACACCTAAATCGGCTATTGCAAGGTCCATACAAGTTAAAAGTTAAAAATATACACACATAGAAACCCCCTCAGAGGGGCTTTATTTTCTACCATCAGACTACTAAGTGATATAGTGTGCATAAACTGTTAAATGGAATATATAATATACATTCAGATAGCTTAAATTTATAGGCTGTCGATTTATCTTACCACGGGCTGCTCAGAAATGTTCGCCCCCTCAAACGAAAAATTATATATAGGTAAATCAGCCTCCAAAACCCATAACCATAATAGTTAGAAATCAGACGTAAGGCTAATCTGTTATCACTGGCATAGGAACCTGGGTCACAATTGCAACTGGGTCCATGTACCCACCTCCATTTCAATCTTTGCCTCCAGTGACGTCCCCTAAGCTCCTGGGTGCTGTCATGGTAAGTACCTGCTTCTGACCGCTGCTTTACTTTATAATTCACACTAGCCCATGTGCCAATAATAAACCATTTACAACAGCCAACTTTGCCAAATTGACAGTTGTAAGTGTGTCATGTTCCATTTACCAATGACAATTTGTCAACCATTTACCAATGGATTTGGGGTGATTTTATAGGATGAATTTGTCCTTTAAGCATCAGTTAATTTCTTCTTTTAATCATTAGATGTCAATCTTTATTTTGAGATGGCACTATCATTACATTATTTATATAGGCCAAAAGTTAAATTCGGCAAAGGGTGTAGAGATCACATTTGTCTTCTCGGGGGATTCATTCTATCGATATAATATTTGAAAATTAAACTTTATTTGCTGGTTCCTATCAGTCAGTTCCGACTGCAGTAAAAGGGCATTCTTACCTTCTGGCTTCACATTTTCCAACAAGTTTGTTCTGTACAGTTTAAATGTCACTGGATTCTGAGTTCTTTCTTCACTAGATGGTGCATGTCAAAGACAGACGACCTGCAGTTCCTTTCAATTCCCTCTGTTACCTTCTCTAAGCCTCAGCTTGATGTTTATTGTTTTTTCTGGGCTCATCAGAACTGCTCAGCTTTGCAGAATGTTTAGAGTTTAATACACTTAATTTAATCTTTGAAATCTAGGAAAATAGAAAAAAATGTAGTTTAGAAATATTTGTTAATTTACAATGAGCATGTGCAACTTTGTATCTGGTTCCAAGATTTCTCCAAAATGCTGCTGGTTTCAGAGGTAAAATGTATAGCTATCTCTTATAGTATAAGTATAAAATCTCTGCAAGGTCTGCTTGTGAAGGTTCTCATTCATCTAGGTCATGGTATATCTGTTGTATTCAATTAGATCAACTGGACTTTTTTTTGTAGTTTAGTTCTTGAAGACGTTTCGCTAGTCATCCGACTGGGTTTTCTCAATTCTGAATGACTTGTACAAGAATCTGTGGCAATTATGTACCCTGGAAAATCCCAATTAGCATATCGCAGCCAGGTGTTAAAGGCGTGATTAGATAGTGACTAAGAGGTGTTATAGGAACGCCCAGAGTAAGGTGTCAAAACAGCATTGTACATGGCAGACAGTTGGTGTGACATATCCCAATTGTTATCTGATTGCACAAGCATAAGTAGAAAACCTCAGGACCCCCACTTAATAAGGTCTCCTCCCTGCTCCTCTTACACCTGGAGGTAGCTGTATCATTTGGATAAGAAGTTGCCCCCAGCCTTTCAGGGGCCCCTCCCTTGGTGGTAGGGCCTATTTCTGTTGCCATTTCAGGATTTAGAAAAAGGATTAGCCTTGTATGTGAAGGTTAATTTAATTTATAATATTGCGCCCAATTAACTGTTTCCTCTCCCTGGTGTCTTTTGACTCATTTGTGTTACAAGGTTTCAGGTATAATTGGGCAGCAGGTGTGTTAAATTTAGAATTATCGTGCTCACATGCTCTCTTCATACTGGTCACTGTAAATTGAACATGGCACCTCATAGTATAGAAAACTCTGAGGATCTAAAAAAATAATTGTTTCTGTACATAGGCTATGAGAAGATTGCCAATACCATACAGAGGTGTAACAGGAAAAGTTCCACTCAGAACAGTGGAACAAGTTGTGTGCACATGCTCAGTGTCAGTGGATAGTATGTTGGACTGGCCAAGTATGTCTCCAAACCTAAACCCAGTGGGGCATCCTCAAATGAAAGGTGGAGGAGCGAAAGGTCTCTAGCATCCACCAGCTCTGTTATGTTGTCATGTGAGGAGTGGAAGTTGATTCCAGTGGCAACTAGTGACCTCCGTGCCCAGTGCCAGAAAATAATGGCAGCCACACAAAATATTGCCACTTTGGGCACAATTTTAAACATTTTTCCATTTATGGGTGTACTCACTTTTGTCACCAGCGGTTTATATATTAATGGCTATTGAGTTATTTTGAAAGGTCAGCAAATTTACAGTTTTATACAAGCTGTACATTGAATGCTTTATATTGTGTCATTTCTTCATTATTGTCCCATGAAAAGACATACTGTAAATGTTGGACTTTCAGTTTTACATACACAGCCATAACCATTTTTAAAATCCCTGTAGATCATAAAAATGGAGGAGAGCAAAGAGTCTGCGCAACACAGAAGCATTAGTTAGAAAAGAAATGTAGACCGCAAGAGTAAAAAGGGAAAAATGAAAGTTACTGTACCGACAGGGTTACACAAATTCAGTAACAGGAAGATTAAACTGTGTGAGATGAAACAGTGCAGGCAGTGGTAATGAAATATTTATGAATGGGGAAATGATACTACATTCTGCACTGCAGCACAGGAAAGTGAAGTTTCATCCTACTGTAATGGCAAAACCATCCATTAATTATCGGATGCAAGTTGTAATGCCAGTTTCCATGGAAACATTGTCCCATATGTATTACGTTCTTTTTTTTTAGTTGTTGCTCCAGTTAATAATGCCTTTGTTTTTATTTGCTGTTAGTTCTTTTTGTTTCCTAATCATTTTTGGCCTTTGATGACAGGGCTGTGGGAAACCAACATAGCACAATGTGGAGTAAAAATAGAATCTGATGTAATAGCATCTATCTCTCTTCTATGTATCGTCCTCTCATTATCTATCCAGCACCAGTGGTATCTTATCAACAAATCTACAAATAATACACAATCAGGGTTATTCAATAAAAGTTCTTATCGTTTAAAATGGGGCTAATTTTGCCCCAACCAATCAGAACTTATTTATCATTTGAAAGCTAACATCTGATTGGTTGGGGCAAAATTAGCACCATTTTAAACTTTTATTGAATAACCCTGAATATTTTTCAAATCCAAGACTAATACTATGATGCTTTTTAGTTTGCTAGGGCCAAATGCACTAACCCATGGTATCTACTACTATCAAAACATAGAGATGAATTATGGGAGCTGACCCCTAGTACTCACAGGTTAATGACATAAATCCACAAACAGCCATGGCAAAGGGAGAGCTGAGAGAAAATATGTTGTATATATGACTGTGCTCTCTCTGTCTACTGTGGCAATGTTTTCTGGTAACTTTAGTTCCACTTTAGGCTAGGAAGTATATTAGTGAATAGTACAAATATACAACTTAAAATACATTTTATATTAGACACATTTATAATATTGCATGGTTATGTTTATATGTACAAAATAAATATTACATTGTTATTTACACCTCTCTGATTTTATCAAGTTCTTTGTTCGTGTCCTAAGCCTGATATACAGTTACCAATATTTTGGTCCAATCAATCACCTGGTCCAATTTTTTTGTTGAACTCAATAGGCTGCATGCACGATTGATTGGGATCAAATACTGGATACTGGACTGAAGGAAGGGGCCTGATTAAAAAAATGAACACAACGTCAAGCCTTTAGTAAGCCTTTCATTTCCAAGCCTTTGTTTTGCAATTACCCTCCCTGTTTATTTAGCTATAGCTTTCCTAAGAGCCTCCATGGAAACATGGTAAATTCCCAGAAGTCTTTGTTCCTTATTTGTTTATTTAGCCTGATTTGTTTGAAGCACTATACAGCTTGTCCAGTATAGTAGTTGTAGCCTTTTGTCAAACATCTAATAATATTAAATTACTTAATCAACCTTGGAAATATTAATGTGAAAAGTGAAACTTCACTTTATAGATTTTAACTAAGTTTGAAACTTCCTGTGCTTCTCTGTAGCACCATCTCAAAGAAATGATTTCCTTATTACAAAGATTTTAGTCATGGGCCAAGAGAATAGTAATTCTTCTATTTTCATATATTTCCTAAATCTCTTATGCTTGAGTTGTAATTCCAAGAGAAATAACTTTCTCTAACAAAAGTCCATATTAATAACTTTTTCACGCAGAACAGTCCATTTAGAGTTGGCTTACCCCCTGTGCTTTTCACTATGCTTTTATTTCAAACAGGAGAGTAACAGATAAAAGAGTGGCTGTAGGGCTGAAATTATTTATTATTAATTTGGCTTGAAAAGGCCAAATTACTGTTCTTTCTATTTCTTCTTTTTCTTCTTCTTCCATTTTATTCTTCCGCTTTTTTGGACTGTATTTCTTCCCACAGTTTTTGAGCTAGAGAGATGAAATTCGGTACAGACGTGCGGGGCATATAGGAGAAGTGTGCTATTTTCTAGCTAAGGAATCCGTGGAAGCGTTACAGCGTTATCTGTGAATTTCGGGATATTTTTTCCTATAGACTATAATGGTAACAATCCTCAAATGTGGATATTTCAAAACAGTTTGTTTCATGGTCATAAACACAAATGGTGATACCCCCAACCCCCCACACAGAAAAGGTACACCCACCTACTGACCTACATTTCAATTCCCATGGAAGCTGTCATGAACGCCAGTTCACTGGGCATGTGATCTGACCAATCAATCGGTACAAGCTGCCACCACTTTAAGTTATGGCCTTAAAGACGCCCTAAAAACACTCTTGACTCTCACTGACTATGCACACCCCTGTCCTGGCAGCTAAATGGCTAACACTACACCATTCACTCCAGCAACTAACTGTTTAATTAGCATCAGTCCTTCACAAGCAGTCACAGAGTTAATTAGCATTTACACTGCAAAACATTCCATTCAACCACTTATAAACTTATCACAGGCTTAGGTCTAGGCCACACTGCTGCGCTTTTTTTGCGCTTGCGTTTTTTTTCCATATCATTGAAAACGCGGAAATGCACCAAAAATGCGCGTTTTCGGGTGCGTTGCGATTTGCGTTCTGCATTTTAAATCGCAATCGAATGTTTTTCAATAGTTAATGAAGAAAACGCATGCGCAAACGCAACAAAATCGCAAATGAAATTGCATGCAATTGCGTTTGCATTGCACTGTGGCCGTGCCCTGAGTTCTTTTAGAGCATCAAAGACAAAACTTATTAAATTTTAGATTTAATATTCCAAAAGCTGGACAGTGCATATAATACAAAAATAAAAGTAAATAGTGTTATAGTAAAATGACATACAATAGGTACAACAGTTATATAAAATAAAAAGGATAAACATATTTACAGACCTTACTCATTAGAAGAAGTCCTGTATCCCGGGGCGGGAAGAAACATTGGGTCCATACACATGGTTTTATCATGTCCCCTCAGTATGAACAAAGTTATAAGGGCTACAAGGATTTTTAAACCCTTTGATGAACCACCCCCCTCCTGGCTATGCATGAGGTGGGAGTGTCTAGGAATGTCCAGATTTACGACTAGCCAAAAAGCATTCATTCCCGCTCAGTTAGGCAGACTCCATATAAATGTAGATATGTACATTGTATTGGGATATTGACCACATATTCCTCTCCTGTATTAAAGGATAAGTGCACTGTAAAATCAATGTAAAATCATGTTTATTTGGAAGCTGCAGCTTTAAAAATACTGTTGCCATATTTTTTTTTACCTATGCCCCTCCAGAGCCTAGCTTTGTGCCTTGAAAGTTGCTGACATCTTGTTACTGGTTTGCTGAATGTTAAGCTCCGCCCCTCTGAGATTTCCTCTGCTTTCTCCTGCTTGAGCCTCAAACAGTAATGATTGTGAGTTCCGTGCACACCGCACGTGCAGGGTACTCACAGGCATTACTATTTTAAGGGCTCAAGCAGGAGAGTGCACGGAACTCACAGGCATTACTGTTTGAGCTCAGCAGAGAGTGCACGGACTCACAGGCATTACTGTTTTGAGGCTCAAGCAGGAAGTGCACGGAACTCACAGGCATTACTGTTTGAGGCTCAAGCAGGAGAGTGCACGGAACTCACAGGCATTACTGTTTGAGGCTCAAGCAGGAGAGTGCTGGAACTCACAGGCATTACTGTTTGAGGCTCAAAGGAGAGTGCACGGAACTCACAGGCATTACTGTTTGAGGCTCAAGCAGGAGAGTGCACGGAACTCACAGGCATTACTGTTTGAGGCTCAAGCAGGAGAGTGCACGGAACTCACAGGCATTACTGTTTGAGGCTCAAGCAGGAGAAAGCAGAGGAAATCTCAGAGGGGAGGAGCTTAACATTCAGCAAACCAGTAACAAGATGTCAGCAACTTCCAAGGCACAAAGCAAGGCTCTGGAGGGGCATAGGTAAAAAAAAAAAAAATATGGCAACGGTATTTTTAAAGCTGCAGCTTCCAAATAAACATAACTTGATTTTACAGTGCACTTATCCTTTAATTGTCAATTCTTTCAATACCAAACATGACCTGTGTGTAATACATATTTCCCAAGATATTAATAACTCACTCGCCTTGGCAAGGGAATAAGGTCTCCATGTTGGATATCATTTTAATGGGCCTACATTCCCATTCACAAATATAATATTGGTTTCTGTATTACATATTCCAATACCAAAATACATTTATTTTATGTATGGTTGTCTTTAAATTGACCTCTTAAGGTTCCCACCAAAGACATACCCCTCAACCAGACCCAGGTACACACACCTACTGATCTACTTATCCATTAAAGTGGCAGCCATACTTAAAGTGTAACTAAAGTCAAAAAAACCTATTTAGATTTTTCCTCAATAAAAGATAGTTTTATGGTTGTAAACACAAAAAAGTCATACCCCTACTGATCTACTTATCCATTATTGATCTACTTAACCATTACTGTGGCAGCCATACTTAAAGGGTAACTAAAGTAAAAAAAAAATAGATTTATCCTCAATAAAAGATAGTTTTATGGTTGTAAACACAAACAAGACATACCCCCTTAACCAGACCCAGGTACACACACCTACTGATCTACTTATCCATTACTGTGGCAGCCATAATTAAAGGGTAACTAAAGTCAAAAAAGCAAATTTTGATCAATAATCAAAAAAGTTTTTTTTTAACCCCCAACGTGATACAGGTATACACACTTACTGATCTACCCCTACATTACTGTTGCAGCCATACTTAAAGGGTAAGTAAAGTAAAAAAAATTTTTTTTTACTAATCATCAAAAAAGGTTATTTTTTTAACCCCCAACCTGATACATATACACACACCTACTAATCTACTTATCCATTACTATGGCAGCCATACGTAAAGGGTAACTAAAGTAAAAAAAAAATATTTTGATCAATAATCAAAAGTTTGTTTTTTTCAACTTCCAACCTGATCCAGGTACACAAACCTACTGACCCACCCTTCCATTTCCATGGCAGCCATATTTAAAGGGTAACTATAGTAAAAAAAACACATTTTGACCAATCATCAAAAAAGTTAGTATTTTATCCCCCAACCTGATATGAATACACACACACCAACTGACCTACCTTTTAATGCATGTGATATATTTAAAGGGTAAGTAAAAAACAACAATGTCCTCTTCATTGGCATTATTGAGTTTTAAAATCTGCAGAACAAACACACAAATTCCCTTCCAAAATGCAGTCTTTCAAGCAAAATTCAAAGTTTATACTTAAACTTACCCTTTCTAGTTACGTATTGCCATTTGTGAACTATAAATGTTTATAACGTCATCATGAGTACATTATGTAAAACATAAACATAAATAAAGTACATGTAGGTTGGTAAAATCTAACTTATGGAGAAACCTTTAACCTTTACCATCTGTGTGCATTTTTTAAGTGCTACATACTGTAGTAAGCAAAATGTTATGTGCATAAGGACATGGGTCCTTATGCACATAAGGCACCCTGATGCTGATCTCCCTGGCATCGAAATTCTGCTACCATAGAAAGAAATTGGGGTTCACATCCATGTATCCATTTGGGATGACAGCAAGGGATTGGCAGCAGTATGGTATAGTAGTAGTTTTGAGGTTAATTACCCATATATCCTGCCTAACATTTGATCCAGAAGAAGGGGGAAAAATCCATCCTGACAATCTGAAATATCCATGAATCCACTCTAACTTTATGTATCAATACCATAGTAACATGCAACATTCCTTGATTTTAGAAACTCATCCAGCTTTTTAAAAAAAGTATCCAATTAACCCACCATCACTACATCCAATGGTAGTTCCAGAGTTTTACTACTCTTACAGTAAAAGAAACCCTTCCAAACTTGAAGACTAAACTTCTTTTCTTCCAGGGTGTCCTCTAACATGTTCTCTGGTGACCAATGCCCCAGGTAGTTTATTGTATGGTTTATTAATGTATTTATACAGATTGTTATTATATCCCCATGCAAGCGCCTTTTCTCTAGTGTATGCATAATTGTAACTTATCTAATCTGTATTTCTGTATCCTTCAGTGATGGATCTTCTTAGGTGGTGCAGCCCCAGAAACACTACATATTGGGGCCGGCAGTGGGTTAAATTTTAGTTTTGGGGGTGGACATGCCCTTTAACGTAAGTAATAACAGCTGCTAAGTAAAGTACCCAGGAGTGACGACTTAGTGGTTTAAGTTCTCACCTAAGTGAGGTGTGTATAATTGTGACTTAATAAATGGGTCAGGGAATATATATGAACGAGTTTGTTCAGTGTGAGAGTGGGGATTAATCAACATGCAATTGATACTGTAGGTAGAAATTCCACTAGAAACTTGATGACTATATCAGTAGCTCTTTTGATTTGATTGAGATAGATTAAAGGAAACACATATTAAAGCTCATGTGGTCAGATTGGTGGTTCAGAAGTTAGTACTGATACAGAACTGGCTACCTCTGCAACGATGTTCTCAGTGTGCTAGAATGGATTTTCTTCACAATCATAAATGTCCACTGACTTAGATTGCTAGCTCTTTGGGCCAGGGCCCCGATGTGATTGAATAAACAATTGTAAAGCGAGGTTTAATATGTTCAGCAACATATAACAATATAAATAAAATAAAATGTATTAATTCAATAAACTGGCATTATAACATACTTATGCCGCTATAGCTCTGTAAGGCAATGTACCAAGCTGATTGCATCTCTCCATAGATTGCAAATGGTTAACCCATTCCACATCTTTAATAGCAGCTTCTGGCAGGCGTAAAAATTGCATAACAGAAAAGAAGCTATTGCCTTGGCACATTGGCTTTGAGATCCTCTTTTTGCACACCTCTTTAACCACCTTTATTTTAGGCTTGAAGCCTATGATTGCCGATAGCCCCTTTAATGCTTTCATTTTCTATAGGTCAGGGACAATTGAGAATCCAGTATTGAAGAAGGCAGTTTGTATCTATGGTATTCTGTTAGTTCAACTGGACTTGAAGACATTTCGCTAATCCAACTGTCTTTTTCCATTCAGAAGAAGAAAGACAGTTGGATGACTAGTGACACGTCTTCAAGAACTAACGAAGTGCAGTTGATCTAACTGAATACCACAGATATATAATGGCCTTTTGTTATCTTGGTTGAAAGTAAATTAAAGACAACTAGCTTTAGTGAGAAATTCCCACAGCATCTCTGGTACACACTCAAAGCAAGAAGGTATTACCTTTAGTCACCAAGTAAACTTTAAATAACTTCAGTAGGCTCTGCATTTCAGTTTAAGGCCTCACCACAGCCTTCCAATTTTTTGAAACACAGCAAGAAAAGAAAACAGTAAAGAGGCTCAGGCCATCAATTTAATTCTTGCTGTCAAAATTGGGCCATGTCAATTATAAACATAATTCATTATGAGTTATAGGGGGCTCAGTCCCCTAGGAAAAAAAGGGTAAATGAGGGTCGCACTCAAAATCTTTAGAAAATTTTATTGTGAACCACACATATCCACGTCACAACATTTCGGGGGGATACCCCCTTCTTCAGGTGATAAAGTGCAACTGTGCTTGAGGAAAATATAAAGAATGTGATAGACATAGGTCCCTCCCCCTCAATAGGGTGGAACCAACAACAGGTGTCTGTTACATAAATATCAATAAAAAACATATGCAATATGTTGTTGGTTCCACCCTAATGAGGGGGAGGGACCTATGTCTATCACAGTCTTTATATTTTCCTCAAGCACAGTTGCACATTATCACCTGAAGAAGGGGTATCCCCCGAAACGTTGTGACGTGGATATGTGTGGTTCACAATAAAATTTTCGAAAGATTTGGAGTGCGACCCTCAGTTACCCTTTTTTTCCTGCGAAACCATTGGTTCCTAAGGGAAGAACCTACAGAGGTGTCTGCACCCACAGTTGGGTAGAGTGCACCTCCACCATTGTTTAACCGGCTCAGTCCCCTAGACATTAATCTAAACCCTTCCCACCAGAAGCTGTTTAGCACATTTTTACACTACTACGAAAATAGAATAAATCAATATGAATGGATGCCGTATTTAATTTTGATATCCTATGGAATGTTTGTTTTATTATCTTTATATATAAAAGTCAATGTATATATGTATGTTCCAGAAAAACATACATATACATACGTTTCACGGCCCAGCTACTTTCCAACTTTCCAAACCTCTTCATATCCCTTTTTGAAGAGGAACTTTACACACAGGAATCACAAACAAGCAGTACACCATTTCAAAAGAGATCAAGAAAGGTAAATATGAGAGATTCAAACGATTACGATGAGGACAAGGTAGCAGACAACACACGGAGATATGGCCTGAGGAGCAGGAACAAACAGAGGACAATGTATTGAACTTATCATCTGGATCATTGACTGCAATAGAACGAAAAGTGTTAAATTTAGGTCTGTCCTTTAGTCCTACAGAAACATTCCATCTGTTAAATACGGTAGTGGACGTTAATAAATTTGTGCGCAAATTAGTCCTAAATCAATGGGCTCAAGATATAAAAAAGCAAGAAGAAGGGTGGAATATAGCTACCAGGATGGTAGGGGAAAGCTGTAATAAAGAAATAGGGAAATTGAACTTAATTACAAACATAAGAACATCAGATCTACACAATAAAGAAGATCAGGAAGTTATTAGTAATTTAGAAATACTGTCTGAAATTAATGAGATAAAAGGTCCAGGCCCAAAATATCTAGGCATTAATCCTCTCACCTTAGAGGATAAATGCCACAATAAGTCTACGTTTTATCCAGTACATTTCAGAAGCAATTGTATAGATAGATTTCAACATCAAGTAGAACAGGACTTAACCACCCTGTATGAAGAATCCACAATGACCCTAAGGGGAAAGAAGCAATACATACCAAAATTTAGGACAAATCTAACGAAAATAGAAAAAGAAGCCATTACTAAGCTACGCAAGGACGATACAATTGTTATAAGAAAAGCAGATAAAGGGGGATCTGTAGAAGTACAAGATAAAAGCAACTACTTTAAAGAAACAGACAGACAACTAGGTGATACTAATACCTATAGGGTTCTATTAACAGATCCCACAGAAAAATGTAGACAAATTCTCAGAAAACTGATACAAGAAGGAACAGCTTTAGGCTTCCTTAGTTCCAAAATGGGTAAAGCACTACTACCAGACAATACAGTTATCCCGATTTTTTATCACGTTCCCAAAACACATAAACAAGATTTAGAAGTTAAAGGGAGACCCATAATGTCAGGAGTGGGGTCCATTAATGAAGGCATGCCTAATTTAGTGGACATGATCCTTCAACCTTTTGTCAAGAGATTAAACTCCTATTTAAAGGACACATCAGATACCATTAGATTAATGAAGAGTCAAAAGTGGACATTGCGAGATAATTTAGCCACGGTAGATGTGACTGCTCTTTACTATTAATATTCCTCATACAAAAGGGTTACAAGCCATACAATATCACTTGGATAATTATAGTATTTATTCCATTGAATGGAAAAACTATATTATAGAGGTGTTACATTATTTATTAGAGCATAATTATTTCAAAGATCATGATACATATTACATACAAGTGTGTGGGGCGGCAATGGGGGCGAAATTTTCTCCCACCTACGCCAATTTATATATGGGGTGGTGGGAGGAAACTTACCTTTACCATCATAGGGCATTCGCCTCCACCCCCCCTTTTGCATTTCCACGGCAGATATATTGATGATCTGCTGTGGATATTGAAGAGGTCAGAAGAAAGTTTCAACCAGACTTTAAGGGAGTTGAATACTAACTATTTCAATCTTAGATTTACATGCACATTTGGAGGCAGGTCAGTAGATTTTCTAGTTATAACCATTTATGGACAAGGTAATCAATTATACACAAAAGCATATAGAAAACCTCAAGCCAAGAACACCATTCTAAGTGCACAGTCATGCCACCCACAAACATGTATAAAATCCATACCATATGGACAATATACAAGACTTAGGAGGAATTGCTCTAAACAGAGCGATTATAATAAAGCAGCTGAGGATTTAACAAAAAGATAAAAGGGAAGAGGATACAGCAGAAAGCATCTAGAGAGAGCAAGAAATAAATTGGAAAGTGATCAGCAAATAGGTGTAATAAAAGTTAAAGCAAATCAAGAAAAGAGTAAGAAACTTAAATTCATAACTACATATAATCCCCATTTTCATTAATTAACTAAAATAATTAAAAATACCTTCCAATATTGTATGAACTAGGTCTAAGAAAAGCCTTGGAAAGTGGCTTACAATGCATACCCAAGAGAGCTAGAAATCTGGGAGATTTGCTTTCCCCAAGTGAAATTAAAGAGAAAAAAATCCCAACAGAAGAATGGCTAACTACAAAAGGGACCTCTAAATGTGGTAGTACCAAATGTATTACATGTACATACTTAAGCAAAGGACCTAGTTTTAATAGTTCAGTCACAGGCAAGACATACAGTAATAAACATTATATCAATTGTAATTAGAGATGGTCGAACTATTGAAAGTTCGGTCCATTTTCGAACTTTCGAACTATTGTAAAAGTTCAAAAGTTCGAAAACGGACCCATTAAAGTCTATGGGAGGCAAATAGTTCGAAAAGTTCGAGTCAAATACAACTAAAATATTAATGGTAACTTAATGTAAATGGCTGTGGGATCTGGGAAATGGTCTGGGGAGCATGTTCCAATATCCAGGACTTTCGTAAAATCGATTTTACTCTCACGCGCGCTACTTTCGAGCTTTCGCGTTCAAACGTTCGAGGTAACATGGACATTTTACTCGCAGATTCGATGCTCGCCTATAGGCTTTAATGGAGACTTTACTCGCAGATTCGATGTTCGCGCCTAGATACCATGTACATTTTACTCGCGGATTCGAACGTTCGAACATTCGATAAATCATCGAAAGTCCGGGAAATATCGAAAGTCCACGTCCAAGATAGTTTGAGAAGTCCGGGTCCGTTCAAACTCGAACAGTTCGGCTCGAACTCGGGTTTGAGTTCGAGTTCTATGCCATCCCTAATTGTAATATGACGCATGTAATATATTTACTTACATGCTTAACATGCAAAGCACAATATGTAGGAAGTACGACCCGGAAGTTAAAGGATAGAATCCGAGAGCATATTAGGGATATAAAACTGAAGAATATTAAGAGTCCTGTAGCGAGACACTTTTCTAACTGTAATGATAATCAACTTAACAAATTAGGTGTACAAGCAATTCAGTGCATACCAAGAGATAGTAGAAATAAAGATAGGGTTAAACAGTTACGGAAAAAGGAAATAATGTGGATATTTGATTTAAAAACAAAAATTCCACAGGGACTCAATCTAATTTGTGACTCAACTCTAATCTAATATGTGATATTAATTGTTACATGGGATAATTAATTGATTAGATAAACAATGGGAAGTAAATTAATCTGCAGTATGATTAATTCATTTAAGTATTAATAAATTAATAAAGGGAATGAGATGGGTTCCATATAAGATGTATTCTAGCAAGGAAGCAAGGTGTTAATAGTTTATCTACACAAAGAAATGTTAATAATTTATGAATATATTTCATGTATCTATGCAAATAGAAAAGGATCATATAACATAATCAATTGTTTAAGGTTTTATTAAGTGTTGGTTATAGTAACATGTAGTTTTTATTATGTACCTGTATAGTCAATCACATATCCGTCAGTATCAACTATATAACAAAGAATGTAGCACACTCTCCACTTTACATGCACATAATTTCAATGTAGCAAAGCAAATAAAATAAGTTACCACTGGGAGCTTTAGAGGATATGAGGTCAGTTAGCCTATGAGTAAGAGCAATTTGTACCGCTCGAAACGCGTCAGGCAGCAGGCTGATTGTGATGTGTGATTTTAAAGATGTTATAATAAAGCTTAAGTTTTAACTCGTTGACCATGAAAGTTCTTCTTACATCGAGGAGTGCGGACCCAGAGCCCACCTACGGAGGATCGGAATACCTTCCTATTACACGGACCAGGCGAAGGGTCCGTGGGCACCCGGACCACCAAGTCAAACGGGTGAGTCCCGATTACGGGAGATGTCTATTATTGGATATTAGGAGCATACACCATTGTAATATATAACGGCAGCACAAACTCAAGGATAAGGAGGAGCTAGCGATAGATCTGGGGTCAGGCACACCCAGATCTTCCCTTCAGCCGGAGTAAGCACAGTATTTGACTGAGCACACATGCTATTATAACATTAAGTTAAAGGTGGCTAATATACCTAGAATTAAAGGGTCACCATAAATCTGGGATTGGATACAACTACCCACATTTGTTTTAAAGTATCCCTTTTTTTGATCCCTTTTAAGTTAATTGGAGATGAGGTTGCGATTTATTTTCTTGTAGTGTTGAAGTGTGAAAAGTGCTTTTATTAGTCTGTAAACCATAAACCCTGTAAGCATTATTAATAAAAGTCTTTATTAAAGAATGGCGAATGTGCCATATGTCTCAACATGCTCTAATAGTTCTTGTGTTTCCTCTAAACATCAAACTGCCAGTTTTATTCACCTCTGTCTGGTTATATTATTATGCTTTATAATCATTTCCTTTTTTGGGAGAGTTCATTAATCCTTCCACAAACACTTCCTCTGCTGCTTATTAATGGACTCTTAAAGATAGAACTGAAACACATTAATGCTTTAGAAATGTTTTCTCCCTTGAAAACTGTCTACATTTATCTTACTTAAATTCAAGATTTATCTTCAGATCTTTATAGAGAATAACAAATTCTGCAATGTAGCAAACTGTCCATCACTACAGGGAAAGTGAACACTCCTACTCAGTAAGAGATAGACGCATATGTGTATATTAGTTTGTAAATGGAGAGTGAAAATGTACCACCTAAGAGCCCTTGGCCAGATTAATTGTATGTGGGCAGACAGTGATACTTTCAGTATAATGATCTGGTAAGAACAACATCAATAGGAGAGAGTGGATTTATACCTTTTTTTCTACCCAGTTACAATTACATTTTAATCCCATTTTCCATTAGTTAAATGAACCAAGAGTTCCAAGTACTAAGGCTGGGCTCACACAGTGAGATTTTTCATCTGTAAAAACACTAGTGAGTGGCAGGCGGTGACAAATCACTGTAGGTTGCGGCAAAAAAGTGGCACTATGGACAATGGTTTTTCATGTGATTTAGTCTGCGGCTACATTGTATCGGACAGTAACAACCATAAAAAGTGCTTCATGCACATTACGATCTGTTTGCACTGGGATTTGTGCCATATTGCACTGTCTGAGTTCATGCAATTGGCAAAAAATGCACTAGTGTGGCCTATCCGGACAAATGGACAACCAAAATCAGTAGTGTGCATCAGAACTATCTGATAATTCAGCCAAGCCGACTGATATATGGAAATAATGGTCAGTTGCCCCTAAATGTCTGCCTGTGTGTACCCAGGCTAAGATACTGCCCTTCGTTTATTACTACCAATGACATTACATTTAATTTGCGAGTGATTGAGTGAGTGTTTGTATTACTATTGTCTTCTTTATTTTCTTCAACTTCTTTAGCTCTTCAGACGCCTTCTTTATCTTCTTCTTTATCCTCTGCAGCTCTTCAGATTTGTTTCTTATCTTTTTAAGCTCATAAAAATATGAAAAACATAAAAAACTTCTATTTTAAAATGCTTTTCTGTAATAACTAGCGAACCCCATGGCGCACGCATGTCTCACGCATGCAACGCTTATCATCCAGCATGCACCTCCTCCAATCCCTCCCACATTGTAGTAGGGATTGAATGACGCAGCACTCGTGCAAACGCGTCCGGCATCCGCGCATACTTACAGCCTTAGGTTAGTATATAAGATATTCTGGCATAGTGAATGAGAGAAAGATAGGGAGGGCAAGGATAGAGAGGTAAGGGAAGAAGGGGAGGGTATGGGGAATTATAAAGGAAGATAGGGAGGAGGCAATAGAAGTAAGGAGGAGATCAGGTGAGAGGGAGGTGGAGAAAAACAAATTTTTTTTTTTAGAATGGTGTGAAAGATCGAGATAGAAAGAGTAGGGGACAGATAGGCAGATTGATGAACAAGATGAGAGAAACGGAGGACAATTAGTTTAGTTAGGGAAAAGAAATAAATTAAAGAAGGAGGTGAAAGGTTGGGAGATTTGGAAGGACATGGAGAGAGCAGAAGAATGAAAGATTGATGAGACTGGCCAAAAAAACAGAAAGGTAAAAAGAGGAAGAGATATTCAGAATGATAAATAAATGAAATAAATTTGTAAAATATGTTTAAAATTTAAAGATGAAAAATTCTGTTGTCCTCCTGGCGAGTTTCTTTGTTGCTGCCAATGTCTAGAGAAATACACAAAAACACATTATATTTTTCCTGTTTGTTAATAGGATCACTATTCTATCTACATTAACATAACACATTACATCACATGATTACCCAAAATTAAGGGGGAGCCTTCATGATAACTATAATATTATAAAATGTTGTTTTTAGTTTTAAATATTTTGACTAAAGGTTAAAAAAAGAGACACAGATGCTCCTTAGTTATTACCATCCAGTCCGGTGGCACCTCACCACATTACTTTTACAGTCTTTGATTGTGTTAAAGAGCATGTCCACCCCCAAACTAAAATTTAACTCACTACTGGCCCCACTCTATAGTTTTAAAAAATCCTTACCTTACATCTCTGCTCCTTATGGTTCTCCTGTAGTGTCCTCCAAAGTCCATGAAACTGAAGAGTAGGAGGTTTCTTCCTTTATGAAAGGTTTCAGCCTCCTCCTTGTCCTCTGAAAGGAACAAGGAGGAGGATGAAACCTTTCATACTGTGGCAAGCGCTGGGGAGCACTTCCACCCCTCCCTCCTGATCCCCCCATATGCTGCACTTGACCTAGCTTAACACAGTTTTTATATACTGTAGGGCACCCCTTCCCACCCACAACCACTATATTACATTGCTAAAAAAAGAACCTGAACTGTACTTACAGCTCTTCGCTCCAGTGGCGCTCTCCATTGACGGCAGCAGCGTCTGTGATTGGCAGCCAATCACAGCTGCGGCTGCTGGTCCGGCCTCTGTTTGTTAGTCCTGGCATTCAGGGAGCCGAATCAGAGTATTTAATTTATTTAATGTATTTAATATGGCGGTTGGGGTAGGAATGGATACCCTACAGTATATCAAAAAATGATTAAAGGGTGGATGTAACAATTAAGTCCCACCATTTCCACTTTAATTTATAACCTATTTAAATTGTATCCTCACACTGCATCCAGGGTGGTTTGAAAGACTTACATTTTATTCCTGTAAAGCAGCCTTTTTTATGATTTTGAAAGTCAGACATTGTTAGTAGCCATGTATGTCCTGAATTGTTGTGCAGAATTCACTTACAATTATATATTTAGTATATAAATGTGGTGGCCTTCGGTCTTGTGGCTAAAGCTACACTGTGCGGTGCTCACAGGCTGTATATTTTTTATTGTTGTCTAACATGTTTCTATGTGGACTGTATTGAGTATATAGAGTATTAAATATCCGATCACAAGATCCTCTGGTACTAGAGCCTGGTAGTCGATCCTGGCCCACAGCTCCTTCTGGGCCCTCCTCAACATCTCCTACATCTTCACCAATTCCTTTGCGCGATGATGCTCATGATCTCCTCCTCTGTGTCAACGGTCAATTGGAGTTTATGTTAAATAGTGGTAAAGTAGAACTATGATAGTGTGTATGCTCCTTTTTATGTTAAACGAAGTTATTAGGTAACAAAAATGTCTTTTTCAAACCTGCAAATTAAAAATAATAGTTAGTATAATTATTTTTATTCTGTAATTACCATTCATGTTGGTACAACTCACAGACCTATTACAGCTTAATGCAGTAAACTGATGGTGGCTCAGTGGTAAGTGGTTAAGGCTCAGTGATGCCTTGCAGTGCTGAAGTCCTTAATTCAAATCAACCCTTGGACACATCTAGAAGGAGTTTGTATGTTCTCCCCCTGCTTGTGGGGATTTCCTCCGGGCACTCCGGTTTTCCCCACAATCATAAAGGCATACTGATAGGTTTATGTAATAAATGTGCTTAGATTTTAAGCTCTTTGGGGCAGGGCCTAATGTGAATGTATACATGTAATTGTAAAGCGCTACGGAAGATGTTGGTGCTATATAAATCTATAATAATAATAATCACCTATTATGGGTTCAAAAAAAAGATACTTACAGGACAGCAAGAAATTCAGTGCTGTAAACTCATGCTTCTGGAGAAGATATTTGTCTGAGACACTCCTGAAGCAGTCCATCTCCAGGCATTCCTCAATGTCTCTTCTTTCTCTACAAGAAATAGAACCATATGGATATTTCATATAAAGTTTAGCCCCTGGCAAATGAACCTGTGTTTAAATTGGTATCAGGTATTGGTTGACAGGATTTTTTATTTTTTTTTACACATTAAGGTTGTAATTAAACAAGCTTAGACTTTTAAATCATATTTGTGAATGATGGCTCTTTAATAACAGGAGGTACTTGAAATAAAAGCAAACGAAACATGTAGTCATATTAAAAAAAAGATAAAATTTGCGTGCTGAACTTTGTTCTATTTCATTGCTGTTCATTCTGCACGTCGTTACTATTTACACAATTGCGTTCCATCCAGTATTACCACAATAAGGCCTAAATGTTTATTTCCCAGGCAGTTACATATTCTATTTAAGTTTTATAGCTGGTGTAGTTAAAAGTTTAGGGAAATAAATATCTCAATCCATGGCCTGCAGATGTCAAAAATAATTTGATTTCATAAAATGACATTACATGTTTTTCTCCAATACTTTTTTTAACCAAACTGGATGGGATGGACCAGAACTTTCGAGACAGATTTTATGAGTCCATAAGAACTCTGAGTTTTTAGAACTTTCAGGTTTTCTGAACCCACGGACATATTTTCGATAACTTTCGAAAATTCATGGATTATCGAATTTTGGAATCGATAACCCTTGACTTTAGCGCTCCATAACCCTAGAATGCAGTGTTTAGTACAAATCCAGCCATTTAATGAACTTGCCATTACCACATCTGCTGGAAGAGAGGTCCACACCTTCACTGTCCTCACTTTAAACGACATGGATGTTGAGAGTTTATTATACTGCCCATACCAATAATATATTTGTTTGTATAAAATGATCATATCCCCATACATGCATCCGTATTTTTAAGATGTATGGATATATAAATCTAGCCTCACAATATGGGATCCAAAATGTGTAGTTGGGGCCTAGGACTACTTTTTGCCTAGGCCTCATATTTTCTTGAGTGGTTGTATTTTGATTACATTATCATGATGTCAAATTTAATATACTATTTAAACAGAAAGTATATAAATTTTATCATCTTCAAAAGTTTCCTAAATCTAAGATCTTACATACATTAACTGCACTTTCAGATGCTTAGAGAGCTGCAACTTTCTGCCCCAACAACCAGATGCAGTAAGACCTGGTGCTTTTTGGTGTTACATTTCATAATAAATTCTTGCACCATAAAGATTTGTAAATTTGCCCCTCTTGTTGTAGTAAATGCCTGAAAACCTCAACCTTGAAAGGTTTATATAACTGAAAGCTGTCCCCAAATGTACCTACCAGCATTTGTTCCCTCACGGAAGACAAGCAGAAGGGGCTCGACTGGCATCCACTTCTGTGATTGGCTAAGGTGTGAAGTCTTAGCCAATCACAGGAACAGATGCTGGTCGAGCCCCTTCTGCTTGTCTTCCCTACATGGAAAAGGCACGGAAGACAGGCAGAGGGCAGCAAGGGAACGAAGGCTGGTAAGTTTATTTGGGGATAGCTTTCAGTTATATAAACCGTGCGAGATTTTCAGGCACTTCCTGCGACATATTACATTTTTGTTTGGTGTGTGGACATACCGTTTAATTGTGGGGGAAGTTTTGGTAATATGTTCCCCAGAACATTTCCCAGGTACCAGAGCCATTTACAGTAAGTTACTATTGATCATTTTTACAGTATTTAATGCAAACTTTTCTAACTATTTGTCCTAATTGACTTTAAAAGATGTTTTTGAACTATCAAACTTTCAATCTTTTACTGAACTGAACTTTAAGAAGTTCAGCCATCTCTAGTATTAGCATTTTTACATTTTTTTAATATACAATGTACAATATATTGGATCTTGGAAATCTCTAAAGCAAATCCTCAATTTTAGAATTTTAGAAACAATAAAGAGGGGAAAGTGCTGCAGTTTCAAGAATTTTTTTGTCTAGAAATGCAAATATCTCTTCTTTCCAATGTAAATGCACATGTTCCATCGTCAGTTAATTAAACAGGCGGTAGATATCCAGCTTCAAGAATCCAACTAAAACTTTGTTTATAGCTTAGTTAAATGATGTTGGTCTATTAAAATGTAATGAGCTACAGTGTGTACAGTGTGCATCTTCTTAGCCCAACACTGGATAAAGGCAATGAGTACTTTGTTCTGCAACAATAAGTTTTAAGTCGTTAGGAAACAACGTATGCTTTTGACTGCATATGGAATAGTTAATTGGTACAATAGGTTCTGCACAGAGAGTTAACTTGGTTTAAAAATATGCAGTGGAACATTCTGGTCTCCATGGCTATATCTGTATAATAAGCAATTAAAAAGAATTTTACAAAAGAAATTAACAAGCTGATTTTCTCAATTCCCATGTCAACTAAAATGTGTTCAATGGCAGCAGCCAATGCAAATCATCATTGGGCTTAGATTAAATGTTCCATACGTGAGTACTTTGCAGGGGTTTTCTAATATTGCGTAGTGGTGTGGGATCTATTTGGTGGCAAAATATATGAAAAGCAAATAAAGAAAACCAACAATAACTTTCCTTTATTGCACGATATTAAAGTCCAAAGCAGGGCTTACATGAATGAGAGAAGCAACAGGTTTGACAACTCCATTTTTTATTTGCCAGTGGTTTTTATTTAATGTATTCTCATCATTTAAAGCCAATATGGGAAATACATAATCCCCAATGTAGGGTTTGACCAAGCCTTTGTGTACTCCACCCACAGTTGGTCATGTGTTCAAGTACTGAAAGCTGGAGAGTTAGTCCCAAGAAAACAAGCGAAAGAGCTTGGATGTGCGCTAGGCTTTTATTTTTTGTATGTATTGAAATACATAATCCCACAGCACAACAGTGTTTCTTTGCGTAGTGCGTAGTATTAATATTAGAGATGTAATGTAGGTTCGAATAGAACCCAGTTTCGAATTGAATCTGAGGGTTTTGAAGTCCTGACGAAACTTTCGTAACTCCCGAATTTCACGGAACCCGGATTTTTTGAATTTTTTATTTTTATCGAAAGTAGACAATCATTGAAAATTGAACTTTCCGAAAAATGTAAAAATTTGAAAATGGAATGAAACTCAACAGTGGTCTCTAATCAATATATGTTCATATAAATGAAAAATACATTAAAGGGTCATTACGGTATATTTATATGCAGATTTTTTAACAGTGTACCTGTTAATTATAAATGTGCAATTATAAATGTCGATGTAAGTAGCAGAGAGAACATCTTCCATTTTTGTTCAAGTGTGGAGCAATTCGCTGCAGGCTGCTCCATGCATGCTATGTTTCAGTGCTATAGGTTGATGTTTTTTGGCTTGGTTTATATCTGTTCTCATAAGCAGGTGGAGCCAAAGAAACTACAAAGATTGGTAAATTAGCATTGTGTATCTCAATAAAAATACAGTACTGTATTCAAATATACACCTATATAGGTATAGGTACTGTGGAAAACACAATAAAAGATACCTAGCATTCCTTTCATTATATCTATTTCCAATATTGTGCTACAGGCATGTGGCACAGAATAAGTAGTTTCATGCGGGTAGAGTAGTAGAGTGTACTGCAAGGGTGCCACCAATTTGGACGTGTTTCGCATGAGCCTACTTCTGCAAGGTAAAGGGAGAAGATACCAAGCAAGGAGAAAGAACAGAGGACACATAAACTGTAACAGCTATCTACTCTGTACCTTCACAAGACTAAAAGAGAGTATACTTTGTATTAATACTGTATCTCTGACTGAGCACCTCTCAGTAATCTATGAAAAATCAGTTTTATTGGTAATATAACTGAAAGTCACATGAGAAATGAGTCCCTGGTGACTTGTTATGAAAATATCCTGACTCAGAGTAACTAACATATCCACGTGAGTGCTGATTTATATATCATTGGTTCCAGAGTTGAATAGCATGTGTGGAAATTCTGGTAAAGTTTTTTGGGCTTATAAAAATTTCCTTTTTTCTGGAGTCATGGGTATCAACATGCAAATTGTTTGCACTAGTAAATCTTGGAAATCCAAGAAAGCATGGCTATAATTTTTAACAATTTATAAGATACCATGTACTGTATCTGGCATATTTTTGGGTGTTTGAAATTTTAAAACAAAATTGCAACTTTTTAATGACATAAATTCCTGCTATTTGACTGGAATGCCGTGTGTATGACCACTAAGCTTTTGCAAGTATGCTTAATTCTTAGATGCAAGTTATTCTTATTGGCAAAACACTAGTTTGCCCTAGTAAATTACAAAAAACTCAATTATTTGTGATGTTGAAGTGTGCTTCAGGCTCTAAATATATAGGGCTACATATAAGTGGCACATTATGTATATTAGTAGTAATATTTAAATTATAAATAGGCTGAAAATTCAAGTTATGTTTTGTTGGAAGCTGCAGCTTTAAAAAACCTGTTGCCATTTCCCCCCCCTATGCCCCTCCAGAGCCTACCTTTGAAGCTCGAAAGTTGCTGACATCTTGGTTCTGCTTTTCTGAATGTTAAGCTCAGTCCCTCGCACACACACGCTGCGGCGAGATAACATCACATTGCATGCGCCGTGCCTTTATCAACGTACACGTAAACGGAACCAACAGCTTTTGAGGCTCAAGAAGCAGGAGGAAGCAGAGGAAATCTCTTAAGGACGGAGCATAACCTTTAGCAAAGCAGAGCCAAGATGTCAGCTACTGGAGGCTCTGGAGGGGCATAGGAAAAAAAATGGCAACAGGTTTTTTAAAGCGGCAGCTTCCAACAAGAGATAACTTGATTTTTCAGCCTGCTTATCCTTATATAACATCTTCCTGTTCACCATATTTTTTTTGGCACCAGCACCATAAACCTGTAAAACAAAAAAGCATGGAAAACAGGAAGAAAGGAAGCATTAACTATTGGAGTATTTTGAAGGTATGCATTAGTATACTTGAAATTAAATTAAATTTATAATAATTCAGGTGCCTATTTGTTCGTGATTGTTATTTTCAGGCTCAACACAAAGCCATGGGAACTCTAAATGTATACCCCCCTTTCACAGTTGTAAGGCACTTTTCCAGCAGCCACTGTGAACAGCTCAAGGAGGGGGCCCCTGTTCTTTCTAGTTATGCCCCTGGTGTGTGTTGATTTATTCCTACAATAAACACAAAAACAACAATTGTGCTGCAATCGAACAGCCTCAACCCTTGGGCGTGTTAGAATTCGCTCCTCACCAGATTTAGCCTCCTTTTTTGGCAAAACTTTCATGCAGGATATTCACGGAATTCCCTGACTGATATTGAGTTCTTGCTATATATGCAGGCTGATTATTGGTTATCACATCCCAAGGGCGGTGGGGGTGTATTCATTTATCTTAAATTATTTGATTGTAAATAATTTGCACAAGATCATTGACCCATTATTACCCTACTTTCCAATTTTAAGACATCAATTTATTCTCTCTACTTCATTTGATGCAACGAGTGCTATTAAAATGGGAGGGTGTGTGTATGTGTATGGGGGTAATTTGAGGTCCCTTGAGACTACATCCTGATCCTTAGCGAGACCTTGGCTCAATTTTTGCATTGCATTCCTTATGTTTGTAGCTTTGCCACTTGTAGGTTGCATCAAAACACTTGGATCTCAATTTTAACACATTTGAGTTTATTAAGCACCATCTCTACCGTACTTTCACGATAAGGGGCACGATCCCTTCACATTTTCAAAGATGCTGAGTATTTCTGAGCAATAGTGTGAGAAATCATTAGTGGCAACCCAACACCAGACCCTTTAACAAAGGGAAAAGCTATAGCAGCATAATAGCCTGGCATACATTTAGCTGCCTGGTAGAACAGTTATTAGATATCTACAGGAAGATAAAGAGGCAAAGCAATCAATGCTGGCAATAGTAACAACCTTAAAGCCATGACAACAAAGGCTACTCTACAGTTTCTAATAAAAATGTATCTGTGCATTCAGTTAATATGCATGTTTAATTTTGAAACATCACTTTGAGCATGTATTTTTGAAGCTGTAAATATTATCAAGTCTGCATTACAAAAATCACAATGTTGTAAAGTAAGGCAGAGCAATAAAGTTAAATCAAGCAAATCTAAAATAAACATTTATTCAAGATCTCACAAAGACGCTTTAGAATATGTCAATGAAATGCAATTCCTCGCTGCATTAACTTGGAGGCAGACCAAATGTATTAAGCTTTCAGATTGGTTTGAATATTCATTTTAGTTTTTGTGGAAGGATTTTAGTTCCAGATGAAGTGAATCTTAATTCCTAAGAAAACATGATAAAGAAATAGCAGAAATTAATTCACAACCAAGTTTTTAAATAATAAAAATAGTTTATACAATATTATTGGATATATTATATGAAGACAAACAATGTGTCAGGCACAGTGGGTGGAGCCTCAGTGGTGAAGGTGGCAGCACTTACTTTTCCTGAGTCTGGGTACACACTGATATAGAAGACAGCTGTCCCAGGACTCAGTGGAATAAGAGTGCCAGGAAAGGGTAGCAAGGCAAAACACAGGAAACAGTCACAGATTAGAAGAGGTAGTAGAGCCGGCACCTGGAGTGGTGGATGATGAGATAAGTACTATTGGAGACCTGGAGTGGTGGATGATGAAGTTTGTAATGCTGGAGACCTGGAGCAGTGGATGATGAGGTAATAACTGCTGGAGATCTGAGAGGTGGGTGATGAGGTAAGTACTGCTGGAGACACGGAATGGCTGTTGGAAAGGTAAGTACTGCTGGAGACCTGAAATGGCTGCTGGCTAGGTAAGTACTGCTGGAGACCTGAAATGGCTGCTGGGTAGGTAAGTACTGCTGGAGACCTGGAATGGCTGCTGGGTAGGCAAGTACTACTGGAGGCAACAGAAAGATGGAACAGGATCCTGGAACTAGGCAGGAGACAAAAGATACAAGCAATAAGGGAGCCAAGCATTAGGGAAAGAACAATGGTCAGCACTAACCTGAGGATGCAACCGGTATATGAAGACACTTCCGGGAGTGTCGTCGGCATGCCAGCATGTGACATCACCAACTGCTGTGCTTTGCTTTGCGGATGTCCCTCTTGGCTGCCTCCTACTGCCTGAAAAGGCTGGTTGGGAAGGACACAGAGGAGGGGCCTGTCATTGCCCCCCACCAAAGGGGCAGTCTCTGGATGCCCAACACATTTTTCAGGAAACATCTGGTGAAAAGTATATCTGTTGTATTCAATTAGATCAACTGGACTTGAAATGTAGTTCTTGAAGACGTTTCGCTAGTCATCCGACTGGCTTTCTCAATTCAGAATGACTTGTACAAGAATCTGTGGCAATTATGTACCCTGGAAAATCCCAATTAGCATATCACAGCCAGGTGTTAAGGGTGTGATTAGATAGTGGCTAAGAGGTGTTATAGGAACGCCCAGAGTAAGGTGTGAAAGCATTGTACATGGCAGACAGTTGGTGTCGAACCCCCCACCTCTATTAGGCTTGGTTTCTTTATTTTCACATAAATGGCCTCCTTAACACCTCTCTTGAACCAGTCACGTTCCTTCGCCAGTATGTTAACATTACAATCTCTCAAGGTATGTCCTTTCCTTAAGATGCAGATACACGGCTGAGTCCTGACCCGGAATTGGCTCTTCTGTGCTGGGCCATACGTTGATGCAGTTGCTGTTTGGTCTCCCCCACATACAAATCAGAGCATTCTTCATTCTTTGAAGATTGTAATGTTAACATACTGGCGAAGGAACGTGACTGGTTCAAGAGAGGTGTTAAGGAGGCCATTTATGTGAAAATAAAGAAACCAAGCCTAAATAGAGGTGGGGGGGGTTCGACACCAACTGTCTGCCATGTACAATGCTGTTTTAACACCTTACTCTGGCGTTCCTATAACACCTCTTAGCCACTATCTAATCACACCCTTAACACCTGGCTGTGATATGCTAATTGGGATTTTCCAGGGTACATAATTGCCACAGATTCTTGTACAAGTCATTCTGAATTGAGAACCAGTCGGTGACTAGCGAAACGTCTTCAAGACCTCCATTTCAAGTCCAGTTGATCTAATTGAATACAACAGATATACCATGACCTGGATGAATGAGAACCTTCACAAGCATATCTGGTGAAAAGCTTCACCAGCCTTGGGGCCTGTACCAACTCTACTGGTTCCCAGGAATTCTCTTCCGGGCCATAGCCTTTCCATTTGACCAGATAAAATACATGGCTCCCTTCTTTCCTGGAATTGAGCATAACTTCAACCTCAAATTCCTCCTATCCCTTGCTTAATAATGGCACTGGAGGAGGAATTGAACGTTGTGGGAAAGGATTAGGCCTGGAAACCTTTAGCAGTGAGACATAGAACACTGGGTATATTCTTAAAGCCCTAGGCAGAGAAAGTTCATAATATACTTGGTTAATTTTCCTTTTGACTGGGAAAGGCCAATAAACTTAGGCCCTAACTTTTTGAATGGAAAGGATAGTTTCAGATTAAGAGTAGACAACCAGACAGGATCCCCAATTTTAAAGACCAGATTAACTTTTCTACCTTGATTGTAGAATCTTTTATGGGATGCTTGGGCTTTGAGATTTAAAGATTCATGATTAGAAGATAGATTCTTGAGTCTGTCCTCCACAGCTGGAACAGATGCTTTTTCCAAAAATGTTGGCAGGAAAGTGGTGTGGTATTCTGTTTGACCATTTGATAGGCTGAAGAAAAGTTCAGAGAGATTCCAAGCTTGATGCAAAGAGTTTTCCAGAATCTTGAAGTAATTTGGACCCCTGTGTTGGAAGTAATGTTTCTTGGAATGCCGTAAGGTCTAACCACCTCTTTTATGAATACATTTGCTGCTGAAGCAGAAGGGGTACCTCTCAAAGGTATGAAATGTGCCATCTTCGTGAATCGATCCCATGCTACAAAGATTAAAACCCTTTAGAGCATAGTAGGTCCACAATGAAGTACATGGAAATAATTTACCAAGGCTTTGAGGATACTGGGAGGGATTGAAGTAAACCCTAGTCCTTTTTTCCTCTTTTATGAGCCAATGGGGTCCAGGTTCGAGCTGCGGGACCCCCAACAGGCACTTATCAGGGCCGCAAGGGCCAGGGAGGGGGTCCTGGCTCGTGCTGCAGGCCCCCTAAGCCCCAAAGGCCCTTCTCAGGGCCGCAAGGGCACTTGTAAGTGCTGCAAAGGCCCTGATAGGGCCGGGGAAGAGGGGTCCCGGTTTGAGCTGCAGGACCCCTTAAAAGCCCCAAAGGGCTCTTGTCAGAGCTGCAAAGGCCCTGATAGGGCCAGGGAGGGGGGTCCTGGTATGAGCTGCAGGACCCCCTAAGCCCCAAAAGCCACTTTTTAGTGCCCCCACTGGAGGGTCCCTCCACCCCCCCAGCGGGCCCTTCCCCTCCCTGTGAGTGTACGGGGCAGGGGGCTGGGAGGGGCTGCTGGGAAAGGGGTGACAGTGGCGGGTGGTCGCCAACACGGGGGGCGAATGCCCCACCGTGCCCCTCTGGCGAATGCGACCACCCGCATGGTTGGTGGCGTGCCCCTACCCCAGATGATCTTGGGCCACCTTTAAGGTGGCGAAGTGAAACGGCCAAGATTAACGCGGCGCATCAGTTACCGCAGCTTTATAAATAGTAGCAAGCGGTAACTGATGCGCGAAGTGCAAAAGGTTAACGAGGCTTTAACTTTTCGCAGCCGATTTTATAAATCGTTTATAAATATGCCCCATAGTCTTTGGAAAAAGCCTCCATTAAAGAAGATTCAGGGTTTTGTGGAATCTTATCTTTAAAAAAGAGGCAACCTTTTCATCTCTATAGTGAAGAGGTAGCTTGAAGATGAGCAGAGGTGTCTTTGAGTTGATAAACAAAGTCGGCTTGGATTAGAAAAAAGTTTTTGGCTGGGATAATAGGATCGGACTTAACTCCTCTGAGATTGAGAACATGCTAGAAAGAGCATTGAGTTTGGTATTTTTGGAACCTGGGTGAATATAATATGAGATGAGAATCTGGAGAAAAAGAGAGCCCACCTTGCTTGACAAGGATTTAGTCTTTTTGCGGTCTTCAGGGTGTGTGGCTTCTTCAAAGAGACATCTCCACTCCTCCAGAGCTAATTTGATGGCAAGTAATTCACGGCCTCCTACATCATAGTTCTGTTAGGCAGGAGACAGCTTTCCTGAGAAAAAGGCTACAGGATGTAGCAAGCCTTTATTACCTAAACGTTGAGATAGGATGGCTCCTACAGAAACTTCAGAGGCGTCTACTTCGAGAATGAATGGTTGAGTAATATCTGGATGGTGAAGAAACGGAGCAGATTTGAAGAGTTTCTTGAGGAGCTCGAAAGTGTTGTGTACCTCAGGAGACCAATTGAAACACATGTGTTTTCTAGTAAGTTGTGTGAGAAGAAGAATCATTTTTGAAAAGTTTTTAATAAAGTGTTAAGATTGCAAAGATTGCAAATCCTATAAACCGTTGTATGGATTTCTTGTTAGTGGGGACTAACCAATACTAAACGAACATGGGTCCAGTGGGAATCCAGACAGGAAGAGAAGATAAGAATATCATCTAGATAAACCATTAAAAACTGATCAATAAAGTCTCTGAGGATATCACTAACAAATCATTGAAAAATGCTGGGGCATTGCAAAGGCTGAACGGCACAACTAGATATTTAAAATGTCCAAAGCGTGACCTAAAAACTGTCTTCCATTCGTCCCCTTTACAAATGCAAATAAGCTCCTCATAAGTCTAATTTGGAGAATACTTTATCGGTACTAAAGCTGGGTACACACAGTACCGATAAAGCCCTGATACCGTCGACATCGGGCTTTATCGGTACTGTGTGTACCTTACTTTTCCAAACGAGTGCGAGGCCACCGAAGAGGGAGTCTACCACGGCCAAGGGAAACACACAGTCCCGAGCGTTCTCCCTATGATGTGCATAGGTAGATCGCTCGAGACTGTGTGTATGCAGATCTTTGAAAGATGGCAGACAGGATCTTGCAGATCTGTAGTGTGTGTACGCATCTTAAAGGGTATGTCCACCCCTAAAATTGATTTTTTAATATGCTGCTCCCCCATGTCCCCCAGCCCCAACCGCATAAATATTTTTTTCAGAAAGCCCCCCAACTCTTACTTACCTCCCCTCATTCCTCCGCCGCACTGCCGGCCCTCTGCTTGCGAGAATGCAACAGAGGGGCGGGACCGCAGTCGCGTCTGTGATTGGCTGAGCGGCAGCCAATCACGGACGCGGCTGCCGTCATTCAGTGCAGCGAGAAAGCGGAGAGGTAAGTAAGAGTTTGGGAGCTTTTTGAAAAAAAAAATATGCGTGTTGGGGCTGGGGACATGGGGAGCAGCATATTAAGGGGGTTTTGCGCTAGCGGAGGGATAGTAGAACGGAGGAGAGGGAGGGAGAGGAGGGGGAGGGAGAAGGGCTGCAGTGCGCATGGCAAATATCTACCAGAGGCAAGATAGCAGGCAGAGCCCTGCTATCCTCCTGGTGGTTAGTTTTGGGACTTTGGGGGGGGTTTACAGGAGAACCCTATGGAGCTGGGATGTGAGGTAAGGATTAAACTACACTACATGGTGGGGCCAGTAGTTGGGGGGATTATAGTTTTGGGGGTGGACATGCCCTTTAAAGGGACACTATACTAAAAAAATGACTTTGCCTCATCTTAATCTATAATTGAATACATAAGTAGCACTTACTCTGATTTGCATGTGTTGCTGCATCCCTTTAATAAAGTACACATTTTGTTTAGGAGCAGTATCCTCCCTCCCTCTTTTAACCACTTCTCACAGAGGAATAATTTTAAGAGCAAGGAACTTGATTGACAGCTGAAATATAAGAAGTTTTAGATTGGATATCTAAAGAAATAGGGGACAGATCAACAAAAAAATGATACAGTGGTGGTTGGGAAGAATTATAAACTCCCTGTAATCCACAAAAGTCTCAGGGAAAGGTCCTTCTTTTACAAAAAAGATTCCTGCCCCTGCAGGGGAGGTGGGAAGTCATATAAAACCCTTCTTTAAGTTGTCGTCAAAATAATCCTATAGAATTGCTTGTTTGAGTTCAGTGAGGGGAAAAATCCGGGAAGCAAGTCAATTGGGAAATCATCAGGTTGATGAGGCGGCAAAATAACAGCACCAGATTTATCAAAAATATGCAAGTACTGTATATACTCGAGTATAAGTCGACCGAGTATAAGTCGAGGTACCTATTTTTACCTGAAAATGAGTAAAAACTGATTGACTCGAGTATAAGTCAAGGGTAGAAAATATAACCACTACTGCAAACCTGTAATTAGCTAAAGTGATTAGAAAATGAACAAGAATAAAGAGGAGGGAGGTCCATGTTTTTTTTTTTTTTAAGTATTTATTTTCAAATAAAAACAACCTGTTTTGTATATGCATTGAAGCAACATCAGGCCCCACAAACATACCGATACCCATAAAACTATGTAGGAACATCTACATATACGGTACATACCGTAATTACAGTAAACTAGCACTGTAATTAGGTGACGGGCTTAGCAAATAAAGCATGGTAGTTCAATGACTTAAACAGCAATATGAAACATTTAAAATCCTTCAAAGTTGGATTCCTCATCAGTGCCTCAAATAGTGCCTCAAATTCAGCTGGTATGATATCATCTGCATAGACATTATCATCTCCATCATCAATATTTACATCATCTTCATCACCGCTGCTGTGCTGCTCCATTGGCCAAACATGCCAGAACCATTGTGAAATTATTTTTTTTATTCCCTGTTGTTCTAAGGAAAATAGTTTTTTCTCCCAAGGATGCCACGGTCCTGTTGCTTGGAAGATCACAAGTTATTTCCCTGTCATCCATATTCCCAATACTTCCGAGGTCATAATTATAAAGCTTTCTTTGTTTTATAATGAATTGATGGAATGACTTAACTCTTTCTTCAAGATTCTGTGGTAAGTTTTGGGAAATCTTTGTTCTCTGTCTTATGTCCAAACCGATTCATGAATCGGGTACACCATCCAGCTGATGCAACAAATTTCTCAATACCCACTGTTTTATATTTCTCCTCTTTAACCATTTGAAGGGCACGTAATCGGATTCCCATGTGTGTTATACAGTATCCATTTTGATGACATTCCACAACCCATTTATGCAAGTTAGTTTCTAGAGCCCCATGTAAGGTTGTTAAACCACGACAAGCCTTTTTTGACTTTGGCATCTTCTCCAATTTAGTCTTTATTTTTGCCAGTCTGGCACCAGTTTTTCATCAACACTAAATTCCCGCCCTGCAATTGAATTATTACTTTCCTCTGCCCTAGACACAACCTTCAGTTTAAACCCAGCGTCGTATGATCTACGTTTTTGCTTTCTTCCACGATCTACCGTTTCTAACAGATTAAAAAAACACAGAACTCCTTCTGATTTATTATGGGTTTGAGGCTAAAGTTCTGTGTTTTTTAAGTTGCCCTTTTAATGAGATTTTTAATACCATAATGCTGGTAAACAGCAGAATTGGTATTGGTGCCAATATACCAGTACGGTAATACCCTAGCCAAATCCAGTACCATAACACCCAATTCCTTGGCACTCCAGATGTTTAGAAACCACAACTCCTAGCATGCTTTATTTGCAGGGAGTTGTAGTTTCTATTCATCTGGTGTGTCAGGTTCAAGCACCATTTACGGTATAATAATAATAATAATAATTAGATCTTGCCCACCTCTAGCAGGAGTTTCTAAGCTCCCTGAATGCTCCTCCCCACCTCTAGCAGGAGTTTCTGAGCTCCCTGAAGGCTCCTCCATTGTGCCGAGTAACAAGACGTGAGGTGCGTAAATCTGACTGCAAAGCTCTGGGTGTGCGCGCACGCTTACGTGCCCACGCCTACGTGCCCCCACCTGTTCTGGTCTTGCTGTTCCCATGCCTCTGCTCCGGTCACTGTGTCTGCTCCGGCCTCTGCCTCTGCTCCTGTTTTGCGGCCCGATCTTCAGCTGTAACAAAGCCTGCATAGTAAGGCCACTTTCTTAAGCTTTGGGGCTTCTTACAATCTTAAAATAGAGTTGACTCAAGGCCCTTTTTAAAAAACAAAAACCTATACTCAAGTATATAGGATAATCATGGTATTGTTTGGTAATGAGGTCTTTCTGAGGAGAGTCTGTTAATAAGCACAGTAGGGCACTATTTTGTGAGCAAAAATTTGAAGAAAAAGAGACTTTATTTGTAATCCAATTCACTGTAGTAATGTTTCTCCGAAACCAGGAAAGTCCAAGGATAACAGGAAATAAGGGTGAAGGGACAGCATCAAACACTATATTTAATAATTAACTCATGGTGATCGACAGTTTCTGAAAGAACAGGGATAGACTTGAGGAAAGAGCCATTGGCCAAAAATGAATTAAATTATTGTTTTCAGGGGGAATGTCTCTGGACAAACTTTTCATTTGTAAAGTAACTGCTTGCATCAGAATCAAGGACTACTGAAGTCACCACAGTCCTTTCTTTGAACTGCTAGGTAATAGGTTAAGTCAGCATTTGCACACAAGGTAGGAGACATAAGAGGCCAGTGAAATACCCTTACCGGGAGGCCTGACTGGACTGTTATATAAGAAATGTCATGAATTTCCACAGTACATATATAGCAGACATAAGTTGGATTGCCTTCGGTGAGTTTGTTCCTCAAATAAAAGAGCTGGACAGAATAAACCCATCAGCATTGGCTCAGGAATATTAGAAGTGAAGAGAAAGGGCCGTGTGGGCCCATGACTGTGGCTCCCCTTTGAGGAGGGAGATGATATAACCAACCTGGATACTTCCTTCAGCAAAAGTTCAGGGTTGAAGGGAAAAGTACAATTTGCATAAGTTCTGAAAAGCATGACATCGCTGGCGATCCCCAGAAAAGCAATCTGGAGCAGGGACCCTAGGTTCAGGGTTTGGCATCAAATTACTCAAAGGCAGCATGGCAGAGGCTGCAGTCTGAACTGGAGGAACTCCCTTAAGATTGGACTGGCAACTAGTTGTCAGACTCTCCAATTGACCCTCAAACTGGAACACTTTAATGGACCCTTCACCAATCTGTCAGGCACAGTGTGTGGGGCCTCAGTGGTAAAGGTGGCAGCATGTTGGTAAGCTAAGTGCTGTTGAAGACCTGAAGTGTTGGATGATGATGTAAGTACTGCTGGAGACCTGAAGCTGTGGATGATGGGGTAAGTACTGCTGTAGACCTGGATCTGTGGATGATGGGGTAAGTACTGCTGGAGACCTGGAGCAGTGGATGATGAGGTAATAACTGCTGGAGACCTGGAGGGGTGGGTGATGAGGAAATTACTGCAGGAGACCTTGAGCAGTAGTTGATGAGGTGTTAGACCTGGAATGGCTGCTGGGAAGGTAAGTACTGCTGGAGACCTGGAATGGCTGTTGGGTAGGTAAGTACTGCTGGAGACATGGAAAATCTGCTGGGTATGTAAGTACTGCTAAAGACTTGGAATAGCTGCTGGGAAGGTAAGTACTGCTGTAGGCAATGGAATACTGGAACAGGAAGTTGGGAAGCAAGGAAAGGCAGAGGACTGGAACTAGGCAGGAGACAAATGACACAAGCAACAAGGAAGCCAAGTGTTAGGGAAAGAACAACAGTCAGCACTGACTTGAGGATGTGCCCGGTATATCAAGACACTTCCGGGAGTGACGTCAGTGCGCATGCCGGCACGTAACCTCACCAACTGCGCTGCATAGCTTCGCAGACATCCTTCCTGGCTGCCTTCTATTGCCTGAAGAGGCTGGTTGGGAAGGACACCAAGGAGGGGCCTGTCACAATGAATTCAATGTAGGTAATTGCCCATGTAACATGGATTAGAATTAGAAAATTAAAAAAAACAAAAAAACAATTAGATTGTAAGGTCTTTGAGGCAGGGACCTCTTTTCCTCTTGTGGCAAAGCCCTAGCACTTCTATTTATATAATTTAAGTACTGAACTATCTACATTATGTATTTATCCCCCTTGTATGACTTTATTGTATTTTGTTACTGTACAGCGCTGCGTCCTCTAGTGATGCGTTAGAAATAAACCATACATACACTAACTCCCCCTTCTCCTTATTTCCATGCTTCTGGTTACATCTAAAGTTGGCCATACACAGATCAATATTTTTGGTTAATTTGATCACTTTGAAGTTAACTTATAAACTAAATAGAAAGCCTAATTTTTTGCCTAAAATTGCAGAGTAAATACTTCATGTCCTAAACATCAGCAACACAAACAAAAACCATAGTGATTGTATATCAGATTGCTCATGCCATTGATGATATGACATGATATAACACAGTATATCAGATTTGTTTCCATTAATATTACAATTTTACTATTCAAATTTTAGGGATCTACAGCAGACTGCAGTGTTCAGCGTTTCTAACCTACAGTATATATGTTAACTTGTGTGTGAGTAAATTAGCTGTACTTGCCTATAATTATTGTTCAATAAACTTTAATGGAAATGTGCAAACACATCAAGAAGTCTGATATCACCTAAGGGCTCTTTTGCTCTGACTACTCTTTACACATCAATCTTCTTAAATGCAGAATTATCAGAATTATTCATCAGGTTAACAAAACCAAACAAGGAAGATGCAGCCTTGCTTCATAGAAACTGACAGCCAATTGTAATACAGCACAGAGACTCATCTTTGAACGGGAGGGCTGGACCTTGTAGTCAGAGAGGCAACCCCCCCCACCCCGCTGACTTCAATATCTGCTTGGGAGGCGGGCTAATTAAAAGGGCCACAGGGACAGTTGTTGCTCCATCCCTGTGTATCTCTGGAGCTTCCTCAGCAAAATATCAAAGGTTGGTACAAGATGGAAAATTGACAATACTTTTGGCAATATAATTGTGAATGCTTGGCCTACTGTAAGAGGGCCACTTCACTGTGTTTGTCCCCTAGTCCACAAGGTCCCATCCCTCTGCACCTCTGTTCATCACGATCATGCAACAGCAGATTCTGGAACAACCCTGATGGGTGCCAATTTGAATTAGGAAGGTGCAAGAGGAGATGCCCATATTAGAAAAGAAGCTTGTCTACTGCTCATCTCTACATTAGGTCAGAATTATCAGAACTTAAATTGTTTTCCTTTCATTTTCACTTTAAAGAAATGTCATAGTTTCCCTTGTGAGATTCCTTTAAATTTTAAATAACCCACGTTAATGAATCATTTGTACTGCTTAAGTATGCATAAAACATATTGATCATCATGCTTATTAATTAGAATGGAAGTTGTGCAGGCTATATTCCCCTAGAAGAATGAAATCTGAAGCATCTGTCTCTATAGATTTAAACAGAGAAAGATCATTAAAGTAAAATAAGTTTTCAAGTTGAAAAGTACCACTCAACCAGAATCACTAGGAAATAGGCTTATCTCTCTAATAACTCGAGGCCAGAAAATTGCATTGGTTATTATTGACTGCTGCTTTTAATTTTGAATAGCTCTCTAGTTTTACGAAGGTCATTATTTCATATTCATATCGGTCAATGAAATAACACAAGATAAAGTTCTTAGGAAGCATATTAAAAATCTGTTTTCAAAGTAATAATGAAAGATACTTTCATCTGAAAGACAATCTAATCATTTCTTCTTAGAATAAAATTAGTGCAAGCAAAAAAACCAGTCTGAGTAAGCACCGTATGAGGCCTTTTACAGCTTCATGTTGATCTATTAGATCAATCTCTTTGTCATCATTCTTTAATGCTTGGAATGTTAAAATATGTCTTTTAGCTGCCCTGGTGAAGTTACAGTAAGTAAATGTTTTATTTTACCAGGGTTATAGGGAATAACAGAAACAAAATGTTCACTATCAACGAACAACATTTGTCAAAACACCATATTGATTGTGTTTTTTCTATTAAACATATCATGGGGAAAATTGTATCTGCTACTGTCTGGGAAGTTTGGTTGTGGTCGCGTGATGTTCTAGGTTGTCATTATCCTCTATGGGCAGGCAGCACAGTAGTTCAAATCCTAACTCAGCTACAGTGCAGGGATCAGAGATTATGAACAGTTGAGCAGTGCTTGTAAAAAAAATGGATAACTATTACAGTAATGAGATTTATATACAAAATGAGGAGTTTTAAAATTGAGCTATCCTTTTTGCACCAACTTACAATTATTTAGAAGTGGGTATTAAAATGGTATCTGTCTATGCTGATGATGAAGAAAAATAACTAGGGAATGCATATGATTTGCAATTGTTACATAGTTATTTTTTAATGGGGAATCTTGTCTATGAAGGCAAACTAAGAGCATTAAAACTGTGGAACTTTGATCTTCCAGAAGAAGACTGGTTGGTCCATTGGATAGGTTTCAATAAGAGATGGCTGCATTCCTTTCTAGAATGAAGTAACATTAAATATTAAATGTACTAATACATTGGCTTTCTTAATCCAGGCATTCTTCCAGGTTTCCATTTAGAGTCAGTAATTTACAATTTATTGTATAGTATTTTATGCTTGTGAAGGTTCTCATTCATCCAGGTCATGGTATATCTGTTGTATTCAATTAGATCAACTGGACTTGAAATGTAGTTCTTGAAGACGTTTCGCTAGTCATCCGACTGGCTTTCTCAATTCAGAATGACTTGTACAAGAATCTGTGGCAATTATGTACCCTGGAAAATCCCAATTAGCATATCACAGCCAGGTGTTAAGGGCGTGATTAGATAGTGGCTAAGAGGTGTTATAGGAACGCCCAGAGTAAGGTGTTAAAACAGCATTGTACATGGCAGACAGTTGGTGTCAAACCCCCCCACCTCTATTTAGGCTTGGTTTCTTTATTTTCACATAAATGGCCTCCTTAACACCTCTCTTGAACCAGTCACGTTCCTTTGCCAATATGTTAACATTACAATCTTCAAAGGTATGTCCTTTATCCTTAAGATGCAGATACACGGCTGAGTCCTGACCCGAGGAATTGGCTCTTCTGTGCTGGGCCATACGTTGATGCAGTTGCTGTTTGGTCTCCCCCACATACAAATCAGAGCATTCTTCACTGCACTGCACTGCAACACAGAGCCGAGAACATCCCCACTAGCACAGAGGCGAAGGCTAAAGAAATGAAACATCTCAGAGGAGCCCTTAAAACTTGTGGATATCCAGACTGGGCCTTTGTCAAAAGAAGTAGAAGGAAAGAAAAGAACACGAATACCAACAGTGAAGGGGAAAAGCAAGACAGGAGGAAGAACATGGTCATCCCATATGTAGCAGGGGTCTCCGAGAAATTAAGAAGAATTTTCAAAAAACATCGTATGCCTGTCTGCTTTAAACCGAACAACACACTGAGGCAGCAATTGGTACATCCGAAAGACCCAATACCAAAACACAAGAAAAGCGACATCATATACGCAGTGCAGTGCAGTGAAGAATGCTCTGATTTGTATGTGGGGGAGACCAAACAGCAACTGCATCAACGTATGGCCCAGCACTGAAGAGCCAATTCCTCGGGTCAGGACTCAGCCGTGTATCTGCATCTTAAGGATAAAGGACATACCTTTGAAGATTGAATGTTAAACATATTGGCAAAGGAACGTGACTGGTTCAAGAGAGGTGTTAAGGAGGCCATTTATGTGAAAATAAAGAAACCAAGCCTAAATAGAGGTGGGGGGTTCAACACCAACTGTCTGCTATGTACAATGCTGTTTTGACACCTTACTCTGGGCGTTCCTATAACACCTCTTAGCCACTATCTAATCACGCCCTTAACACCTGGCTGTGATATGCTAATTGGGATTTTCCAGGGTACATAATTGCCACAGATTCTTGTACAAGTCATTCTGAATTGAGAAAGCCAGTCGGATGACTAGCGAAACGTCTTCAAGAACTACATTTCAAGTCCAGTTGATCTAATTGAATACAACAGATATAGTATTTGATGTGTATGCTACAGTAAACACATTCATTTGGAAATGAAATGAGTTTTGAGAGCACATAAAATGATTTCTACAGTATAGATAAATAATTTTCACCTATGCTAAAGTATCTCTCTGTCTCTCAAATAATGGGCTCCATACCACTGTTTAGTCTACGACACTAGTCTACAAATTACATATCTAACTATACTTTAGATCAATAATAAACTCTTAGAACATGTTTGTTGCTTTCATTCAGTCCAGTATATGTTCTATATGCAAATAAAAAAATGAGAAAAAAATGAGACAATTTAAAATGTGATAAGATAAAATGAATAAAAGATAATTATTTAAACATTTAAAGGGACACAATTCTCATGCACTACTCTTTAGCTCCTCCCCCAGTCAGAGTCACTGACTACTTCCATTCTCTGACATTGACAAATATATGTAAATTAGGTAAGACTGGGGAAGGAACCAGGAAGTATAACATACTCAGAAACTTGAAAAGGAATGTTTAAGTATAAAATTTGGCTTGAAAGGCTACATTTCGAAAGGGAATGTGTGTGTGTCTGTGGCAAGTCTGTTTTAAAACCCAATAACCTTGCTATGGTAATGAAAGAGGACATTTGAATTTCATTATTCATTCTGATTAAACATATAGATTTTTATTATTTTGTAGATGGTTGCCATGGAAACATAAAGATGGGGTGGGTGTTGGAGTGTATCAGTAGGTGGGATTATCTGTGTCTGCGAGGTGTTAGGGGGTATGTTTTTGCTTTTATGACTGTAAAACTAACTTTATGGTTGGTTTAGCATGGAAATGGAAAGGTGGGATTTCTGCTGGGGTGCATCTGTGTGAAGTTAGGGGCCATGTCAAAGGCAGTGCCTTTAACCAGTACACTATTCAGCCACTACATTATTTGCATAATATATTGCTAGGTTATCATATGGTAATTATATGGTTATTATATTATATATATATATATACATATATCATATGATAACCTAGTAATATATTAACCACATAATGTAGTGGCTGGATAGTGTACTGGTTAAAGGCACCGCCTTTGACATGGGAGACCAGGGTTTGAATCCTGGTTAGGGGCAGCTATACAAATGTTTAGATTATTATAATATCCTAGTAATATAATAACCTAACAATATAATAACCATATAATATAATAACCATATAATAACCTAGTAATATAATATCCATATAATACCCTATATTCTAACCATATAATAACCTAGTAATATAATAACCATATAATACCCTAGTAATATAATAATATTATATGGTTATTATATTACCAGGTTATCATATGGTTATTATATTACTAGGTTATTATATGGTTATTATATTACTAGGTTATTATATAACTAATAATCCAAACAGTTCTAGTCCATCCCTACATATGACTAGGGTATTATATGGCTATTATATTACTAGGTTATTATATGATTATTATATTACTAGGGTATTATAATAACCCAAACATTTGTATAGCTGCCCCTAGCCAGGATTCGAACCCTGTTCTCCCATGTCAAAGGCAGTGCCTTGAACCAGTACACTATCCAGTACATTTCCAGGTATAGCTGCCCCTAGCCAGGATTCGAACATTGGTCTCCCATATCAAAGGCAGTGCCTTTTACCAGTACACTATCCAGTACATTCGCTAATTATTGAATTTATGATCGAAAGTCCGAGAAATCCGGGTCCGGGATAGCTCGAGAAGTATGATTACTGTGTATAAATACATTAACGGGCCATACAATAACCTGTCTAAGGCAATAGAATATGTCAGAAGATACGCAGACATCCCTTAAGACTTGAAGAACAGAAGTGTTCAAATTCTGAAGGGTTTTTCACTGTAAGAACGGTACATTAGATGTGATGATTGTAGGTTCATTGAAAAAATAAGCTGGATGCGTTTCTAAAAACAAGGAATGTTGCAAGTAACTGGTATTTATACATAAACTGGAGTTGATTCAGGGATGTTTTCGATTGCCGCTTGGAGTCAGGAAGGAATTTTTTCCCCTTCATGGTTCTGGTAGATCAACAGTTAAGTAGTAAATGTTGGTATTGCTGGGTAGGTTGAACTGGATGGACTTATGTCTTTGTTAAACCTCAAATACTATACTATACTAACTGAATAACAGTACACATTGGAGTCTCTCTCCTCAACCTTGGTCCCAAGCTCCTCTCTTGCGCCCATCCATTCTCTTCACCGAGCTACTTGTCCATGTTCAGTGGATCTCTACTCTGGTACCATTACACGCTGTTCTCACGCTAATCCGACGTGCATTTCACCTATCAATGCCATTCACAGGCCTAGTCACTTGGAAAGTATAGGTTAAACCCACCCTAACCTAAAATAACATCGGGAAACATGGTTTAAACTCATTTTTGCCCATTTGTGGCTGATATTACCAGGTCTATGTACCAAGAGCCATTATAAGCTAATGGCAGTTGCAGGTTTACACAAAAACTGTGTTACTGCAACCAATGCAATGAGAAGACAACGGGTCTTTAAGACGGAATCTTAAACGCCAACAAACAGCTGGCGTTAAGGATTCACGATAGGTAAATCTCATTCGCAATTCAGCTATTATCAGCAATGGAGATCGATTATGGCTTTTTTAAACAAAACCTGTTGACTTGTCAGTTATCTGCCAGCAACCCCAACTGCTATTTTTTCCAGTTTATTACATGTATCTGTAACCAGATATTTAATGAAAAGTTCTATTCCTTTCTGGCAAAGGTATCTCTCTTTTTATAAGTTTGAGCATGTGCACTGAAGGCAGCAGGGGAAACAGCAGTCAGTCATTGGTTGCGATGTCAGCAGTTACAGGCTTGATTTACTGCATGGAGGGAGGAGACAACTTACTCTGCCAGAAAGTAGTCAATAATTATACTTAAATATCTGGTTAAAAATACATCTAATACAGTGCTAAATTAGTTGGAGTTGGGGGCAGGTAATGGACATGAGACCAGTTTTTTGTTTCAAGGGTAGATGTGCCCTTTATGTTTTGGCTAATTTTATGTGTTTCCCAGACCATATCCCAGTCCCTGAGCAATTAAAACTACTTACTGTTTATACAATAAAGTGACACTATATTGAAATAATGATTTTGCCTCATCTTAATCTATAATTAAGTAGCACTAAGTAGCACTTGCTCTGATTTGCGTGTGTTGCTGCATGCCTTCAATCCAGCACACATTTTGATTTGGAGCAGTATCCCCCCTCCCTCTTTTAACTACTCCCACTTCCATCCGACCTGACTTTTTTCACACAAATCAACTGTCACCATTCCAGCTACAGTAAAACTACCCACAGAAGAATATTTTTTGAGAGCAAGGAACTTGATTGTTTTAGATTGGATATCTAAAGAAAGGGGAAAGATCAACAACAAAATGATACAGTGGTGGTTGGGAAGAATTATACAGGGAGATTCAATAAAAGTTCTTATAGTTTAAAATGAGGTCGGCCCCAACCAATCAGACCTTATTTAACATTTGAAAGCTAACATCTGATTGGTTGGGGCAAAATTAGCACCATTTTAAACGATAAGCAGGGAGATTCAATAAAAGTTCTTATTGTTTAAAATGAGGTCGGCAGCCTCAGTGGAGCTGGTGTCGCTGGATGAAAGAAAGAAGACACCGCCAAAGGGCTCTTTTAAGAGACACTCACTGGGGGTCCCGGTTTGAACTGCGGGACCCCCCCAAAGGCACTTCTCAGTGCTGCAAGGGCCCTTACAAGGGTTGGGGAGGGGGTTCCGGTTGAAATGCAGGACCCCTTAAGCCCCAAAAGGCACTTTTCAGTGCCCCCGCTGGAGGGTCCCTCCACCCCCCCCCAGCGGCCTTTCCCTCCCCCTCCTCACAAGAGTAAAGGGTGGGGTCTGGGAGGGGCTGCTGGGAAGGGGTCACGGCGATTGGTCGCATCTGCTGCGGGGGGCAAGGGCGGGGTGATCCTTTCCCGGCATCCCCTCCTAGCCCCCTGCTCCGTCTCGGGATTCGTGGTGGTATTCCATTTAGTGCATTGTGCATTGCAGCGGTAATTTTACGGCGCTACTATCGGCCGTTTATAAATATGGCCCTAAGAATTTTAAAAATAATATTTTCCACCGAACTTTCCATGTAATGACCGAATTTAAAAAAAAATTTTTTTTAATCCTTTTAAGTTTTTTATTTTGTTTATTTTTGGGGGGGTTGGACATTTCCTTTAAAGATAATTGAATGTTGTCAGTATTGGAGGCTTTAATGATAGCTAAGAAAAAAAGGAAGGGAATATACATTTATATTCCACTAGATTGTAAGCTCTACGGGGCAGGGAACTCCTTTCCTCTTGTGGCAAAGCTCTAGCACTTCTATTTATATAATTTATATATTTATGTACTGAACTATTTTTGTATTTATCCCCCTTGTATGACTTTATTGTATTTTGTTACTGTACAGCTCTGCGTCCCCAAGTAGCGCATTATACATAAACTATACATACATACAAACATACATGCACAAAAAGTTAGCATTACTTTAATAGATGCAAGCATTTTGGAAAAGCCGAATGATTTACACTCACATTTGATGCTTTTTTGCATGGCTTTTTACACTAGCTCATAGCTTGCGCTAAAGTCAAGCAAGGGGGTAAGACTGAAATGCTATTTATTTATTTTGTTGGTACAAATTAAAATAATTCATTTTAATTGTAATATTTATATGGAAATTGTAAAAGGCATGTCGAGCCTAAAATAAACTTTTTAAGTTCTGGTAGAGGACCCCCAAACCCAATTTTCAGATTATTTAGTAATTTCAAAGATTCCTCTGAAAGGACTTACCTGACCCGTTCCCTATGCCCCTCTGCACTGCTTTACCGGCTCTTGTTCCTGTTCATGGCAAGGCATGACGTTGTGCCGAATTACGTGACAGCTGCAATCAGGAAGTAGTGTGTCTGTCAGTGCTTTTTAGGCTGGACATGCTCTTTAACCTAATTTGTAAGTATGTTTAAATGGTTCTGTGCACCATATATATTCTGTATAACCTGTGTTAAAGTATGTATAATTCTTTTCCATTTGGAATTCTAATAAACTTGGTCACTCCTATTGGGGTATTGATGTTATTGTGGGTGGCACTTGAAAAAGAAGGCGTAGCATTCAAAACATGTCGTGTTCTGCTGTGGATTAAATTATATGCATGCTCAGTCCTGCTGTAGTGTGTCTCCCTGCGTGACTTGTTTGTCTAGAAGGATTTCTAAAGTCTGGATACGGCCACACAGCATGAGCAGACACAGGAAAGCGGCGCGAGCCGCTCTGATACCTGTTTGATATTGGAGTGTTTGGGTGGAGTTATGTGTCATTTTATTAAGCACATACTGTATATATATATATATATATATATATATATATATATATATATATAATTATTCCCCTTTTCATGTAGCTAAAGGTAAATTTGCAGCATCCCCTGAGTAAAGTGTTATTAAATATGTATACTTTTACATGCATGACCTACATAAATCACACATTAGCAAAAAGGATTTTGTGAACTTGTTATGTTGAAAGAGGTTCGTTCATTGCTCCATTCATCACAGAAATCATTGTTTTTCAGTCTATAAAGAATAATTCTAAATGTGTTTATTATATGGATTGTTCTTAACAAAATGATTAGGAAGTAATCTAGTTCATACCGAGGGTTATTGGTTGAATGCTTTTAGAATTAATTGGGAATCTTTTCACTCGTATGTAACTTGAGTGGTTTCCAGAAATTGCACTTTATGGCAGCCTATGATTGTGTTACCATCATCCTGCCAATAATGATATGGATGAGGTCAGCGTAGGTGCCAATTGCCAAAGGAGATATATCCACTTGCCCGGCACTCACCATTGAGTGCCTTAATTATTATTTTTCTTCCCTAGGCCAGTTATAGACCTACATTATAATAATATATGTTACACGTGTAATATAAATATATATATATATATATATATATATATATATATATATAGGATAATAGAATCCGCAGCACTCCACCGAAGACAGCTGCCTGGTGCCAGTATAAAGGGAGACTCACTGTATGGCTCCTTCCAAATACATTCAATAGCATATACAGCACACAGGTCTTCAATGCAAACTCTTTATTTCATCAACGTGCCATATACATCAAGCTTGATGTATATGGCACGTTGATGAAAATAAGAGGACAGCCGATGTAATGGCTGAAACGCGTTGATCGCAGTTCCGACAGTGTTGCATGAGATACGTTACAAGTCCCATGAGTGCCCTGAGTTCTGATGGTTTTGTATAAGTTGTTTTCCGGTACAGCACCTGGGCTATTGACAAGACGGAGGAGTGCAAGAGGAGTTTGGCGCTATATATATATACAAATATAGGGATATGCTGCTCAAACATTTATTCAAAAATACTTTCAAGTGCGGTGCAATGGAGGACCGGCAATTGATACACTGATACATTATACAAAGTCTTTTGTGTAGTGTATTTTTATATATAATATAATATATATATATATATATATATATCTGCTTAATAAAAATTTCTCTACAGAGGGTTGTGTGATACCAATTGTCTCTCCAAGAGTTTAACTGCTCCACTACTACAGTAAAATGTATATATGTATGTATAGTCATACAAAGGGGATAAATACATAGATAGTTCAGTACAAAAATATATAAATTCTATAAATATAAGTGCTAGAGCTTTGCCACAAGAGGAAAGGAGGTCCCTGCCGCATAGAGCTTACAATCTAGCTGGGTGGGTAACATACAGATACAATGGAGTGGGTATAAGTTCAGGAGTGAGACGTATGCAGTGCAAATAAAACAATTATAGATTGTGCTGGTTTCCAGATAGGTAGGATGTAAGGCTAGATTTAAACCTGCTAATAGAGGTTTGTTTACGTAAAGAGAGGGGAGTCTAATTCCAGAGGATGGGAGCCACAAGAGAGGTTTAAGGCAAGAAGAAGCAGTACGAGTGGGGGGTCTGTACAGGATCTGGTTCTACAATGAGTGTAGGGTAGGGGTGGAACATATGGGGACACTAGGGAAGATATATAAGAAGGGGCAGCAGAGCGAAGGGCTTTAAACATTGGAGAAAAGGAGAAAGAGGAGTCAATAATTACCCCTAGGCTGCGTGCCCATTGGATAGGGAAAATGGGGGTATTGTCAACAGAGATGGAGAAGGGATTGGACCAGGTTAAGGTGGAAAAATGATCAGTTCAGTTTTAGAAAGATTTAATTTGAGGTAATGTTGAGACATCCAGGAGGAGATGGCAAGGAGGCATTTGGAGACAAGTGATTAAGCGTGATTAAGCTTAAAAAGCATTATCCACTGGCCAAAATATTTTTCCATTTCTAATGTGAACAAAGCCTTGGGATTACATGTCCGCTTCGAGAATCCTCAAACGTTCGAGGATTCCCAAATTTGGCCGTTGGAGGATTCTCGAATGCCCAAAATCCCACGGCTGGACATTTAAGGGTTTGGGGGGCTTAGGGGGTCCCGCAGCTCGAACCGGGACTCCCCTCCACAGCACTTAAAAGTGTTCTTGTGGCCCTTGGAAGGGCTCTTGTGGCACTGCCAAGTGCCTTTTGGGGCTTAAGGGGTCCCAACTTGATTCAAGCAGTGATTACATCTCCCAGTGCTACTTATCTTCCCGTAGCAAAGCAGTTTTACTTTCACTATAACACAAAACCACTGGGTGAATGCTATTGGCTGTAGTGAGGCACAGATCACCTCCACTGCACATGCTCCACACTTCATTTGTGCCTCAGTTTTTGGAGGGGGTAGATACATAGAGTGTAGACATGCATACTAACTAGGAGTGAGCTGAACAGGACATGAGGATATCTAGTGACAGGGAGCACTGAGAGTAAAATGGGATCAAGTTCCTGACAGTGCTAAAAATATAGAAATGGATAAAGGCAAGTAATATTTTCAGTTTAGTGTCCCTTTAAATTTAATTCCTTTAATTTTATTTGATATCCTTGGGTTATGCGTTAAGGTGTTGTAAATAAAATGGTGGTAAAATAAAATGCACAATGGCATTAAACATTTGGTTCTTTTCTACTTTAAATAAATGCACAATGGTTGGTTTATTCTCAAATTTCAAGTTTCTTTTTTAACAAGTGAAAAAAAAAATCTACTTTTATCCTATACTGCAATGCTCTTTTCATTCAAGTTGATATCTTGCTGTCAACTACAGCCAATGAATTTTTTAGACATTCTGTATGTTCTCATATTAGGGTTTCTCTTTTTGTTACCATTATATTGTCATCTGTATTCAGTGTCTACAAAGACTAGTCTCTTTTTTAAGATGCAATATAATTTTTTTTATTAATAATTGCTACCAGCTTTCAACCAGATTTAAAATATGTTGACAAAAAGCATACTGTTGTTCAGACTGGCTTAAAATATATTTTCTGTAGGGTCCTTATCTTTTACCATGGTGTAGGAATGATGGACCTTTCCCATTCTTACAAGGTGCAAAAGCATCACTAGGTAAGTAATAACAGAGATATGGTGAAAATGGCCGCAACACTTTTTATTTAAAATAAACCAAACACTAATTTAGATCCAACCATTTTTAAATCCAACTTTATATATATATATTGATACCAAGCCGACCTCTGATTAAAACCGGGTGGTCATAATAAACATTCAATTCGGCTCCGCCTTAATGCAGTCATATTCAGCCAGAAGCCTGCAGTTTTTTTCCAGTTATTTGGCCTTTGACAAAGTGTTACGACAAACAACTAAAAACGGTTTCCACAAATTACTTGAAACAGGGAGGGGGGGCTGGGGGTTTTGGCGACGTCCTCAGCTGACTGGTGGGAACCAGGTACGGACCCTTTATTATAGTCCCGAGGGAGCATCCCAGGGGACACTGGGACAAAAAAGTAACCAATCACTCAGCTGGAGGCACTTGTCACCAATGGAGTGATGAAACTGCCAGGTCCCTCGGAGACCAATCAAATCACTCAGAGACACTGACGAAAATTTCGAAAAAACTCCCATAGTGTCTCTGCTTTGGAATAGGCGTACCATCCCCCACCCCATGCCTCAACATGCTTATGGGCTGCCTTGGTTCTGCTTGATCTAGCCAAAACTCTCTCTGTTCAGGCTGTAGGACTTGAATATTAGAGTTTACTATGATATAAATGGTTAATTAGTAAAAGAAAATGTTTAACTTGATTCAATATTCTCTATAGAAGAAAATATCTCTAGCTATTTAACCTTCTTGAAACCTTTCAATAAAGGTTTTTTCGCTGTAATTATCCAGTATGTGTTTGCTGGGCAGTTTTAAAGACTGAAAAGACTCAATGGCTGTTTTACTTTTCTTTTTAAAAGAAAATAAAAATTCTATATAAAAAGCTTAAAGGGCAAGTCCAAAACGAAAACTTACATACAGGTAAATCACGCCGCAAAACCCTAAACGGTAATAGTTTGAAATCTGAATGGTGTAAATCTAACCTGAAATCCTGCACAATGTCCTGTTGCCCCTGTTTCTGCTTCCTGGTTCTTCCAGTTAGTAACTGTCAGTTATGGATTTGGCAGTTGACATCACAGCCAATGACTGAATGTTAATCCCCTGTCTGCCTCTTCTGAGCATGCCCAGGTTCAGTACAGGCTCAGTACAGGTTTCTAAATTGCTCAGTTTCCATGGGGCATCCAGAAGCATAGCAGGCATACAGTAATTAATTCAGAGGACAAAGTATAATATATCAACATATTTTAAAGAGGCCATTCTTTCTAAAAGACTTTCTTATTAGGGTGGAGTTGTCCTTTAAAAGCTTTTATAATTCCAAAAAAACAATATTGCAACAGTCACTGCTGAAATCAGCATTCTAAATGCATTTTAAACAAATAATCTGTTATTCTACAGTTTTCTGGCATTTCCAGATTTCTGCAGCCCTCCTTCCAATTGCCTTTCTGTCTGCTCAGTCTTGATTACAGGTGTTCACAGACAAGTCCCCTAGTAGCTACTTTACAGTCTTGACAAAGGGAGGGGGCTGCAGATCTTTCTAAGCAGGTGCACTATGTATACATGCATAAGTATAAAAGCTGAACCCCCAAATCATTCTAGACAAAAATGCAACTCTCAAGTTTGGAGCTTTCCTAGTTACAGACCAATCCTACTGGTCTGGGCAGCTAAAGAACAAACACTCTCTGGCAGTATTGTGTGCTTTAATTGGTCCAGCCAGAGGAAGCGAAGAACATGCTTATTGTGACCCAGGACAAAGCTATAGGAGAGTAAATGGCTGCAGGCTAGGGTAGGGACAAGAAACCCTAAAGGGTAGAAAGATACCTGACTTAAGTTGTAAAATAATTACTGTTATTCAGAATTTTTGTTTACTATGGAAGGTTTATTTTTTAATTTCATTATTGATAAAAATAAATAATTAAAATAAATGAAAGCCTGTGGATCACTGCCTTGTAATATTTTCTAACTTTAGAAATAACCTTTAATACTTTAGAAATGTTGATTATTATTTTTTTTTTATCTATGCCATCTATTTCAAAATAGTGGTCCTGTCTAAGTCTTCCCATGTATGTTGTAGTGATATTAAACCAAGGCTTTAAACTGTCAACACCTTGTTGTAAAACACAGAACCCAATCGGATTGAAAAAACCCCAACAACCTTCAATGTCATTTTGGTATTGAAACAACGATATATTGATCAAATGTTTATAACACGAAAACAGCAAATATAGGTACTGTACCACTAAACAGACACCAAGGGATAATGCACCCCTAACAGTGTAATATAAGGATATTACGTCACCGCGGAGTTCCCTGACCATATAAAAGTGCGAGGCAGCAGGCTGAGGGTTTTTATGCAGGCCAGGGAGCTCCGAGTTTAAGTAAAGTAAAAATAATAAAATTATATTATAATGTTACAGGGTGCAGTATTTCTTATAATAGATAAGTTTAGGTAAATCTGTTTCATTCAGTTAGATCAACTGGACTTAAAGTTTAGTTCTTCAAGACGTTTCTCAATTCAGTATGACTTGTACAAGAATATGTTGGCAATTAAGTACCCTGGAAAATCCCAATTAGCATATCACAGCCAAGTGTTAGGGACCTTCTGAATGCAAGGTGTGGTTGCATTGTGGCTAAGTAGAGATGGCCGAAACTGACGGGTTTCGTTCTGTTTTCCCGAAGATCTGAAAATCCGAAAACGGAACTTAAAATTGGGACTTCGGAGTGAGTTTTCGATTTTTATTGAACGTTCAAGCTAATTAAAAAAGTTCTCGAAAATAGCCTTGAATGTTCGATAATACTCGAAAATATGATCGGAAAGTATTTTCAAGTTTCCTATTGTATTTTCGAGTATTATCGAACGTTCTAGGCTATTTTCGAGAATTTTTGGACGGAAAATTTGGATTTCGGAACCAAGGGGTTCCGTGTCGGGGTTCTATGGCTAAGAGGTGTTATTGAAACTGCCCAGGGTAAGGTGTTAATACAGCAATGTACATGGCAGACAGGTGTCGAACCCCCCACCTCTATTCAGGCTTGGTTACTTTGAAGAAACAATTGAACTGACAACTCTCTTGAACCAGTAATTTTTTCCTTTCTCTCTCTCTTTTTTTTTTTTTGCTATAGTTCTACTTTTACTTTTCATAAAAGAAAAAAAAGGACTAAAATATACTGACCTGAGTTAAAATGGCAGAGGTTCCAGTTCTTTAAGTTTGTTAGCAGAGCCAAATTCAGCAAAGTTTTATAGTAAGAGATAAAAAGCACAGGTTCAGGATTGCTATTCTTGAAAGCAGAGCCCCACTAACGGACATTCAGTACAAAGACACAGTACGCATGACTGTTTAATGAGTCATAGCAGTGCGTGGGCTATTTGTGTTCATACTGTGCCATTTTCACTGAATGGGGCTCTCTACAACATTAGCAATTCAGAATCTCTGACTTTTAACTCTAACTAAAACTTTGCTTAATTTGGTTTTGCTACTGAATTTATCCATGCCCTATTTATCCAAGTAAGTGCTGATCTTTACTTTTTAGGCAGTTGAAAGTAAACTGTAAAAATTCTCAGGAGAGTAATTCTTTTTGGACCACAGTTCCCCTTTAAGTACTCATAAACCTAGGCAACATATTCATATTGCATAAATATATTTTACATCTCTTTTTTTTGTTCTAAATTTTGTATACATAGTTAAACCTCCTTCTCACATCATTTGCAAATCATAGAATATATTTAACAGAAAACTGACGTTAATTAATCTCATACATCTAAAAATAATCACAGCACGTTGATCTAAAAAAATACATATATAAAAAAAACCAGACACACCCTTGAGGTTAAGTATAGTATAGGGGCGTGGTAGGGGCGTAACCTGGGGGCGTAACCTGGTGGGCTGGGTCTGGAGCTACTCCCATCGGTCTGCTCACCGTGCTCAGTGCCGCTAATGCGGCCCCCCATGTCCACTGTGTTTGGCACCCCTGGTATAGGTAATAAAATAATTAGATTGCTCATTAATAATAATATTTATTTCATAAATAAAGCCATGAGCAATATATCCAGGTACCTTCACTAGGGGCATATTGATAAAGGTGCTGTAAAATACAAAAATACAGACATGGTATTTACATCCATTTATTAGAACAGTACCAGCTCTTAGAATTTACTGCTCACGATTTCCCCCCCCATTCACTTTTTTTTCTTTTTTGTGTACCTGCAGAACAACCGTTTCTAAAACTGATAACTGTCATCTTCTGAAACGATTATAACAGCCCGAATATTTCCCACGGAATCGTCAACAATCATTAGGTTGTTTAGCGTTTCTGAATAGTCTCCTTTTATTTTATATAAGGAGACTGTTCCAGGCTGTGTGCAGCCACATCTTTGAAACATGACAGACAGAATCTTACAGACGTGCAAAATTTTGCCTGTTTTAAATCTGCAGCAACCAAGTAGATGTTTTCAAATGTTTTCTAACTGTAGTAGGCCAGTAGAACATCTGATTAAATAAGCCTGTTAGGCTGGGTACACATGGAGGGATTATTTGTCCTGACCGAGCTCTCGCAACGAGCGAGCGCTTGACCAGGACAAATGTCTGTTGGTCGCAGCAAATTCAACCGCGGCCAAATTTGCGAACAATTGACCATGTGGTCCCATAGGGAACCGCGTGATTGATTGGGAATTTCCGACACGTCTGATCAGCGTCGGTTACGGTCTGCCGCCCCGCACCAGGAGATATTTTCAGCTGATCACCCTGAAGTTCTGTCAAATTGTCGGCCGGCCGAAAATATCTTCTGGTGTGTACCCAGCCTTAATTTCTACATGCCATATCATTGTCTAGACTATATTGTTATGTCACACTATTAAAGTATAGATTTTCAGCCATGTTGTATCCAACCATTCAGATTGTGCCTGACATTTTTGGTTTTTAGAGATAAAGCAGAACATTGTGATGAAAAAGGGAATGGATTATGGTGGGTTAAAAGTCACAAAATTTTAAGAGATTAAATAAAACCTTAGTACTGTCTTTCTCGTCTTTCTTTATGAATGTCATCTGCACAGAATCGTGTGTGCCCCAAGGAATCACAAAGCAGCCAATTGCATGGAGGCTATTGCTTTTTGGTATGGATGCTATAGCTGACATTGTAGGTTTTGCACCAAGCTATTTTTTACCATGTGCACCTAATACTGCCTCCCTACAAGCTTCCCTGAAACCAGTTTCATTCTACCAGTCCCTTGCATCACATTTGCGGACCGTACATACACAAATAAATTGTTGTAAAAAGTTGCTTGCCCCTTTGAGAATTGTTTATAATGGCTATATCCTTTTAAAACTCCTCCTTTCTATAATCATTGATGCTGATCAGATCTAATGCAAACATTTAACTGTATTGTACTGATAACAAATTTTCTTTTGGCACAGCTTATTTTATAAAATTGACTTTATTTTGTCAAACGAAATTATGGTATTGCAAATGATTTATGATTTGATTTCTATTTTATTAGCATAAGCATTTGAAGGCTCAGACATAATTGTATGAACGTGAAGAATATGAGCTGATAAATTAAATTAATCAAATAGGCATTAAGACTGGGGATTGCAATTTTTACATAAAGTATAGGGAATCATAAAAAGCAAATTAAACAGAGGGAGGGGCCATGGTATAACTACATCGTCCAATTAAAACAGTTTAGGAATGACCTTGCGTTTGCATGATATTAATTAATTTCCTTTACTATACTTCATAAATCTTTTCAATTTAATAAATGTGAGCTATAAAGTTATACAGTTATGAACTGTGCTGGATTTAAGGAAGGAATCCACAGGGACATTTATTGGAGAATTTCATCATTTTGTGTATCTAAAAAAAGAGCAAAATTTAAAGGGTAAGGTAAGTTGGTGAGAATAAGTAGTTTTACATTTATTTTTCACCTATTTTTTGTAAAGTTACTTTTTTATTCTGGCATTCTAAAAAGTTGTAGTTCAATGTTACAGAACTAAAAAAACATACTGTATCAAGCCAACAACTGTCTGTCCAAATGATTTATTTTACCCCACCTACTAGTGATAATGTGGTGGATAATACAATAGAAAAGGTGGATATATATGCATTAAAGGATAACTGTATTGCCTCAATGCATTTAAAAAAAAAAAAAGAGTAAAGGTGTGCAGCCCTCCCTATACATATTTTTCCTGATTTCGAGCCTCTCTCTGCCTTCAATTAGCCATGCTGTGACGGGGGCCTAACAATGCTGTCTGCCTCTAACTGTCACTCAGAGCTAGCATGCAAAAATACACTCCTCCACCCACCCTTGATTAGCTTGATTATATAGGCTATATTCTAGCAACAGGACAGTTCAAGTTTGTTTGACTGGCAGAGGAGGAGGAGAGAGGTTGTAACAGACATTACCACCAGCCAATGACAGGTAATATGTTAATGATGGAGGAGGCGGGCTGTTAGCACTCATGTGAGTAAGTGATTTCAGCTGCTGGAAGTGTGGACATGTAATGGGGGTAATGTTGTTTTTTTGGGTATTGTTGTCCTTTAAACCTAAAATGACATAAATTGTCAAACTAACTTCACAAGAAGGGAGAGAGAATGATACAGAATAATAACAAATTCATTTTCAAAGCTGCTGACAAGGGGGGTTGGGGATTGTTAAACGCTTATCATGAGCAGGGGAATGCTTTTGATCATACAGTATATTTATGCAATCGTTACCCAATCATTATTGAACGTTCATCTATACAATGCCATTGCGATAATGATATGTAAAAGACACTACACATATCATGAATGTTATTTGTGGCATATTGGATATCAATAGTCTTTACACTTATATCAGACACAATGCAGTGTGTAATACTAAATTGGGCTGTGAAATGAAGGTGAAGTAAGATTCCTTTTACATATGGTGTTGCACATACGCTAACCTATGCATGGCTGCTATGGAGAAAGAATATGTATAGATGCGCCCTCTGTACAAACAATGTTGTATGTTATACTTACGTTTCATAAACAATTGTTCCTTATCTGAAATGGGAAATTGGAGACTTTTTAAAAAAATCTTTACTTTCAAATTTCAAAACTGAGGGCAAACTGTGTGATATTTATAGGTTTAGTCTCAATTTTAATTTGGGAATTACCAGGATGTGTATATTAAAATCACAGATAAAAATAATTTAGAACATTTTGGAAATGCATACTTCATACATGTAGAGTATGAGTGTATCCCTTTAACTCAATATGAGGGTGAAGATGCAATATTTCAAGCTCCACTTCTCTTATTGTCCGGGTTCCAGGTTCCGGATGCAGTATTCACTTAGGCTGAGACCACACTGCAATGCAGAGGAATCGCGAGCATTATCGCACGCAATTGTGTGCACGATTCTTGTGCGTTTTGCGTTTGCGCATGTGATTTTTATGGTTTCCGTTATGGAAACGCATGCATTAACACACCAAAAATGGTGAACGCATGCTTTACCAAAACACGAACGGATGCACAATCGCATTTGCATCGGAAATCGTGAAAGGGAGGAAGGTAGGGAGCACTAAGGTAATGCCTCCATTTAAAAGGTGTTTTTACAGTACAAAGTAGCACAGAAACAAATGCTAAGGGTTTTGTATCAGGTGTCTGTTGCTGTTAATGGAATACCTTAACAAATATTGAGAATTACATATACTGTGGTTCTGGTTGATCCAGGGAACTTTTATTATGGTTTACAGAGGATTTTGTGGTACATCATACTGCATGCACCAATACAGCTGTACAAATAAAATAGTGATAGGAATAGGGCCAAAAGCCATTTTAAAGGAATTTGAGTTCTGACAAATTATGACAAATAGAGATTTTTTTATACAGTGCTTTTAAAATTGGGCTCTGTATTAAATTAACAACAACATGTACAATATTATTTGTGTAATTTCACATGAACGGCATGTGGCATTACCATGCGGCATTTTGCCAGCAGTCCTATAGCGCAACCATGCAGCATTTCACCAGCTGTCCTTTAGCGCAACCATGCAGCATTCCGCCAGCAGTCCTTTAGCACAACCATGCAGCATTTCGCCAGCAGTCTTTTAGCGCAACCATGCAGCATTTCTTTTAGTGCAAGCATGCAGCATTTCGCCAGCAGTCCTTTAGCGCAACAACGCAGCATTCCGCCAGCAATCTTTGAGTGCAACCATGCAGCATTTTGCCAGCAGTCTTTTAGCGCAACCATGCAGCATTTCGCCAGCAGTCCTTTAGCCCAACCATGCAGCATTTCGCCAGCAGTCCTTTAGCACAACCATGCAGCATTTCGCCAGTAGTCCTTTAGCACAACCATGCAGCATTTCGCCAGCAGTCCGTTAGCACAACCATGCAGCATTTCGCTAGCGGCCCCTTGGTGCTACCATGCAGCACTTTGCTAGCAGTAAAACACCTGAAACTGCTCAGAAAACAGCCATCATCGGCTTGTGGGAAAATTGTCTTAATCATCATCAGATCATATTAGTTAATTAGAATGATGGTTAAAAAGCTGGCTAAATTTACAGCCAATTAAAACACTAAAAATATCAGAGATTAGATGGTAAAAAAAGTAGGTCTTGAAGCACATACAGTAGTACATAGCATATTGTTCAGCACAAAGATCCTTTCTAATCCTCTTTCACAAAGCCTACATTAGGGGAAAAATCTATATATAGCAAGCAACATTAGGGGACCTTTTTAAAGAAGGAGGTAAGGGCTAGAAAAGAAAAGATTAATTGCCTAAGAACACAGATTCTCAGATGATCTTATTTCTGTTTTTATGGTTTGTACATAAAAATTGGTCTGCAATGAGTAAGGCAAGAAATTAAAGGCTACAGTGTGTGTGGATAGACTTTTATGGCAAAGAAAAATAAATGTAGTTGAGTTGATGTAGTAAAATTGGCAAAAGTTTGCCCATGCTATTAATATGCAGCAACCAGTTTAACCAGTTTTATAACCTCTGATTAGTTGAGGCAGATTTATACCAGGAGCAAATGTTTGCACTGTTTATTGCATTAACCCCATCGTGTGAAAACAAGCAACAGCTTAAATAAATCTTTAAGGGAGATTAAAGTATTATTGGAACTCAAAAGTCATTAAAAGAATAAAAAAACGATCGGGTTAACGTGTGTTTTAGACTTATTTTAGGGCACTGGCCTAATTTCCAAATTTTTTTTGGAAAAAGATTTCCAAACATATCCAAATCTTTTTGGAAATAACTACCAATACACTTGCCCTAAAGTTACGTTTTGCACTACCTTGTAGCACAAAACTTAACTTTAGTTAATATTTGCTCCCTCCCCCAGTCCCTCAGTGTATAATAAAGTAGTACTAATAAAGATAAACTCAACACACATAAGATACTTGTAAATAAAATATTTAATTCGGGTGGGAATTTGTCCATGCTGCTTGGTGTTCTAGGAAAAGGAATTTCCGTAAGTATATATTCTAGCATTCCTTTTCACACCAAGGCAGCATGTATCTAAGAGATTACAAAGCAGTATGATCAAAATGAGGTGGGTACATAGCTAGGAGTATAAGACTTTACTTCCAAAAGCCACTTCTTCCTTCTGAAAGTCATCCAGTCTGTAGTGTCTCACAAAGGTATTTCGTGAAGACCAGGTGGCCACATGGCAAACAAGCTCTGGAGAAACCCCTGCTTTCCATGCCCACAATGTTGTGACTGCCCTCATAGAATGTGCCTTGACTTCTTGAGGAACTGGAGTTTTGGATTCCTCATAGGCTAGAATAATAGCTTGCCTCAACCATCTAGCTATTGTTGTTTTAGAGACAGCTCTTCCCATATTACATCCTGAGAAGGAAATAAATAATGACTCTGATTTCCTAAAGGATTTAACTATTTTCAGATAAACTAGAATACATCTCTTGATGTCCAACTTCTGATTTCTTTGTTTGTCTTCCAAAGAATCAGATAGAAAACAAGGTAAAAATATTTCTTGGTCTCTGTGAAAAGAGGAGTTGACCTTAGGTAAAAAGGTAGGATCAAATCTCAACCGAATACCTAGTTATTCAATCTCAAGAAAATGCTTTTTACATGAAAATGCTTGGATTTCACTAACATGCCTGGCCGAGCAGAGTGCTACCAACAAAGCTGTTTTTAAACATAAAAATTTGAGAGGAATTTCTTCTATAGGCTCAAATGGTGCTTTAGTTAAGGCTGAGAGTACCAGTGACAGATTCCATTTGGGAACTAGCGATCGAATTCTAGGTTTTAGAATCTTAGCTGCTTTAAAAAATCTTTTTATTAGCGGATCTTCTGCAAGACTGGTTTGAAAAAATGCACCCAAAGCCGCAATGTGGACTTTCAGAGTACTAGTTGCCAAGTTTTTCTGAAGGCCTTGAACTAAAAATTATAATATAAGAGGAATGTCAAGAGTCATCAATTTATTTTGTTCTGCACAACAGTTTTGAAATACATTCCAAATCCTTTGATAAACCTTAAATGTTGCAGGTTTATGATTTTGTTAAAGAGTCACTATCTATCACTTCAGGAGACAACCCCAAGTGAGATAACATCAGCCTTTAAAAAACCATGCTGTGAGTTCTCCTTGGCCAAGCTGGGGCTATTAATATTACACATGATTTTTCTTGCCTGATTTTCTTCAAGACCTTGGCTATCAGTGGAATAGGAGGGAATATATATGCAAGATTATAATTCCACCTGTGAGTGAATGCATCTTGCCCCAGCATTTGATTGGAAGCTTTGTGTTCTGGAATGATGCCATCAGGTCTATTAACGGTTTCCCCAATCTTGAGCAAACAGATTGAAAGGCATTCTCTAACCCAGGAATATGTCTTGCTGTTAAATCTATATTCAGTTGATTTCGGCCCAAGCACAGATCTTTTGAGAAAGGACCAATAGATGTCTTTTCTTGTTCCTCTGTAGTAGAATTGTTTGATATAATCTGAAATGATCTTCTCTTTATCACTTTCTGAAATACCAGAAGAGCATGCCAGACTGCTTTTAGCTCTTTGAAATTTGAAGATATCCCTCTCTCTGCTTTGACCAAGTGCCTTGAAATGGGCTTGCCTTTTCGTAGATTGTCAGAAACTAGCCACCATGCCAGGAACTGCTTGAGATCTTCTGGTATGGCTATCTTCCTCTTTAGAGAGACTGGGTTTCTGTACCAACTTGACAGGAAGAAGGCTTGAAGAGGTCTCAAGTGTGCCCTTCCCCAATGCACTCCGTCTAAAGCAGCAGAGAAAAGACCCAAAACTTCTAGCATTGACTTTAAAGGAATATTTGAAAGTTAATAATTCCCTTACCTTGACTTGAATCTTTCTTATTCTTTCTTCTGTAAGGGTAGCACGATTTGATCTTGTGTTTAGCCAAAAACCTAGGAACCTTTTCTCTTGGGATGGCAAAAGGGATGACTTTTGTATGTTTAGGATCCAACCCAATTCTTTTAGTAGAGCTACAGCTGTTTGCAACTTTTGTTCTAGGTCTTTTATGGAATTAGCCCTCAGAAGCCAATCGTCTAGATAAGGAATGATAGTGAAACCTTCCCTTCTCAAATAAGCTGTGATAACTGCTGTTGTTTTTGTAGACTCTTGGTGATGAAGAAGGGCTGTGAATTGGTAGTGTTTTATGGATTTTCTTTCTTTTATTGCTAGTCTTAGAAATTTTTGATGAGGTGGTCGAATTGGAATATGAAGATAGGCATCTTTTAAATCTAACGTTGCCATGAAGTCTCCTGGTAATAGAGAGTTTACTGTTGATCTGATATTTTCCATTTTGAAACGCCTCTTCTTTAAGTGTAAATTTAGGAATCGTAAATTGATAATAGTTCTGAACTGAACGGATTGGTTTGGTACAAGAAAGATCTTTGAATAAACTCCTGTGTATTCTTGATGTTTGGGAACTGGGATTAGTACTCCCATCTTCTGGAATTCTAATACTGCTGTGATTAATTCCTTGTTCTTTTGTGAAGGATTCCCTGACAGCCAGAAATGAGTTGGTGGAAAGGATGTTAGCGCCAGACAGTATCTCTTCTGAACTGATTTGAGCACCCATCTGTTGTTATCTTGTGCCATGCCGTGTGAAAAAATAAAAGACGCCCTCTTACTCTTCTGGCGTCATAAGGTGGATGACCGTGAAAAACTTGATCTACCAGTGTCTACCTCTGAAACTGCTGGAAAAACCCCTTTCTCAGAAAGGTCTATATCCTCTCGTGTCACCTCTTCCCCTGAATGTGAAGGAACGAAAGAACTGCTTAGGTCTTCTGTCTTGAGGAAATGGACAAAACTTGTCTTCTGACTTTTTATCCACTAAGGGTTCTAACTCTTTACCAAAAAGCAAACCCCCCTCTGTTAGAATAAATATCCTCACTAGTCCCCCGGACTCTGATTGATGCCTGTCAGACCCACTAAGAGGCCTTTTTACAGCGCCGGGAGATAGAGTTGAACTTAGCAAAAATCTAACTCACTTTATTTAGTTATTACATTGGGTTTTCACAAAGCGAAAAAGGGGGCGTGGCCAGACACAGTGTCTGCCGATGACATACTAAAACCTTGGAATATGAAGATAGAGTCAGGCTAGACCTTGAGCTCAGAACATTTGGAAACAAAACATCTGCAATAACATGACAATAATATAAAACAAAATGGAGTCAGAGAACAAAATGGCTGCTATTAGGCTAAGTGATAATAGAGAATATATAAAAACCTAACACCCTCAAAAGACATGAAACATCATTTATTTTTGGATGCAACATCTGCCAAGACTGAAGCCAAACAGCTTTTCTGGCTATAGAAGAATAAGTTGCGCTCTTTGCTGCCAGTTTAACGTTATACAAGGCTGAATCACATAAGTACTCAGAAGCTCTTAACAATAAAGGAAAGTCTTTTAAAATCTTTTCCCTAGAAGTACCTTTCTTGATCAGGGATTCAAAATCAAAAAGACACGATGCTACTCTCTACTGATGCTGCTGCAGTGGCTGCCTTAATTCCTGACCCTGAGGCCATAAAGGTTTTTCTTAAAGCTGCTTCAGCCTTCTTATCCATGGGGCTCTTTAACCCTGAACTATCTTCAAGGGGCAACGTGGTTCTCATAACAGTGAGAGCAACTGGTGTGTCCACCTTGGGAGGATTTTCACAATCCTTTGTTTCCTCTTCTTCCAAAGCACACAAGGAATGACATTTTTTAGGCAAATAAAACATTTTATCTGGGGATTTCCATTCTTTGGATATTAGCTCCTTAATGGCTTCATGAACTGGAATACAATTATTTCTCTTGACTGCCCCTGAAAACAATTTACATGACTTCTTAGGCGGTTCAAATTCAGAATCAGAAACTAAATTCTCTTTAACAATTCTCAAGATAGAATCAATCTCATTCATATTAACTCCCCTTCTTCAGAGGATGAATCTTGCCTATTTGGCTTAGAAGGCCCTGGCTCAGACCCCTCAATATCCGATAAATTATCATCATTGGATACCTCCTCCAAATTATCTTTAGGAGTTTGATCCTTTTTGCGAAAAGCTGATATAGCTTCTTTAAAGAAACAAAAGAATTCTTTCATCTCAGGGTTCACAGAAGAATCCTCTCTATGTAATTTCTCCATGCAAGGCTGACATAGCTTAGTAATACATTCTTTTGGCAGTCTAGCATCACAACATGGACATATAACAGATTTGCTTGATGCCTTCCTCTTAGATGAGGGGGCTTCAACAGTATTAGCACTGTCAGATATGTATACAAGACAAAAAATAATTACAAGTAAAAAACCTACTTGTAACCGAAGCCACAGGCTGAAGACTACTACTACTTAACCAAGTAGCAGTTTAGTCATCTGACTGCCTAGCAGGATCAGGCAAAAATTCCCATAGAACTTACCAGCAGGGAAGGGGGACAAAGCAGCAGAGCATTGCGACATGCAGGCAAAGGAGAAAGCGGCTCTGAACTGAATGAGCCATATTGGGAGAGAGACTGAGGCAGACACAGAGGCAAGGAACCTGGATCTCAGCTGTCAGCACTGAGGGAGCTAAAACATAACTTCGCCGGGCAAAGAGGTACCACCCACTTTTAGGTACCCCCCAGCTGGTACAACAAGAACGGGGCCAGCTGCAGCAACCTTCCAACCCACTGGGCTGGGAAGAAAATAACAAACCTTTAGAGGAGATCCTACAATGGTAGGTCTAAAAAAACACTGAGGGACTGGAGGAGGGAGCAAATATTTATTAGGGGAGTAGTCCTACATTGGGGGTGGAGCATCTCAGATACATGCTGCCTTGGTGTGAAAAGAAATAGTGCAAAGCCACGCATCTTACCTTTCTTCAATCCCGCTATGCAATACTGGACGTAACCGTGCATTGCATTGTGGGATTGTGTAAAGGTAAGAGGCACACATTTGCGATATTGGAGCTCCCTGTTTGTTTTTTAAAGCAGGTAGAAAGAAAAGAGGAAACTTTTATTCTTTAAAAGAACTTTCCAGCAATAGACAGCTGTGTAATATGATTAGTACTACAATTTAGTTTTCTGCAGGTGACAGAGCATTCATTTAATTTAAATTGCAATTAAAGGTATGCTCATTAAAATTCATTGCAAACCTCTGCTGTTGTCCTGGGTTTCATTAGAACTGTAAAAGTAAGGCAGTCATAGAGATGTACAGTCAAGCTTGCATTGTCTCAAATCCCTTATAACCTAGATCCCTATTATGTTTGAAGATACAGAGATGGGTTGTTTCAAGTGCAGAAATCATTTTTTCTATTTGTGCTTTGCTGTGTTAAAGCGATTTGTAAAAGAACAATAACAGTTATGATGAATTCTAATGTTCCAGAGTGTCACATGGATTAGACAGCTCACCGATAGCCACTTTACTTTAGCTTCTTGGAGCTGTAGTAATTCAGCTCATTTTTCAAAAACTATCATTTATCATAATTTACAAAGACAGCAACAAAAAAATCAATGTTTGGGGATCTACATCTATCACAACTTCCAGAATACCCCATAACTGCTATTGGGCCACAGGAAAAAGCTTTAATTATCTGGTATAGAGCTGTAGTCTTCAGCAACCTAACTTATCACAGTGACATAAAAAAGAGATTTTTCTCTGCACCCAATGTATCAACTGAATCCAGGGGAATAAATCAGCTCTTCTCTTTTGGGATTTCTGGCAGGTGAAGAAATTCCAAGAGGCCTGACCAGTTGTATAGCATCATTTCTATATTTACTGTTCAGAATGTTCCTGCACGCAGGGATAGAATTTAAAGGAGATCTAAAATGGCCAAACAAATCAGGATGCAATGCTCCACAATACTCAAGTCCCTTCAGAACAGATACCCCAATTGTTACCATTTTCTTTACACATAGCCCAGCCCTCATTTGCTATAACGTTTGGCATGCCTCACTGGGCACAGGACTTAGATAGGTAACTATGATGAGGCCAGGGATAATCAAGCAGAGTGTGGCAAACAAAGCAGAACTGGGCACCACCAGCTGGGAATCTGTAGAACAAGAACCAATAGTGTAGTACAAAGGGGGAGACAGAGACAAAGTTAGGAACGGAGCCAAGGGTCATACATGGGAATTCAGCCAAACATAGTACCAGGGATGAAGAGAGTAGCATGGTCAGGAAACGGGCAGAGGTCAAGACAGGCAGAAAAAAATACTAGTCAGGGGGTAAGCAGAGATTGGAAACCAAAAATCCAAACACACCATGGGTAAGGCGAACCACAAGCTATAACCGGCAGAAAAGGAAATAAATCAAGAACCTAAGGGCTAGGCCCCACTACAACGCACTAAATCACGCACGCAATCGTGAGCGTTATTGCACGCGGTTGTGTGCGTCATTTTTGTGCGTTTTCCGTTTGCGCGTGCGTTTTGCGCATGCGATTTTGGCATTTTCCGTTATGGCAACGCATGCGTTAACGCACCAAAAATGGTGAACGCATGCGCTACCGAAACGGAAACAGATGCGCAATCGCATGCGCCTGGGAAATCGCGGGGATTTTTGCGTTCCCACAATTTCCATTATAACCAAATCGCATGCACTTTTGCGGACGCAAAACGCATGCGCAAACGCTTAAAAAACGCGTAAGTGGGGCCTAGCCCTAAAAGACTGTACAGTACATTAAACATTGTGCAATGACTGTCAGTAGAAACGTATTATTTATTTTTAAATGTAACACTTCCAAGTCATCAAGATTATCATTTGAAGCTTTGAATTTGATAGACATCACTAATAGATCAGCTAAACCAATAGGGATTTTTGAGCCTTGTTTATTCATTTTACTTCTTCTGCATAATACTGTATACTATAATGTTTACAGACATGACTTCAGATTGTCACATATACTTTGTTCACACTGGAGCTACATGACACAATACACTATAAAAGCAATTTTACAGCCACTGATTAAAATGCTCATGGGAGAGCCAAAACTACGGTACATTTTGTGTAATATGGGAGTCAACAGTATAAGATGTTATGGAGGCCTTGTAGTCTATTGTGGGAATTGTGGTCTGCCTGCCTAGTTAAAAACGAGAAAATTAAATATTTTGATTGCAAAAAAATCTCTTTTCTCTAACCCTCAAATGTATTGTTCGTTATCGCTAACCTTAGAATGTATAGTTCGTTATCGCTAACCTTAGAATGTATAGTTCGTTATCGCTAACCTTAGAATGTATTGTTCGTTATCGCTAACCTTAGAATGTATTGTTCGTTATCGCTAACCTTAGAATGTATAGTTCGTTATCGCTAACCTTAGAATGTATCGTTCGTTATCGCTAACCTTAGAATGTATAGTTCGTTATCGCTAACCTTAGAATGTATAGTTCGTTATCGCTAACCTTAGAATGTATAGTTCGTTATCGCTAACCTTAGAATGTATTGTTCGTTATCGCTAACCTTAGAATGTATTGTTCATTTTCGGTAATCCTCGAATGTATGGTTAGTTTTCGCTAACCCTAGAATGTATTGTTCGGTAGCCCTCAAATGTAATGTGCGATTTCGCTAACCCTCGAATGTATTATGTATCATTTGTTTTTGGTAACCCTCAAATGTATAGTTTGTTTTTGCTAACCCTAGAATGTATTGTTTGTTAACCATTGAATGTAGCCTTTGAATTTCGGTAACCCTCGAATGTATCGTTTGATTTCGATAACCCTCAAATGTATAGTTCTATTTTCGGTAACCCTTGAATTGCCCGTAACCCTCGCATGCAGCTTGCGCAAACCCAACAATCATGAAGCAAGAAGTGTTTAAAAGGCATGTCCACCCCCAAAACTATAATTTAACCCCCTACTGGCCCTACTGTGTAATAAAATCATTACCTTACATCCCTGCTTCAAATGGTTCTCCTGTAATGTCCCTGTAAAGTCCCCAAAACTGCCCACCAGGTGCCTGATATAGTCCATATAGAGCTCTGCCTCCTGTCTCCCTTCTGGGAGAATTTTGCCATGCACACTGCAGCCCTCCTCCTCTCCCTCTCCCTCCCTCTCCCTCCTGTGTCCCTCTCCCTCCCCCTAGTGTGTTACCCCTTTGCTGTAGTGTAGGGCTCCCTCCCCCAGCCCCAATCGCTATAGTACTTTTTGCAGAAACTCCCCCAAACTCTACTTACATTACCTCTCTCCCCAGGTGTTCTGGATAGCCGGAAGCCATGTCCGTAATTGGCTGCCTCTCAGCCAATCACATACGTGGCTGCCGGTCCAGCCCCCTGCTTGCAGTTTCCTGCAAGCAGAGGGCCGGGACTGTACGCCGGAGGAGAGAGGCAAGGTAAGTAATTATCGGGGGAGTTTCTGCAAAAAGTAATATGGTGGTTGGGACTGGGGGAGGGAGCCATACAATATACCAAAAATTATAAAAAGTAATGGACATGCCCTTTTAACAGGTTTTGGTGACAGGTGCATGCTCCCCAGACCATTTCCTAGGTGCCACAGCCATTTACAGTTAGTTACCATTGTTAATTTATCTGTAAATCATCCAAACTTTTCGAAACTATTAGCTCCCATTGATTTTAATAGGCTCGATTACAAACTTTCGAACTGCCGAACTTTTACTAAAGTTCAGGGGTTCGGAAATTAACTGAACGTCAGTAAGTTCAGCCATCTCTACAGTGAGGTACAAGGCAGGTCATTACCTACATTAGAAGGTTACAGTGTAACCAGTTGGAAGGTTAGTTACTTTTGCTTTTTGATCCCTTGGCAGGTTCAGCCTTTACCATTTACCATACATTTTACCCCTATGGTTTTTCTTGGCTGGAAGCCTGGATTTAAAAGATAAGTTGTCTCTCTATCAATGCTCTAAGCAATTCATATTTTAGAAAAAAGACGTTTTCAGACATTTTTTAAAAAGGTATTTATCAGTCCAACACCAAGAGTAGGTGTGAGTAGGTGTAATCCCTGTGGAGGGAATGTTCAGTCCATTATTTAGTCACTGGAGACATTTGTTATTGCTTTAAAATATTTGCCCATATATGCAGGGAATGTGGTTAGATGTGACGGTATTTGTTTAAAAAACTCACTATGTGTCCTGATACAAATGCTCACAAACATTTGGTTTTTGATTCTTGTAGTAATTCAAATTCCTTTCTTTTTCTGTGATAAAAGCTAATAAGATAAAATAAAATCTTGAGTTAGTACAGGTTGGTGTTTTTTAGCCTAAAAATCAGTTTCTTGGGCAAAAAAAATCTAAGATTTGTAATTTTGGCAAAACTCCATAGCATTACATGTCTATGAGGTTTTTTTTGGACTTTAGCAGTAATTAAGAGAATTACATAAGTAAAAAAAGAGGGAGATTTAATAATGCTAAAATAAGCGTTATACATAATACTGGGTTAACGTGGGTTTTACGCTTGTTAAGGCTTAGTCTCATACCTAAAATGACTCCATGATCATGCTTGTAGCTTCAGTCTACTGCGCGCATTTTTGGCCACGTTCACCCACCTGCATTGGTGCCAGATTAAAAAGGCCCATCAAGTGAAGGGAACACTGCTGGATGTTGTCTCCCCACTCTGGCTTCCTATATCCTCTGCCCTGTTCCTGATACCATTACCTGTACCTAGTTCCTGATTCCTGTACATAGTTCCTGATACTCATACCTCTGCCTCCTTCCTGGTACCTGTTCCTTCGTTCTTCTTTTCGAGTTCCCTGGCTCCGTGTGTCTCTCTCTTTCTTCGCTCACAGGCACTGGGGGGCACAACCTGGTGTGCTTCAGCCACGCAGCATACCCACCATTAGGGGCTCTGGTGAAGACCTGTCCACACTTAGACTCTGCGCCCCAGTGCCTGTGGAAATTTGCTGGTCTCCGCCATGGGATCAAGTAACACTAAAATAACATCTAGCCAATGAATTCTAACAGAGCCGAAGATTTTATGACTTTTGGGGCTCTCTGAGGCCGAACAGTCACTTCATCAAGGACTACAGACACTCCAAGTCCGAATGGATGCTGTCCAGGCCAGTCACACTCCTCTGCCCCCGATCAGCCTTCTAGTAGTGCCTACTTGCTTCCAGCCTGTCACCAGAACCTCTGCTCCATCTGCCAGATCATTTTGTGGTGAACAAGCAATGCTCTGGACCTTCTGCCATAGCTGCTGCATATGCTTCGAGCTACAGCCCTGGACTTATCCTAATGATCATGTGCTTGTCATGCTGGTGATCTCTCTACTTCAAGGAGCACCTCCATCTTGGGCTCACCAACTGCTTGAAAAAACAAAGCCCATTGTCAACTCATTTAACTCTTTCTTTTGTGCATTAGCCTCCCTCTATGATGATCTTGCCAGGGCCCATTCTGCTGAAACCGCTACTAGTCTGCAACAAGGTAACTTTCGAGCCCTGGCTCCAGATACCAACCGGAACAATGCAGCCCTTAAACATCAGTTCAGGTTGGGTCTCTCTGACTCCCTCAAGGATAAGATCGCTCGTGTTGGCATACCCTCTTCTTTCAAAGAACTGGTCCTACTAATGGTACAGATTGATCACCGCCTTAGAAAGTGGCAACGAGAAAATCATATTTCCTCAACTCCATGACGTGCATCTCTAGTCTCCTACAATTATCCTAACACAGACTCAGGAGAGCCCTTGCCTGGCATTGTTGCAGTTGAACTGATACAGATTGGAGAAATCCACTCCCCTCTTTCCACGGAAGAAAGGTCTTGGAGAAGAAGAATGGGTCTGTGCTTATATTGTGGTGAATCTGGTCATCTTTTGAAGTCCTGCTCCATTTGTCCCCCAGGGACAAATTACTGAAGATACCAGAATTATTTCCTCTCTTTTCAAAGGTATTAATTTCTCGATTCCCATTGACTTTCAGTTTCTCAGAAGACAAGTTAAAGTTGATACCATTCCTGACTTTGGAGCTTGTGAGAACTTTATTGATGCCAATTTTGTGAAACAAAGTGTCCATTCCAACTCACGAAAGAGTCTCCCCACTTCCCCTTCACTTGGCTGACAGCAACCTGATATCCTTTGGTGACATCCTTTATGAAACTGCTCTTGTGTTTGATAAAAAGTGCAGGGCCGCCTCTAATGAGGCAGGGTGAAGCACATTACAGAGCAGCACCCTGTAGGGGGGCAGCCATTTTGATGCCAGGAAGAAAAAAAAATTCTGGCACCATGTGAACATGATGTTTTCATGTGCCTGGGTTGAGATGCCAGGGCCCCCTGGATATGCCGTTTGTAAAAACCATACATTTCCAGGAGGTACTGTTACTTTAATTAGCAGAGGAAGCCGCAACATACATTGCACAGAACATAGCTCTAACCTCTCTCCCCAGCACACATTTCCTTTCATGCGTAAAAAGCTCCTCCCATTACTGGACAAGCTACACCACACTTCCGGGCAAAGCATCACCCACTTTCAATTATAAAACCACACCCCTTACGGCTGCACGGCGAGGGTGGGGACAACATTTGGAAAAAAATTTCAGGTGCCAAAAAGTCTAGAGGCGGCCCTGAAAAAGGGTGCCGATTTGTTACCGCCCCATTGTCCGTACAATTGCCCTATTGAGTTGCAACCCAGAGCACCTATTCCTTTTGGAAGAGTTTTCCATTTATCTGAATCCAAACTTAGTGCTCCAAGAAAGGGATTTATTCGCCCATCCACGTCACCCGCAGGCGCAGTCTCTTAGACCTTGTATTGATTACCGGGAAATGAATAACTATTGAAGTAACTATTAAAAAAATTTATCCATAACCACTCATTCCTAAACTTTTTCAACGCCTACGTTGAGCTAACATATTTTCGAAATAAGACCTCAGAGGAGCCTACAATCTAATTCGAATAAAGGGAGGGGATGAATGGAAGATTGCCTTTCTTTCAAGGGAAGATGGCCCAGTAGGCTGAGGGGCAAATGCCCCCCGGGTTGGTCTCCAATTAAAAAAATTGGGCTGCTACAGAAGCTATTAGTAAGTTATGTGCTTGAAAGGCACAGCACACGCCTCTTGCTCTAACATTTGCAAGGAACAGGAAACTCCTTCTCCTTCAGATCGTTTACCAGTCAGCCCTCCAGTTCATTAGCATTGCTAGTCAGCCCTCTAGTTCAATAGTCAGTGTCATAAGCCCTCTAGTTCATTAGCCATTGTTGGCAGCCCTCCAGTTGATAAGTCAGTTGTTAGCCTTCGAGATTATTAAGCAAGTGTTGTCAGACCATCAAATCGTTAGCCAGTGTTAGTCAGCCCTCCAGTTCATTGGAAACAAAGGAATTAAACAAATTTTGGTATAACTTGACTTAGAACGGATACCCAGCGATGAGGACTTAGTGATTCAGGATATCACCCTGGGTACTCCTTCTCCTTCAGATCGTTTACCAGTCAGCCCTCCAGTTCATTAGCATTGCTAGTCAGCCCTCCAGTTCAATAGTCAGTGTCATAAGCCCTCCAGTTCATTAGCCATTGTTGGCAGCCCTCCAGTTAATTAGCCAGTATTGTCAGTCCTGCAGTTCATTAGCGGTTTTGTCAGCCCTCTAGTTCATTAGTCAGTGTTAGTCAGCCCTCTAGTTCATTGGAAACAAAGGAATAAAGGAAATTTTGGTATAACTTAGAATGTGTACCCAGCGATGAGGACTTAGTGATTCAGGATATCACCCTGGGTACTTGTAAAGGGGAAGGGTAAGATTTTAGGACTATAATTGTCCTTAAACTACATCATACACTTGAAAATGTTGCAGGCAATAATGTATAATGAAGTGGTCTTAAAAATGGGCATAACTTAAACAAAGTGTGTGTTTCCTTAGCAAAGTTGGCATGATCAAAAATGTTGCGATCTACCTTGAAAAGGTCACTTGGTTGTAATTGCCCCACAGGCCAAAAGGTCTCAGTCCTCCCCTGCTTTTGTTCTTGTTCTTCGAGTGCTTGGTTATGCTATTCGGATTGTGTAATGCTCCAGCAACTTTTCAGCATTTTGCCAATGACATCTTTCGAGATTTTCTTAATAACTTTGTAATGGTATATCTTGAAGACATCTTAATTTTCTCTGCCAATCTTACTCTTCATTACCTCTATGTTTCCAAAGTTCTTCATCGTCTCTGTGAACACTTTATGCAAAGCTTGAAAAATGCATTTTTGAACTTACAACCATACAGTTTTTGGGATTAGTCATTTCCCAAGAGGGCAACGCTATTGATACCGCCAAGATCTCAGCTATCCTAGATTGTCCAGTTCCGTCTTTTAAAAAAGAAGTCCAACGCTTTTAAGGATTTACAATTTTTTATCGGAAGTTCATCAAAAGCATTTCCACGTTCGTCCTTCCTATCATAAACCTCACCAGGAAAAATTCCAAATTTCTTTGGACTGCAGAAGTGCAAGATGCTTTTAATTTACTCAAGCAAAAGTTTATCTAAGATCCCATTTTAATTTACCCTGACAAAACTTTTGTTTTGGAAGTTCATGCTTCTTTTTCTGCAGTGGGGGCCATTCTTTCCCAAAGATCCAGGGAAAGGGATCTTCTGCATCCGATTGCTTTTTTTCTCTTAACTACGACGTTGCTGACAAAGAACTGTATTCAATTAAAGCTGCATTTCAGAAATGCAGCTTTGGAGGGGGCAATCCATCCAATTCTAGTCTACACTGACCATAAAAGTTTAGAACATCTCAGAATAGCTCAGTGGTTGAGACCCAGGCAAGCTGCATGGGCTCTGTTTTTTGCGTGTTTTAACTTCCATATAACGTACCACCCTGGTTTAAAGAATGGTAAACTCGATGCTCTCTCCCGGTTATTTCCCTCTGATGTTCCTGAAGATCAGACACCAGAAACTATTCTACATCAACAACATTTCCTTTTAGTGGAACCTGAAATCTTTGCCTTAATCCGTTCCAGTACTATTCCGGCTTCTTTTCAGAATTCTCTTGGATTATCTGCACTTTAGAACTAATCTCTTGCCAGTTTTGGTGGCCTAATCTACACAGGGACTTTAGGACTGTAAAAATTATGCTCTTACTTGTGACATTTGTTTACGAAACAAGTCTTTTCATAATAAGCCAGTTGGATTACTTCTGCCATTATCTCTTCCAAGACGTCCTTGGAGTCACATTCATTAAGACTTTATCGTTGAACTACCCTCTGTGGAAGGCGTTGACACCATACTAGTCATGTTTGATAGATTTTCTAAAATGGCTAGTCAAGCTGGTCTCCCTTCTTCCTCAAAGTTAGCAGTCATTTTTATTAAGGAGGTCATAAGATTACATGGCATTCGCGAGGAGATAACATCTGACCGTGGGTCACAGTTTATTACAAAATGTTGGACTAACATTTGCAAAACCCTTTAAATCAAGCTTTGCCATTTATCTGCCTACCACCCTCAGTCTAATAGCCAGACTGAAATGACTAAACAAACCTTGGAACAATATATCCGTTGTGTTTATCTGCTGCTCAGGATAATTGTCCTTCTCTCCTTCCATTTGCTGAATTTGCCTATAACACTTCTGTATATTCATCTATTCTGTTTTCTCCTTTTTATGTTAATTATGGTTTTCACCCCAATTTAATTCCAGATCTATCCAAGTCATCTTCCCCTGCTCGGTGGTACAAGAGTTTGTGGACCAAATTGTTCAGTGCCAAGGTCAGGTTCGTAGGAATCTTGAAATAACAAGGAAGACCCAGAAAATGTTTGCTGACCGCCAAAGAGCCAGACCTCCAACTTATTCCATTGGGGACCAGGTATATCTTTTCACAGTTAATTTACAATTACATTGCCCTTCTAAGAAGTTTGAGCCTAGGTTCATAGGTCCATAGGTCCATTTCCTATTGTTAAAATGATTAACGTTAAAAGGATGAAGTGGCTTACAAACTCAAGTTACCTTCCACCTTCAGAATACACCCTGTTTTTCCCGTGTCCCTTTTTAAACCCACTCCACCACCTGTTATCATAGATGGTCAAGAAGAATTTGAGATTAATCTTAGATGTTCGACATAGAGAAAGAGATCGGCAGCTTTTCATTAAATGGAAAGGTTTTGAAGTCGAAGAAAACTCCTGGGAACCTGCAAGGAACCTTACTTCTCAGCTAATTCAGGACTTCCTCTGGCAATGTCAAGATCGCAACTTATATGTATTTCCTGGTTCCATGAGGTGCCTGCTCATCAGCAGAATGGATGCTTGCACAAATGCATGCATACACAACTGTGCGCATGTGCAGATGGCGCCAGATTTTAAAGACTCAGCAAGTGACGGGAACACTGCTGGAGGTTCTCTCCCCACTCTGGCTTCCTGTATCCACTGCCCTGTTTCTGATACTCTTACTTATGCCTGGTTCCTGATTCCTGTGCATAGGTCCTGATACTCATACCTGTGCCTCGTTTCTGGTACCTGTGCCTTTCTCCTGCTCTTTGAGTTCCCTGGTTGGCTGTTCGACTTTTGCTGCATGTGTCTTTCTCGTCGATCACAGGCGCTGGGGGCCGCAACCTGGTGTGCTTCAGGTATGCAACATCCCCACCATTAGGGGCTCTGGTGAAGACATGTTCAGACTAAGACTCTGCGCCCCAGTGCCTGTGGAAGTTCTCTGCCACGGTATCAATAACACTGACAACAGCAGTATAGAGGGTGTTTTTTCTTCTTATACTGTGATCTACGACATCACCAGAATTTTCGGGTCTGCCTCCAAGTTTAAGTTTGGAACATGCTCACTGCTGGTACAGAGCCTCATCAGCTGCATCATAAGCCCCATCCCCAAATTTCTAAATCATTTTTAAAGCTAGCCACAAGCTTGAAAAGGAAACATTTTCTTTCCCCAGGTGCCCATAGGTAGAGGAAAGGATAGAGAATGGTTAAAGGTCTGTAACTAACATCAGAAAAAATAGTTTTTTGGAGGTGAAGCTTCTTACACAAAAAAATCATGTGACTGTCACAGAGACTCAGACAGACAGGAAAGGCCGGAAACTGTAAATTTACAAGCCTATAACTTAAGATCCAGAGAAATATATGTTTGAAATATATGAAATAGCTTTGTTAAATAGAGAGCACTTGCGTTGAGACCACAGTTGCCCTTTAAGTAAATGTTGGGCTATCTCGTAGAGGAAAAATTGTAAGGGGCCGGTCAATGAGAGTGTTGCATTTTACCTTGCCGGGATCTCATGATGCAATAATAGACATTATTGTTTATTGCATCGCAGGATCTCGGCATGGTATGATGGATCGCTTTGCATTATTGAATCACCCTGCTTTTTTAGTATTACATTACAGGTTGGATGTTATTCTGATTTACAGTGCCAGAAGAAAGATTGGAGACAGTATAAAGGGACACATTTTAGAGCAGCACACAAACAAGAAAACATCCAGTAATAAATATACAGTATTGTGTCCGAGTTGGTACTCTTGGTTGGGGTCAGTGCAAGAAGGGATTAAACAATGGCTGGTAAATAATTTATAGAATCCTTCAGTGGTAGCATGACGCATTGTTGGATTGCTTCTCTTTTTCAATCAACTGCTTGTGAAAAAAACTTCCAATCCCATTAAAAAGTATGAATTCCTTATTCCTAATATATGTTCAAGTAACCCCAACAATCACATTTCTGGGTGGAATTATCTAATAGCTTAATGAAAGATGTCTACAGACCCTCAACATAAAGATTAAAGTTTAAATATTATTAACACCAACCCATCTCTGCTTCAATGGGAATGCCAGAAATGTGAAATCCTGTATTAGAACTGGGAATGTTAAATTAACAGCATTTTATTATTAAAGGGTATCTCCACAGGGAAAATAAATATTTATGGTCAGTTCTTTTGAAGAACGTTAGGTAAAGGAGCTGTGTCTTACCCCCCGTTCTTCAATAAAACGCGCAGGAGCCGGGAACGAAGTTAGAGAACTTACCTGATCTCTCGCTCCTTTGGCGCGTCCTCTGACATGTCCTGACGGACTTATGACGTGATGCGCACTCCTGCACGTTTTATTGAAGAACGGGAGGTAAGACACAGCCTTTTTACCCCCTGTTCTTCAATAAAACTAAAAAAAATTCTGAGAGCAATAGAAGTAGCGAATTTGATCAATTATTTTTTTTTTTTTTTTCTCCTTAGTTGAGAAGGTTGTCCCCTAGAGGGCAGGGGATTTGATCCATTCTGTGGGCACTCCTTTAATTTTAATTGTATCTAGAGGTAAGGTTTGTCAAGGCTAGATCCTTATACTTTATTTAGTTATTTAGCTGCTTGAGCAGTACAGTGCAGGACTGGTTATTAGTATTGCTAATGTCAGAATGTGCAGTATATCATGCTACAAAAATGCTTTAAGACAATAATGACACTCACCTAAGCAACTGCCAAAGGGTTCTACTACTGTAGGTGCTTTGTGGCTACTTGCAATTTGAGAAATAGAAAATAGAAATACAAATGTCACTGAAAAATAGACTCTTTTAAATTGACCATAACTGGAAACTATAATTCTTCCCAACCACCACTGTATCATTTTTTTGTTGATCTGGCCCTATTTCTTTATATATCCAATCTAAAACTTCTTGTATTTCAGCTGTCAATCAAGTTCCTTGCTCTCAAAAACGATTCCTCTCTGAGTAGTTTTACTTCTGGAATGGTGACAGAGTTTTGACAGTTGGAATGCTGTGTTCAGGCTTGACACTTGGTTTGCGGGAAAAAGTCAGGTCGGATGGAAGTGGGAGTGGTTAAAAGAGGGAGTGGGGATACTGCTCCTAAACAAAATGTGTGCTGGATTGAAGGCATGCAGCAACACACGCAAATCAGAGTAAGTGCTACTTAACATGTATTCAATTATAGATTAAGATGAGGCAAAGTCATTTTTTAAGTATAGTGTCCCTTTAATCCTTATGGATTTGGTTTTGTGATTCCATGGTAACTAATGGATTTAATAAAAAGTATTTCTTAACATGGCTGCAGTGAACTACACCAAATCTAAATTCTTTGTATTTATTGTGTCCCAGTTGTTGTCTTTCTAAAAGCACAGCAAGATGGGTCCTAATGTGTTTATAACTTGTAATTAATCCCATATTGGTTTACAGATCTGCCAAAGACATGACTAGTAGTGCAAACAGTTTATATGTGCTTTCTTCTGTGTTTACAGTTGCTATGGATCCTGAACAAATCATTGTTTTTATTGCAAGGTCAGACATGTTGCTGCCACACTGAAAGAGGGATGTATAGAAAGCACGTTAAGGCGTACAGTTTACATCACTTGGTTGCTTATTTATCAGTTGTGCTGATACATATTTACATATGTTGACATTATTATGTTTATAATTTCGCACTCATTAAATAATAGTAATTACCTGCAAGATACACATAATGCAAAGTATATGTGGAGTAGTTCCGTAGGTGAAGGGTTTGATTTCCAGGCAAAAAGGTGTGAGGTGTTATTTCTTGCTGTAGGCACATGTAAATGTAGAAAAAGAAGATAGACAGATAAGACGATTCCAGCCAGATCTCAATGCATTTAATGCCTATAGTGCAGTGTTTCCAGGGGTATAACTACCAGGAGAACAGACCCTGCAACCGCATGGGGGGCCCAGGTGCCAGGGGCCCTATCATAGTTTATCTGGGGGCCCAGCGATTCCTAGTTACACCACTTTCTCAACCTTTTCACCCTTGTGGAATCCTTAAAAGAATGGTTCATGTCTCGTTGAACCCTACGTATAAACCCTACATAAAATGATATATACATTTTAACTTTTTCTTTTTCAGTCATCAATTCATCAATACACACAGGGGCGTATTTAAGAATAGGAACAACATTTAGCATATACTATTCCTTTACTATTTCTGCAGCAACTAAGCAGATGTTTTAAAATATTTTCTAAGTGTAGTATAAAAGGCGATAGTATTATTGGTTGCTGCAAATTAATAGCACAGGCAAAGCTTTTCACATCTTATTAAATAAGCCTAATAATTCATACAAATATATGGAAGCACTAGCAATATAGATTTTGCACATTTTTCATGGAATGCTGTAAAAGCCTCATAGACTCATAGCATTTCCTTAAACCACACATATCAAACTCAAGGTCCTCGGACCGAATCCAGCCCTTCTAGCTATCGCTTATGGCCCTGGTTGTTGTACAGCATCCAAGACTATATATACATTGATACACTGCTATCCATAGGGGTAACTGTATACCTACATGCTAGATACCGCTATCAGTTCTTTTTAAACAGCTAATCACACGCACCTTAACTATGATAGGTGTGATCAGCTGTATAAAAATAGGTGATTGCGGTATGTAGAAGGCAGCTCTATAGTTACGACTTTGCTTGGGAGTGCAAAAATGGACAATGCACAAATGGAAGGCAGTGTAGTAAGGCACCACACCAGAAGAGTAAGGTGAGTGCTTGACATAAGCATATGATCATGCCATAGGTAGAGGTCCCAGTTCCTGTCGAGACCCAGCACTAGGCACAAGCATGACTAATTCCAAATCCTACACTCACTAAGTATCTTAAATTTTTGGGGGATTTTGGCCCCTTATGTCATTGCACACATCTGCACATTGTGGTCTAAAGTTATTAATTGAAACCAGTTATAGAAACATAAGAATGTTATTTGCTTTTTATAAAACTCTTCTTACTTGATTGTGAAACATAGCAAGATCGTATGATAAATTATATGATAAACTAATTGTATTCCGTTGGTGTTGGAAAACAGCATTTCTATGAATATGGTGAGGTCCCTACATACAGTAGCACACTGTTTCACTTACTTTAAAGGGACACTATACTAAAAAATGACTTTGCCTCATCTTAATCTATAATTGAATATATGTAAGTAGCACTTACTCTGATTTGCGTGTGTTGCTGCATGCCTTCGATCCAGCACATGTTTTGTTTAGGAGCAGTATCCCCCTCCCTCCCACTTCCATCCGACCTGACTTTTTCCCCACAAAACAATTGTCAAGCCTGCACACAGCATACAGCATTCCAACTGTCAATACTCTGTCACCATTCCAGCTACAGTAAAACTACTCAGAGAGGAATAATTTTTGAGAGCAATAAACTTGATTGACAGCTGAAATATAAGTTTTAGATTGGATATCTAAAGAAATAGGGGACAGATCAACAAAAAAAATTATAGTTTCCAGTAATAGTCAATTTAAAAATAACCAATTTTTTGGTATAGATGCCCTTTAAAGACATAGTTATAAAAGTACAGTATTCTAGCAATGAAATGCTGAACTGTTTAAAATTTTTGGCCTGGCATTTCATAATTGCTTTAATACTTATTTCTATGAATTACTATCAAAATTAATTGGCTGTTCTGTTGGCATTGACATTCCTCATGTAAAACACTAATATTTTCAGTGTACTGTACATCTTCTCACCAGTGTTTGATCAATGTTCACCCTATATGATATAGTTATGTATGTCCTTAAAGGTGTATACATATTTTTGAAAGCAGAACACCTATTTTCTTTAAAATACCTAAATTCTTTCTTTATTTTGCGTGTGATAGGTACATGTTACATTTAATTCTAGTTTGTAAAGTTGTACAAACATAAGGATAATCAATGCACATTCCTAGGCCCCATACAATATCATATTATCTGCACACTGTCACTGGTACTTTATAAACAAAGGGGTTTTAGTATACATTACTGTGATCACATGAATGAAAAGCCTTCCAACCACGTCAAGGTAACCCCAGTCTGGCAGGTCCTAACGTCTAACCTTTTTTACTTCAATTACAATTAGCAAACTTTTGCATTTCTCATACTTGCACACTGGATCACTATAACAGGCTTTCTCACTTCCTTCCAGTCCTTTGGCTTTTTAAAATAAGGGAAGAGGCCATCCGTCCAATGCTTTAAATTAAAGACATAGGACTTCCCATTAAAGGGGTGTGTTGGGGGTGCTATTACCACATAGAAGCTTGAACATGCTTCATAATAAATACATACAATACAAGGATTGTGGAAGCACTCCAATTAGGCTAATTTACAAATACATTTATCGGAAGTGCTACTGATCTGGTCAAACATTTATACAAACATAGAAAAGATAATCAATGCACATTCCTAGGCCCCATGCAATATCATATTATCTGCACACTGGCATACTTTATAAACAAAGGGGTTTTAGTATATATTACTGTGATCACATGAATGAAAAGCCTTCCAACCACGTCAAGGCTCCAGTCTGGAAGGTCCTAACTTCTAACTTTTTTTTACTTTAATTATGATTAGCAAATTTTTGCATTGGTCACAAAAAAAAGAATCACTTTACACTTGGAGTGTGACCCTCATTTGTACTGTTTCTTTGGACTTTGATGTTCCCAAGGGAGGAACCTTGAGGTGTCTGCACCCTGGTTGGCTTCAGAGTGCACTCATTGATTTGTTTTTGCTTTCGTTAATATTCAATGGCCCTGTCACAATAAAATGATCTGCAACATACATTTCTGAAATATCAAACAACTGAAAAGTCTCTAAAACGAATGCCAATAATAAATTCACTAATATGCTTTCTTTTATCTCTTTGCCCTTTATTTGATTCCTGTCAACTGTGTGGAATCTTTTCCCACAAGACTGTCCGTAAGCCTCTTGGAAATGTCCTTTTACGGTAATTTCCAATGACAGACCCATGGGGATGACTAGAACAAGAAGAACACTTGCATATGTTTAATGATTCTTCTGATAGTTCTTGTGTAATGGCTCAATCACTATGACATCCTATTTATTCACTTGTAATTCAATCTCCTTTTTGTCATTTAAAATGTGGTTGCATTAGTTCTAAACAGAATTCAAATAGTTATTCTGATTTGTTTGTTAAATGCGAAATGATATGTTGATTGTCAAGAAAATAAAATGTAATACCAGAGGCAGTAAAGAAAGAAATATCCCTATAGAGATTTCAAAGCCCGTTCTTTTTTTGGTAAATTATTTCAACAAGAAATTTACTGATATTGACCAGAATTCCACCTTGAAATATCAGTTTCAGTGTTAAATGTTACCAAGTTATCTCATGGGTGTAAATAGTTTTATAGGAGACTGAAGTTGGTTGCCTCAGCTGGCAGAATCTCGAAGCCATTTAGGTGCATTAGTCGTGGCAAGGGGGAGGCTGCCGAAGTGGCTGAACTTAAGTGACACCACCCCCAGACATGTCCCTGATTCTAAACAATATTTAATAAGGGATATATACAGGAAAACCTTTTGCATTACAACATTATAAGCAAATAGCCTTAGCATGTTTTTATGTGTAATAGATTCTGCCAAATGAATATTATCACTTTCTAGGGCCTTAGTGACCTATTTAAAAATGCTCAGTATCGCAATTTAGAGATTATCTTTATCGATAATGTCCAAACTCAGCCGTAAATGTATGTCCGCGATTGTACATTTACGCTGAACATTTGTTAATTAAGGAACATTTAGTTGTAGAATACCATGCAGTAATAAACTGTCGCAGTGGTATTCTAAGGGGATCATAAATCTATGATTGCGTTATTGTAGATTTACAATCGCTAATTTATGATAGTTATTGTGAATTGATTGTCAAACTGATTGGAAATTAATGATCAGTTTAACGATCGTTAAACTGACCGTTAAAGGCGCAGTATCGCTAAAAAACAATACAGCTCCTTTATGAATATGGTGCCTTTAACAATTGGTGAAACAATCATTAAAACAATCGGTTTAACCGTTGTTAATTTATGATCGTTATCGTAAATTTACTATACAATTGTAAATTACCGATACTGATCTTAAATCTATGATAATGAAATCATAGTTTTACGATCCCCATAGAATACCATTGCGATAGTTTACTACACCACGGTATTCTACGACCGAATGTTCGGTAATTAATGAACGTTTGGTCGTAAATGTGCGATCGCTCTGTACATTTACGACAGTGATCCTGCATTAACTAACCCACAATATCGCCACAAATTTTTTTTTTTTATAAATGCATGATTTATGAATATGGCCCTTAGAGTCAAGATATATCCACCTTAAAAACAGACTTAAATAGACTTGGGGATCGGGCTACAAAATGGCAAATGAGGTTTAAACGGTAAGCCCAGCCCTCAAATGAAAACGTATATACAGGCTAATAACTCCTCAAACCCTAAACTTTACTAGTTTGAAATCTGATAGATACAGTATTCCTCTAACCTGAAATCCTGCACAATGTCTTGCTGCCCCTGTTTCTGCTTCCTGGTTTTTCCAGTTAGCTACTGTGAGTTATGGAGTTGACAGTTGACATCACAGCCAATGACTAAATGTTAATCCCCTGGCTGCCTCTTCTGAGCATGCCCAGGCTCAGTACAGGTCACTAAATAGCTCAGTTTCCACGAGGTATCCAGAAGCATAGCAGATATACAATAATAAATTCAGAGGATAGTAGGATATATCAACATCAACTAAGAGGCCATTCTTTCTAAAAGATGTTATTATGAGGGTGGAGTTGTGCTTTAATGTTGAAAAATGCAAAGATGTGCATTTGGACAAAAACAACATGAATGCTAGTTATGGTAAAGTATTGAGTTGACTCAATAAACTTAGTAACTCAAACAGTACAGTATTTGCTAAAGCAAATAAAATACTTTCCTGCATAGGAAGGAGCATAGAGTAAAGTCAGAAAGGCAGAATTCTGCAGAAGTTGTCATATTAAGTATGCAGTGACGTGTTGAGCACCAGTCTACAGAAAGAAAGGGTACAGAGAATGAGCAGCTAAACTTGTTAGAGGAATGGAGAATTTGTATTATGAAGATAAATTATTAAAGATTTTTTTCCTAGTAAAAGATAGAGCTAGCTAGAACATAAAAAACCCCAAACTTTTACAAATAAAGGGGAACAGCAGGCAATTAGCATGGGGCCTTTTCTTCCATAAGGGTGAAAAAAAGACTAGAGGACACACCTTTAGACTTGATAAAAAGCTATTTCAGCTTAAAGAGTGTTTGAAAAGAGCTCTCAAAATAAAAACCCAGGATGATGTCTCTAGCTGTTGTCAATCCAAAGTTATAGGCTTCTTAAGTTTAACTTCCTGCATATGATACAGCTGATGATGCTCTGTTCCAATAGTAAGATATAAGTGGGTATGCTCAAACCAGGGCTTTCTAGTTCTAGTGATGTCACTGCTCACTGTGGGACATATTTAACCTACGTTGCCTCTATCGTACATTTACAATTACTACAATAGTGGTCGTAAATTTACAATAGCAGTTTTCCATTTACCATGTATCTTTTCAACAGCCAGACACATCCTGCTCCTATTTAATTTCCTCTTTCCCATTGCAATCCAGCAGACAATTCCCAATACAAATCTATTGTCATAATCTATTTCCTAGAATAACACAGTACAAATGAATTGCAAAAAAAGTTTACTAAACACTCCAAAAAAATACAAAAAATGACCACAACTAAGGGACCTCAGTGAAGGAGCCTAGTTTGGGCCCCTGGCTGTAGTACAGATAAGGGCCCTTTACAACATTTTAGGCCACACCCCTTCCCCCCACCCACTATAAGCCACGCCCATTGGGTACAGGAATAGATAGTGTAAAGTACATTAAGGGAAATAAAATCTGCATCATTTAGGGTATCAATGAATATGTCACAACAACACATGGTTAAATGATCTTGGTTAATGGTTAAAATACACTTCCCAGCATTTCTTACAAGACAAAGTGTAACATCTTTCAGGGCAGCAATGAATATTAAAATTTTGGTAAAACTTAAAAGGCATGTCCACCCACCAAACTAAAATTTTAAATTAAACTAAGTGCCACTAAGTGCCAAAAACCTAGACCTCACTAGGTAAAAAAATCTCTAGTACGGTCCTAAACATACTTACCAGCAATCTGTCAAAGATGACAGAGAGAATATGAAAGATTTTGTCATCTTCGACAGATGGGAGTACACACAGTCACAATCATTTTCTCCCTATATAGTATAGGGAGACCATTCGTAACTGCCCTACTCCTTACAATCGCAGCCTATACTTTAGTACAGGGGGTCAACCGCGTCCAAGGGAAATTTTCCAGTCAGAACAACTGTTTCTGATGCTGAATGTTAGTTGGCATCGGAAACGGTAATTTCTGCCATACACACATTAGCGATATAGGGACAATCTCAGGTACCGACGGGATTGACCCTATATTGCTAATGTGCGTACTAGAGATGTCCGAACTTCGTAAAATCTGGTCCGCTCGAGGATCTTTTTCGAAAATACGTGAAAACTCGTAATTTCGAAAATTTTCGAAAATACGAAAAATCCGTGAATCGGAAGTTCGGAAGGCGGAAAATCCAGAAAAATCCGCCGTTCGCGAACGGGATAAATCCGCGGCAGATCCGGGTTCGGAACCGCGAACCGGCCATCCCTAGTGCGTACCAGCTTTAGTTTACTTAATACTCCAAAGCAAAAAAATTTGGGTAGATGTCATTCTTTACAAAAAACAAATCAAGCCATAACTAAACATTTTAGCATTGGTTTACGAGAATGTCAGTATTCAATTTTTCTCACTGTGTTTTTGGTCGGTGAATCCTGGTAATGAAATGCCACAAATCCTTTTAGTACTATTCAGTGGAAACCAAATGGTACTGAGAGACGCAAAAGTTTTTGCATACTTTACTGTTTCTAATTCAGTTTAGTCTCTTTTTGGTACCTGACCAAAATTTCCTGTATTTGTAACTGATGTTTAGTTTCCCTTAAAATTTGGAACACTAATACATTAAATAGGATAGGGAGAGAATTCAGGCTTTGAAACTCTCTTTTCAGCAATATGGAAATAAGGTACAAAAACTTCTGGGAATTTACCATGTTTTCATGGAAGCTCTTAGGAACGCTATATCTTTAAAAAGACTTTTACAGCATTCCACAAGCTAAATGCAGAGGTCTGCACTACACTGATAATGGCTCAATAAAGCCAAATCTAGTCTGTAGTTGGCGCTCTGGTTTAGCATTTAGCTTGTGGAATGCTATGAACTTATTTTTTAAGATATAGCTTTCCTAAGAGCTTCCATGGAAACATGGTAAATTCACAGAAGTCTTTGTTCCTTATTTTTAAAATCGGGGACTAATATTCTTTTTTTAACTTTGATTATTGGGCAGCTATTGGGAACTTTTGGCCAGCTTGGTGAAGACCAATTTTTTCACTAATATCGGTTTTATTGTAAAAAAAAAAAAAAAAAAGAAGTTTGTATCACTTTAAGATTTTTACAGTGGCTAGTGAACTGGAGGGCTGACCAATCAGTGGTTGCTGATTTGAAGGACTGACCAAGCAGTGTCTGGTGGCAGATTTAAAATTTTGGCTCAGGTGCAAAAAGACCTAGAAGCACCCCTGTACTGGGTACTGTATATAGATATAAATTAGCTATAATCCTACACAATGTGTAAACATATCTGTATAGCGTCATCATATTTATAGGAATACAATTGATTACCAATTGAGACTTACAATAAAATACACATGATAACCAAGCTCCATTATTTTTTTAAGTTTGGGGCCCATAATCTACCCTGCAAATTAGCTGAATATCAATTTGCTGATTGGTAAATCATTATGGATAACAATTGCCAGTATTGCACAGTATTTCGTTTTGACTTGCCTAAAGAAAGAACATCCTCATAAACAGCAAGCTGAAATACAGATTTGGTCAATATGAAACATCTAAAATAAGTTTTAGTTTAGCAGGAATGATTTTTTCATGCAAGTGAAGCTTTAAAATTGAATATACAATATAACCCAAAGTCAGGCATACCCTGCTTTCAGAAGATGTTTCCAAGGAAACCGTAATATACTGCTGGGACAATCTGCCTGATTCTGTGCTGTCCAACGCTATTAAAACTCATCTCCTCAGCAGTTTCCCAAATAATAGAATAAAGGCTATTTTGCAGTGCTTAAACTTGGTTATATTTCAATTAATATGCCTTTATTTTGTTCTATCACTACGTATTTTACATGCAATTTTGTGTAGCAAGCAGTATAGAGGTTGATTGTAGAATAAAATCGGAAAACAACACAAAGCATCCAGAATGTCTGATTTATTGGTCTTTGAACTCAATTATCAAAGTGATTTCTAATATCGGTTATTCAATAAATGTTCTTATCATTTAAAATGGTGCTAATTTTGCCCCAGCCAATCAGATCTTATTTAACATTTGAAAGCTAACTTCTGATTGGTTGGGGCAAAATTAGCACCATTTTAAACAATAAGAAAATTTATTGAATAACCCTTTAGGTTTTTATAGGGAAATTGTCATTTCAAATAAGTTTTAGCAGGAACCCAAACAACAGGTAATAGTAGAAACTGGGAATAATTAACAGTTTATTTACTTTACATCGTTGAAGGGTCATACCCCTGATAATTCTGCCAATTGAAGAGGTGCAGACACATTTAATCAGTGACCAGAAAAAACAAAAGCTTTGTTTCTGACTGACAGCTTACTGGTTTATTTATCGACCAGCAGGTCTGTCAGCATAAATATAGGGCTTTGATCAGGGTTGCTAGATTCGCGGAAGGGGAGTAAGCAGGACAGAGAAGGGTAGGGGAGAGGCTGGCTGTGGAACGTTCCAGAGTGGAGTGGCAGGGTTAGGGGCATTCTGGGGTGGAGAGTGAGCATTTTGGGGGTGAGGCTGCCACAGATGTTCTTAGGACAAGACTTCAGCCCTGACTGCAGTCCCTGTATTCTGGATTTCATCCAAATACGGACACCTGGCAACCATGGTCCTGGTTGATCAGGCCTTATGCCTCATTTATGAGCAAATTTTGCCCCTTTAAATCAACTAATTTATGTACCAACCCTTATACTAATTGGTACACTGTCATTTAAAAGGGATGCAGTCTAATATTTCAGCCCTGATTTTACTATAATGCCTAAGTCAGTGATGGCAAGCATTTTAGAGGCCTAGTGCCCAAACTGCAACCCAAAACCCATTTAATTATTGCATAGTGCCAACACGACAATTTACCCTGAATACTAAAACTTTACTTTAAAAAAACAACTCAAACAGATAGACAGATAGACACAGACAGATACAGTAGATAGAATCAATAATAGATTACCTATTAAAGGGTATGTCCACTTATTTTGGGTAAGAAATCACCTTTCCCTTCAATCTATGCAGAGCAGATAGAGACACCAGTACAGTAAACTAAGTAATTTGACATTCCTTACCTCCATAGCATGCTGTGGCAGCCACGGGACAGAGAAGGACAGAGAGCTCATACACAGAAGTTTCTCACTTACGGCACTCCCCATCCTTGTGTGCTGGAATATGCAGAAGCAGAGATATAGAGAGACTAATGATCTCTTGACCTCTCTCTGCTACGGACAGCCACTTCACTTTTTCAAGGGGTTTAAAAGGGGGAGCAGACCAGGCAGTGTCTGTCTGTTTTTCTGATAAAAAAACTCTACTGAACTCTGCTGTGCACGAGTGTCTTCATCATGCCATAGGTTCGCCACCACTGGCCTAGGTCCCACTATACATGTTTCTATCAATTTTTCTATCAATGGTGTATTTTCTGATCCACAATGAAATTTTAATAATGGAAATCACAGTAGCCAGTTCCCAAAATGTGCATTGTGATCTGATCAATTTCATTTGCATTCGCTCACGACATGACTTTGTTTCCATGTACAAAAGTGCACACAAATGCCATTTCATAGTTTCATGCATTGCAGTATGATCTAACCCTAAATGGGTTCCGAGCCATCGTGGAAAGCAGGTACAGTAGATGTGCCATGACATCTTCCTCTGCTAATCATATCATTTTATACCTTTTATTTGATACAATTTATGCTTAGCCTTAGGTAATGGTCCCAAAATTCAGGGTTTGGCGGACAATGAATCTAATTACCCTAGAACTCAATGTGAAAAATTGTGGAGGTTTATATGGCCTTTGAAAGCAACTACAGAAGCTAAGTGCACCAAAATAGTATGGAAAGACCACTAAAGGTGGAAAGAATTGTGTGATATTGTTCTTTGTGGTGCCTTATTTGGTTCACTTTTAGTGGAAGATCTGGTACTTCTAACGACAGTATATATTTAGGCATACGCTGGGCTTTATGGGTTATCTCAAAAATGTAGCATGTAGTATCAGCCTAAACCAGAGCCTCGTGGCCATTGAATCATAAGACAGTCTGGGAGGTGGCAGCCCTAGGTACAGAAATAGCCATTAAAAGAACAAAAACATTTTATTTCAACACTGGCAGTAACCAAAAATGTAGTTTTTTAGTAGCTGTAAGAAGTTTCGGGGAGACAAACATGCTCATCCCTGGCCACTGATTGGTTAGCCCAAGTGCATTAAATGAGACTCTGCAGAGATTAACAAACTACCAACAAACATTGCTAACATTCGATTTAATAGAACTGAACTAAATGACCAATTTTTCGTTTGAATTTGACGAAATCTGAACAGCAAAACTAATTTAACTTATAAAATTGAAAATGCTCAGTAGATGGCTTCCTGCTTACTAAACCCAGGTGTCCAAGGAAATGTGTTCCATACTTACCATATATATCACTTGTCACATTTAAATAAATGTTCTCCGTTTACAGGCCATTGTAAAGTATTCATCACAAACATGAACAGTGCAGTCATGTCCAGAATAGGAAAGCAGTTTTCACTGGCCAGTTATAGAGTCAAACAGCTGTTCATAATCGGCTAGTCTGCTGACACTACAGAATCATCCAGCTAATGTCATCTATTTCTCCTGCTCTGAATCCCTTGTCATATTATTACAATACAGCACATATGTCTCTTACAAAGATGCCAAGAGATGGAAGTTTCTGAGTAGCTATAATACTTTTCATATTAATAATGTTGCTATATTCTTCCTATTATACAAATAATGGTAGAAATTAAATTAATGTTAACTTATTAGAAAGCATTTTTTAATCTCTGGCCATGCAATAGCAAAATATTTTCTGTGCAGTTTGGCATTAAAAGCACGCCTGTGGTCATTTAATACAGGGATGGTTACACCGTGTTCAAATAAATTTAAATCCCCAATAAAAATGTACACAGAAAACGAAGCATAGCATCCAAAGGGAAATTAAGGAAGCGGGCAGCCGGTCTTCGGTAAAACTCTTAAATATTTTATTCGGAAACTTTAAAATCACAAAGCCATCACTGTGCAGAGCAACAAACTAACGAACAAGCAGCATGTGGACACTACAGGCTCCGCCCAACGCGTTTCGTGGCCAGCAGCCACTTCCTCAGGGGCACTACAGGCCCCGCCCACGAGATGCGTTGGGCGGAGCCTGTAGTGTCCACATGCTGCTTGTCCGTTAGATTGTTGCTCTGCACAGTGATGGCTTTGTGATTTTAAAGTTTCCGAATAAAATATTTAAGAGTTTTACCGAAGACCGGCTGCCCGCTTCCTTATTGTCCCTTTGGATGCTATGCCTTGGGGCTTCGTTTTCTGTGTACATATAACCTAACCGCGAGGGAGACGGTGTGCTCGATGGAGGTGATTTAGGAGCGCCAGCCGAATTTGTTTGGGGATTGTTCCCGCCAGTACGGATGCCGTAAGCTTTTCTGTTTGTCCCCAATAAAAATGCTCATGAGTCCCCTGCACTAAGAAATATAATAATAAAAAAATATATTGACAACTAATTAAGGCAACAAAGAGAACTGTTGAGAGATAAGAATTGCACACACATACATCAAGGTAAATTTCCTATTATGTCCAATTATTCTTTCAAATATTATTAATATTAGTTTACACCAATCTTCTAGGTTTGATAAAGGCAGAATTTGATGTCTGTACATACAGTGGTTGGCAAGTAAAATGAATTAAATATGTGCAAACCGATAATTTGTCAGTAAATCATTGGCTTGCTGTACCATTTCTTTAGGTGGGTCTACATTTTAGAGCAATCTTATTCTGTACTATATGTCTGAAGGGACAGTTTGGAGTAAAGCACCAAAACACATAACAGCATAAATAAACTTCTGGTCTGTCACGCCAATGGTCCACGGGGTGCTGTACGTGAATATTTTGAATTAGATTTTAAATTGTTTGGTGGCAATAAAAACCATGGAATGTGTCACAATCAGCATATAACAGCAAGGTGTCAGGGGCCTCCTAAATACAAGGTTTTGATTGCATTGTAGCTATATGGTGCTATAAAAACAGTAATAAGTAAGGTGTCAAAACAACATTTTACACAGCACACAATTGGTGTCGAACCCTGTCTCTATTTAGGCTTGGTTTCTTTATTTCAACTTAAATGGCCTCCTTGACATCTCTTTTAAACTTGTTATGTTCTTTGTCCAAGGTGTATAATGTATGCCCTTTTTCCTTAAGATGCAGATACACGACTGGGTCCTAACCCAAGGAATATGGGATATGATCACTGTATAATCACATTAATGGGCCATTTAATAAACTTTGCATTATTTACCAATAGAACATGTGAGAGGACACGTAGACATCCCTTAAGACTCGAAAAAAAGAATTTTTATTTAGTTTGGAAGGGGTTTCACTGTGAGAACGGTAAAACTGTGGAACTGGACGTGTTGATGGCAGGTTTAGTGGATAGTTATTAAAAAAATTATATTAAGTTTTTAAAAATCTGGATGAGTTTCTATAAACAAATGACTGTGATCCTTTGTTAGACTTGGTGCGTTGCTGGATGCCTGTCAGATAAATTTTTTTTACCATTTCTTAATGCTGTTTTTTTTTTGCCTTCCTCTGCATCAATAGTTAGGCAGGAAATGTGGGTATTGCCGAGATTGGACTAGATGGAAGTATGTCTTTATTCAACCTCAAATACTATACTATACTATAGAGCTGTTTTGACTCCCTACCCTGGGAAGTTTTGATAACACCCCATAGCTACAATACAATCAACACCTTCCACTAACACCTTGTTACATTCTGATTGGGACAAATCCAGGTTATTTATTGCCAGCAGATTCTGAGAATGACAATCTTCACAAGCATACACAGCATAAACTCTCAAAGCTTGTTACAGTAGCTATATAAATATGTATCCACCTTAAGTTAAAGGCAGTAGAGAATTTGTTACACAAGACCATTACATATGACATTGCCATATCTTTTCATTGTATCTTCTTTTTTATATAAATGTAGCATCAAACTGCTGGATGCACACTAAGTTTAAATATAAATTGTTCCTTTCAAAATATTTGCTGATTCCTGCTATGGATTACAGTCTGTGTTCTTTTCCCTTTCTTCCTTACCTGTATCTGCAATGCAGTTTAAACACTGCAGTTTAATTTTATAGAACAACACAGTAGAACAATAGAAGAACAATATATTTATATTTCGAAGAATTTATTTTCTCCTATATTCATGATCCATTCATGTGAATATGTGTAATAAATACAAGGTTACCTAAGAAAGGTTACATTCAAATTGTATTATTTTTCCCGCTATATGCAATAAACATGTTATAGTTGTAAATGACTCCAGACAAGTGCGAAGGATTCATTTGGACATATATATCTACATACAGGGATATTTTAAACTGTTATTCAAACAGTCATCAGCTTCCAGGGAAACCAAATAAGACAATCTTGCAGGTCTGAGAATAGACTCAGACAATCCTGCCACCGTTCAACCTAAACAGCACATTTTTTTTTTATTGAAAGCTCATAGTTGTGCTTTCTGTTATACCAACACCAAGTGCACAAACATGCAAGTGGTTCAGGAGGATCCGTCTGACTCTTCCTTATGCCCATAGCTGTTAAGTAGATATTTGATCCGGGTCTGACATGGAACCACTTTGTTCCATGGAAATCCGAATGATCTGCCCGAACTCGGTTGATCGCCCAGATTTTGGGACTTTGGGGTGCATTTTCGATTATTATCGAATGTTCAAGGCTATTTTCGATAATTTTTGTAATGGCCTCGAACGTTCGATAATCCTCGGAAAAAACAATTGGAAACTCAAACGTAATCTCAGATCGTATTTTTGAGGTTATCGAACGTTCAAGGCTATTTTTGAAAGTTATCGAAAATAGCCTTGAACATTCGATAATAATCGAAAATTCGTTCCATTTCGGATTTTTCGGATCTTCAGGAATTTTGGATCTTCTGTGAAAACAGAACGTAACTAATGAGTTTCGGCCATCTCTACTGTTAAGCCATAGGGCTAAAGAGCGGCTACTTAGTTCCTTCAGCCGCTAACCATCAGGAATCTTTCCAAACTTGTCCTCCCTTTCTGCCCAAATAGGATAAGCCTAAAGATCCTAAAAGGACCCAGGCAATACCACAATTCATGAACACAGACACACAAATCCTCTCTTACCTATTCCACCTGCCTGCTAATTATAATCTAGAGTGTCTAATTGGAATAGTCCTGCAGGTCTAAGAATAGACCCATGCAATCCTGACACAATGTGCAGTTCAAGCCAAACAGCAACATTGGGCTATTATAAGACCCTAAACAGTATCCAGGGTAACATACTATGTTCATACTAATTAGTATATTCCACAGCAAGTTCCAGATTTACAGTCACTGTGTGGTTAGGACAGCCCAGGATACTGATTAGCTTTATAGGTTAGGGAGAGGTGTAGTTAAAGGAGCTAAAAGCTCCCCACAGATTGTAAAATGAAATAGAGCCTTCTTAGAAGGTATCTCACAGCCTCATGTTATTATAATAGCATTGCCCTAATAATGTAACATATAAACACATATTTCTAACTCCCAGACCCAGATAAATGGGCAGGGACATGCAAAGTATCTCATTCATAGCCTGTAGCTAAGGCATGTGTTCAACTTGGACCTTTCACTTGTTTGAAAACTACAACTCCCAGGATTTTCTGTTCTCAGTTTCTTCTTAATCTCCTGTAGCTAAGGCATGTGTCCAGATGTAATACAGCCTAATGGTATAAAGCAGGGGTGTTAAAATTTGCGGACCTTTCACATGTTTGAAAACTACAACTCCCAGGATTCTCTGTTTGCAGTAAATTTCTTCTTAATGTCTTGTGGCTAAGGCATGTGTCCAGATGTAATACAGCCTAATGGTATAGAACATGGATTTTGAACTTGTGACCGTCACCTTTCACATGTTTCAAAACTACAAATCCCAGTATTCTCTGTTTGCAGTAAGTTTCTTCTTAATATGCTATAGCTAATACAGCCTAATGGGATAGAGCAGGGGTGCTGAACTTGATTGAAAACTACAACTCCCAGCATTCTCTGTTAGCTGTAAGTTTCTTCTTTATTCATATTAATGAATATATACAGATGCAATGCAGCCTAATGATATAGAGCATATGTGTTTAACATTTCATATGTTTAAAAACTACAACTCCCAGAATCCCTAGCTGCACAGAATGCTGGAAAATGTAGTTTTCATGCATCCTGGAATAAAGCCATTTTTCTGACATACAGATATTTAAAAAAACATGGTCATGCTTTAGAAATTCATACCCAAGGACTCAAACCTGCAAGAGATCCTTCTGCCCTTCCATTGCATCCATAACTATTAAACTATTGGATAGGATTCATGAACCTTACTAAACTTTCCCTCCTTTGCCTATTCCACCTGCCTGCCAGCTAGATTCTAGTGGAATAAACCGGCAGATCTGAGAAAAGACTTAGTGCCTATTGTAATAATGTACCCTGGCTGTTAGGCTGTTGAGTGTGCAGCATGGCTGTGTTGTGTAGTGCCAGTGTGCTGACTCAGATCCAGAAGACCAGGGAGGGTTTTAGGTAAAATGGGTCCCTGGGCAAAAATGGACACGGGGCTCTGTTTATATTAATAATATACTTATGGCAAGTTAGAACTCAAACTGGAACCCGAGTTTGAGCCGAACTATTCGAATTCAAACGAATTCGGACTTCTCGAACTATCCCGGACCCCAGGCGCATACATCGAATCTACGAGTAAAGTGTCCATTAAAGCCTATACGCGAGCATCAAATCCGCAAGTAAAATGTACATGGTACCTAGGTGCGAACGAGCTCAAAAATAGCGCGAGTGAGAGTAAAATTGATTTTTCGAATGTCCTGGATATACAAACATGTTCCCCAGACCATTTCCCAGGTCCCACAGAAATTTACATTAAGTTACCATTGATAATTTAATTGTATTTCATTGGAACTTTTCAAATTATTTGACTCCCATTGACTTTAATGGGTCTGTTTTCGAACTTTCCGTATAGTTCAAAAGTTCGAAAACGGACCGAACTTTCAAAAGTTCGGCCATCTCTACAACGGACAGGCCAATTTTATAATCCATTTGTAGTGGTTCGTTCTCCCTATTTCTTTAATTAAAACTTGTCCATTTCTGGATTGCAGACTGCAGTAGTGCATTTTTTAAATGGAGGGGGGGGGGGGGGGGAAACGTATCTCACACAAAGACACTCTCTGCCACACCGACACAATCTCCGCCACGCAGACACACAAAAACACCACTCTGTCTTGGATACATGCTTAGGCACACAGAAATGTTCAGTAGCGCAGAAACACTCTCAGTCATGTAGACACATACTCTGTCATGCAGACACCTTTCTTTGCCACACAGACACCTTTCTTTTCCACGCCGACACCATTCTCTGCAATGCAGACACCATTTTCTGCCATGCAGAAACTCTCTCACACATACATACCAAATGCTAGTCAGTCCCTCCACAAAAAAAACACAGTCTGTGCTAGTCAGCCTCAGTCCCTCCTGTATAAAATTCTTGAACCCCCAAAAATAAATGAAATGACAGGTTAAAGGAATAGTTCACTCTCAAAGTTAACTGTTTCTTTGATGTATTGATTGAAGCCCGGGAGGTTAAGGAGCTATGCCTTTACGTCCCATGCATGCTTTGAGAGTGAACTATTCATTTAAGTAATAACATGTTCCTGGGACCTCTTCATATTCTTTCAGGGAAGGAAACAATACAGAGGGCACTGAAACATCTTTAAAGCAGCACAGGCAGAAATAATACAGCCACCCACCTCAGCTCAGCATCACTTGCTCCTAATGTGAAGCTCTGCCCCCTCCTTACTCCCTCTCTCTGGCTGCCTGAATTCCTTTATTGAGTGTCAATGTGATATTGATTGCAGAAGATATTTACATATATACGTACGAGGGCGTGCACACACAGTCGCACGCATCGAAAGTTTAGTTGTTTTTTTTCTTCACTGACTCGGCGCCACCTTTGTTCTTTCACTGAGGAGTGGTGCCTGAGAAAAATGCTCCAGTGTGCCTCATGGGAGAAGCGGCCCTGGCAGTAATGTATTTGTGATCAACTCCCCACGCAAATGCCGCTTTTCCAGTGTAAAAAGCCCTAACTTGTTTAATCTGTCCACATAGTCAAGCCCCTCCACCCTTTCCCCTTGTTAATTTCATTGCCTTGCACTGAACTCATGCTAGAACCCCTAAATCATTTTCTAACAAAGATTTGCTTAGCACTAGAGATGCACTAGAACTCAAACCCGAGTTTGAATCGAATTTTACAAGTTGGAACGAACTTGGAACTTTCAACCTTTTCCAACTTTCAATGATTTTTAGAATGCTTGAGTATTTCCGTATTTTCCAGGATTTTAGCGAATTTGTGGAAACATTCCAGCCATATGTCCCAATTTCACCAATGACAGCTATTTTTAGCAGTGCCAACCTCCTGGGTTGTCTTTTAAAGTGTTAGTTACCCTTTGGCCCACTTTCCCCTACATGATAAAAAAGATGCAAATTGCAAAAATAATGATTAAAGAAGATCCGTGCAAAAATACTGACCTGGTTGCAGGATCCATAATAGAGACCGTTATGGTCTTGCCCTTGACCCAGTGTCTGGGTTGATTCAGTCGATTAAGTCACTTTTACGTTTTCTGAGCACCTTTGACCCATCCAACAGCCAATCAGTAGAAATTAAGGTGGCCATACATATTAACGATAATTAACAATAACAGTATTGGCACTGTGTAGGGACCGAAACCAACCGACCACAATGCAGATAAAAAATTTCCACCAGATGGCATCAGCCAACCGATCCCCATGCCGCGTATGGGCATTTGTTCGGTCCAAGTCCCCACCACGTGTGCCGACAGATACCAATGTGATCAGTCGGTGCAATGCAATATGGATCCCATGTGTATGGCCACCATACACATGCATTCTGGGAAGAAGAAAAAACATCACAGAACCTGAAATGCCTAATGTCAACAGTGAGGAATAGCAAGGGGTATAAATTCAACTGATTTTTCAAAATGGAAGAGAATATGCAGAATAACTAGGTACAGTATGCATAATAGAAACTGGGAGATTCAATAAAAGTTCTTATTGTTTAAAATGGTGCTAATTTTGCCCGAACCAATCAGATCTTATTTAACATTTGAAAGCTAACATCTGATTGGTTGGGGGGAAATTAGCACAATTTTTAACATTAAGAACTTTTATTGAATAACCCTGAAAGAATTTTAAAAATAATATTTCCCACTGAACTTTCCCATTAAGACAGATTTCTTTAAATTTAAGGTATGCAACAAGCGTTGCCATTGCATGCTGGGCAGGGAAAGATTTAAAGACAGAAAGATTTAAAGACAGAAATTAAGAATTTTCTAGAAATTTTAAATTTTCGATATATATCGAATTTCTGGGATAATTACCGAATGTTAAATGTGGAAGCTCCTAAGTAGCCTGTGTGTGAAGGAAGTTACTTTATTTCAAGTTCTGGATATTTGTATGTGTTCCCTTATACTCGAGTCAAGGTCCTCCTTACCGCGATCAATGTTGCTAAGTCTCTGAATCTGACTTCCGCACGCAGCGTAAGTCCTGTGGGTTTAGCAGCTGACGTCACTACTCGGTGCCGGGCAGTGAGAGGACTGTCACAGGACTGTCACTGTGTGTGGCAGCTGGATTCAGAGACTTAGCAACATTGATCGCGGTAAGGAGGACCTTGACTCAAGTCATTCATACAGCAACTAAAGCATGCTGAGAGTTGTAGTTTTCAAACATCTGTATGGGAATTCAGCTGTCCATTTAAAGGGCAACTAAAGCCTCAAAACAATACTGTATCAGAAGGCAGTAGTGGTCATAATTTCTACCCTCGACTTATACTCGAGTCAATCATTTTTCCCTAATTTTTTCGGTATTAATGGGTACCTCGGCTTATACTCGAGTATATATGGTAATAGATAAGATGAACTTGAACTCTCCTAGACTAAGGACTAGTTTGTTTTTTTATAAACTCACAGACTTATTTCTAGAATCGGTAACCCTCAAATGTACCCTTGATTTTGGTAACTCTTGATTGTAGCATGCTTGTGAAGGTTCTCATTCATCCAGGTCATGGTATATCTGTTGTATTCAATTAGATCAACTGGACTTGAAATGTAGTTCTTGAAGACGTTTCGCTAGTCATCCGACTGGCTTTCTCAATTCAGAAATTTTGAAAATTGAGAAAGCCAGTCGGATGACTAGCGAAACGTCTTCAAGAACTACATTTCAAGTCCAGTTGATCTAATTGAATACAACAGATATCTTGATTGTAGCCTTTCGATTTTGGTAACCCTTGAATTTAGCCTTCGATTTTGGTAACCCTTGAATGTATCGTTCGGTAACCCCCCAATATATCATTCAGTAACCCTCAAATTGGCCATAAACCTCGAATGTAGCATGCAGAAACCCGACAAAACCCGATCGTGAGGGAAGAAAGTGTTTAAAGAAGTTTTGGTGATATGGACATGTTCCCCAGACCATTTCCCAAGAGCCACAGCCATTTACAGTAAGTTACCATTGCTATTTTAATTGTATTTAATCCAAACTATTTCTCTAAACTATTTGAGTTTAATGGGTTCATTTTCAAACTTCTGAACTTTTACTGGAGTTTTGAAAATGAACCGAACTTCAGGAGGTTCGGCCATCTCTTGCTCCTTCTCACCTCCCTGTGAATAATAGAACGCCAGGGGAACACTGCAAGACTTACCTAACCAACGTTCCACTCGGCTCCTTCTCAGTAGAGATGGGATCTGGGTCCGTCACAAATTCGTATCCTGCACGAAACTCCTCGGTTCCGAAATCCGAATGATCGGGTTTCCGATTTTCAGATCTTTGGGATTTTCCCGAGATCCGGGAATCCGAAAACGGATTGAAACTAATGAGTTTCGGCCATCTCTACTTCTCAGTTGTCAGGCAAACTGTCCCGAAGAATGCCTATCTTCGGCACATGCGTGCCAATACAAAAGATAGGCCCGCGAACGGGACAGAAGGAGCCGTGAGTGGAGCGCCAGTAAGGTAAGTCCTGCACTGTTACCCGGGCGTTCTATTATTTACAGTTAGGTGGGAATAAGTCTTCTCCCCTCCCTCTGAATAAAAGAAACAAATCTACTGTACTTAAAAAATACAATTTAGTGTCATAAGCATGACTTTAACTCTAAAAAATAGGTTGGGCCCCAACTACACTGCACCAAAAATTACATAGCATTTTTTCTAGTTAGTGTAAGCATTTTCATTTTCCCATTTCTATAGTTAAATGACTTTATTTTGTCAGTTAAATTTGTGTTTGTTTTCACATATAATTGGAGAATCATTAATTGATTCAACACTAAAGTTCTTAAAGGGCATGTCTGCCCTTTCCCCAACTTTTAGGATATTGTAGGTCTCCCTCCCCAACTACAAACGCCATATTAGTATATCAAGAAACTCCCCCGATCTTTACTTACCTTCCCTCTATCCTTCACTGCACTGCCCGGCCTTCTGCTTGCATGGAACTGGATCAGGGGAGTTTCTTGACATAATAATATAGCGTTTGGGTCTGGGGGAGGGAGACCAACAGTACCCCAAAGGGGAATTACACTAGGGGGAGGGAGACCAAAACAGGTGGGGGAGGGAGACCAAAAGGGGGGGAGGGAGGGCTGCAGTGCGCATGGCAAAATTCTCCTGGAGGAGAGACAGGAGGCAGAGTCCTATATGGACTCTGCTAGGCTCCTGGTGTCCACTTTTTTGGACTTTGGGGGAACATTACAGGAGAACCATTTGGAGCAGGAATACAAGGTAAGGATTTTATTACACTACACAGTGGGGCCAGTAGTGGGGGGAATTATAGTTCCACATCGGCTTGTTCTTTGATTTCTTTTGTCTTTTTTCAGTTGCTAAGAAATATAACATACGTAAACATGGATAACTTTAAACAGTGGGGTGCAGAAAACATTATTTGGTTTCCATTTGCAGAAGTACGCAGCAAATACACAGGAGTTATGTGTGAAGGAACACACTGTGCAGTCAATTCACATCAGGAAACTAAACACAGCTTGCAGTCTTAAAATGCAAATAGAGTTTCTGTACTTTATTAATCACAACAATAATGAATTCTAGAACCCCTACATATGTCTGTTTTAGTTTCTCTTGGCTGTAGCTGTAAGAAATTATTTGCAAAATGAATAAATCAATTGTCAGGGTAAGACTGCCAGATACAGAAAGGTTGTTCTAATTTGAAAACCGTATTTCAGATCTATGCTACCAAATTACACGGATAGACCATTGAATGTAATAAACTGGAAGAGCAGCTGATAAAATTAGTTTAGTGTCAACTTTCTGTTTGTTCAAAGATGTTGGTTACTTTATTATCGTAGAATGACATTTCCTATTTAAATAGTAACCATCCAGCTTCCTGTTTGTATGTAGACACACTATAGTAAAAATAAGCAGGGGCGTAACTAAAGATGAGCAGGGGGAGAAACCACAGGGGGGGCCCAGGAGCCAAGAGGGCCCCATCTTCTTATTTTTCCTATGACAGATACAGCCTCCTCCAGGAAAACCACCATGGATGAAGCACGGATAGGGGCCCCATCATAGTTTTGTTGGGGGTCCAGTGATTCTTACTTACGCCACTGAAAATAAGAACAGTTGTTTTTATTATTTAGTTTTCCAATTTTTCTTCTCCTCACATCACATTTGGATTATACTCATGATTTTTGGAAAACTCCAGAGGATTTTTACACAGTTTTAGGCATTGTTATATTTTTTTGCCATTCTGCCATTTAGACCTTAATATAGTCAACTGGAACACTTTCACTCCAGTCTCAGCTTGCTTAGCCTGTGTAGCCCTTTGAGGTGGGGTCTCCTTTATGTTGGGGGTGAAGATACCCCCAACATCAATTTAAGCAAACGTCAATTGAGTTTAATATTTTTAAAACCACAAACATAGAAAGGCAGTATAGGTTTACTGTGGAAAAATTGTGTCAAACAAATATGACTATTGCTCTATCTAGTCGTTAGATTGAATCCTCTCCAACTATACACAGGACATGTCCCAACTGGAAGGTGAGTGGTAAAGCAAAAGGGAAGAAAACAACTAGAAACCTGCACTTTATTGACTGATACACATGTGCTCTTTAACAAGTGCCATGAACTCAGGTCCTAACCTTCTAACCTTTCCATGGTTGGATAGCATTTCGTGATTTATGATCATAAACATATATCTAAAACTTCAATGTTTTTACAAGATGTATTTGTACAGATACTATGATGCTAAATTGGGGCCCTATAATGTGCATGATCATCTTTTCTACAATGCAAGGTAAAACAGATGGCTGCAAAAAATACAACAAATTTGTAATAATGGGCTCAAAGGGGTGAAGTACAAAGTCAAATCTTATACATACAGTAATGATTTAAAGGGACCGTCCACCCCTGTGGGCAACAAATGAGTATATTGTGGAAAAAAAACAAAACCTGGACTTCGTTTGGTTTCCAATCATTAATTCTGCTCCCAACAAGAGATGTTATACTTACAAGCTTCTCGATCCACCGACGTGGCTCCGCACTGTGATGTCACAGCCAATCACTGACTGCCATTACTGGAGCAGTGGAGACAGGAAGCGGCGGTAGATTGAGGAGCTTGTAAGAATATAATCTCTTGCGGAAAGCAGAATTAATGGTTGGAAACAAAATGAAGTCTAGGTTTTGGGTTTTTTTGCACTACATACTTTTCAGTCCCTCTAATATGTAAGAACATATATGGAGGACATAAGAATCTAAATGCTAAGTATAAAGATAAATAAACAGAAGGAAGGGACACATTTCTAATATCAAATGATGCAGATGTAGAAAGCAGTGTAGGAGCAGGGAAAAGTTAAGCTGGGCAAAAAAATTAAACATATCAAAATGCATCACGGTCATTATATGTGCAACATTCAGAGGGAACACAAGTTATGGAAATTTAATGTAACCAAAATACATGGATATTGCTTTCTACCCTTTTTGTAATTGATGTATTTGTATTTAAAGGAAAACTAAATTAAAATTAGCATGAGTAGATAAAAGGATTCAAAACTGGCAGATAGTGCTAACCCTCGCCTCTCTGAAATTAGATGCATTGTGGGGAAATAAGCAGCCCCCCTTCCTTTAGTTCTGTTAAGTAGGGAGTGAGGGTAATGAAAAGAACACAGTGAGCACATTAAACTTATGGGGTTGGTTCTGTGACCCTTTCTGGAAAAGCTAAAAACTCGCGGAACCAAATACACAATGCCGGCTCTTTAAAGAGGAGGGAGGGATACAGCTTTTTTAGGAATTTATTTGGGTCATTTATATTTTAACTTTTAATCTGTTTTAAATGTTACAGGAAACGTTGGACATTTACCCTTTATGAAAGTGCAAGTCAAATGAAAATGATCAATGGCTGCAAAGTGAAAGTTTCTAGTGGTGCTCATTGATTGCAGTCTCATTGGAAAGCAAAATGGCAGGAAAAAAACAACAACATTGAAATAAATATTGGATCAGCAAATTAAAAAAAAAGTTAAATCCTCTGAAATAGCAATTGGTACAGAGAGACTGAAACTTTACTTAATGTGATTTATGGAGGTATTGTAGTGTTAGTTTGACTGTGCTTTCACCTTAGTATTTTCTATTTAATGAAATAATAAATAAAAAGCCATTGCTTATGTTATCTCATAACATAAGCAATGTTTTCAATGTTTTCATGTTTTCACGTTTTCATATATTTAAGCTTCTTCAATTGTTATTGTTGATGGGTGTTTTAATTCCCTTTTATATTTATATAGTTACTCAGATCTGAACCTGCTGTTGGATTATTTAAGGCACTGCCCTTACTGATGGGAATATGGAAATCTGGGTATAAGCACATCATTTAATTTGTTTTGTCTCTGGAAGCATCAATAAAATTAACTTTATCTACATGTTTATCTACTGGGATTACCTGGGTTGTCTGCAAGTTTATCACAAACACACATGATTACATGAAGGGGACTCAAGTGGGCATTTCATTACTGGTGGTGGAGCACCAAGTAAAAGTTGACCTACCTAAATAAAACTGTTTGCAATCAGGGACAGATCTCTCAAAAAAATAGCTTCATCAGGTGGAGTGCATTTCCTCTTCCTATTTTTAATAGCCTCCATTTTAAGAGTCAGATCCATTAAAAGTCCTTGTCAACGTCAAATTTCAAAAATGTAACAAATAGCAAAAGCATGCTCCATTAAAGGTTCATACATACATCAGATAATTTTCGCACTATGTGCCTGACTAAAAGTTCGGCAAACGTCTCGTTATGCACTAGTTCTTCCAACGACCCCTGTACATACATCAATAATCGCACAGTAGAGGTACACGCCAAATTGGGAGCACACAGTCACCATCTATAACAAAAGTACGGAGCTACTACAATCGGGGAGGCACCTGCACCACGCTCCTCTCCTCTTATGTTTCCATGTATCCTAGCGGTATAGAGCCGTGAATGTTTTTTACTCTGTAAGATTAATAAAGACTACATGTTTGGTATGTACGTTGTAGCTCACTTTTACTCTTTTGAATGTACATACATCAATGATAGTGAGATAAATAAGGTTTGTTGGTAAAGGTGTTACATGACGTATGTATTATGTGATGTTCGAAATGTTAAACATGTGTATTTCATTTAATCTTTACATCACAGTCTACCGATAATCTGCAGACAATCAGAACAAATCTAGCAGGCTGATTGTTGGGAAAAGCCGAGAATAGTCGTGGATCGTTGGTCTACAAAGATCGTTAAACCTTCATTTTCGCACGAATGTCACACGATGGGTTGTTCGTCTGCCAAATCGTACAAAAATTATCTGACGTGTATACGAAGCTTAAAAGCTTAGAGCTCAGCTACTCAACATCCCTGCAGGGTGTTTGACCCTCATTTAAAAAACAAGATCCATTTAAAGTCCCAGTCAATGTCCAGAGTACCAAATACATAAAAACTGTTGATTAAGAGATAGTACAGATTATAACCCATCTAGTCACACCCACTCAGGGTATTTAACCATCATCAAGAAACATACAGGGAGATTTAATAAAAGTTCTTATCGTTAAAAACGGTGCTAATTTTACCTCAACCAATCAGATGTTAGCTTTCAAATGTTAAATAACATCTTATTGGTTGGTACAAAATTATCACAATTTTTAACGATTTTAAGAACTTTCATTGAATCTCCCTGATAGTATGTAATAGTAAAATATATATATGGTATATATCCACCTTAAAATAGTAAAATTGAGTGGTGCCCACCTAGGACCTCATGTAAATGCAAATACTGGTGTTTTGGTCCCTTTTCTAAGACTTTCATCACATTACACTAGGTTTATATAGTGGGGATGCATTTATATAATGAGGATGCAGCACTGTACATTCAAGTAATACCATGGAATACAGCCAAGGGCTTTTGTACAGACATGTAAAAAAGAGATAACAGAACTTAATATATAAAAAATATGCTGTTGTTGTACACCCATATTAAAGTGCAACTAGAGACCAAAAATGTAATACATATAAGAAAATAGAATTCTAGTGCACAAACAATTCCAATTGCATATTGGCTACCTCCATAAGGTTGTTGCTACAAACAGCCTGCTAAACCCTGGATAAACGCTGCCCTAACTCAGTTGGAATAGAGTACAGGGAAGACTCACGTTTAGTTGGATGAAGGAAGAAGCAGTAGGAAACTGGCCTGTAATAAGGGAGTAGGTAGTACAATGGAGCTGGATTCTGGAACAATGAAGACTGTGACAATGGAGCTGGTTACTGGAACAATGGAGACTGTGACAATGAAGCTGGATACTGGAGCAATTGAGACTGTGACAATGAAGCTGGATACTGGAGCAATCGAGACCTGTGAATAAGTGTTAAGCTGGATACTGTGGTAACAATGGAGGACTGTGGACAATGAAGCTGGATACTGGAACAATGGAGACTGTGACAATGAAGCTGGGTACTGGAACAATGGAGACTGTGACAATGAAGCTGGATACTGGAACAATGGAGACTGTGACAATGAAGCTGGATACTGGAACAATGGAGACTGTGACAATGGTGAAGACTGCTGACAAGCAATACAGAACACTAGAACCCTAGACGCCAAAACAACTGACAAGTGGGTGTCTAGGGAAGAGAGGAGGAGCTATTTCAAGCTTCGTGCTGGCCAGCACACCTGCGTGGTGACGTCATGACGGTGCTCGCGCAAGACCTGCGAGTAAGCATCAGAGTCACTGGGACCGGAGCGCCGCCTAGCGGATCGTTGCTGGAGCGGACGCACAGGTAAGTACCTAACACGAGTTTAAAGGGCATGTCCACCCCCAAAACTATAATCCCCCCCACTACTGGCCCCATCATGTAGTGTAGCTTAATCCTTACCTCACATCCCAGCTCCATCTGGTTCTCCTGTAGTCCCCCCCCAAAGTCCCAAAAACTGCCCACCAGGAGGATAGCAGAGTCCATATAGGACTCTGGGCCCTATTTATAAAAGATCGGTATCGTAATCGTAAAATACCGATCGTTATCGTTAAATAACGACCGTTTGTTTACCGATAACGACCGTTATTTACCGATAACGACCGGTATTTACCGATAACGACCGGTATTTACCGATAACGACGGTATTTAACGATATCGCTAAATACCGGTCGTTATCGGTAAATAATGGTCAAACTTTACTTACCTCCCCTCTTTCCTCCTCTGCACTGAATGACCGGCAGCCGCGTCTGCGATTGGCTGCCGCTCAGCCAATCACAGATGCGACTGCCGGTCCCGCCCCTCTGCTTGCATTTTCCCACAAGCAGAGGGCCGGCAGCGCGGCGGAGGAAAATGGGGAGGTAAGTAGAGTTTGGGGAACTTTCTAATAAAATAAATATAGCGGTTGGGGCTGGGGGGACATGGAGATTGATATAACAAAAAATCTTTTTAAGGGTGGACATACCCTTTAATAAGTTGGCCAAATTATTTTAACCCCAGTCACCACGTCAAGGTTTAGCAGGCTGTTTGTAGCAGCAACCTTATGGAGGTAGTGAATATAGAATTGTTTGTGCACTAGAATTCTGTTTTTTATATTTTGTTTCTCTAGTTGCACTTTAATACGGATGTACAACAGCCCATTTTTTTATATATTGTGTGTTACATTGAAGGTTTGACCAAGCCTTCTAGGAAATTGTTCTCCACCCAGAGTTAAGGTGGCCATACATATATTCAATTGTACTTACCTGAAAGAGCGCTCCCGTGACATTTGATCAATCCTGCCAGAACCGCCTCTTCCGTTGTTTAATGCGACCGACATGTGATTGCAAATCCCATTCATTTTGCGATTGCATGTTGGTCGCATAAGAGAACGGGAGAGGTGGTTTTGGCAGGATCGATCGAATGTCGCGGGAGAGCTCGGCTGGGTAAGTAAAATCGAATATATGCATGGCCATCATTAGGTCATGTGCTCGTTTGAGCAAAGTACTTTAAACCAGAGAGGCAGCTTCAAGCAAATAGGCCACACAGGAGAAGCTGTCACCTCATACAGCCAAGTAGGCAAGTACCAGTAGGTTAGGACCCAGGTGACTGGGCTTAAAATATTTTGGCCAACTTATTGGCTAACTTTTATTTATCCAGGGTTTAGCAGGCTGTTTGTAGCAGCAACCGTATGAAGTTATAGCCAATCTGCAATTAGAATTGTTTGTGCACTAGAATTCTATTTTTTGTATGTAACTTAAATAATAAGCATACATGTAGCATGATTAAATGTTAGCCCTTGGAACAAGATGAAAGGATTTCTACACTCTAAGCAGGTGGATTAGATACAAACAGGTTGTGCAAAAGAGGACAGCCTGAATGGGCTAGAAGTGACTCTTGGCCACTGGAGACAAGGAGGGACTGGGGAATTTGCAGGGGAACCCTGGGGTACGTCCCTATTGGTAAAGCAGGTCACATGGACGGCAATGGAAGTATAAAGGGGAATACAATTTTGCAAAGTTCCTCTTACCTTCCTGGCGAGCTGAGAGAACTCTGGAGCACCACTGTTTGAGATTTTCCACTAGGCCTTAGGATGAATGCTTCCAACTCTAATTTGGAGGCCTTGATTCTCCAGGTTTGGGAATTTGCTGAAAAATTCGGTGAGGACACAATATGAGCCATCTCATGTATCACAGTACAAAAAATCAATGCAGGCTTATGGTGGAGATAGATGGGACTTTCAGTAGGTTGGGTAATTTCAGATGGAGGAGCTGTCAGCCCTAGAACTCGCAGCTAACCTGAGCATTCGTGGTGTGCTAATCCATCTCAGCTTCCAGACAAGAAGAATTAACCACTGAAGTGCAGGCAGGTGTTCAGAATTGATTAAAGATTACATGAATTTATTAGAAAAAGGTCTGACTGTGAATTTTTTGGTTTCTAAAATCTGTGAAAAAGTCTTTAAGGTGCCAGGCTATCTTGTGATTAACTTGTTACAAGGCATTGGTTTAGTTCTTAGCAAGATGCTCTTGCTTCTAAATGGAAGCTGCAGCTTTAAAAAAACTATTGGCATTATTTTTTTTTTTATGCCCCTCCAGAGCCTACCTTTTCTGCTTTAAAGGGCAAGTCCAGCCCTGAAATGAAAACTTATATACAGGCAAATCACCCCCCAAAACCCTAAATGGTAATAGTTTTAAATCTGAAATATATAAGTCTAACCTGAAATCCTGCACAATGTCCTGTTTCCCCTCTTCCTGCTTCCTGGTTCTTCCAGTTACCAACTGTCAGTTATGGATTTGACAGTTGACATCACAGCCAATGACTGAATGTTAATCCCCTAGCTGTCTCTTCTGAGCATGCCCAGGCTCAGTACAGGCACAGTACAGGTTTCTAAATTTCCCAGTTTCTATGAGGTATCCAGAAGCATAGCAGGCATACAGTAATGAATTAATTGGACAAAGTATGATATATCAACATATTTTGAAGAGGTCATTCTTTCTAAAATATGTTATTATAGGGGTGGAGTTGTTCTTTAAAATCGCTGACATATTGAATCTGTTTAGTTGACTGTTTATCTCTGCCCCTCTGAGATTCCCTGGGTTCCAACATCTTCAGTAGTCGCAAAAGGGAATCTCCTGCTTCCTTGTTTACAAAGGCTAGAGTGAGGTGTAGGAAGATTAATGTGCATGAGCGGCTTGGTTCACAGTCGGATTATATGAACGGAGGAATAACCAGAGAGGGGAGGGGGAGTGGGGAGCTCTGCAGTAAATCAGACTGTATGCAAACACGGAGCCACAGAGAAAGGTAAAAATAAGGCAGAACACACTAACCTTTTTTTATGCCTGGATTGGAGCAATGTATAAATTTCACTATAGATGCCCTTTAAAAATTAGTCCTCTAAGAGATTAAAGTGCATTGTGTCAGAAGTTATGGTGATGAAAAGGCCATTGTCATTTGCTTCTGTATGGCCTCTGTCCCAAAGGAATGCAAATTAATTGGTGGGTCATTGCTGTAGATAAATAAAAGCCTATATAATTAATACTTTTGCAGGAAATAAGCACTGTTCACACATTGGATAATAGTTGTCTGAGAATTGCGGCTTACAATCTAACATGTGTTAGCAACTGTCTCTATCATTTAACATTCTTCTAGATGGTTTACTGATGTCAAGGCTTGATGGGCATTGTTTTCACATGCCATAGGAGGTTAACTGATTGATCTTCCCTCACCATTGAACACAACCGTTTGCTTATCTACTTTCAAACAGTTTGTCTGTATGGATACAAGTATTGGCTCCTTCACTTCCACAGATTTGGATCAACTGTTAGGTAGGGTTAAAGAGGAGGGTATAAAGGTTTGATTAGATAGATGTATGTCTTTATTCAACCTCAATTATTATATTACTATGTAAGGATTGCAGTTCTTGGGATATCATCTCAACAGCATCTATACTGGTTCAGATCTTCACTGAATGGGTTATCCCTGAACTTTCTGTAATTTATTTGTTATCCTTTTATTTTTTATTATTTTTTTTATAACAATACAGTTTGAGGGAACTAGGATAACTTCCAAGGTTAGCTTTCTGGCTAGGACCCAACTGCTTAAAAGTCCCAGGCCTCATTACTTAAATGTGTCAGTAAGGAGGAAATGTTTTGCTTTCCATAGAAATAATTCTGCTTACCTCTTCCTCTTCTACCTCCTTCGACTTCTTTGTTTATTCCTTGTCCCAGATTTATATTTATATTTTAAGCCTGCCCAGTTTAGCACTGGGTGTTATGGGTTAACAGTGGCTATTAAAAAACCAAGGTATGTTGTGGATCAGTCATTAATCTGGCAGAATAACTGCTAAAGTAAAACTATAGTTAAAATGAAATGTTCTCCTGTTGTTATTTTGTAAATGACATTTAGTCCCTATTGATATAGGCAACCACGTTTTATCAGAATCCAATAAATTCACAAGTGCATATGCTGTATTTTAATGTATAATTACAGTTCAGTTAGTGTTTCTTGGAAAAAAATTAATCCCATTATTATTAGCAGAAACATGCAATTATTTTTCATTTTGATTAAGTCCTTTAAAAATACTGAATTGTACACTCACTTAGCAAGCTAAAGTACATGCCATTTTTCACATTATTGCAGACAAAAGCTACAGATCGTATCATTTCTTGGCAGAGGTTTTCTTCATATGTTGAATGAGGCACAGCAGGTGAAGTCACTCACTAATCGTATATCTAAAGCAACAGAAATCGTTAAATACTGATTTTCTAAGTGAAAAATACAATATCACAGTAGCCTATTCAGGTCAAATCAAATCACAAGCTGGGAACCCTTAACCTAGATTTCTGACCAGGGCACCCATTATGGATGAATAGTCTCCTTGACAAAGATGAAAAAGGTGAGAGCCTGGAATTCAGAGATGTATGTCTAAGTTCTAAAGACCTATAGCATTTGTATGATACGATAACTGATTGAGTAGAGTCTCAATATCAGAGTTAGAGAGTTATTACAGAAAAAAGTAGAACTGTATTCCTGGTAGGAGATTTTTTGTAAAAAAGAATACTGTTTGGTACCACTGTTTTCTAAATATGCCCCATCATTACAAAATGAGAGCAGTCTACATTAGGCATATTTATGTAATCAATTTTTCATTTTACTTAATTTTACAAGTGTATTACAATCCAATTGTGTTTCCCTTTACATGCAGGGCCGGATTTACCATTAGGCACAGTAGGCACACTCCTAGTGACCCCTGAGGTTGGAGGGGAGGCTCTCAATCTCCTCCCACCAATCCAACCCCTTTATAGTTTATTTTCCTCCCCAAAAAAGAGAAAATGGGTGTGGTTTGGGGGTGCGGTCTGTGTTTAGGGGTGGGACTAAAGGCGCCAGGCTCTTTGGGCCTACAGGCTCCTAAGGTGTAAATCCGGCCCTGTTTGCATGTGTTTAAGTATCAGGTGAATTTAATTTACTTGCTATTCCCATCTTCCCCCTCAAAACTTTCCGAAACTTCCACCACTACCAAAAATATCTTAAACCTGTGCTAAATCCTGGTACATCAATACAGATAAGGAATTAAGGCTATAGATATATATTTTTTTTTTTGTTCAATAATTTTTATTAAAGTATAACAATATTTATAACACTAAAGTTCCATTTTAACAATGCAAATTGGTTTTTATCATACACTGTATACAGCGTATAGTTTACAATTTTAAAGTTTAAATAAAACAATAACATAATACATTATGTTATTATATTAAACGAAAAATATAACTTTTTATTTCTCATGGTAAGTAGAAATATAAACAACTTACAGTATTTCTTGTAAATTTTTTAGTATACTTAAACAATAGTGGAAATATTGATAACTCTCAGGCACCTCGGTCCTCAGTCCTCTCCCTCCCGGGCGGTGCTTTGCGGTTGCATACTTAAATCCCAGAAGATCCATATCTTAGACCAATATTTTAATGCATTTTGGGATAAATATGTCATATATTCGTTGGAGTATATCTGCCATATTTTGTTAATTAGTGCTATTCTGGTGGGAGGCGGTGACTTCCATGAGGCTGCAATAAGGTCTCTTGCTGCCGAACATATATGGGCTACTAATTTATTTGCCGGTGCGCTCAAACATTCTATAGGCAGATTAAATAATGCCGTGAGTGGGGTTAATACGATGGAACTAGAAAAGACATTGTTTATAAGTGCCTCACATATTTTCCAAAAAGGCTGTACTTTGGCAGGACCACCAGCAATGCTGCTGCGGTGCTTGGAGGCCACACCCTCGGAAACATATATTAGGGTATGTATTTGTTATTTTATTCAGATATTATGTACCAATCATACAGTATTTTGAACGGACTTTCTTTGGTGACTACATTTGATGAGCTTTTATGGGAGTATGTATATATAGAGGTCCAACTATTGTCATCTATCTCGCTCTGTAATCTTTCCTCCCATTTATAGGTGTGTTTAGTTTTAATGGGTTATAGATCATGCCATATGGTTGAGTATATATTGGAAATTAATCCTGAGGTGTTGGATGTTCTATCAAATAATTTTTCATATGGGGTAAGATCTGAGTCTTTACATTTTTGCAGAGTATCATGTGGAAAATGATAACTATTTGGAGTAAGAGAACCACAACTGAGAGGGAATATGATAAGTCTTCGACACTTCCTCCCATAAGAAAAGTTTGTTCTCGTTTGTGAGAATATCTTTTATAGTCAGAATACCTAGGTTTTTCCATACATTTGAGTGCCTGTCAGCAAGACCCACAGGGGATAGAGGGGAATATAGTAGTGGAGTTCTGATGGATGGGTATGGGATTAGTTGACATTTATTACATTTATCCCAGATTTGTAATGGTGTTTTAATGGATTGTGTGTGCTGGGTACTATAGTTGATAGTCTGGGGATCCATAGAATAGAGGAATAGTGTAGAGGTGAGAGTAGTGTATTCTCTATATCTACCCATGCTAGCTTTCCCGTTCCATTAGTTGTTTGGATTAATTGTGTTAATCTAGCCTTGTTAAAATAATGTGATAACATTGGTAGTGTGAAACCATCTTTAAGTTTATGCCTTGCTAGATTTTCATATTTAATACGGGCACGTTTGTTTTGCCATAGAAATTTCCTAATTTACCTCTGTAGTTTGATCAAGTATGTTTGTTTGATTTCCAAGGGGAGGGCGCGGAACAGATATAATATTCTGGAAAAGCATGGTTATTTTATTTGCTGCTATTCTCCCTCCTAATGAGAAGGAGTAGGGAGTCCATTGCTTCAATTGTCTGATTAATTCGGGAACAAGTTTATCGTGATTTTGTTTATAAAGGGTAATTTGGTCCGGGCTTAATTGCATACCCAAATATTTTAGTGAAGTTTTATTCCATTTAAAGTGGAAGTTTTTTTGTAAGGAGTTTTTAAGATTAGAAGGTAGATGTAAAGGGTATGCTGCAGATTTGGATTGGTTAACCTTAAATCCCAAAATTCTGCCAAATTCTGATAGTATCTTAGAAAGATTCGGAAGAGAAATGAGTGGGTTGGTTGCGTGTAATAGTGTGTCATCTGCACACTGTATGCTACCGACTTTTATTCCAGTAATATCAGACGAGGCTCTTATTTTGGTCGCTAAAGGCTCCATGGCGAGGGTGAATAGAAGTGGTGACAATGGGCAACCTTGCCTTGTGCAATTTTCTATTTGAAATCTGTTGGACAGGTAACCCATGTTACATACTAATGCTTGTGGTTTATTGTGGCTAAAAATGCCAGTTATAAAATGGATAGGGAAGCCAAATCTAGTTAATACACTTTTTAGATAAATCCAATCCACCCGGTAGAATGTCTTTTCTATATCTAAGGATAAAAATATAGAGGGCAATTGTTGTGAGTCAGCATATTGCATTAACGTGATTACTCTGATATTGTCTGTTGTTTGACGGCCCGGGATAAATCCCATTTGGTCATAGAGAATTAGGGATTGGAGGAGTGTGTTCAGTCTGTTCGCTAATATTTAAGCTATTATTTTGACATCAGTATTTATTAAAGATATTGGCCTATAGTTTAAAGGCTGTGTGATGTCCCTATCCAGTTTTGGGATAACAATGATATGTGTGGTCAGCATATCGGGGGGTACTGTGGTGCTTCTCTCTAGGATCTAGTTGCATATGGTGCGGATTTGTGGACCCAAGATATTCTGGAATATTTTATAATATAATGCTGTAAGCCCATCTGGGCCCGAGGATTTTCTAGATTTGAGGTTTTTAATAACTTTTGTAATTTCTTCCTCTGTAATTTCGCTTTGAAGAAAGCTTGCTTGTGTTTCTGTTGGAGTAGGGAGGTTAATATCGCTTAAAAATTGTTCTAGGACTTTGGCAGTGGTTGAGTCTTTATTTGTTCTTGTACCGTTATATAGATTTTGATAATATTGTGCAAAAGTATTGGGAATGTATGTTGGGTCATATTGAAAGTGGCCCTTTTGATAGAAATCGGTTTTGTGTCATCCTTTGGTTTAGCTTGTTAGCTAGCCATCATTGTGTCCGGTTTATTGCTTTTGGAGTAAAATTTGTGAGCTGGGAATCATAGTGCTTTTTTTGCTCTAGTTGTTAAGAGTGGACAGAGTTCCTTACGTTCATCTGTTAGTAAAGCTGCTTTTGATTCTTTGAAATTTTTAGCTAATCATTTTTCCTTAACCCTTATTGTTTCTATTAGGGAATTTATTCTGTTTCTCTGTTTTGGTTTTTTCTCTTGCTGCGATTTGGATAAAATGTCCTCTCATTACTGCCTTATAAGCTCCCCAAATTGTACTGTATTCCATTTCATCTCTAGAAAACAGTTTTCAAGGGATTTTGTCAGTGTCTAAATTTTGCTTATTTGTCAAGATTGATTCGTTCAGTCTCCATAATGCGGGTCTAGATGTGATAATATTTTGAATAGTGAGAGTTATATGGGTGTGGTCTGACCATGTGATTTCTGCTATTTTTGGGTTACGTATGTTAGAGATTAGTTGAGGGGAAACAAAGAAATAGTCTAACCTTGTAAATATTTTATGGACTGGTGAGTAAAATGTATATTTCCTCTTAGATGGATTAGCCAACCTCCAGGTATCCAATAGATTTCAGATATTAAGCAGTTGCAAAAGATGCTTTGGTGAAGGTGAACCGGACAGAGATGTGGCAGTTTTGGATCTATCTATTTTTGGGTTTGAGGTAACATTAAAGGGAATGTCCACCGCTCTTTTCAAAAATGAATATATTGTAGATTACCCCCCAAAACTTAAAGTTAGTTTTAGTCAAAAGCTTTAATTCGGCACACAGAGCTATTATACTTACATGCTCCTCCTTGCTCCACCGCTGTGGCTCTGCACTTCCGGGTAAAGCAGTCAGTGTCGACCGTGACAGTGACATCATGGCCAATCACTGACTGCCATTACCGGACCAGTCTCCACTGCGGCTGCTCAAGAACACAAAAAGAACACAGCAGCCGCAGTGGAGACTGAGTGCAGAACCCGGAAGCGGCGGTGGAGCAAGGAGCTTGTGAGTATAATAACTTTGTTTGGGAGCAGATTTAAAGCTTTTAACTAAAATGATCTTTAGGTTTTGGGGAGTAATCTACAATATATTTATTTTTGAAGAGAGGTGGACATTCCCTTTAAATTGTCTCCCATAAGTATTGGACGGTGTGAGAATGTTATGATTTTATTTTTAAGCTCCTGAAAAAAGATTTTATGTGCGCTATTGGGGGCATATACATTTATCAATATGATTTTAGTAGAATGAATCATACCGAGGATGATATAGGATGATATATCTCCCCTGTGGGTCTCTTTAGCACGAGGTCTCTGAAAATGCTTTGGATTAAGATAGCTACTCCACCTTTGCCTGATGTAGCCGAAGAAGCGTAGCAAAGACCATATCTCCTCCCCCAGTATTGGGCTCTTTCTTAAAATAGGTTTCTTGTAACATAAGAATGTTGTATTCTGTTGTAAAATTGTAAGGCCATTTTTTGCTTAACTGGGGAGTTGAGTCCTTTAGTGTTGTGTGAGATTACCTGTAAGGAAGAACCCATGTTAGGTTCCTAAATGATGAAGATGCTTGAGCTACCGACAGATCGGATTGAAGGGAATATATACCAGTTTTCGCCTGGGAGAGGAGGGCCGACGGACCGAGGATAGTACCTTTAAAAGAGTTGCATAAACAACTGAAATGTTATTGTGAATATAGGATATAGGCAAAATTAACAGTGTTATACCAAACCAATTAGCCATAACTTTATAAAGACAGTTTTCTATCAATTTAACCATTATGTAGGGGATAAAATTATCCGTGAGACTAGTGGATTATATGAAGCACGTACATCCGCTGGGTAAGGGTCTTTAATCCTTACTGAAATTCTAGTCCAAAAGACTTTTCGGTCTTTTACGTGGGGGGGTAAACTAACCACATGGTTTTCCGGTTAGCAGGAGAAGGTTTCCTTCTTTAGCAGCTACGCCTTCTGAGGCCTGTTGCTAAGAGTACAGTATTAATAGGGACAATGGAGGTTGGGTGATGTGCAGCTTACCAATTCAATGGGAGTTGAATACTTTTATGTATACAGAAGGATATCTTCAGATTGGTCAGGCTTTTATTGTTAGTAATAAAGCATGACATTTCATCATTATATTGGCCAGAAGTCTGTATACAACTGATTTATGTTGTTTTTTTTTTTTTAGACTTTTATTCCCCCCCCCTCCCATAGAGTTATACAAATGTAGTCCATGCCACCACTGATATTATTAGGGCTATGATTTAGCTAATATTGAACAGTATCTTATTCTAACATTGTATATTTACAGCACCACATTTAATTAAATAGACCTCCTTTCTAATTTGTAGATTTATTATACATTTATTATACATTATGTCAGGTCATGCATGTCCGGGTCCCGATCACCTCATCCCATAAAATTTTCCGTTATTTTTGAAGAGCCCCTTGTGATCTAATATAAGAAACCATCAGGGAGATTCAATAAAAGTTCTTATCATTTAAAATGGTGCTAATTTTGCCCCAACCAATCAGATCTTATTTAACATTTGAAAGTTAACATCTGATTGGTTGGGGCAAAATTAGCACCATTTTAAACAATAAGAACTTTTATTGAATCTCCCTGTATGTGTTGCGGACTATATGTTGTGTGTGTTGTTAAGAAATCTGTTGAGGGTCTCGTAACTAAACTAAATTTATTTTGAAATTGGTGTTCCTTTGTGGAGTTTTGCAGGTTTTATATCTGGTCCCGGACATGTATAACCCCCCACACAACAAAATTTACAATTGTATACATTTCGTTACCTTAAAAGATAGAAAAGTAGGAAGAGATAATATTGAGTTGCAGTTGGGTCAAAATAATATAGGAGGGTACACTCTCATACCATTATTCAGAATAATGTGGTGAGAACATTTTTTACATATAATTCAATATATATCTTGATTAACTCGAGGGCCCATTGATTAGTGGGGTGTTAAATTCCAGCACTATAATTTGAGACTGGATTGCATTTCCTGTATGTTTTGAAAGATTTATTCAATATAGTTATGGGTCAGACTCTGAGCCTACACAGCGTCACCCTTGATATCATTACTATAATATTAAATACAGTAGATTATCTTGTTTTAAAGAAAAGTTAGAAGAGGTAAATTTAAGTATTGGAAAAAATAAAAGAAAGAAAAAAAAGGGGGGGCATAGGGAAGGTATATAACATGGCAGTAAATACTGTTATGCACTTATATCTTCACAAGGATAGAATCCTGTTGTAAGTTCTCAGCTTGCAATATTCACCGTTATATACCTGTACAGAAGGACTACTGGTGTAAATTATAGAATTAGAATTACAGTTGCTGCCCTTTATCAATTTTTATATGGGCTAATGACATTAGATATATCCAATTTTATATTAAACTAGACATTAAGCCCGCTACAATAACGGGCACTAGAAGCACAGAGTGCCCCCTTAGTGTCCCAAAGCCATAGTCCTCCTCCATGTCCCAAGGCCAGAGTACCCTCTTAGTGTCCCAAGGCCAGAGTCCCCCCTCTGTCCAAGGCCAGGGGCCCCCTCTGTCCCAAATCCAGCTCCCCCCTCTGTCCCAAATCCAGGGCCCCCCCTCTGTCCCAAATCCAAGGGTCCCCCGTCCATACACTTTGGATAGAACTGTTTTCCCTCAGCCCTCCATAAGCTAACTGTCCTTTTCCTTTAGGTGTGTTCTCTAAAGAGGTCTTCTGTCTCTTTAACTGTTACGCTATTACCTGGAAATAGCAGGGACTGTGCAGCCATCCATACGCTTCAGCGTCTAAACAGTTACCATGACAACGCTTTCCGCGCATGCGCATAATCAACCAGCTCTTTTAAACAGTTACCATGACAATGCTTTCCGTGCATGCGCATAATCAACCGGCGTTTCGCGCATGCGCATAATCAACTGGCGCGTGTGTTACTGAAGGTACGCCGATGGAGGTACGCAAAAGTAAATTATGCCGCACAGTAAAAGACTTTCCTGCACGAAAGGAAATGAAGGGGCTAAGGCTGCGGCCGGGGAGGTAGAGCACTGTCAATGCACTCTGTAATTGCCTGGAGGGAAATTGCAGCAGCCTGAGGAATATAATGCACACCAAGTGGCAAAAAGAGGTAACTGCAGGACACACACACACGGACACAGGGACGCACACTTGCATTTTATTATATAGGATAACATAGCTAACAGTAGTTTTTGGTTTATAATATATTATAGAAAAGTAGGAAGAGATGTTTTTTAGTTATAGATAGAAAGCATGGAAGAGAATCATGTAACACATTTGTAACAAAACAGTAAAATATTTCCTTAAAACTAGTTAGATAAATCTTTGTTTAGATTCTGCTATTGGCGGTGAATACCATAACAGTTAACCCTTATTGCTAAATCTCGACAGTATCTACCCTTATCGTTTAACTTTAGAAGTTCAAAGAGAGGTTGATACTTAAGTGAGTACCAGAGATGGACTAGAACTCGAACCTGAGTTCGAGCCGAACTATTCGAATTCGGACGAATTCGGACTTCTCGAACTATCCCGGACCCGGATTTTCGATATTTTCGATATTTTGCATGTAAAATGCCTATTATACCTATACGCGAGCATCGAATCCGCGAGTAAAATCTCTATGGTATCTAGGCACGTGCATCGAATACGTGAGTAAAGTGTCCATTAAAACCTATACGCGAGCATCGAATCCGCAAGTAAAATGTCCATGGTATCTAGGCGCGAATGCGAGCATCGAATACGTGAGTAAAGTGTCTATTAAAACCTATACGCGAGCATCGGATACGCGAGTAAAATGTCCATGGTATCTAGGCGCGAACATCGAATCCGCGAGTAAAGTCTCCATTAAAGCCTAAACGCGAGCATCGAATTTGTGAGTAAAATGTCCATGGTATCTAGGCGCGAACATCGAATCCGCGAGTAAAGTGTCCATTAAAGCCTATACGCGAGAATCAAATCTGCAAGTAAAATGTACATGGTACCTAGGCGCGAATGAACTCAAAAATAGCGTGAGTGAGAGTAAAATTGATTTTTCGAAAGTCCTGGATATTCGAACATGTTCCCCAGACCATTTCCCAGGTCCCACAGCCATTTACATTAAGTTACCATTGATATTTTAATTGTATTTCATTAGAACTTTTCAAACTAGTTGACTCCCATTGACTTTAATGGGTCCGTTTTCGAACTTTCGAACTTTCCATAGTTCGAAAGTTCGAAAACGGACCGAACTTTCCAAAGTTCAGCCATCTCTAGTGAGTACGTTGCCTGTAGAATAAGTCCTGTACAAAGAGAAAAAACAGGAAAATGTAAGGGGGGAGATTTTGCAGTCTCTATGTAGAAATAAGTTCACCCTTAGTCCTGTTGTGTTCAGATAAACGTCTGTTTAGCTCCTGGGAGGACTCTTTTCCTTTCTAGGAGATGTAGAGTGCCATTGAGGTTTTGGCTCAGAAGGATTTCAAGCAGCGTTTTGAATTCCCTTCTTTTGGCCAGCGTTGTGGGAGGTAAGTCCTAGTATAGGCTTGGCTGGTTTCCCTCAAAAGTTAGATTCTTGAGGTTTCTGGCTGCTTGCATTATCTTTTTCTTTAATGTGAAAATAATGCATCTTGCAAATAACGTCCATTGGCCGTTTTCCTGGCAAGGGTTTGGTGCACATGGCCCTGTGCGCCCTATCTGTGAGAAAGTGTTCTATGGAGGGTTCTGGAACTAAAGAAGCAAATAAATTGGGGAGGTAGAATTGCAAGTCCGTAATATCCTCCGGGATGCCTCGAATGCTAATATTGCCTCTGTGGGTGCGGTTTTCTGCATCCTCCATCTGATCCCTTAGCAGGAATACATCATGTCGGATTTCTTTTAGCTCCGTGTATACTTGTTGGCAGTAGGAGGCCATATGGTTCGTGGAAGTTTCCAGTGAGGCAACTCTATCACCCAATTGGGCGATTTCTTGTCTTACCTCACTAATGATCCTACTTTGAGAGGTGTGGATTGCCTTTTCGAGGTTTGTATACAGTTTATCCAAGTCTGCCCGCGTGCATGGGGCTTTATCTGTTGAACCGGCGCCATCTTGGGAGGCCTTGTTATGCTCGTTCCGGAGCCTGTCTTCCATGGCCCCTTTATGCTGGATATGGCCTTTTTTCGGAGGCATTGGGGGCATCTTGGTATAGACCAGAGCTTGGGAGCTCAATTTGGTGCAGTTCAGAGATTTGTCCCTTTTTAATAGCTTTTAGAGGCCACGTGGTGGGAGCTCCGACACGTCTGGTCAGACTCTGCCCCGAGATATATATTTTTTAAATGCAGTATTTACCCTAAATGGTCAATAACACTTTTGTAAATTCTAATGTTAAATACTTCATATGAGACGAATGGGGCAGTGCACCGAGCCAATAAGGGCTCTCTATACATCATAAATGGGCTTAGATATTTACTGGCATTAAAGATTCTATTCTAAAGAGCTGCTATCAGCACAGTACCGCCGCATCCACCTTTATTTCAGTCTTAAAGCCGCAGTAACCCATGATACATTGGTTAACGCAGAATTAAGACAGAAATAGCTGTTAGCGGTTCTTTGTAAATTGCTCCTGAAATGTCTAAAATAGTATAAAATGGAATCGATGAATGACTGTTTGTACATGTAATGTGCAGGTATTGTGTGTACATGTAGTGTGTCCATGTATTGTGTGTACATGTAATGTACAGGTATTGTGTGTGCATGTAGTGTGTCCATGTATTGTGTGTACATGTAATGTACAGGTATTGTGTGTGCATGTAGTGTGTCCATGTATTGTGTGTACATGTAATGTACAGGTATTGTGTGTGCATGTAGTGTGTCCATGTATTGTGTGTACATGTAATGTACAGGTATTGTGTGTGCATGTAGTGTGTCCATGTATTGTGTGTATATGTAATGTACAGGTATTGTGTGTGCATGACTTATTTCTGGTCGTAATATATTTGTTTTTTTTAAAAAAAGCATCTTAAATAATAATTTTAATCTTCCAGCCGGCGAACGACCCCTGAGCATATGCATGTGCGGACGATAATCCCCTGTGTGTATGCGTTTGGTCGGGCATTGTTCGTTGATCCACGAACGAAGCCTGACCAAAAGCATACACATTTTCGATTATCAGCCAAAACGCCGTTCGTCACCTGTGTGCATCGTGGTCGGGGGTCGTTCGTTGTTTTTAGAAGAGAGGTCTATAGAAAAAGGTAATCTATTATTAATCAAAGGGTAATTGTAAACAGACATGGGTACCTTTAAAAACATTCCAATGGCTCCTTTGTTTGAGTAGCTTTACAAAACATGTTCCAATGTACACCCTTCTGAATTCTACTATAGGCATCAACTACTGTCTGTCATATAAGTGACAATATCTTCCTTGTCTCCGGATTCCTTTAAATGATCCCCAGGCTAAACTAAACACTGGCCAAGCCTAATATGAGCCCAGCACAGGGGCTCTAACATGAGTGCAGATGTGGCAGTAGCAAAAATACAGTGATGGGGATTTAAAAGAATGTAAACTGCTGACCTATAACATAGGTCCAGGCAATGCAGGGTCAAACTTTCCTGCTGCTGCCAGTGCTTCACTTGCGGCTTTCCAACAGCAAATGTTACTCTGTTCCAACCTGCTCCTATCCTTTGCACATATGCATCTATAACAAAAAGAGGAAGCAGATTGGGACAGAGAGCTGATCTGTAAAAGTGCTTGTATTTTTGCACATACATTAGACCTGGTACACAGGAATCTAGGCAATTCTCTTCCCCAATCAAATGTTTGCATATATAAGTATGTGAATAATATTTACCAGCAATGAGGGTATACAATATACTAAGATGATTATGTGGAATACTATTGTTGTTGCCATACCGTTTAGCTTTTTTGACTCATTTAGCATTGTAACTTTATGAAGAAACCACCACCATTGTGATTTAGGCTACACGGTTGGATGAATTTAAATATATATATATATTAACCAAATTTTAAAAGAGGATTAAGGGTTGGAAGGAAAATATGGAGAGTAAGTCATGCATTATTTTTAAAATGGCCACAAAATCTAAATGGAAAATTAGCACCAAGTTTTATATCAGTGTAATGGAACGGGGATATAATATCAGGATGGCAATGTTCAGATCTGGGGATTGTTCGTTGAGTAATTATGCTCTTTATGATGATGTCATTAAGGAAGAGTGCAGATGGACACACAGACTATTTTGAGTTTTCAATATTTTAATATGTCCTTGTAAATAAATAAATACAAATAGGGAAAACAAGTAGACCCTTAATGTTAAGGATACAGGAACACAAGAGAAACATTGAAATAAGTGTATGCATCAGTGGATGTGGATTGAGGTGAATTCTGGAGCTCTGAATTGTTATATTACATTACATTCACCTGGTTCCATTTTTTTTAGCTGGATGTGTTCACTTTGATCAGTGGTGTTTGCTGCTGCATTATTAAAGAATATTACTAATAACAGGCAATGTAAGAGGATGTGATAAACCCTGAAAGTAAACTGAATTGTGTACCTTACCTGTGGTGTGTACATAGTGGGGAAGTGTAATCTAAATTTGTCAGCGTACAGATGGCTTTAAATAAACATGTATGTTTTTTATTGCTTCACGTGTTGTTTACAGTGTGAACAAAGATCTTGAGAAAACAATCAATTTACATTTATAGAATTAAAACTACAGATTTTACAGGGAAAACAAATCCTATCGCTAATGACGATTTTTTTTGTTTGTTTTATTTTTAGCATATCGGCATATGTTATTTTAAAAAAGGAGATCTATATTTATATATTTATATGAGTGTGGTGTCATATTGTGTTTTCAATGAGTGGGCATTGCCACATTATTTCTTTTATCTATTAAACTGAAATATTTATCACAGTACATTTCTTATGTAATATAACCATGCAATAACCTTGCAGTAAAGCTTTCCTTAGAGATAGGCGATATGTTTTAGAAGTTTTTCTTTTTAATGGATATTAACTGTATTTTATGACATGCACTAACTTTACCACAAATTTGTTCTATTTATAGTTGTTCTAATTATTACTAGGATCCTCACTGTCCTCTAGCCTAGTAATATATACAGTGAATAGTAATGTGTCTATATAATAAGGATGTTGGGATTTTCAGAGCATGTTGTTATTTTACAATTGCATCTTGGTCAAGAACTGCAAGGCAGCACCAACAGACAGAACCATGCAGTCACAAAACAGGATTTAAAAATGCAATTAGTATCCAATGGAAATAATGATTATTTATGACACAATTTAGCGTTTCCTTGATGTCATGTTTAAAGGAGATGGAAATCATGAATTCTTTTTAACCATATATATCCTATAATAAAAAATTGCTAGATGTTCCTCTTGTTTGTGTGTGGCGTTCTTTTAGATTTCTTTTTCTTTCTTAGTGAGAAATAGACAGTAACATCCTGATACAATTATTTACCTTACTAAGGGCTTTAGCATTTTTTCTTGTCCAAGGTTTAAAGGGCATGTCCATCCTTAAAACAAAAAACTGGTTACTTGTCAGTTATTCGCCCGCAACAACCAACTGCAATTTTTGCCAAACTTACATGCATTTTTTATGAGATATTTCAAGGGCATGTCCACCCTTAAAACAAAAAAACCTTATAAATATAATTATTGCCACCCTTCTGGCAGAGTAAGCTGTCTCCTCTGTCCATCCATGCAGTCAATCAATGCTGGGACAACTGAGATCACATTTTCAAGCTAATAAAAAGCTCACTGAGCAGAGGGAGGAGACGAATACCTTTGTCAAAACGGAAGAGAACTTTCATTAAATATCTGGTTACAAATGCAAGTAATAAACTGGTAAAAATAGCAGTTGGGTTTGTAGGCAGATAACTGACAAGTCACCAGTTTTTTTTAAGGGTGGACATGACCTTTAAATTAATATTTATCTTTAAATCTTCTACAATTTTGGATTCTTTTTCTGTTTGTATGTAAAATATACAAAGGTATAGAATTTCTCAGGCTGTTATTTGTTATTTAAGAGTATTTTCAGGAATAGGCTGCAGAGATAAGAATGTGATAAAATATTGGGAGCTCAATATAAGTAAAGATGAAGTTTTTTTTTAGGTAATATGTTGTATTACCTCAGGCTATCTTACACTTGTGCCCTGTATGGACCTTTATTATAAAGACACTATGTGGATATGTCTTATCCTCCACATAACTTATGAGCTATCCAAGGCTGGGTACACATGGGACTAGATTTGTCTCAACCAACTACTGCCACTAGCAAGCAATTGGCCAGGACAAATCACTGTCGGTCGCGGAGCGAAGACGGAGCGGGAGGGGGTAAGCTGGACTGGAGATTACTGAAAGCAGCCACTTTAAGCCCTGTTCTCCCTGTTGAGACATTATGAGAGGGGAAAGGAGATAGGAGGAAAGTAGACACAGTGCACAGTATTAAGCTGGAAGTTAAGTAAGTAATGTAGGTTGACTTAAGCAATTATCTACATTTATTACCTACCAGTCTTGTGGGACATTTGGGGCACTTATATTTTACCATTCTCTGTGTGGCACATATATTACCTGTCAAAAATACAATTAATAAAACCTATACAGAACTCTTTCATAGTATATTGTAGAACATTACAATATTACAATTTTGCAGTGCTCTGCACTCCATTATATACATTTTTAAACTTTGGTTGGCACCAAAAAAATATTCAGCAGTAGGGGTAACACTGTCAATAAGGCAGCACGGTGGCTCAGTGGCTAGCACAGATGCCTTACAGTGCTGAATAGAGATGTAATGTGTGTTTGAATAGAACCCAGTTTTGAATCAAATCTGAGGGTTTTGAAGTCTCAACGAAACCTTCAGACTCCCGAATTTCACGGAACCCGGATTTTTCGAATTTTTGATTTTTCTCGAAAATCGAAAGTTGACGATTTTCTAAAATCTAAAGTAGCCGATTTTTGAAAATGCTGAATAAAGCTTGCTTTATTACAACAGGGATGTCCAACCTGCAGCCATTAAGATGCTTTAAAACTACTGCATGCAGCTAGGTGATTCTGGGAATGTCTGGATGTCCCTATAATACACTTTGCCTATGTCAGGCAAATCCCTTTGTGTTGACATTGGTCAAGTCAAGAGGGTTTGTTATTGCATTCCAATGGAATCAGCAGTCACATGTTTTTTCTATGTATTTGAGGTTATAAATAAGAATTCCATACAACAAAATCCATATTGTATTCAACATCATATTCTCTGCAGCATGAGCAGTTAAAGTCCATAACAGACAGGAAACCACTAGGCCCAAGATGTTTACTCCACTGTATTGAGGTAAGTAGATCTTCAATAAAGGCAAAAGTACAGCCATTAGGACCTCTCCAGTTACTAAGAATTCCCAGGGCTGCCTTTTTAACTCTAAAAGCATACATACCAAATCATTATGTGCTAGTGCTTTCCACTTTTAGACACGTTATGCAAAATAGATGGCAATTCCGGAATGTCCTATATTTCCTCCTTTTGTTATAGTCAGTACAGATTATCTTGTGTATAGATGTATGCAAATGTTAAAAGCAAAATCTACCAGTTCTGTTAATATTAAGCATTTTAGCCCCAAGCTGTATTTTCTAGCCTTGTGTATGTAAGTGATATTTAATTATTAATCATTTGTATTACTAGATGACTGGGCAATTCAAACCCTTAAATTTAGTTGAACAACAGTTTGTAACTCACAAAAAATAAATTAAAGGGGTTGTTTTTTTTTTAAAATAATGTTCCATGGGCACATGTATTGAATGTATTTATGTACTAAATCAATAAGGAAAATCCAAGTAGCAGACAGACAAGCTGTATGTATAGCTTCTTCTTATACAGGTTAACATGTGCAGAGGTGACAACAATCATTCCAGTAAAAGCATAACTGTTGTAATCCTTTCCCAGTATCCCATGGGTTATTGCTATAAACATAATACTGTATAAGCGTTTGTGTATGCTAACTTGTTTCTGTGCTGATTACGAGATCTCCATCCTAACACATTTTGTCATGAGTTGTAACCCAGACACTGCAAAATGATGTATCCCTTTCTGTGTAATTTCTAAATAAAGTTATACAGCACATGGCTGAACTCATTGAAATCCTTCACTTCACTTCTGCTGTTATTTTAGTTGGTTTGAGAATCTCTCTTTCTCGATTAATCACCTGAGCACAATTAGTTAGATAGACAGTAACTGTAGAGTTTTCTATGCGGAAAGATTTTAGCCCATGTCTTTGGTTAGGAATTACTGTACGTGTCAAGGCAAGTGTAACATTGTTTTAAGAGCCACTGTGCCACCAAACTTTAAGGGAAATATGCAATATGTGGTTCTGTGAACTAAAAGGATTTAAACCCACGCTTCCCAATGTAAATTCAGATTAGCGTGAGGTTAATCCTTTTGTAGCAGCGGCACAGGCACTCGGTGCAATATACTTAGCATTAGTTTTTGCACTACATTATAGCGTGATAAGTAACTTCTTCTAAATGGAGGTCTTAATCCTGTGCACCCTTACGTGCCGGGTTCCTGCGATGCAGTAAAATTTGTTAAGTGATAACTGCATCACAAGAACCCAGAACGAAGAAGAACGCGGAAGGTAAGTATTACAGCTCCCTGTTTGTGTCCATATATGCTATAGTATATGCATATAGTATGGGAGGCAGGGGCCCATTTTCTTTATGTGGTCTTCCTTCAATGCTGTCTTCCTGCCTGATTGCAGCCGCCAGTCATGGCCTTGATGGGGACGTTATGGCCATTGGCTTATGATAAGCATGCAAAAGGAGCTTCAGGGCTAGGGCACACTAGCGTGTTTATCATGCACTGCAATTTGTTTTTGGAGCGCATGCGCTCTGATCGCACAACATTGAACAGATCACAGCGCAAACGGAGGGTAAAGCAAGTTCTTTTCCGTCGTAGTGTGGCCTCAGCCTCAGGGAATGTAGGGAGGTAAGTATAGTGGTCTCTGTGCTTAAAGTGGTGGGGAAGATAAGTATAGATATTAGTGTTGGACGTGTACTTTAAAGCTGAAGCCCCAGTATTTGTGTTAATGCATTGACGTTTGTCCATAAAGCTGCTAAAGAGGTGGAAACACACCACCTAGGAAGCAGGTGTGAGCGGTTTCAATATATGCTAAAATACTGCACTGATATTGCAATTTACAGATACTAAACTTCCTTTCTATATTTATTTTTGCATTTGCTTCCATCTGAAGTGAGAGCACATTTAACTGTTATTAAAGGGCTGAATCTTGAGAATCACAAAAGTTAAGTTCCTGAGTGGGTATCTCCACTCATAATATTGACTTCTGGGAATCCAGCTCTATTGAAGAACTGGAGGTAAACGAGCTGTGCCTTACCTCGCGTTCTTCAATCAAACAGGTGCCAAGATAGAAGGTAAGAAACTTACCCGCTCGCTTGCTCCCCATAGTCTTCTATGCGCATAGATCCCGCATAGAGTCCATCGGGACCTGTCATACTACGTGCCGGGGGAGTAAGCAAGCGGGTAAGTTTCTTACCTTCTCTCTTGGCTCCTGTTGAAGAACGGGGGAGATAAGGCACAGCTGCTTTACCTCCAGTTCTTCAATAGAATTGGATTCCCAGAAGTCGATATTATGAGTGGAGATATCCTTTAAGATGGTGTCTTATATGACAGATTGCTTTTGTTGTGTAGGTGTGTAGGTGTGTACATAAGATATGGCCGAACTATATACCTTCAGTAAAGGTATATATATATTCAGTATATATAACTTCAGTAAAAGTTTGAAAGTTTGATTTTAAGACCCAAGTCAATGGGGGAGTGATAGATTCAAAAGTCCACATGATTTACAGCTAAACTAACAATGGTAACTTACCATGGCTGTGGCACCTGGGAAATGGTCTGGGGAACATGTCACTGACTCGCTATCACCAAAACTTTTTCAAACACTTCTTTAACACGAGCGGGCAATTGTCGGGTTTTGCGCAAGCTATATTCGATGGTTGCGGCCAATCGAGGGTTACCGAACGATACTTTCGAGGGTTACCGAGAATAGAACCATAAATTCGAGGGTTACCGAAATCGAACAATACTTTCGAGGGTTAGCGAAAATGAAAGGATACATTTGAGGGTTAGTGAAAACGATCCATACATTAGAGGGTTACCGAAAATGAACAATACTTTCAACGGTTAGCGACCGATACATTCTAGGGTTAGTGAACGGCCCGGGTCCGTAAATTTGATAATTATCAAATTTACAATAATTATCGAAAATACAGCCGCGAGTCTGGAAAAATTAGTTCATCCGAACTCATAAAGTTCGTTTTGAACTCGGGTTTGAGTTCGGTTTTGGGTCCATCTCTAGTGTACATGTTTGTAGATTTTTAATTGTATAGGTTTCCCTTTGCTATATCATTTATGTTTAGGGCTTTGATTACCTTCTCCAATGGAAGCTTATCCTATTCTTTAATATTGACTCCATAAAACACATCAGTGTTGTCTTAATGCAGTCATCCAGTAAAAGCTAACACTTAATTGGTTGATGTGGATTAATGTCAATGACATACTTTTCCCCGTCTTACCACATGAGCCAAATTACACAAGACACAGTTAAAAAATTTTATGCAACACATTTGGTGTGACCTTTTAACACCAGCTGCAATGGCTTACGCCATTCGGGATTTTCCCAGCGCTGTAGCAGTGATATTATATATCAGTGCTATGGAAAACAAAATGGCAGGAATTGTTTAATAATGCAGTAAATCTGTATTGTTGCATTTTATGATTAGCAAGTATACCTTTGAAGTATGATGTTGCATGCAGGGCAGTGTTTTGTTGCAAAACTTTCTTTCAGAAAGATAATACTAACGAGAGACAAACATTACCAGAATTGGTTTACCTTTCAATAATTCACTGCCAATGACGGGGTCCCTTGAGGTTTAATGTAAGGGCATCACCTTCTGTACTATAAAAAAACACATAAATAGTGCCAGATCTCTCCATATTTAGATGTACAGTGGCTTCTACAATTCTAAAATGTGGGCAAGTATTTAATAATAATTGTAATTGTTAACTTTTTATGAATACCCAACATCTACTAGAAAAATACATCAATGATGACTTTATAGGAAAAAAAATGAAAATTGTTAAACATCCAGTGTGCAGTGCACCCAGTTTGTTTATTTAGTACATACTTCCTCATAATTCACATCTTCAACAAACCATTGACTCTAACCAAGAAATACACAGATAGAACTAGATTTACAGAAATGAAAATCAAGAACCTCTTTATACAAATGTAACGTTATATAGGGGATAACGCATGGGCAGCAATGACAGAAGATCTGTAACCAAGCTTTATGAAAGTTTTTCTACAATTAGGAATCTAAATGTGATTTACATAGGAAAGTTTGTTTTGTGTGCCCTGTTTTTCTCTAGCTGATGAAAATAAAACCACTGAGCCTCTTTTTCTGAACTGATTTTGAAATACAAAATGTTTGAAGCTTCAGTAAGCTCCTTGCATTAGCAATTTGATATATCCAAGGTTACAAATGAGCTGCCCCCATGTATTTTCTAATTAGTTTTAGTGCTAAGGATATACTAAAAAGGGAAGAAAATGATGCCTACCATCTGTTGTACGACTCCAATAGAAATTAATTGGCAAAGACCTTAAAGTCCTGTGGTTCACTTTTGAAGGGCAGTCATCAAAGAGTTCCAGAGAATCCAGAGTTGAGCGCAAGCCTTGCCTAAATGTACAACCTGTATAATAATCTTTACCACCTGATGTGTTCAGCTTTACTGGGCCCAATATATATCTAGGGTCCTGAAATTGAAAATTAAGGGGTAGATGGAGCAATAGGTCTGAAGTACTGATTTTACTAGAGTTTTTTTAATGCTGGAAGGAAATCAAACAGGGATCTAATGTAATATTGTGTAGGTATGGTAAATTCTTCTTTTAATACGCAGCCAACTTGATTTGGTCTAGCTAAAAATATATTTTGGAACCAACACAATCTGGTGTCTGTTCTATATCACTAGCAATAAAGTGGTTTATGTCACATTATCTGATTGTTGGGATTTGTATTGAGGGTAGCAATATGCATTTGATTAGGCAAATTGTGGAAAGGACTAGAGAAGATGTTTTTTTCCTGATGATTATCAATATAAAGTTCTGTCAACTTGCTTCAGAATTTACTGTCCCTACTACTATAACATTATCTGTAGAATTAAAGCTTTGTATTTCATCTGGGGTTCAACATGCAAACTTACTGTAACTGTATCAGTCCTGAACTCAGAGAATCAGTGGTCATTCTTTGAACCACTGAACCAAAGCAACAGTTGAAAACTTGATAATGAGGTGTTTATATATATATACATACATACACATCATGACATCTAAAGACAAATAATAATCTAATCCCCTTTCAAGCTTTAGAGACAGTGGTTTGTCTCTAAAACTGTGTTTGTTTGTGTTACTATTGTACTATGTTTCACTTAGGCTGGGTACACACCAGAAGATATTTTTGGCACGATTCACGGCACTTTCAGTCGGTCGGCCTAAAATATCTCCTGGTGTGGGGTGGGTGGTCACGACTAACCTCGATCGTCTGGATCGGACGAACTTACAATCGGACGTGCCGGAAAATCCAGACCGCAAGGTCGATCGTTCGCAAATTCGGTCGCGGCCGGGTTTGCTGCGACTGACAGACATTTGTCCCGGCTGAGAGCACGCTCGGGACAAATAGTCCCTCCATGTGTACCCAGCCTTACAATGCTACAAATTAAATACAAGCAAGCCTCAATAATCTCATGTCATCTATCGTAGAAGTCATACAGCTTATTTTGAAGCTAGATAGATTAGATACATAAAGATGCAGTTGGGGCTTAAGTATATCTGGATTACAATTAAAGGAGAACTAAACTCTAATTTTTACCCTCCTGAATCTGAAAAGATGCCCTCTAAAAACACCAATAAACTGTAAAATCCCACTACTGTAATTAGCATCTCCTGAAGAACTACATGAAATAACTGTGTGCGTGTACAGTAATTGGCCACACATTCTCCCTCTGTCCTGTAAAAGGATTGTCTAGAGGCTACTAGTGGGTGTGACCAACTGAACCAACTGTAATAAAGTGCAGTATCTTAAGACTGAGCATGTGTAAAGAACACAATGATCAGTGACCACACTGTGATACTGGGATGTTGGGAAATAAAACACAAACCCTGTGTTAGAAAGGTAAATTTCCCTAAAACCATATCAAAATGAAAGGTGAGACACAGATTACTGTTTTTATATTAAGTTGCTCTTCCTTCTGAAAGAGTGTTGTTTTGAGGCTTTAGTTGTCCTTTTAGTTTATTAATCTGCAAAAGAGTGTACCAATTGAAATATTAACCCTTTCTTATTGTAAAAATACATAATATTAAACTTAATGGATTTGATGAGGCTATATATATAATATTGTGTATGGCAACTTTTCAGTCATGCCTTCCCAGCATTAAAGGGGAACTAAAGTCTCCAGACAACATTGTCCCAATAGAAAGAGCACATTCACAAAGATACAAAAAGCTGTGTCTCATCTCTCCCTTTGCTGTGGATGCTGGGTGATTTATGAAAATAACCTGTGGGTACTAGGGGTCAGCTCACATAATTCACCTTATCTGGGAACACCCAGCTAAGTGTGTGCAGTACAGTTCACAGGAAGTTGCAGCCTTAAAAGCTGAAAGCCAATCATGTTATGGCACAGAGGTCATCCCTCCCTCTAAAACAGAACACAGATTTCAGAGAGGTTTTTGTGTAAACACATTACAAATGATCTTGTCCCTAAAAATAATACATTCCTTTGCTTTGCATAAAAAAACCCGAAAGTAATCTTTGCAGTTTATTTGCTAGCATGGATGTAAAAAACAGAAAATTAACATTTTAGTGTGGTAAAGTTATGGGAATCAAATCTGCAAAATTCTATACTGTGTCTTGCTAAGAAAAGCCTGGGGAATTAAATGTGTCTCAATGGTCTGTTTGTTCCCTAAACCAGCACTTTAGCAGAGCACCACCACTGCAGATAAGGTAGCTTCAAGTAAAATCAGTTCACTATTTTAAATTTCTCCAGGAACGCTGTCAGCAATTCACGCTGGTTGGTAAATAAAAAACAGAGCTGCTATATATAAAGTTTGTACATATCTAGAAACTTTATATTTTTCTAGAAACTTGATGGAAACAAACAAATAATATAAAGCAATAAACTCAGGCAGTAGACTATGTTGTATTGTTTCATGAGTAAACTAGAGGATTTTGAACTTCTTGGGCTGTGTGTACCTAAAAAAATGACACTTGCACTGGCAACTCTACAATGAATACAGGTAGATTTAGAAACTTTTGGGGTTATTCAATAAAAGTTCTTATCGTTAAAAATGGGGCTAATTTTGCCCCAACCAATCAGATGTTAGTTTTCAAATGTTAAATAATATCTAATTGGTTGGGGCAAAATTAGCACAATATTTAACTATAAGAAATTTTATTAAATCTCCCTTTTTATCTTTTGCTAGAAACAGAAGCTAGAATCTCTGCGAATAGAGACAGTGAATACTGGTTTCAGGGGGCGTGGCTCTTTGAAGGCAACATGGGTTGTGAGTTGTACTGGCAACAAAATGTAAACCTTCTTTGTTACAGAATCTATTACTTACATGTACTAAATGCAACTTATTAGAAAATAATTTTTCAATGCATAGGTGTTCTAGGGAGAAAATCTTTCACATGGGGATTAAAAAAATGTAGCTCTAGGTTTACTAAACTGCTGTGTTTAAAAATAAGAGAAGAAAAAAGAAGTTTGATCCTTCCTAAAAGTGTAACATCAGTTTTTTTCCCTAATAAAACAAGTAGCATATGTAGTGTTAATATCATAAGCAGACTCCTTACAGGAACATAAGTGTTATTTTAACAGCCCAACAAACGACTGTCGTCAGCTGTGGGATTGTTTGGTCATGCTCAAAAATTCCTATTTCTCGCTATACTCAAGTATAGGGAGTCAATAGTGGTTGTTAGCCACTAATGCAAAGTAAAGGGAGGTCACATCAGGAAAGTGTGTAGCATTTTTATAGCCATTTTTTTTTTTTAGCCAATGACAGACAGCTTTCAATGAATCTGTCTGTGAACAATAGCCAAAAAGATAGGGTGCACTACTCACTAGATAGTGTATAAATACAAAAATCCTTTATTCTCTGGGGACATGCTTAAAATTTAAAACAAAATTTATTAAAATTTTTTTAAATTTAAAACATTTAAAACAAAAAGCAGGAAAGCCTTAGATATATATACCTTAATTAAGTGCTAAACGGGCCACCAAAGGCTCAACACAAATGTGCAGTAAATGTAACTGACTAAGGGAACGGCCACATTGCAACGCAAACGCAAATGCAATCGCAATCGCATGCGATTTCATGTGCGATTTTTTTGCGTTTGCGCTTGCGATTTCTTCAATAAGTATAGGAAAATGCATGCGATTGCAATTAAAAATGCAGAACGCAAAACGCAATCGCAATTGCACCGAAAAAAGTGCGTTTTTTTTGCGTTGCCGCGTTTTCAATGATTTTTTTAAAACGCAATCGCAAGCGCAAACGTAAAAAAAACGCAGCAGTGTGGCCTAGCCCTTACCTACGTTTTTTGCAGTATTTCAGAAATAATTAGATTTTATATGTCAGAGGGCACTGAATTGTTCTCACCCAGAGTCCTAATACATCAACCACTCCAATCAGAGGAAATTAACCATCAGTTGGGGCAAGGCCACACTGCGCCGCACACGCAACCGCATGCGATTTTGTGAGCGATTCCGGTGCAATTTTGATGCGTTTGCGCTCACAGTTTTTTATTTAGAGATAGGGAAATGCATGCATTTGCGCATAAAAATGCAGATCACATGTGTTTGCAATTCGCAAACGGATGTGCATTTGCATTTCACCTGAAAATGCGCGGTTTTGGTGCGCTGCCGCGATTGCAATGTTAGAAAAAAAATTGCGCTGGTGTGGCCTAGCTGGTTTTCCTGGCAAGTAAGATTCTTGGGCACATAGGGCATTGACTGATCAAAATGGTTGGTTTGTTGGACCTGTTCTTCATTCAACTCAGCTCTACATTAGTAGCCTGATCAGAAAATATTGTTAGTGAAGAGCCTTAGGATATACACCTTCAGCAAAGTTGAAAGGCTCTAGGTATTGTCATAATCTTCATGCAAGTACAAACTTTACAAACATGTAGGTTTTAGTTACATATTTCTGATCATTAAAATGAAAAGCCATCTCGCTAGTTGCCTTATGTCATTTTCCTGCACTGGTGCCTTTAAATAAAGGTCAAACTCCTTTGATATTAAGTGGTAACAAATCTGTTACACCATTGCAATGTGTTGGTCAGTAAAATCATTTTTTCAAGAAATATCAACTAAGCAGGGAGGTCCAAGCCCCAAGGAATGATCCTAGATGGTTAGGTAGAACCTTCCATTTAGGGGGTACCATGCGGTAACTCAAAGGGTTTCCATTTTTTTCTGATCATAAAAATGTTATTAATATATGTGCACAGATACACAGAGCCCTGGAATTTGCCCTGATCTCCTCTTTCTTTCTTTGCAGAAAAAGTCATTAACTCTTGGGCACATCAGATTAACAATGGGCCTTGAAACGCATCCATTCTCCCGTTACATTTAATTTGTCCTATTTTTTTTTTTTGCAGGGAGGAGTAGGTTTGCCCTGGAACCCAGAAGAGCTAGAAATTCAAACATTTTATAATACTTACACAACCAATGAGATGCCATGAAAAGGTGAAATATTGTGGTTTTTGTGCTTTGTCACAATAAACAATTACATTTAACTTTAAAGTTTGTGGATGTACATGGCTCTATCATACAGCACCCTTGGGAATGACAATAGAGGTGTGTGGTGGAAACCATTTGCAGGTCATTTAAGAAGCTGATTCTGCAGAAAGATTTTGACTAAGGAAGTCTTGGGATTTGAGTCAATAGCTAGGTCTTCCTAGCAGCAGAGGATAATGGGCAGACAGGGACTAGAAAAGTCAAGACCATTGATGTGACTGTGGTTTAGGGAAGAACATTTTATCAATGTGTGAACAGGGCATTGCAAGTTCCCATGATGTGGGAATCAATGGGCATAAGGTTTCAGCAGGTTTATTCAATAAAAGTTCTTATTGTTAAATATGGAGCTAATTTTGCCCCAACCAATCAGATGTTAGCTTTCAAATGTTAAATAAAATCTGATTGGTTGGGGCAAAATTAGCACTATTTGTAATGATAAGAATTTTTATTGAATCTCTCTGCTAGTGTTTATTTCTTTTTTTATTGAATTGGAGCATTTTGGGGTAGCTATTTAAATGATTATTTATTATAGTGACAAAGCAATAGAGATCTAAAAGGACAATTAGATCAAAAAATGGTCAGAAAAATTAGTTTCAGCAAAATGTAATAAAAACCCACCAAAAAAAGCAATAGAGACAAATAATTTTCCAACGTGTTTCATTTACAGTAAGATTAACACTAATTCTATGTATCTGATGCCTAGTCATGTAAGTGTGATCTTTTTTTACTCTTAAGTAATGAGATTCCTGTGGGTGAGAGAGGGGAGGGAGTCTCAGACTTTTCTGTTCCTGTAGTCTAATAAATCCGCTGAAGCTCCCAGTTCGCCTCAGGCTACTGACTGGTGAAAGAGTCTGTAATTCCTGCCAACTGTCTCCACAGAAATGAAAAATGCTTCTTGTTTCTGTTGGACCATCTCAAGGGGCCAAGTAAAATAAGCTCAGAGCTTTTTACATTTCACTGACCTATTTAAAAGAATCTTAAATAAGACTTTTGTTTAACATAAATAGTGAGATAAGCAAAATGTATTTAGGAAATGCCTTGTGCTTATCACACCCATTTATACTTTTGTATGAGGTTAAACAGTACCTTTATTTAACCTTCAATGTATCCTAGAAAAATTTATGTAGAAATCTGGCAAACTCTAGAAAATCATAGCAAATGTAAACCGTAACCTACTCTATCGTTATGTTAAAGGAAATCTGACCCAGAGGATTGTCTGCAAACAAGTACAATAAGGGGAAGATGCATATATTTCGCTATCGCAACCTACGTGCACTCGTTTCCACAAAGTAATAATCACTTTGCGACCGTTAATACATTGCGAAAACGCTAGCGGTAAGTTGCAACCTTTTGCGCATATTTGAAAGGCGTTAATTGTCACGCAAAAAACTAGCACAAACACCGGAGCAAAATGTATTGCGCTTTGTGCTGCGCAAAGAAAAAAAATTGCAACATGGTGCAGGCATTGCAAATCCTTCGCTAACACGTTAGTACATATTTTAGCGGTTATTTTCTTGTTAGCGTGGGATATTACATCTCCCTGTTAGTGTGGTTTATCCACATACATTACACACATTGCAGTCTTCCCAAAATATGTTTAAGGCCCAAACTGCTGAATAAAGCTAATCCCTTTTTAATTAGGAACTATATCCTCACACTCTTAAAGGAAAATCACCTGCTACTGCACTAGTAAACACAGACACACACCACAAACATATGGTGAACTGCTGGATAATCTGCCACTATTCAATTTCACAACCAGTTCAGCTACTGCTCTACTTAGCTCTGTTATTTTAGAACTTTAGGATACCCAATTAATAACCGTAACATTATACATTCAGTGGCGCAAAAAGGAATCACCGGGCCCCCCTATAAAACTATACGTACTTGCTTTATCCACAGTGGTTTTCCAGGAGGAGGCTATATCTGTCATAGGGAAAATAAGAAGATGGGGCCCCCTTGGCTCCCAGCCCCCTGCGGTTGCTCCCCTAGTAGTTACGCCCCTGTATACATTAGAAATATCAATTAAACGCCTCTCCTTATTTATTTATAGTAGACAGCAGTTTGGCCTCTTTTTTGGACCTGTTTTCATAACCCTGGGAAATGGGGGTGGAGTGAGAGGAACCAGAAGTGACTAGGTTGATGGCTTTAGTAAAATAAGTAATTGTGGGATATGTGAATCTGTGTTGGAAAGGCATGTGATACATTAATTAAAATGCAGGGGTAGAATTAGTGATCTGAAGGCTAACACAATGTAGGTGGCCACACTGTGTGCTGCAATCCATTTTTAGAGTGCATGCGATCACCACTTTTTTACAACATTGCATTTGCGCATTTTACACATGTTATCGTGTATTGTAGTGTGGTCGCAGACTAAATGGACCTAACTGTGGTTTTGGGTTCGTGTTAGGTAGAAAGCCTTTCCAATGGGAGTCTATGATGCCGACAGCCCCCAAACATATACCTGTTTCTGTAAATACACATATTTAAATTCAGTGTTGGGCTGGACTGTTGGGGCCAACCAGGAAATCTGAGACCAGGATGAATTTAGGGGCCACCTAACATTTAATTACTTTCTCACTGGGGGATTTTCCTGTGGGCCAGTCCGACACTGTTTAAATGAACCAATATTATGGAATAAACCTGTAATTTTTATAATCTGTACAAAACTGGTTGTAAATTAAACACACGCAGATTGCAACATTAATATAAAAAGCCCATTTCAATTGCTAATAATAACCTTCCAACGGATAGCAAGTGCTACTGTTAAAATAATGTAAATGCAAAAGTGTCTGAAGCAAATTAAAAGCATGGCACGTAGTAGTTTAAAATATGGAAGTCCAGTATAATAAACTATTTTATGCCTGCTCATGTTGTGGCTTGTGTTGAATTAAGCTGCTGATAATGAGAGAGACACATCTGCATGATTTGGCACTGGGAATAGCCTAGCAAGAAAAGATTTCCCCAGAGAAGGAGTTTTCTATTGAACACCTCTCCTTAAAGCGCTAACAAGATTGATATTAAAATCGAAACAACCAGAAAAACCATGTGAAAGCAAACATTGAATTTTTCCTTTTTTACCAGGGCATGCAGAGAAGTTAGCCGGCTCAAAAGATACAGTTTTGATCTCCATTTTCTTCCCCAACTGAAATACTGTATCCCTGCACTATATTTAGCCTCTGCAACATCATTAATTCAAGAGAAGAGGGTGCAGAAAATCATGTGTCTCTTTTTATGCTTTAAAAATCAAAGTGAATTTGGATTAATTCTGTTTGCCTTCTGTGCAGTGTTTCCATCTACTGCGTTAGAAAAATGAATAGTTCTAGAAGGATAAGAAGGATATTATAAATCTCTCAGTGCAAACCCATTCACAAACAGGTCCAAGCTGAAAATTATTTTTATGATTTGTCTTAATTAATCCTCTTGATTTATAATACTGCTGATTGCAACATCTACGAAATAAGAGACTGGTGTAAAGCATTATAAGAAATGCACATGTTTCTAACAAATTCAGTTATCTCCAATACAAGTCAAAATCACAGACCAATAGCTTTTATGAACTACATCTTCCATCATTCTCTGGAATTATTGGAGTTACATGCATACAGTCACATGGAAATAAACTGACTGTATAACACAATGCGACTGTCTGAGATATTAGTTAAAACAAGCAATGACTGTACTATATATGATATGTTAGCCAGTGAAAGGCAAGTTAAAAAGAGTATAAAGATTTAAACTAAATTATTCATAGCCATCAGTATACATTTCAAGTATTGGGGAAAAATCTGTCAATGTAGTATTCTAAACATTTATAGAAAAATAAAACTTACCATAAGGGATATTTTGACATTAAAGGAAGTTAAGCTTTACCAGGGATCCTTTAGGGCAAGGCCACACTGCAACGCAAGCGATTTCGCTTGCGATTTCCATGTGTTGCAACGCACTTGCGATTCCCCAATTCCGATTAAGGAGGTGTATGCCATTGCGATTAAAAATGGTGATCGCGTGCGCTTCCAAAATGGAATCGGAGTCGCAAACACAACACATTGGAAATCGCAGGAACTTTCCCCCACGATTTCCATTAAATCAAAACCGAACGTGCAAACATTTTTACCCTTCCTCTGGATCAACTGTTATTTGGGATGCAGGAGTAAGATAAAAAGGTTGGATTAGATCGGACATCTGGACATTTACTGGTTGCCTATGCCTGGACTAGATGAACATATGTCTTTATTTAACCTACAATACTATGTTTATGTAACTGTTACCAGAATCTTGATAGACCATTCTGTGGCTGTGTTCAACTATATCTATCAAAGATGTCTGCAGTGTTGAATATAGGGTAATACAGAATATTTCTCCACTGTTTGTACAAACAAAGTTTATACATCCTAAATGCTATACTTCTCTGCTTTTGAAAGGCAGAATGGGCTGTAGCTAAAGAGTGGATTGAGGGGTGTTCTACTGCATACTGAGTGCTAACATTTCTTTCTTTACAACCTTGCATTGCAGGGTGTTGTGAAAAAAAAATCATTGTATTATTATAGGCTGAGGGGAAAATGCATTTGATCGTTTAATGGATGTAAGAAAATGGACTCTTATGATGTGTGCATTCTGAAGGATCAAATAGCTTGTTTTTGTTTTTGTCCCTATATCTTTAGACTTGGCTAGCTCAGAGAGATTTTGTTGATGCTTTTATGAGCAAACACACAAGTACACTTCTGCCAGACATCAAGAGCTTATAAATAGAAAAAGGTTAAAGCATTTTCTTCTTCTAAATCAATAGGGCCAGTCTCCTCACAAATTCAGCTGAGGTGTCTTATTAATTATGAAACAACTCATCTCAGAACATGCAGCTTTTTAATGCACATTTGCAGTCCTAACAGTGGTGACCTTTTGTTCATGAAAAGGTGAGGGTTTTTTCTGGATATATATATCTTGGGTGTTTGGGGGGGGAGGACATTACTGAATTTAACAGCAAATACTTGATTGCTCAGAGCATCATTTTAAACAAGATTTATCCCAAATTAAATACAGAATTATCATGAGCATGACAGCACGTTTATGTTGACATAGGTAACTATGTTCATTTATATTGTAAAGCATTATAAAAAAGAATAGGAAGTGCTTTCAAACAAGTTATCACCTAAATATAGCATAAATCCCCCCAAAATATAAATGGACATTCCAACTCATTCTTGAAACAATTATAATTTTATTTTAATACTTTTTCATCTATATTCTGTAGCAAATTTTTTTTTGCTGATTTCAGTTTATAATAAATTTTTGTTTCTGTGTTAAATTATATTTCTTTCTCTTAAAATCAAGTCTCTCTCTCGTTCTCTTCCCAAAATTTTGAATTATAATATATATCTATATATATATGTAACTATTGTATGGTTATACACTTATTTTCTCCCACTTGTGGGTTACACAGTTGGATAAGTAATATTTTAACATCTAATCCAAGAAAAAAAAATAGAGGCAGTGAATTTTGAAATATATCTTGGCAACAACAGATAAAGCTGAACAGACTCAGCGCTCCATGCATCCAATATAACCATTCACACACACATACATACATACATACATACATACATACATACATACATGCACCCCCAGGATTACACCATTGTCTTTCTCATGTGTGTGTGTTTGTGAATTTGTTGTTGTGCAATGAGGATTCCTCTTTTGTTGATTACACAATGATTTCTGTGGAATGATGAAGATCATGGTTCTGTGAGTGGTTGATCTAATGGTATACATGAGAAAGAGAGGTGATTGGATGCCCCATGTGGGTGTGACCTCTAGCAGCACACATTGATTGGATACATATAGTTCCCGTGGCTTTATCTTTGCATCTCCTAAATAATCCATGTTATTTGCTTTATTGGTATGAGCCCAAATAATTTCCTCCTTGCTGTATTGTTATTATTACAATGATTATTATTATTATTAATATTATTATTATTATTATTATTATTTGGCCCAGGGCCTTTCCTGAGTTCTTTTTTTTTCCTTATTCTTTTTTTTTTGTTGTTGTTGTTGCAAATCTTAGGGCTCAACTTTTCTGTTGAAATCAATATTTAAAGCTGAGGTCCGGATTTGGCTGTTGTTGCTCACGGTTTGGTTAGAACAAAACACAAAATAAAGTCCCCACTCCCCCCTCTCTTTACAATCCTTAACCGGTTATTCTCAGTGTCAACGGGTCTTGTAGCGCCCCCCAAAGGCCGAAATGTAGTTTCCTCTAGATATCCAGCAGGTGCAGAACTGTAACGTTATTCCTGGAGCTTTGGGCCAAGCAGAAGATCCATTGGAGCAGAGAGATGGGGGTGTGTGGAGACATCTTCTTACTGGGAGATCCAGTGCAGTGGGACAGAAATCGGGGCTTCTATTGAAAGATCCAACTGAACAGGAGGGAAACCATAAGCAAAGGCAGGAGGGCAGAAAACGGGATCATGGGGCCCCCCGATCCACCAGATCCACCGCAAAGTTCGAACAAGCTGCCTTGGATGTTGAGGTTCTTGGATTGTTTTTTCAGCTTCTCCCAGATGTCCGCTGCTCCTTCCTGACAGTCCGCCAGGGCGGTGACAGCGCACACGTGGAACTCATTCCAGTACCTGAATGGAACAGAAAAATATGGTCAGTAGCACAATTATCTTCTATTAGTCAGATGGACAGTTCATATATGACACCTGGGGTCTTCCTAACAGGGTAACAGGTAGTCAGATGGACAGTTCATATGTGACAACTGGGAGATTCTTAACAGCGTAACAACTAACAGGTAATCAGATGGACTGTTAATAGGTAATATTAACACCTGAGGAACCGGGAAAACACCTAAGGGGGAAAACCCCCAAAACGTTGTGTGTATTTTGGACTTTGTTCAGCACTGAATAAGTAAGTTATGCTGTAAAGCACTTTTGGAGTGTGCCTCCCTTTCAGTATTTTTGTTTATAACCCTTACCATTTCATGGCACGGAGATAGGGGATTGCACCTCAAGACTTACCTGTTACAACTCCACATCCTTGGTTTAAAGGGTATGTCCACCCTTCTAAAAAAATTTTTACCTAATATTCCCCCTGTCCCTTCAGCCCCAACCGCTCTATTAGTATCATCAGAAAATGCCCCAAACTTTACTTACCTTCCCTCTTTCCTCCGCCACGCTGCCAGGCCCTCTGCTTGCGAGAAAATGTAAGCAGAGGGACGGGACCGGCAGTCGCGTCTGTGATTGGCTGAGCGGCAGCAAATCACGGACGCGGCTGCCGGGAGTTCAGTGCGGCGGAGGAAAGAGAGAAGGTAAGTAATGTTTTGCCCATTTTCTGATGATACTAATAGAGCAGTTGGGGCTGGGGGGACAGGGGGAATGTTAGGTAAAAAGGGTTTTACACTAGGGGGAGGGAATCCTAATTGGGAGGGAGAGGGAGGGAGGGGGAGAGGGCTGCAGTACGCATGCCAAACTTCTCCCGGAGGCCAGATAGGAGGCAGAGTCCTATGTGGACTCTGCTATCCTCCTGGTGGGCAGTTTTTGTAACTTTGGGGGGGGGACTACAGGAGAACCATATGGAGCTGGGATGTGAGGTAAGGATTAAACTACACTACACAATGGGGCCAGTAGAGGGGGGGGGGATTATAGTTTTGGGGGTGGACATGCCCTTTAAACAGACTGTTAATATGTAATAACTAATGGCTTCCTAAAAGGGTAGCAGGTTGTCAGATGGACTGTTTATAGGTAATAACTAATGGCTTCCTAATAGGGTAGTAGGTAGTCAGATGGACTGTTTATAGGTAATAAATAATGGCTTCCTAACAGGGTAGCAGGTTGTCAGATGGACTGTTAATAGGTAATAACTAATGGCTTCCTAACAGGGTAGCAGATTGTCAGATGGACTATTAAAATGTAATAACTAGGGGCTTCCTAACAGGGAAGCAGGTAGTCAGATGGACTATAATAGGTAATAACTAATGGCTTCCTAACAGGCTAACAATTAGTCAGATGGACTGTTAATATGTCATAACTAAGGGCTTCCTAACAGGCTAACAGGTAGTCAGATTGTTACTCTGTGTCTGTACATATACTGATATCTTAAATATAATCATTCTATGCTGTGTCTTCAAACACAGCTGTCTGGGTCTCAGCTATAAACAATGACAAACATCTCATAATCCTTATTATAATTAGGTGTACATAGGCGGAGGGTGACTTTCAGAATAGGAAAGGCTAATGAGATATCATTGCCGCGCTAAGCGCGGCGCAAAATTTTTCTAGGCCACGCCCCTTTCCACACCCAGGTCACACCCCTTTCCACGCCCCAGGTCACACCCACTTTGTATTTTACACAACATAAATACATGTATACAAATATATTTTATTGTTAATATATATAGATAGACAGACAGGCAGACATACGAGTGGACAGAAAGGCATAAGACAGGTTAGACAGGTGGATAAGATACAGAGACAGAAAGAGAGACAGAAAGAGAGACAGAAAGAGAGACAGAAAGAGAGATAGATAGATAGATAGATAGATAGATAGATAGATAGATATGAAAACTTTTTCAAGTGACTAAAGCATTTACGATAGATAGATAGATAGATAGATAGATAGATAGATAGATAGATAGATAAAAAGATAGATAGATGATAGATAGATAGATAATAGATAGATGATTGATAGATGATAGATAGATAGATAGATAGATAGATAGATAGATAGATGATAGAGATAGACTAGATATATAGATAGAGAGAGATGATAGATAGAGATAGAATAGATATATAGATAGATAGAGATAGATAGATAGATAGATAGATAGATAGATGATAGATAGATAGAGATAGATAGAGATAGATAGATAGATAGATAGATAGATAGATAGATAGATGATAGATAGATAGATAGATGATAGATAGATAGATAGATAGATAGAGATAGATAGATAGATAGATAGATAGATGATAGATAGATAGAGATAGATAGAGATAGATAGATAGATGATAGATAGATAGATAGATATAGATAGAGATAGATAGACAGATGATAGATAGATAGATGAGAGAGAGATAGATAGATAGATAGAAAGATAGATAGATGATAGATAGATATAGATAGATAGATAGATAGATAGATAGATAGATATATGATAGATAGATAGATATAGATAGAGATAGATAGACAGATGATAGATAGATAGATAGATAGATAGATAGATAGATAGATGTAGAGAGAGATAGATAGATAGATAGATAGATAGATAGATAGATAGAGATAGATAGATAGATAGATAGATAGATGATAGATAGATAGATAGATAGATAGATAGATAGATAGATAGATAGATAGATAGATAGATAGATAGAGATGGATAGATAGATTTTCTTTAATAATAATCACCCACTTTCAATCAAAAATCCTGATTTTAATTCTAAATAAAAAAGACCCCTCACTTTCCAAAGCAACTAACATCCTGTAACCAGCAGAACAATTGGACACTGTCAGTGCTGAACCTGTCCCAGACCATGTCCTTTCTGGAAGACTGCACAGTACTGAGTGTCACTCTCTCCCTGGCCTCCCTTCTCCCCAACCCAGCTGCTGCAGCTTCTCTACTCACTTACAGTGTGTTGGGAATATCTGATTCACCAGCCCCCAGGGTTTGCCTGCCCTTTTCTCTTTCCTCATAGCTGCCAGGAGTCCCAGAGACACCCCTCCCACCAAACGCTGGAAACTAGGTGAGTGCAAGGAAACCTCAGCTCCGGGCTGCTGAGAGGGAAGGGGGAGGAAGGGGAGGAGCCAAAGTCCTGCAGGCTGCAGCTAAACTGTGACAGGGGAGAAAGCTGCACGCTGCTGATAATATTAATCATTTTTTTTTTTTTTTTCCCCAGCAAATTTTTTTTTTCCCCCTGATTTCACTTAGGAAGGCTAAGCCCCCCCAAGCCTTATGGAAAATCCGCCTATGTAGGTGTAGCAATAATAGTGGAGCTTAGCTTGTTAGTAATAGTAGTTATTAATAATAGTAAATATTATTAGTAGTAGTAGTTGTCAGAAATAGTAAGTATCAGTAATAGTATTTATCAGTTATTACTGAATTACTTTTGTCAGTAATGGAAGTACTTATGTATGTTTAGAATTAGTTATTTTGACCCACTGCATCACATGTTCACAATTAATTATGGGTTTAAGGGTAAGGGAAGGGTCAGTACTAGTAGTTGTCAGTAATAGTAGTTATCAGTAATAGTGGACAGTAAAAGTAGGTATCAGGAAAAGTAGGTTCATTAATACTAGGTATTAGTAATAGTAGTTGTCAGCAATAGTAGATAAATGTAATAATATTATCATTAATAGTTAGCAGTAATAGTTTTTATCAGCAATAGTAGTTGTCAGTAATATTAGTTATCAGTAATAGTAGTTGTCAGTAATAGTAGCTATGAGTTATCAGTGCTAGTATCTATCAGTAATAGTAGGTACTAGGTATCGGTAAGAGTAGGTATCAGTAATAGTGGTTGTCAGTAATAGTTATCAGTTATAGTAGGTATTGGTAATTGTAGTTATTAGTAATATAATTTATCAGTAATAGTAGTTGTCAGTAATTGTAGGTATCAGTAATTAATTTTAGTTAGTTAAGGGATCAAGGTATTTAGGTATCAAGGTATCAGTAATAGTAGTTGTCAGTAATAGTGGTTGTCAGCAATAGTAGTTGTCAGTAATAGTAGATATCAGTAATAGTATGTATGAGTAATAGTTATTAGTGAAAGTAGATATAAATAATAGTAATTTTCAATAATAGTTAGGTACTAGGTATCAGTAATAGTAGGTATCAGTAATAGTGGTTGTCATTAAAAGTTATCAGTAATAGTAGTAGTCAGAAAAAGTAGTTGTCAGAAAAAGTAGTTATCAGTAATAGTAGTAATAGTGGTTGTATGTAATAGTAGGTATCAGTAATAGTAGTTGTCAGTAATAGTAGGTATCAGTAATAGTAATTGTCAGTAATAATAGGTATCAGTAATGGTAGTATCAGTAATAGTAGTTGCCAGTAATAGTAGTTTACGGTAATAATGGGTATCAGTAATAGTAGTTGCCAGTAATAGTAGGCATCAGTAATAGTATTTAGCAGTTATTACTCAATTACTTTGATCAGTAATGGGAGTGCTGATATATGTTTAGAATTAGTTATTTTGACCCACTGCATCACATGTTCAGAATTAATTATGGGTTTAAGTATAAGAGAGGGGTCAGTACTAGTAGTTGTCAGTAATAGTATGTATCCGTAATAGTCCTGTAGGTATCAGTAATAGTAGTTGTCGGTAATACTAGGTATCCGTAATAGTACTGTAGGTATCAGTAATAGTAGGTATTAGTAATGCTGGTTGTCAGTAATAGTAGGTATCAGTAATAGTAGGTATTAGAAATAGTAGTCATCAGTAAAAGTAGTTGTCAGTAATAGTAGTTGTCAGTAATTGTAGGTATCAGTATTAGTAAGTATCAGTAATAGTAGCTGTCAGTAATAGTAGGTATCAGTTATAGCAGGTATCAGTTATAGTAGGTATAAGTATTAGTAGTTGTAAGTAATAGTAGGTATCAGTATTAGTAAAAATCAGTAATAGTAGGTATCAGTTATAGTAGGTATCAGTATTAGTAGTTGTCAGTAATAGTAGGTATCAGTAATAGTGTTTCAGTAATAGTAGGTATCATTAATAGTAGGTATCAGTTATAGTAGGTATCAGTATTAGCAGTTGTCAGTAATCGTAGGTATCAGTAATAGTGTATCAATAATAGTAGGTATCAGTATTAGTAGTTGTCAGTAATAGTAGGTATCAGTAATAGTAGGTATCAGTAATAGTAGGTATCAGTATTAGTAGTTGTCAGTAATAGTAGGTATCAGTAATAGTAGGTATCAGTATTAGTAGGTGTCAGTAATAGTAGGTATCAGTAATAGTAGGTATCAGTATTAGTAGTTGTCAGTAATAGTAGGTATTAGTAATAGTAGGTATTAGTAATAGTAGGCATCAGTAATATTATTTATTTATAATTACTGAATTACTTTGATCAGTAATGGGAGTGCTGATATATGTTTAGAATTAGTTATTTTGATCCACTGCATCACATGCTCACATGTATATCCTTATATCCATAATTAATTTGCTTCCTGTTTGTCCCTCCATCCTTACATTTGTCAAGTCTCCCCCCCACACACACCTCTACCCCATTTTATGTCCCTAGCCATTTATTTTGTATTTATGTCTTCCTCTTGCCCTTTCTTTTTACTTCCATATCTTTTCACCATCACTGCCACTGTGTTATCTCTGTCACTTACAATGTTTAATGTATGTGACTGTCAAACCACTGTCACTATCTCTACATTGTCAGCCCCTACCTCACAATATTCATTCATTCCTCTATTAATGTCCTTCTGTTCCCCCATGTCCCCCATGCCCCTGTCTCTCTGCCCCTACACAATATTCATTAATTTCTCTATCAATGTTCTTCTGTTCCCTTATGTCCCCCATGTCCCTGTCTCTCTGCCACCATAGTGTTAATAATACATTACAGTACAATCTGCCTGCACTTATCTAAACTTTACCATGTGAATATCATTATTATTATTATTATTATCATCATCACCATTATTATTATTATAATTAATTATTATTATTATCGTTATTATTATTATTATCATTATTATTATCATTATTATTATAATTAATTACTATTATCCTTATTATTATATCATTACCATTATTATTATCATTATTATTATTATAATTATCATTATTATTATTATAATTATCATTATTATTATTATTATTTTTATTATTATTATCATTATTATCATGATCATGATCATCATGATCATGATCATGATCATTATCATTACTATTATTATTATTATTATCAATATTATTATTATTATTGTTATCGTTATTATTATTCACATTCCCACCATGGTCTTTAATAGACTTAACATTGCACGTGCTTGTTCGCACTGTGGAGTGGCAGGTCTTTATTGATTGGTTAATTGGCTGGGACAGAGGAATTGTGTCTGCTCTGCTGGGGATTCCATCTATTTGGGATTCAGAGATCGAGTTTGTGTAAAATATATAATATTTCTATATAATTGTTTGGAGACCAATCCTGACCTACTGGATCTATCGGGATAACCCGAGTACAGCGCGGTAGAAAAGTGGCTGTTTCCGCACCCCCAGGAGCAGTATGGCAGCTCCACGTGATCTGATTTCGTAGCTCTCAGTTGCGGTTGGAAACTCGGATGCTTTTAGCTCTTGCTGATTCATAATAAAATCTCACTATGCCAGGAAATCTCACATTGTCTGTGTCTGCATTGGAACTTAATATCCCATAGGATAAATAATCTTCCTTAAATCCCCCCAGTGTGGAAAGCCAAACAGTAATATATGGTGTTTTATACATATATAATGGGGGGTAACCCTGTACAGTTATAACATGATTATTTCATCTCATAAATATACTAATAACTAACTGAACTCCCACCTGCAACTGAAATGTGGTTTAGATAAATACATGTGTGTGTGTGTGTGTGTGTGTGTGTGTTATAACCATATCAGATTGTAACTATGGTTTAAACAGATAAGGAAGCTCAATATGTGTATTTGGTTATGGGTGTAGGCTGTGCAGGATTAAGTGTGCGCTTATATACGTGTATATTTGGAATGGAATTGGCTCTATATGTAACCATGGATAAATCTGCAAAATGAGTGTAAAATCCAAGATGAGCGATTGTGACGATTTTTGTTGCTTTACCGTGTGCAGATCGCTACGATCTGCACATGGTAAAGCAACAAAAATCGTCACAATCGCTCATCTTGGATTTTACACTCATTTTGCAGATTTGTCCATTAAAGGGAACTGGGCCAATAGCAATGGGAGCGACGGACAGTACATGTCACACAATGTATTTACTAAACCAATTCCTCCTCCTACCATTCCCAGCAGCCTTTATCGACCAGTCTCCTAAATAAGTGTGTGAACCTGACTAAAGAATGAACACTGGGGAAACTCCTTATTATATGATGGTTGTATCTAGGTAACGGTGATGACCAACAATGGCACTCCAGAGTGCAACCAAAGCATGCTGGGAGGTGTAGTTTCTGTACATCACTGATAGGATTACAGGATAAGGTGTAGGCATCCAGTGGCCTTACAACTCCACAGGGAAGGGAGTGAATTCCATTTGCTGATCAGCACGTGATACTGAGTGCTCCTATTAACTGACAGAAATATTAGAACTAAAGATAAAATATAGATCTGTAACGGATAATCTAGTAACTGAAGGCTGTAACTCTGAAATCAGCAGCATTGTGAAGAAATCCGTTATTGTACAGTTCTATGCCATTTCCTTATGAAATCAGCAGCATTGTAAAGAAATCAGGTATTGTACAGTTCTATGCCATTTCCTTATGAAATCAGCAGCATTGTGAAGAATCAGTTATTGTACAGTTCCTATGCCGTTTCCTTATGAAATCAGCAGCATTGTGAAGAAATCAGTTATTATACAGTTCCTATGCCGTTTCCTTATGAAATCAGCAGCATTGTGAAGAACTCAGTTATTGTACATTACAGTTCTATGCCGTTTCCTTATTACAGAGGTAAGGATTGAATCCATGCAGGGTCATTTATATTTTAGCTATAGTTCCTCTTTAACATTTCAGTTTATAATAGAAACATACGAAATAATAGCAGAACGATATAGACTGAATATATTTTCACATTGGATATTCAATGCCCACAAATTATTAATTTACCATTTACCAACATTATGATGGATTAAAAAAAAACATACAATAAATAAGTCGATGTGTTCATATTGCGCAGTCGTGACTTACGTGCATACGGTGTTAAGATTTTTCTCTTCCTCTAGGTCTTGAGGGTGGCTGGCCACTTTATCGCCCATTGTGATCATACAGTCCGATAAGCCCTTAAATACCGCATCACACTTGCCTGCAGCCTTTACAGCCTGTACCAGGTATGCTAAGAACAAAGATCAGCACCACGTTAGAAGGACAGCTCCCTGCTTGCTGTTATTTCTGCTACTCATTGATATGATATAAGTGATAATACAGTCACATTGATTGCTGCACACACACACACACGCCAATAAATTACACGTTTTCTGGATTTCTAGCATTACATTAGTTTCTTAAACTTGAAGAAATAAATTAAGTTTTCTAGATATTTCTAGTTAATAATAAAAAAGCTGTCACTATGACAAATACAGATCTCTGGAATTCCATATTTCCAGCATAACACTGAACAAATCTTTCATTTGTACTATAATGGATGCTGGGGGTAAAAAGCCCTAAATATCAACAGATCTCCCCCTTATGGATCCAATTATCTGTTGTTTAAATATCTATCTACAGTATCTGTCTGTCTGTTTGTCTATCTATCTATCTGTCTAATATCTATCTATCTATCTATCATCTGACTATCTATCTATCTATCTATCTATCTATCTATCTAACTAATATCTATCTATATTTTATCTATCTATCTACCTATCTATATGTCTGTCTGTCTATCTATCTATCTCTCTCTCTCTCTCTCTGTCTGTCTGTCTGTCTGTCTGACTATCTATCTCATGAAGTCTTTTGACATTAAATACCATGATAATCAGTGTCTAAATATTAGACATAATTTTCAGCATCACAGAACATTTAGATTTAGGAAAACTCTGTCATTTTGAATAACTACATTGAGGTTTTACAATCCGTTACATTGGACATTTGGGTTTTACATGTATAAACGCTGCAGTCGCCAGATAGTAAATCTAAGAGATATCGGTTGTGCCATTGGAACAAAGCGATCCCGTTTCTGTCATTCAATTTACCGAAATATAGCGATAAAAAACCCTAAGATTATTTAGATTTTCTCATCCATAACATGATGTTCCAGTGGGATCTAAATAGATTCGATATAATTGCTACTGGGAGGTTTTGTTGTCCTGAGATAACAGCAATTTATAGGCATCCAGTACCGCATTCCTCTTTCTACAAACATCCAGGAGATCTAGGGGAGGCAGTGGGCAGGCTGGCATTAAAAATGCATGAAGGAATTACACCGCTTCTTCTCTCACCCACTGCCCATATTAACCCAGCACTGCACCCCAGTAACCTTCCCTGTCAGGGTATCAGCTCTGATCACAGGCGATGCGGTGCTAGGTTTCTATATAATTGTCTAGTGTAGTTGTATCATTTGTATGTGTGTTAATTCAATCTGTTTATATACAACAGTCAATTACAAAAACTTCAAAGGAATTCAGTTCTGCTATACAATACATTATTATAACATTATATTATTATATTTATATTGTATGGCTTCTAATGCAATCTGATATAATAGCATCGGTAGGACAAGCAGGGCATGTAGCTTATAATGATAAAAAGTATCTATCTAGATTTGTAACAATGTATATTTGTGCTGTACATGGAGCCCAATGGATTAGATATGATGCATAATAAAAAGTCCTGAGACTGATAGGGGTATATGGGATATACAGTGGAAGCTGTAAATGTCCATTTGATGTTCAAAGCTGAGACAGTTGTGGTTGATATCATGGCTGGAGATAAAGCAATATAGACATGGTTGCAGGTACTTGGGTAGGTGTCTAGCTGTACACACAGAATGTATCCTCTGTCAGCCTCGCTACACTCAACAGATTTCAATGGATATTTCATCAGACACTCAGTACATTTTTTTTTATCCATTGAAAGTCATTTTACCGTAGCGCATGCGCAATGTAAGCGGGAAAGAATCCCTCCCAGACATATTGCAATTTGTAATTAGAGATGGAAACTTAACTCCCCCAGTGTGATTCAGCTCCCGGATACGGCAATGGAAAGGGCAACCTCAGACTGTTCCTGAACAGCAGAACAAGCAGTCTGGCAACACCCACCAGGTGTACACACCAAGCACACACTCTGATGTACACACAAAGCACACACCACGATGTACACAGCAAGCACACACCATGATGTACACAGCAAGCACACATCATGTTGTACACACCAAGCACACACCATGATGTACACAGTGTGCAACAGAAAAGGAGACGGGGAGGTTGAGGTTTAGCAATAATTAGAATAGTAAAGGTGAATCTGCAACCCTTCTACCTGCCTGAACCTGCCTGTCTGACTACCCATCTGCCTGCCAGTTAACCACCCATCTACATAGCTATAGAGTTTACCAGGGAGACCTTCTATATAGAACATAATGAAGGAAATATTACCATTACAAACACCAAGGGAATTAATTATAGTTACATTCTTTATAGAACCACGTGTCCTTTATGTCAAGGGAAGAAACCAGCGTCCTGGAAATATTATTTATGCACCTGTCACATTGCTCCCAGACAAGGGAATAATTGGAACCTATATATCTATGTGTATTATTTAGTTATTATTATTATTACTAGTTGCTAGTTTAATTGGATCCAATGTACACTCTCATTTACTGCAGATGTGCCATTTATTTTCTTTAAATACAACAACCCCACATTAACTATTAACACACATGTCATTCATTCCTGGTCTGTTTTTATGAATGGTGCATCCTGCCTTCCACTCCCTACACTCGTAATAAATATGGATTCCTCTAATTATTAGAAAACAGGGCTGCTACAGAATCCCCCCAAATGAGACGATACACCATGTTATAAAGAGAGAGGTGCCAGATTGCTGAACAGAAAGGGAAAGCTGAGTGCTCAGTGTCATGTGCTAAATAATAATGATGTCTTCACCTCCCATCCACTGCTCGTTTTATAATTAGCAGAGCTCTCAGATGTGTTGCTGCCTCCCATGTATAGCTGCTAATGGCATTATTGGTGTAAAGTCAATTTAACACCTCACATCAAAGTCATAGGGCTACAGAATTGTGCAGAAGAGACGAACAACCTGCTAACCGTGCTACCTCCCTTTACAGATTTCTACACTGTAAATAAAGGGAATAGCCGATCCTTTTCTCCCTGTGCCTGACATCATTAGTTTGCCTTATTCTGGGAGACTGTACATCATTAACCAACCAAGCTGCTTTATTTGGATATTTTTTTTCCTTGCACCATGTGCTAATTGGGCATTTTCCTGTTCCAGACACATTCTACACTGGAGAAATAATCCTGCTAATTAAGAAAAGCCAGAGCCTAGGAAATGCACAACAACCAGAAAGTAAATCCTGCCCATTCCCCACTTAGTAACCTGGAGAGATTCTGCCTGTGATGCTCATTAAGTTACAAGGTTGAAGAGAAAGGTGCAACAGACAGCAGCACCTGCAGCCAGTGTCGCAGTGAACCTGGGTATGGTTAGTGCAATCCTGGGATTGGCACAGTCATCAACACACACACACCATTTTACTACACAGAAATGTGTGTGTCTAGATAAATATATTTACAAACACAAACAGCTAATAAATATTGTACTGGATTATTAATCGAGCAAAATACCCCCAACAGAACGAAATAATATCAATACATTACAATGTCATTAATACAAAGCTATATGCGTGTTAGTGTATTTATTATATTTATAATTTAAACAAAAACACACAAACCAGTGATAAAAAAAACGAAAAAACCACATCCTCTTTACACCATTTCACTGGGGTTGGTTTAATTATTTAACAAGCATCTAACAGGATATTTCAGGGTACTATATATTGTATAGAATATATTGTATAGTGTATGGAATATAGTATAAATTGTGTCGTGTACAGAATATAGTATATATTGTGTAGTGTATAAAATATAGTATAAATTGTGTAGTGTATAGAATAGTGTATATTATGTATAGTGTATTGCCTACAGTATATATTGTATAGCGCATAGCATATGGTATATATTGTATAGTGTATACCATATAGTACATATTGTATAATGTATAGCATATAGTACATATTGTATAATGTATAGCTTATAATATATATTGTATGGTATATAGCATATAGTACATATTGTATGGTGTATAGCATATAGTATATATTGTGTGGTATATAGTATATATTGTATGGTGTATAGTATATAGTGCATATTGTATGATGTGTAGATAGTTACAGTGTTACCGATTTACATTGCATAATCAATTAATCAATCACTGTTCGCCATATGTACACTTGGATAAATGGCTGGGATAGAAAACAGATAATATATATCACACACACACACACATAGATAGATAGATATATAGCATGTATTTATATATGAATAAATTAAAACAGGATCTGAACGATTTCGATCGGATACAAGCCTTTTTCGATATATGAGGCTTAATCCTTATACAGTTATTGGCAGGAGGGAGTAAACTGCAGACACCCATTTTCTAAGCAGTAACTGCAGATGGAAAGTCTATCAATACCGATCGCCCTTCCTTGTACAGGGAGAAGCCACTAGTGTGTAACTGGGTCCTATATCCATCCATCCCATATAATAACCTACAGACTCACTTACCTAGGTGTACAGCAAGGACCAAAAAAATATATCTGCCGTTCAACTTAAGTCCCATTCTACATTGAATAAAACCATTGGAGATTGCAGATCTTAAATAGTCAAATGGGAAAGGCTTGGTGGATATTGCGAGTTAGGCATTGCCAGGAAGGTCCCGCTGCTTACACTCGGCACAGCCCGGGAGAGAAGGACAAGGAGGGAAGAGAAGGGAAGAGCCAGGAATGGGTCACACCATTCGGAGATGGGCGGATGGAGCTGCAGCCCCCGCCCACCACCCCCTGCCTATCTGGACCTGACGTGGGGAGGGTTCCATTGGGTTAGTTGCTCTTATGTGGGTCCTGAAAGAAGAGAACCATTTTGCTTATAGAAAACCTCACGTTACAGACACATTCATGTTTAATTGACCAATCGGGTTAATCCTCCCGTTCCATTGTGTGTTCTGTCTAGTCCCAGGTAATATCCTTACCCCTCACACTGCGTCTCCAACCCAGGGAGGTACCGAGTGTAATGTGCTAGGTATAGGAAGGGTGAGTGGTGCTTTCCCTACCCATGTATAATAATAAATCTATAAAGCAAAGGAAATGTCTTTATTTTTCTGTTGGAGAGAATGTTATGAAAGTTTCCATTTTCCTTTCTCATTCATTGCACCTTGGGGGTCCCGCACCGACCACTAATTAAACAAGAGCCTCATCACTCCATCACTCCAACCAAACCTGTCAAATTTCCGTAGGCCACGCCTCTTAGTGTTTGGGGCGGGGCTAGGAGACAGGATGATGTAATCTACGGCACAATCCATTTTAATTCACATTTTGCCTCAGTCTCTGCTTTGGGTCCGCTGCAGATCTTATTACGGTTTCATGTTTTACTATGTGAACGAACTAGAAAATACAACGAATTCAATCCCATTGCAACATGTCGGAACTTTACAATTGGATTTTCCATAGATTTAGAATGAACTAAGGATTTTTGACATGATTCCATGGCAGGTGTACAGATAGGTCACGTGTTGTTAACAAGTTTCTCATCGATCTCTGGGAAACCCTAATCTAGATTTACTGGTGACTGCAGTTAAGTCAGATCTGATTGGTTGCTGCAGATTAATCTAACACATCAGGTAAAGTTTGTATAGATCTGTCTGCCATTCACACGGTTAAGCACAGACACCAATGTGTGTTGTATTAAATGTATTATCTTGCAAATCTTCCCACTAATACATTGATTTCCTAACATTAACCCAAAAAGGTGTATGTGTACATTTCTCTTCCCAGTCTACCTTTTCAATAGTTTTACAAGTGGCCTAGATAAGTTTTTAAACAAAAAAAAATATTGAGAATTACTGGTATTAATACGTATACTGTAGTTTTGGTTGGTACAGGGATACTATATAATATTGAGAATTACTGGTATTAATACGTATACTGTAGTTCTGGTTGGTACGGGGATACTATATAATATTGAGAATTACTGGTATTAATACGTATACTGTAGTTTTGGTTGGTATGGGGATACTATATAATATTGAGAATTACTAGTATTAATACATATACTGTAGTTCTGGTTGGTACGGGGATACTATATAATATTGAGAATTACTGGTATTAATACGTATACTGTAGTTTTGGTTGGTACAGGGATACTATATAATATTGAGAATTACTGGTATTAATACATATACTGTAGTTCTGGTTGGTATGGGGATACTATATAATATTGAGAATTACTGGTATTAATACATATACTGTAGTTCTGTGGGACGGGGATACTATATAATATTGAGAATTACTGGTATTAATACATATACTGTAGTTTGGTTGGTACGGGATACTATATAATATGGAATTACTGGTATTAATACATATACTGTAGTTCTGGTTGGTACGGGGATACTATATAATATTGGATTACTGGTATTAATACATATAGTAGTTCTGTGTGATCAGGGATACTATATATATTGAGAATTACTAGTATTAATACATATACTGTAGTTCTGGTTGGTACAGGGATACTATTAATATTGAGAATACTGGGATAAATACATATACTGTATTTCTTGTGTTACAGGGATACTAATAATATAGAGAATTACTGGGATAAATAACATATACTGTAGTTCTGGTTGGTAAGGATCTATATAAGTTTTTTTTTAGAATATACTAATTTGTAATATTATACGTGGGATACTAATAAAATGAGGAATTACTGGTATTAATACATATACTGTAGTTTTGGTTGGTACGGGGATACTATATAATATTGGGAATTACTGGTATTAAAGTTGTTTTATCAAGATGCCTAATAAGTTTTTAACACCCAACCAAAAAAATTTGAGACGTCCGCGAGACAATATGTGTTAAAATTAAAACCTGGTCGTGATATACTGTATTCTAAAGATGCTTATACCGACTCTAACTGCGAGGAAAACGGCCTGGAAGGAGAGTAACATGAACGAATAATATTGAGTACTTCGGTTTGAGACAGGTCACACGTATACGTAATTTCTGGCAATATGGTACTTAATGGATACTATATGGATCGGGGGTCTGCGTATAGGGGGTTGCACAAATAGTGGACATGGGCGGGCTCGCTTGATACTTATATCCTGTATTTTTTGGTTGGTAGGTGATCATAATAATTTTATATTACTATTCTTATCTCTCCTGTGTTCTTGTGGTTAGATAGTGCACTTCCATGCTAAGAGGTAGAAGGTCAAAACCGGAAGGAGGAAGGGAGGAGTGTGAAACTACTGGTATTAGTATTACTGGTTGGGTGGATAAATTGGATAACATTATAATGGTATAATATACTAGTGTAATAGAGTCAGGGTTTTACTATATAATATTGAGAATTCTGGTATTTCGTATATACTGTAGTTTTGTTGGTACAGGATACTATATAATATGAAATTACTGGTTATAATCATATACTGTAGTTCTGGTTGGTATGGGGATACTATATAATATTGAGAATTACTGGTTATATATATACTTATAGTTTGTCTGGTTGGTACGGGGATACTATTAATATTGAGAATTACTGGTATTAATACATATACTGTAGTTTTTTGTTGTACGGGGATACTATATAATATTGGGAATTACTGGTATTAATACATATACTGTAGTTCTGGTTGGTACGGGGATACTATATAATATGAGAATTACTGTATTAATACATATACTGTAGTTCTGTTTGATCCAGGGATACTATATAATATTAGTTACTGGTATTAATACATATCTGTAGTTCTGGTTGGTACAGGATACTTATTATGAGAATTACTGGGATAAAAACATATACTTTATTTCTGGTTGTTACAGGGATACTATATATATAGAGAATTACTGGATAAATACTATACTGTAGTTCTGGTTGGTACGGGGAACTATATAATAATGAGATTACTGGTATTAATACATATACTGTAGTTGTGGTTGGTACAGTGATACTATATAATATTGAGAATTACTGGTATTAATACATAATTGTACAGGGATACTATATAATATTGAGAACTCTTCTTTTTCATTATATGTACTGGGTACTCAATGGCGATGTGGTGCACTCATCATGCATTCAACTATAAGTAATGGACCACCACACTCCACATTTTTAACCTTTTATTATCAAGAAACTGTATACAAATCTTGAAGAAAGTGCAGATTGCACAGACACAGACATCTAAAATAAAAAGCTAAGAATGGAGCGTGGTGGTACATGCTTATTGCTAAATACTTTCTACAATGAACAATTGTCTATTTTAAGTGTATGTCACCAATAACCTTCAGGCTATTTACCTAGTGAGCAATGTTTTCTCTAAAATACCACCAAAAAATCATCTAAACTGATACATGCGTGGGAACACTTGAAGTATATAAGCATTGCAATTGTACATACAATCACCTGTTGGTAAAGGACACGTACCACCTTATTCCCACTTCTACCCTCAGAGGTACCTTTATACGCAAAGTCCAGCAATTAGAAATATACTAGCAAACCCCGCGACTGATGCACCTGGCCACAACATCCACCCCTATGGCGTGCACCTCTGGCCCCCCACACACATGCATCCCCCTGGCCCCCTCTAATCACTACATGACAATGTCGCACGCAAACGCGTCCGGCGGCGTGCATATTGACAGCTTTCGGTTAGTATGAAAGAAAACTAAGGTTCTTTAGTCACTCATTGTCTCTTGCTTACATCTTTTGTAGATCCCCTTTATATTCATAAGGCCTGGACATTGTTGTTGTTTGGAAAGGTTCGTACACATGCGCGATCACGGGTGCCGATTATGTGGCCATCGCAGGTGCCGTAAAGTGCCCAACATGGGCCGAAACGGACGTTCATACATTGGCGTCGCGGGTCGGCACCCACAATCGCACGTGTGTACGAACCTTCAGGGAGATTCAGTAAAAGTTCTTATTGTTAAAAATGGTGCTAATTTTGCCCAACCAATCAGATGTTAGCTTTCAAATGTTAAATAAGATCTGATTGGTTGGGACAAAATTAGAACAATTTACAAGAACTTTTATTGAATCTCCTTGCTTAAGTCTTTCATTACTAGTTATCTTTTTTTTTAAATATTAATCACACTTTCTTTGATAAATGCTTATAGTAAATGTCTCTTCTCTGAATAGTGTGTTTAGCTCTTAATCCTTTTTGAACTTCTTTATTTGTATATTTAATGGAAAGGCAGAGAGCCACTTGTCTGCACACCACATAAACCTGTTGGATCCACAGATCCTGAGAAGCAGACACAGACAAAAGATATCTCACCTGCTCATGTGCGTGTTGCTCTGTAGTCCCTTGATGATAATAATTGTTATTTTAGCTGTCATTCCGTGACCACGTAGGATTTAAACTCATTTCCAGTAAGTTACTTCGTCCCATAGGTATTATTCAGCACTGTAATACTAGTGCTAAGGAGAATTATTTTTCCTACACTTCATTATTTCTAGTTTATGTTGCAACTAATAAACAAGTATCCAAGCAGAAACATCAACCGGTAGCTAGACCACACCCTTATGTACTGTGTGCATGTTTCTGCTGATCTGCCCTAGAGGGATTAGGCGAAGGTCGTTACATGCAGGTTAAAACACTTCCATTTGTTTTCTACTTTACTGTCTGCTATCAGCGAAGGTGAAGAGTTCCAAACACCAGTGCTGTGGGTCAAGTGAAATCAAGAAAGGAAATCAATGACATTTCTTCATTCAGTCAGGTTCATTGTGATTCAGATCCAACACTTCACATGGAAAACCTGCATAAAACAAGATATTGAAATAACCACCATCACCTGTGGATTCATATTTTCTATTTTTTTAAGCAATTTAAGGTCTGAAAATTTTATATTGTATGTATAGATGTTTATATAAATGTATTAAAAGCAGGGGGGAGTCTCCCGGGTTTGGGGGGTCTCAAGAGACCACGCCAAACTCCACGACTCAAACTTTTTGGCATCTTCACTTCCAGAACACTTCTTTCCCTTGTCACGCCTTTCTGAGACATAACTTACGTTCACTCCCCCTAGCCACGCCCTTCTGTGATGTAAATTACATTGCGCACAGTGGTCCACCCCTTACTCACACCCCTTTGTGATGTTTTTGACGTCACCCATCTCCTCCTCCCCACCCTGCCCGGAAGCCAGATTTGTCAGGGTGGGATGATGTTAAAAGGATATTTCACTCAAAAAGTGAACTATTCCTTTAATAATTGATTGAGGCCCAGGGGGTTAAGGAGCTATGCTTCAATGAATTCACCAGGAGAGCGGACAAGAAAGAAGAAAACTTACCTACAAGCAATCAACGCAGCAGCAAACAGCTCCCAACTGCTTCCTGGTTCAGAGATACTATAGCGTGCATGTAATAATGCACGCTATTGTTACTTTGAACAGGAAGCAGTCGGGAATTTCCACTGCTGCTACGGTGGATTGCGAGTTAGGTAAGTTTCTTCTTTCTTCGTCCATCGCTCTGGTGAATTGATTGAAGAACAGAAGGTAAGACATAGCTCCTTAAACTCCCAGTCTCCAATGAATACATTAGGAAAAGGTCACATTTGAGTGAACTATTACTTTAATTATATAGCACTGAAGCACTCCAAGTTAGGGGTTTAAAGAGTTATTATACCTTCATGACCACATCCCTCACATATGAAGTACCAGGACCCAAAACACTATACTCTCATCCCTGAGTTTCCCTAGTTAGCACAATTTCCTAACCAACGGAAAGATGCGCTCTGCAAGAAACAGAAAAGAATTGCAAATTTAGGTATTGCATGATAAAAGGGAAGCCAGGGGAACATCATGGTCAATGGGTGGCGGGGTTCCTAAAGAGGCTGCTCTGCGCATATTATCACAAACTCTTCTGCTGTGTGACAGACGTTTGACAGTTAGTATTTTGTATGCTGGGTGCAGTTTTGACAGTTGGTATGTAGAAATTCCCTCTCCCAGAAAACTGACATTGTGATATCTAGAATGCTTAGAAGGCTTAAGTGGGTACACGCAGTAACAATAAAGCCCCGATACCGTCAGATCCAACAGTATCAGGGCTTTACGTTATGTGTGTACCTTAGTTCCCGAACGAGCGTGCGGCCGCCCAACGATCGGGAAAGACGAAAATTTTCATGCCCGCGCTAGACTACCAATGGAGGAGTCTAGCGCGGCTGATGGAAACACATAGTCCCGAGCGTTCCCTATGTATGGTCATAGGGAGAACGCTCAGGACTGTGTATGCAGATCTTTGAAAGATGGCAGACAGGATCTGTACTGTGTGTACCCAGCTTTACTAAGAAAGTCTTATCAGATGGAAGGGGGAGTGGTTAAATGAGGGAGGGGGGGTTCTAAGTCTGGGCACAACAAGTACCTCAGAGAACTGCTACTTACACATATTTGCCCAGTATATAAGTTAAGGGCATGCCCAGCAATAAAATTAAAATGTACCAACAGGTACATTTAGCATCCCCCCACCCAAATACCACTTTTGATTAACTTACGTTCCCAAAGATACGCCTTGCTTCCAATTCATGACGTGACGTCATGCCAATAGCTGACAGCTATGACAGGAAGCGCAACAGCAGTAGGAGGAACCAATTGGTGGCGACGAACCAGGTCTTGTATCTTTTTTGTGGAAGGGAAGTGGTTGGGACTTACTAGAAACAAGAAGATGGTTGTGGTTTCTTACAATTGGAGTGGACATGTCCTTAAGTCTGGAGGATTTTGAGGACAACAATAGTTATCACAAACAGCAGGAGTAAAAAGACCCCTGTAGTGTGTTAAATGTATTTGTGCAGTTCTCTTTGGACGTGCACTTTAAAACTCCTTTTCCTATTCTTCTTATTGATACGATTAATATGCTATCAATCTGTTTGTAATAGCAATATACTTTCTTGTGGAAAAGCGAAAACAAAAAGCAGGTATAATATTGATAAGTGCCTCTCCGTCTATTCCTTATGGAACACATCTATTCCATCTAATTATAGCCTATTGTTTTCTGGTCATAATCAATAGATCAATAGATAACCTCAGTAAATGTAATAGTGGGTATAATGTATCCCCTACTTCACACTAGATCAGAATTAGAACAGTCACTAACTTCACATTAGGGCAGTCAATATGCTTGTGCTATGTAAAGACAAGCTCCTAATATGAATATAGAGTGCATTACTATAGACTATCTCCACAACACAGAAATTGCAGCAATTCTAGCAATCCTTCATTTTCTGTAGTGTGAAACCTAGACTGATTACAGAGGTTGTTTTCCTGTGGGCAGTGTTTGCAGGGTTTGAATAAGGCTGTTTATTGTTTAAGTGTGTATCTTTACTTAAAAATCGAATTTTCAGAAATTGTACCTTCATATGAGATAAAGCCACATACTCCACAACTTTTTTCCAGATTTTAAATCTGAGCTGTAGAATCTGAGAAATAATAATTTGAAATTACAGCATTTACAGGGAAAGCCTGTCACTACAGAAGCAGAAATTATAATATGTTCCCCATCTCTGACCTCTACTAGGATCTTTGGCTGCCTGCCAGCACACTTTCTGCAACAATTAAGTGAATCAGCAGAGAAAAGAAGGCAGGGGGAGGAGGGGGAGATGGTGTAAGCAGAGCAGTATCCATAGTGAGGCTTTGTAGAACTTATAAGTGTCGCAGACACAACAAGGAGGCAGTGAGTAAGGGAGGGTGGGGGCAATGGAGCGCTTACTACACATAATAATTTAATGGCAAAGCAAGCACAGATAATATGTGAGTACCTCCATTTTACTTCTCTCAAATTGTAGTTTCAGATAAATAAAAATGTTTGAGTGAGTATAGTGACCCTTTAAGTGACCCTTTATGTAATTTGCTAGAATCAGCCAGCTAAAGTTGGCCAGTTCCAGCCCCACTCCCACACCAATACTGTATTAGGTATAGGTCCTCACACTGGGTACTATTATTTTAGGATGTGTCTTTTTCCATGATTTAATTATCTCCTCCAATAAAAGTACCGGTACCCCTGATAAAAAAACTAAAATGCTAAGTTCACAGCCCACATAATTGGCCAAGCAGAAGGTCGTTGTTAGATGTATGAGTTCCCATTCTTGCGCACACAATCCAGGAGGTAGGACTTAGGTAGCCAAGTATTGTAACTTAAATGCAGAAATAACGTTAAAGGTAAACCCAGCGGTGAGGTCCTAGCATTTTAGGGACTTGTCCTCTAATAGGAGAATTAAACCAGATCTAGCTTTTGTAAGTACCCAGGATGATGACCTAAAATGCCAACAGGGATAGATAGGGGCCTAGTTCAAGTGATAGAATATGTCACATATGTTTTCAGAGTGTTTGAAGTTAATTTTCTTGACTTGCTGTATACCTAATTAAAATAAAGATGCCTAATCTGGTATTTGAACATGTTACAGTATGTATTTTCTTGTCAAGTTCATCCCAATGTCTCCAATAGGAGCTGCTTATTAAAATGCCCGAAAGTCTTGCTGGATCTAGATAAGATCAAACCATGACTATAGATTAACATATGATGACCAAATGGCCAACCCCATTCAGCATATACTTCTCCTGGTAATTGGTTACATCAGTGATAGGCCAAATTTATACATTTCAAGAAAAAAAGTCGCATTGCCCCTATTAAATAATGTAAATTTTAAGTGACTTTATGTTAACTGCATTGTAGATGACCAACTCAACTATTATAGAATAATGCAAATATGATAAATAATAAGGTCTTTAGTTCCTTCCTATATCAGCAGACACTTTCAGTATCAATTTGTAAATCACTTTTTTTAAATAAATATAATTTAAAAAATTAATTAATTAATTAAAAAGATCACTATACAGACCTTTGAAACACCACTTTATAATTGGTGGTCCATTTAAATGTGGTCCATTTAAAAGCCTTGAAAATGACTGTCCCATGAACCATTTGCAAAAGATTTTTTCAGGCCTTTATACAGTAATTGCTTATGTGGCAGAATATCAAAAACTTTTACGAACAAAACAAAGTGCGGTAGTTCCACTGCAATAAAATAGACCAGCGTATTCCATTTGTTGATAATATCTTTCCCTCATTAAACTATAGAGAAAGGCAAAAGGGATTCTAAAAAGACAAGAAACAACAGCTTCCAGAAAGCTAAGGTAAGCTCCTAAGGACCTATGGGTGTATACTCAATCAAGTCTTTGAGATTTAATGAGGTTCATGTTTTGAATTGTTTATGGACCTTGTCTTGTGGTAACTAGAATAAATTTGTTGTATTTATACATTCTTACCCTTACAAATGGTATACAGTGTGCATATGGTATGATATCTATATTCGTGGTATTTACCAGTAAGGTCATTGCCATTAACATGCAGTTTCCATTATGTTGTCCAGAGTTATTTATAAAGTGACAACACCTCTTTACCTTTGTACAATACATTAGGAGTCTGATGGAAATGCTACAGTCAGTCTGCAAGAAAAGGATGGTTAATGGTCAGGTTAAATAGATACGATTTGTTATGGTCCATTAAAGTCAGACGCAGCAGATTTGGGTACACAAAGTTTAAAGGATAAGTGCAGTAAAATCAAGTTATGTTCATTTGAAAGCTGAGCTTTAAAAATACTGTTGCCATATTTTTTTTTACCTATGCCCCTCCAGAGCCAGCTTTGTGCCTTGGAAGTAGCTGACATCTTGTTACTGGTTTGCTGAATGTTAAGTCCACCCCTCTGAGATTTCCTCTGCTTTCTCCTGCTTGAGCCTCAAACAAATGCCTGTGAGTTCCGTGCACTCTCCTACTTGAGCCTCAACAGTAATGCCTGTGAGTTCCGTGCACGTGCGTGTGCACAGAAACTCACAAGCATTACTGTTTGAGGCTCAAGCAGGAGAAAGCAGAGGAAATCTAACATTCAGCAAACCAGACAAGATGTCAGCAACTTTCAAGGCACAAAGCTAGGCTCTGGAGGGGCATAGGTAAAAAATAAAAATATGGCAACGGTATTTTTAAAGCGCAGCTTCCAAATGAACATAACTTGATTTTACAGTGCACTTATCCTTTAAAGGGAAAGGAAAAGTTTAGCTTTAGTTTCTGAGTTCCATCTTGGACTGTACATCACTGAGATATAGGACAGGAAGATGTAATCCTTTTAGACAAACTAGCAGAACTATCTTGGAATCTTCTGAGACTAAAGAGTGTGAAGGGATTATGTACTGTAACTTGGGGTACCAAAAGTTTGTTTCATTCTCCTTTATACGGTTATTGTTATAGCAGTTTGGCAGATATAGTATTTGTAGAATTTATTTTATTTCAAATAAAAGTTTAAAATATTTTACTGCATTTTACATATACTTCAACTGAGCGACTGTGAAAAGGTACCACGATAAATACACCTGGTAAAGGAGATTGACAAACTGGGTGAGGGGTTAACAGTACAATACATAATGCTGAACCAATGCTATGTGTGATGCCTTCATACATTTAGTGATTCCCTTTAGGGAAGCATGGACAGTTTGTATTTTACCATGTGTTAAAGATTAGTAGTGAGGCCACACTAGACTGGACAGTACTGCACGCAAAATTACGCACCCGATTGTTACTATCAGCTTGCGCTGCAATTTTGCACTGTCGGAGTGATGTGATGGATGCACGTGCTCTCTCCGAAAATCGGATTGCGGCACAACAAACTCAAGTGCACCTGTGTGGCCACAACCGATTGGCATAGTGTGCGTTTTTTAACTCATGGTCCAATCTGCAGTTCTTACCAAGATAGATAGGTAGATAAATAGGTAGTCTAAGGGAACGGCTACACTGCGCCGCAATTGCACACGGAATCGCATGCGGTTTGATGCATATGCGCATGCGTTTTTTCTTTAGAAATAGAAAAACTGCAATTGCATCGCACCCGAAAACGCAGGTTTTTGGTGCATTGCTACAATTGCAATGATCGTAAAAATGCATGCGTGCGCAAACGCATCAAAAACACAAAAGTGGTCCTAGCCCTAAATCTAGTAAAGCAGGGATGTCAAACCTGTGGCCCTCCTGATGTCTCCCAGATTTCCTGGGCCAGGAGCAGGGAGTTGTAGTTTTAAACATCTCAAGGGCCGTTAGTTTGACGTCCCTACTCTACAGACAGCCATAGGAAACAGACGCTACTTACACTTTCAGGGTTATTCAATAAAAGTTCTTATCGTTTAAAATGGTGTAATTTTGCCCCACCAATCACATGTTATTTAACTTTGAAAGCTAACATCTGATTGGGTGGGGCAAATTAGCACCATTTTAAACAATAAAAACTTTTATTGAATAACCCTGCTTGTGTCCTGGTAGTTAATTAGCCATAAGCAAGCGAGACTGGAGCAGATGAACGTCCACACAATGCAGTAGAGGTTTGGCAATGTATCAAGTAAATAGAGAATTATGATAGGGGGACATGGTGATTTACTTACAGGATGTATGTTAGATCTTTCTATGTCTTCTCACCTATAAAAAAATCCTGATGTCAACATTTTATGGCATGAAATATAGATTACAAGATCTATGACAAGGACTGTTCTACTGTGGCTCACAGGGTTAACACAATCTAGCTGGCCAGACACACACAGTCGTTTGTAGAAACCTGATTCATGTGCAATCTTCTCCTCCATCAGCATGAGAAACAGTGTGTTCATTAAATGAAAGCTACATGCACATCCATGTGGCAGTTTTATTGTGTTCTTACTGTTTGCATCAGTGGCATATCTAGTGGCATTAGGGAGCTTTATACGTTGGTATTGTGCTGCCTCGGTACAGAGTCTGAGCCTGTAAAGCACTGAATCAAACAGAAAACTCGTATTGGAACGTGACCGAATAGGAAAAGGCTCAAGGGCATTTGGTGGCGATTGTATTACCTGTGCTGCATGCTGACGTCAGGCAGAAGAGAGGGCGCTTTATCATGTGGGGAAGGAGGATTCCCCCCGCCCCCTCCTTATGCCCAGGCAATGGCAATCAGGGGAACTGGGGGAAGCAGCAGGTTCCCCGCTTTGGAGCATTAAAATGCAGGGAAGGTGCGGGGAGGCTTCTCTCTCTCTCCCTCACTGACGTCAAAGGGGAGGATTTTGTGTGTGGAGAAGAAAGAAACTGGGACACTTCGCAAAACTGGGACTGGGTGAAATCAGGGGGAAACTGTAGAGATAAATGGAGAGAGTAAAACGGGAACATATAATGATTAGGTAGGGGAGATGGTCATATGTACAGGGGAGATAGTCATGGGTACAGGGGAGATGGTCATAGGTAAGCAGGGGAGATAGTCATAGGTACAGGGGAGGTAACCATAGGGACAGGGACATGGTCAAGGTACAGGGCAGGGAGATGGTCAGAGGTACAGGGGAGATAGTCATAGGTACAAGGGAGATAACCATAGGGTCAGGGGAGATGGTCATAGGTACAGGGGAGATGTCATAGGTACAGGGGAGATGGTCATGGGCACAGGGAGATAATCATAGGTAGACAGGTGATAATCATAGGTACAAAGGAGAGAGTTGTACGTACAAGGGAGAGAGTTGTAGGTACAAGGGGAGATAATCATAGATACGGGATAGATAATCATAGGTACAGGGATATAATCAATCTTAGGTAATGGAGAGATAATCATAGGTACTGGGAGATGGTCATAGTAACATAGATTGAAGTTGAATAAGACATACGTCCCTCAATCCAAACCTTTCAACCTCCTTTTTAACCCTACCTAACAGTTGATCCACAGGGAAGGCAAAAAAACACAGCTAAATGGGGGAGGGTGGGAGGATGGGATTTCATTCCTGACTCCAATGGGAACGTATCAACGGATTAACCAGAACTACAATATATGTATTTATCCAGTAATTCTCAATATATAGTATCCCTGTACCAACCTGAACTACAGTATATGTATTTATCCCAGTAATTCTCAATATTATATAGTATCCCTGTACCAACCTGAACTACAGTATATGTATTATCCCAGTAATTCTCAATATTATATAGTATCCCTGTACCAACCAGAACTACAGTATATGTATTATCCTAGTAATTCTATATATATAGTATCCCTGTACCAACCAGAACTACAGTATATGTATTTATCCCAGTAATTCTCAATAATTATATTATCCCCGTACCAACCCGAACTACAGTATATGTATTATTACCAGTAGTCTCAATATTAATAGTATCCGTACAATTATGTATTAATACCAGAATTCTCAATATTATATAGTATCACTGTACCAACCACAACTACAGTATATGTATTAATACCAGTAATTCTATTATATATAGTATCCCGACCAACCAGAACTACAGTATATGTATTTATCCCAGTAATTCTCTATATTATTAGTATCCCTGTAACAACCAGAAATACCGTATATGTATTTATCCCAGTAATTCTCAATTTATATAGTATCCCTGTACCAACCAGAACTACAGTATATGTATTAATAATAGTAATTCTCAATATTATATAGTATCCCTGGATCAAACAGAACTACAGATATGTATTAATACCAGTAATTCTCAATTATATAGTATCCCCTACCAACCAGAACTACAGTATATGTATTAATACCAGTATTCCCAATATATATAGTATCCCGTACCAACCAGAACTACAGTATATGTATTATTACCACGTAGTAGTTCTCAATATTATATAGTATCCCTGTACATTATGTATTAATACCAGTAATTCTCAATATTATATAGTATCACTGTACCACAACAAACTACAGTATATGTATTATACCAGTAATTCTATTATTATATAGTATCCCCGTACCAACCAGAACTACAGTATATGTATTTATCCCAGTAATTCATATTATATAGTATCCCTGTAACAACCAGAAATACAGTATATGTATTTATCCAGTAATCTCAATATTATATGTATCCCTGTACCAACCAGAACTACAGTATATGGTAATTACTACTATATAATATTGAGAATTACTGGTATTAATACATATACTGTAGTTCTGTTTGATCCAGGGATACTATATAATATTGAGAATTACTAGTATTAATACATAATTGACAGGGAATCCTATATAATATTGAGAACACTGGTAATAATACATATACGTAGTTTCTGGTTGGTACGGGGATACTATATAATATTGGGAATTACTGGTATTAATACATATACTGTTTTCTGGTTGGTACGGGGATACATATAATATTGAGAATTACTGTATTAATACATATACTGTAGTTCTGTTTGATCCAGGATACTATATAAATTGAGAATTACTAGTATTAATACATATACTGTAGTTCTGGTTGGTACAGGGATACTATATAAAATTGAGAATTACTGGGATAAATACATATACTGTATTTCTGGTTGTTACATGGGACCTCTATATAGAACATAATGAAGGAAATATTACCATTACAAACACCAAGGGAATTATATAGTTACATTCTTATAGAACCACGTGTCCTTTATGTCAAGGGAAAGAACCCAGCGTCCTGGAAATATTATTTTAGCACCTGTCCCATTGCTCCCAGACAAATGGAATTGGAACCTATATATCATGTGTATTATTTGTTTATTATTATTACTAGTTGCTAGTTTAATTGGATCCAATGTACACTCTCATTTACTGCAGATGTCCCATTTATTTTCTTTAAATACAACAACCCCACATTACTATTAACCACATGTCATTCATTCCTGGTCTGTTTTTAGGAATGGTGCTCCGCCTTCCACCCCTACACTCGAATAAAATGGATTCCTCAATTATTAGAAAACAGGGCTGCTACAGAATCCCCCAAATGAGACGAAACACCATGATAAAGAGAGAGGTGCCAGATTGCTGAACAGAAAGGGAAACTGAGTGCTCATGTCATGTCTAATAATAATGTGTCTTCACCTCCCACCCACTGCTCGTTTTATAATTAGCAGAGCTCTCAGTGTGTTGCGCTGCCTCCCATGTATAGCGCTAATGGCATTATTGGTGTAAAGTCAATTTAACACCTCACATCAAAGTCATAGGGCTACAGAATTGTGCAAGAGACGACAACCCTAACCGTGCTACGTGCTACCTCCCTTTACAGATTTCTACACTGTAAATAAAGGGAATAGCCGATCCTTTTCTCCCTGTGCCTGACATCATTATTTTTGCCTTATTCTGGAGACTGTAACTCTTAACCAACCAAGCTGCTTTATTGTGTTTTTTCCTTGCACCATGTGCTAATTGGGCATTTTCCTGTTCCAGACACTCTATCTACATGGAGAAATAATCCTGCTAATTAGAAACCAGAGCCTAGGAATGCACAACAACCAGAAAGTAATCCTGCCCATTCCCCACTTAGTAACCTGGAGAGATTCTGCCTGTGATGCTCATTAGTTACAAGGTTGAAGAGAAAGGGTCAACAGACACCAGCACCTGCAGCCAGTGTCGCATGAACCTGGGGGGTTAGTGCAATCCTGATTGGCACATCATCACACACACACAACCATTTTACTACACAGAAATGTGTGTGTCTAGATAAATATATTTACAAACACAAACAGCTAATAAATATTGTACTGGATTATTACGAGCAAAATACCCCCAACAGAACGAATAATATCAATACATTACAATGTCATTATACAAGCTATATGCGTGTTAGTGTATTTATTATATTTATATTTAAAACAAAAACACACAAACCAGTGATAAAAAAAACGAAAACCCACATCCTCTTTACACCATTTCACTGGGTTTGGTTTAATTATTTAACAAGCATCTAACAGGATATTTCAGGTACATATATTGTATAGAATATATTGTATAGTGTATGGAATATAGTATAAATTGTGTCGTGTACAAATATAGTATATATTTGTATTGTATAAAATATAGTATAATGTGTAGTGTATAGAATGTGTATATTATGTAGTGTTTGCCTACAGTATATATTGTATAGCGCAATCATATGGTATATATTGTTAGTGTTATACCATTAGTACAATTGTATAATGTATAGCATATAGTACATATTGTAATTATTTAGCTTATAATATATAGTATGGTATATAGCATATAGTACATATTGTATGGTGTATAGCATATAGTATATATGTTGGTGTATATGTATATATTGTATGGTGTTAGTATTAGTGCATATTGTATGATGTGTAGATGTTACAGTGTTACCGATTTACATTGCATAATAATTAATCAATCACTGTTCGCCATATGTACACTTGGATAAATGGCTGGGATAGAAAACAGATAATAATATACACACACACACACACATAATAGATAATATATAGCATGTATTTATATATGAATAAATTAAAACAGGATCTGAACGATTTCGATCGGATACAAGCCTTTTTCGATATATGAGGCTTAATCCTTATACAGTTATTGGCAGGAGGGAGTAAACTGCAGACACCCATTTTCTAAGCAGTAACTGCAGATGGAAATTCTATCAATACCGACGCCCTCCTTGTACAGGGAGAAGCCACTAGTGTGTAACTGGGTCCTATATCCTCCATCCCATATATAACCTACAGACTCACTTACCTAGGTGTACAGCAAGGACCAAAAAAATATATCTGCCGTTCAACTTAAGTCCCATTCTACATTGAATAAAACCATTGGAGATGCAGATCTTAAATAGTCAAATGGGAAAGGCTTGGTGGATATTGCGAGTTAGCATTGCCAGGAAGGTCCCGCTGCTTACACTCGGCACAGCCCGGGAGAGAGACAAGAGGGAAGAGAAGGAGAGAGAGCCAGGAATGGTTCACACCATTCGGAGATGGGCGGATGGAGCTGCAGCCCCCCCCACCACCCCCGGCCTATCTGGACCTGACGTGGGGAGGGTTCCATTGGGTTTAGTTGCTCTTATGTGGGTCCTGAAAGAAAGAACCATTTTGCTTATAGAAAACCTCACGTTACAGACACATTCATGTTTAATTGACCAATCGGGTTAATCCTCCCGTTCCATTGTGTGTTCTGTCTAGTCCCAGGTAATATCCTTACCCCTCACACTGCGTCTCCAACCCAGGGAGGTACCGATTGTAATGTGCTAGGTATAGGAAGGGTGAGTGGTGCTTTCCCTACCCATGTATAATAATAATCTATAAAGCAAAGGAAATGTCTTATTTTTCTGTTGGAGAGAATGTTATGAAAGTTTCCATTTCCTTTCTCATTCATTGCACCTTGGGGGTCCCGCACCGACCACTAATTAACAAGAGCCTCATCACTCCATCACTCCAACCAAACCTTTCAAATTTCCGTAGGCCACGCCTCTTAGTGTTTGGGGCGGGGCTAGGAGACAGGATGATGTAATCTACGGCACAATCCATTTTAATTCACATTTTGCCTCAGTCTCTGCTTTGGGTCCGCTGCAGATCTTATTAGGTTTCATGTTTTACTATGTGAACGAACTAGAAAATACAACAATTCAATCCCATGCAACATGTCGGAACTTTACAATTGGATTTTCCATAGATTTAGAATGAACTAAGGATTTTTGACATGATTCCATGGCAGTGGTACAGATAGGTCACGTGTTGTTAACAAGTTTCTCATCGATCTCTGGGAAACCCTAATCTAGATTTACTGGTGACTGCAGTTAAGTCAGATCTGATTGGTTGCTGCAGATTAATCTAACACATCAGGTAAAGTTTGTATAGATCTTGTCTGCCATTCACACGGTTAAGCACAGACACCAATGTGTGTTGTATTAAATGTATTATCTTGCAAATCTTCCCACTAATACATTGATTTCTAACATTAACCCAAAAGGGTGTATGTGTACATTTCTCTTCCCAGTCTACCTTTCAATAGTTTTACAAGTGGCCTAGATAAGTTTTTAAACAAAAAAAATATTGAGAATTACTGGTATTATACGTATACTGTAGTTTTGGTTGGTACAGGGATACTATATAAATTGAGAATTACTGGTATTAATACGTATACTGTAGTTCTGGTTGGTACGGGGATACTATATAATATTGAGAATTACTGTTATTAATACGTATACTGTAGTTTTGGTTGGTATGGGGATCACTATATAATATTGAGAATTACTAGTATTAATACATATACTGTAGTTCTGGTTGGTACGGGGATACTATATAATATTGAGAATTACTGTATTAATACGTATACTGTAGTTTTGGTTGGTACAGGGATACTATATATATTGAGAATTACTGGTATTAATACATATACTGTAGTTCGGTTGGTATGGGGATACATATATATTTGAGAATTACTGGTATATACATATACTGTAGTTCTGGTTGGTACGGGGATACTATATAATATTGAGAATTACTGGTATAATACATATACTGTAGTTTGGTTGGTACGGGGATACTATATAATATTGGGAATTTGGTATTAATACATATACTGTGTTCTGGTTGTACGGGGATCTATATAATATTGAGAATTACTGGTATTAATACATATACTGTAGTTCTGTTTGATCCAGGGATACTATAATATATTGAGAATTACTATTATTAATACATATACTGTATTCTGGTTGGTACAGGGATACTATATAATATTGAAGATTACTGGGTAAAATACATATACTGTATTTCTGGTTGTTACAGGGATACTATATAATATAGAGAATTACTGGGATAAATACATATACTGTAGTTCTGGTTGGTACGGGGATACTATATAATAATGAGAATTACTGGTATTATCATATACTGTAGTTGTGGTGGTACAGTGATACTATAATATTGAGAATTACTGGTATTAATACATAATTGTACAGGGATACTATATAATATTGAGAACTACTGGTAATAATACATATACTGTAGTTCTGGTTGGTACGGGGATACTATATAATATTGGGAATTACTGGTATTAATACATATACTGTAGTTCTGGTTGGTACGGGGATACTATATAATATTGAGAATTACTGGTATTAATACATATACTGTAGTTCTGTTTGATCCAGGGATACTATATAATATTGAGAATTACTAGTATTAATACATATACTGTAGTTCTGGTTGGTACAGGGATACTATATAAAATTGAGAATTACTGGGATAAATACATATACTGTATTTCTGGTTGTTACAGGGATACTATATAATATAGAGAATTACTGGGATAAATACATATACTGTAGTTCTGGTTGGTACGGGGATACTATATAATAATGAGAATTACTGGTATTAATACATATACTGTAGTTGTGGTTGGTACAGTGATACTATATAATATTGAGAATTACTGGTATTAATACATAATTGTACAGGGATACTATATAATATTGATAATTTTATCCATTGAAAGTCATTTTACCGTAGCGCATGGCAGTAAGCGGGAAAGAATCCCTCCCAGACATATTGCAATTTGTAATTAGAGATGGAAACTTAACTCCCCCAGTGTGATTCAGCTCCCGGATACGGCAATGGAAAGGGCAACCTCAGACTGTTCTGAACAGCAGAACAAGCAGTCTGGCAACACCCACAGGTGTACCACCAAGCCAACACTCTGATGTACCACAAAGCACACACCACGATGTACCAGCAAGCACACACCATGATGTCACCAGCAAGCACACATCATGTTGTACACACCAAGCACACACCAGAGTACCAGGTGCAACAGAAAAGGAGACGGGGAGGTTGAGGTTTAGCAATAATTAGAATAGTAAAGGTGAATCTGCCTTCTACCTGCCTAACCTGCTGTCTGACTACCCATCTGCCTGCCAGTTAACCACCCATCTACAAGCTATAGAGTTTACCAGGGAGACCTTCTATATAGAAACATAATGAAGGAAATTTACCATTACAAACACCAAGGGAATTAATTATAGTTACATTCTTTATAGAACCACGTGTCCTTTATGTCAAGGGAAGAAACCAGCGTCCTGGAAATATTATTTATGCACCTGTCACATTGCTCCCAGACAAGGGAATAATTGGAACCTATAACTATGTGTATTATTTAGTTATTATTATTATTACTAGTTGCTAGTTTAATTGGATCCAATGTACACTCTCATTTACTGCAGTGTGCCATTATTTTCTTTAAATACAACAACCCACCACAAACTATTAACACACATGTCCTTCATTCCTGGTCTGTTTTTATGAATGGTGCATCCTGCCTTCCACTCCTACACTCGTAATAAATATGGATTCCTTAATTATTAGAAAACAGGGCTGCTACAGACCCCAAATGAGACGATACACCATGTTATAAAGAGAGAGGTGCCAGATTGCTGAACAGAAAGGGAAAGCTGAGTGCTCGTGTCATGTGCTAAATAATATGATGTCTTCACCTCCCATCCATGCTCGTTTTATAATGCAGAGCTCTCAGATGTGTTGCTGCCTCCCATGTATAGCTGCTAATGGCATTATTGGTGTAAAGTCAATTTAACACCTCACATCAAAGTCATAGGGCTACAGAATGTTGCAGAAGAGACGAACAACCTGCTACCGTGCTACCTCCCTTTACAGATTTCTACACTGTAAATAAAGGGAATAGCCGATCCTTCTCCCTGTGCCTGACATCATTAGTTGTTCCTTATTTGGGAGACTGTACATCATTAACCAACCAAGCTGCTTTATTTGGATATTTTTTTTCCTTGCACCATGTGCTAATTGGGCATTTTCCTGTTCCAGACACATTCTACACGGAGAAATAATCCTGCTAATTAGAAAAGCCAGAGCCTAGGAAATGCACAACAACCAGAAAGTAAATCCTGCCCATTCCCCACTTAGTAACCTGGAGAGATTCTGCCTGTGTGCTCATAAGTTACAAGGTTGAAGAGAAAGGTGCAACAGACAGCAGCACCTGCAGCCAGTGTCGCAGTGAACCTGGGTATGGTTAGTGCAATCTGGGATGGCACAGTCATCAACACACACACACCATTTTACTACACAGAAATGTGTGTGTCTAGATAAATATTTACAAACACAAACAGCTAATAAATATTGTACTGGATTATTAATCGAGCAAAATACCCCCAACAGAACGAAATAATATCAATACATTACAATGTCATTAATACAAAGCTATATGCGTGTTAGTGTATTTATATATTTATAATTAAACAAAACACACAAACCAGTGATAAAAAAAACGAAAAAACCACATCCTCTTTACACCATTTCACTGGGGTTGGTTTAATTATTTAACAAGCATCTAACAGGATATTCAGGGTACTATATATTGTATAGAATATATTGTATAGGTATGGAATATAGTATAAATTGTGTCGTGTACAGAAATATAGTATAATTGTGTAGTGATAAAATATAGTATAAATTGTGTAGTGTATAGAATAGGTGATATTATGTATAGTGTATTGCCTACAGTATATAGTATAGCGCATAGCATATGGTATATATTGTATAGTGTATACCATATAGACATATTGTATAATGTATAGCATATGTACATATTGTTATATATAGCTTATAATATATATTGTATGGTATATAGCATATAGTACATATTGTATGGTGTTAGCATAAGATATATTGTGTGGTATATAGTATATATTGTATGGTGTATAGTATATAGTGCATAGTAGATGTGTAGATAGTTACAGTGTTACCGATTTACATTGCATAATCAATTAATCAATCACTGTTCGCCATATGTACACTTGGATAAATGGCTGGGATAGAAAACAGATAATATATATCCACACACACACACATAGAAGATAGATATATAGCATGTATTTATATATGAAAATTAAAACAGGATCTGAACGATTTCGATGGATACAAGCCTTTTTCGATATATGAGGCTTAATCCTTATACAGTTATTGGCAGGAGGGAGTAAACTGCAGACACCCATTTTCTAAGCAGTAACTGCAGATGGAAAGTCTATCAATACCGATCGCCCTTCCTTGTACAGGAGACCACTAGTGTGTAACTGGGTCCTATATCCATCCATCCCATATAATAACCTACAGACTCATTACCTAGGTGTACAGCAAGGACCAAAAAAATATATCTGCCGTTCAACTTAAGTCCCATTCTACATTGAATAAAACCATTGGAGATTGCAGATCTTAAATAGTCAAATGGGAAGGCTTGGTGGATATTGCGAGTTAGGCATTGCCAGGAAGGTCCCGCTGCTTACACTCGGCACAGCGGGAGAGAAAGGACAAGGAGGGAAGAGAAGGGAAGAGCCAGGAATGGGTCACACCATTCGGAGAGTGGCGGATGGAGCTGCAGCCCCCGCCACCACCCCCTGCCTATCTGGACCTGACGTGGGGAGGGTTCCATTGGGTTAGTTGCTCTTATGTGGGTCCTGAAAGAAGAGAACCATTTTGTTATAGAAAACCTCACGTTACAGACACATTCATGTTTAATTGACCAATCGGGTTAATCCTCCCGTTCCATTGTGTGTTCTGTCTAGTCCCAGGTAATATCCTTACCCCTCACACTGCGTCTCCAACCCAGGGAGGTACCGAGTGAATGTGCTAGGTATAGGGAGGGTGAGTGGTGCTTCCCTACCCATGTATAATAATAAATCTATAAGCAAAGGAAATGTCTTTATTTTTCTGTTGGAGAGAATGTTATGAAAGTTTCCATTTTCCTTTCTCATTCATTGCACCTTGGGGGTCCCGCACCGACCACTAATTAAACAAGAGCCTCATCACTCCATCACTCAACCAAACCGTCAAATTTCCGTAGGCCACGCCTCTTAGTGTTTGGGGCGGGGCTAGGAGACAGGATGATGTAATCTACGGCACAATCATTTTAATTCACATTTTGCCTCAGTCTCTGCTTTGGGTCCGCTGCAGATCTTATTACGGTTTCATGTTTTACTATGTGAACGAACTAGAAAATACAACGAATTCAATCCCATTGCAACATGTCGGAACTTTACAATGGATTTTCCATAGATTTAGAATGAACTAAGGATTTTTGACATGATTCCATGGCAGGTGTACAGATAGGTCACGTGTTGTTAACAAGTTTCTCATCGATCTCTGGGAAACCCTATACTAGATTACTGGTGACTGCAGTTAAGTCAGATCTGATTGGTTGCTGCAGATTAATCTACACACATCAGGTAAAGTTTGTATAGATCTGTCTGCCATTCACACGGTTAAGCACAGACACCAATGTGTGTTGTATAAATGTAATCTTGCAAATCTTCCCACTAATACATTGATTTCCTAACATTAACCCAAAAGGTGTTGTGCTATTTCTCTTCCCAGTATACCTTTTCAATAGTTTTACAAGTGGCCTAGATAAGTTTTTAAACAAAAAAAAATATTGAGAATTAACTGGTATTAATACGTATACTGTAGTTTTGGTTGGTACAGGGATACTATATAATATTGAGAATTACTGGTATTAATACGTATACTGTAGTTTCGGTTGGTACGGGATACTATATAATATTGAGAATTACTGGTATTAATACGATACTGTAGTTTTGGTTGGTATGGGGATACTATATAATATTGAGAATTAATAGTATTAATACATATACTGTAGTCTGGTTGGTACGGGGACTATATAATATTGAGAATTACTGGTATTAATACGTATACTGTAGTTTTGGTTGGTACAGGGATACTATATAATATTGAGAATTACTGGTATTAATACATATACTGTAGTTCGGTTGGTATGGGGATACTAATAATATTGAGAATTACTGGTATTAATACAATACTGTAGTTCGGTTGGTACGGGGATACTATAAATATTGAGAATTACTGTATAATACATATCTGTAGTTTTGGTTGGTACGGGGATACTATATAATATTGGGAATTACTGGTATTAATACATATACTGTAGTTCTGGTTGGTACGGGGATACTAATATTGAGAATTACTGGTATTATACATATACTGTAGTTCTGTTTGATCCAGGGATACTATATAATATTGAGAATTACTAGTATTAATACAATTACTGTAGTTCTGGTTGGTACAGGGATACTATATAATATGAGAATTACTGGGATAAATACATATACGTATTTCTGGTTGTTACAGGGATACTATATAATATAGAGAATTACTGGGATAAATACATATACTGTAGTTCTGGTTGGTACGGGGATACTATATAATAATGAGAATTACTGGTATTAATACATATAGTGTTGTGGTTGGTACAGTGATACTATATAATATTGAGAATTACTGGTATTAATAAATATGTACAGGGATACTATAAATTGAGAACTACTGGTAATAATACATATACTGAGTTCTGGTTGGTACGGGGATACTATATAAATTTGGAATTACTGGTATTAATACATATACTGTAGTTCTGGTTGGTACGGGGATACATATAATATTGAGAATTACTGGTATTAATACATATACTGTAGTTCTGTTTGATCCAGGGATTTAATACCAGTAATTCCCAATATTATATAGTATCCCCGTACCAACCAGAACTACAGTATATGTATTATTACCAGTAGTTCTTTTTCATTATATGTACTGGGTACTCAATGGCGATGTGGTGCACTCATCATGCATTCAACTATAAGTAATGGACCACCACACTCCACATTTTTAACCTTTTATTATCAAGAAACTGTATACAAATCTTGAAGAAAGTGCAGATTGCACAGACACAGACATCTAAAATAAAAAGCTAAGAATGGAGCGTGGTGGTACATGCTTATTGCTAAATACTTTCTACAATGAACAATTGTCTATTTTAAGTGTATGTCACCAATAACCTTCAGGCTATTTACCTAGTGAGCAATGTTTTCTCTAAAATACCACCAAAAAATCATCTAAACTGATACATGCGTGGGAACACTTGAAGTATATAAGCATTGCAATTGTACATACAATCACCTGTTGGTAAAGGACACGTACCACCTTATTCCCACTTCTACCCTCAGAGGTACCTTTATACGCAAAGTCCAGCAATTAGAAATATACTAGCAAACCCCGCGACTGATGCACCTGGCACACAACATCCACCCCTATGGCGTGCACCTCTGGCCCCCCACACACATGCATCCCCCTGGCCCCCTCTAATCACTACATGACAATGTCGCACGCAAACGCGTCCGGCGGCGTGCATATTGACAGCTTTCGGTTAGTATGAAAGAAAACTAAGGTTCTTTAGTCACTCATTGTCTCTTGCTTACATCTTTTGTAGATCCCCTTTATATTCATAAGGCCTGGACATTGTTGTTGTTTGGAAAGGTTCGTACACATGCGCGATCACGGGTGCCGATTATGTGGCCATCGCAGGTGCCGTAAAGTGCCCAACATGGGCCGAAACGGACGTTCATACATTGGCGTCGCGGGTCGGCACCCACAATCGCACGTGTGTACGAACCTTCAGGGAGATTCAGTAAAAGTTCTTATTGTTAAAAATGGTGCTAATTTTGCCCAACCAATCAGATGTTAGCTTTCAAATGTTAAATAAGATCTGATTGGTTGGGACAAAATTAGAACAATTTACAAGAACTTTTATTGAATCTCCTTGCTTAAGTCTTTCATTACTAGTTATCTTTTTTTTTAAATATTAATCACACTTTCTTTGATAAATGCTTATAGTAAATGTCTCTTCTCTGAATAGTGTGTTTAGCTCTTAATCCTTTTTGAACTTCTTTATTTGTATATTTAATGGAAAGGCAGAGAGCCACTTGTCTGCACACCACATAAACCTGTTGGATCCACAGATCCTGAGAAGCAGACACAGACAAAAGATATCTCACCTGCTCATGTGCGTGTTGCTCTGTAGTCCCTTGATGATAATAATTGTTATTTTAGCTGTCATTCCGTGACCACGTAGGATTTAAACTCATTTCCAGTAAGTTACTTCGTCCCATAGGTATTATTCAGCACTGTAATACTAGTGCTAAGGAGAATTATTTTTCCTACACTTCATTATTTCTAGTTTATGTTGCAACTAATAAACAAGTATCCAAGCAGAAACATCAACCGGTAGCTAGACCACACCCTTATGTACTGTGTGCATGTTTCTGCTGATCTGCCCTAGAGGGATTAGGCGAAGGTCGTTACATGCAGGTTAAAACACTTCCATTTGTTTTCTACTTTACTGTCTGCTATCAGCGAAGGTGAAGAGTTCCAAACACCAGTGCTGTGGGTCAAGTGAAATCAAGAAAGGAAATCAATGACATTTCTTCATTCAGTCAGGTTCATTGTGATTCAGATCCAACACTTCACATGGAAAACCTGCATAAAACAACGATATTGAAATAACCACCATCACCTGTGGATTCATATTTTCTATTTTTTTAAGCAATTTAAGGTCTGAAAATTTTATATTGTATGTATAGATGTTTATATAAATGTATTAAAAGCAGGGGGGAGTCTCCCGGGTTTGGGGGGTCTCAAGAGACCACGCCAAACTCCACGACTCAAACTTTTTGGCATCTTCACTTCCAGAACACTTCTTTCCCTTGTCACGCCTTTCTGAGACATAACTTACGTTCACTCCCCCTAGCCACGCCCTTCTGTGATGTAAATTACATTGCGCACAGTGGTCCACCCCTTACTCACACCCCTTTGTGATGTTTTTGACGTCACCCATCTCCTCCTCCCCACCCTGCCCGGAAGCCAGATTTGTCAGGGTGGGATGATGTTAAAAGGATATTTCACTCAAAAAGTGAACTATTCCTTTAATAATTGATTGAGGCCCAGGGGGTTAAGGAGCTATGCTTCAATGAATTCACCAGGAGAGCGGACAAGAAAGAAGAAAACTTACCTACAAGCAATCAACGCAGCAGCAAACAGCTCCCAACTGCTTCCTGGTTCAGAGATACTATAGCGTGCATGTAATAATGCACGCTATTGTTACTTTGAACAGGAAGCAGTCGGGAATTTCCACTGCTGCTACGGTGGATTGCGAGTTAGGTAAGTTTCTTCTTTCTTCGTCCATCGCTCTGGTGAATTGATTGAAGAACAGAAGGTAAGACATAGCTCCTTAAACTCCCAGTCTCCAATGAATACATTAGGAAAAGGTCACATTTGAGTGAACTATTACTTTAATTATATAGCACTGAAGCACTCCAAGTTAGGGGTTTAAAGAGTTATTATACCTTCATGACCACATCCCTCACATATGAAGTACCAGGACCCAAAACACTATACTCTCATCCTGAGTTTCCCTAGTTAGCACAATTTCCTAACCAACGGAAAGATGCGCTCTGCAAGAAACAGAAAAGAATTGCAAATTTAGGTATTGCATGATAAAAGGGAAGCCCAGGGGAACATCATGGTCAATGGGTGGCGGGGTTCCTAAAGAGGCTGCTCTGCGCATATTATCACAAACTCTTCTGCTGTGTGACAGACGTTTGACAGTTAGTATTTTGTATGCTGGGTGCAGTTTTGACAGTTGGTATGTAGAAATTCCCTCTCCCAGAAAACTGACATTGTGATATCTAGAATGCTTAGAAGGCTTAAGTGGGTACACGCAGTAACAATAAAGCCCCGATACCGTCAGATCCAACAGTATCAGGGCTTTACGTTATGTGTGTACCTTAGTTCCCGAACGAGCGTGCGGCCGCCCAACGATCGGGAAAGACGAAAATTTTCATGCCCGCGCTAGACTACCAATGGAGGAGTCTAGCGCGGCTGATGGAAACACATAGTCCCGAGCGTTCCCTATGTATGGTCATAGGGAGAACGCTCAGGACTGTGGTATGCAGATCTTTGAAAGATGGCAGACAGGATCTGTACTGTGTGTACCCAGCTTTACTAAGAAAGTCTTATCAGATGGAAGGGGGAGTGGTTAAATGAGGGAGGGGGGGTTTCTAAGTCTGGGCACAACAAGTACCTCAGAGAACTGCTACTTACACATATTTGCCCAGTATATAAGTTAAGGGCATGCCCAGCAATAAAATTAAAATGTACCAACAGGTACATTTAGCATCCCCCCACCCAAATACCACTTTTGATTAACTTACGTTCCCAAAGATACGCCTTGCTTCCAATTCATGACGTGACGTCATGCCAATAGCTGACAGCTATGACAGGAAGCGCAACAGCAGTAGGAGGAACCAATTGGTGGCGACGAACCAGGTCTTGTATCTTTTTTGTGGAAGGGAAGTGGTTGGGACTTACTAGAAACAAGAAGATGGTTGTGGTTTCTTACAATTGGAGTGGACATGTCCTTAAGTCTGGAGGATTTTGAGGACAACAATAGTTATCACAAACAGCAGGAGTAAAAAGACCCCTGTAGTGTGTTAAATGTATTTGTGCAGTTCTCTTTGGACGTGCACTTTAAAACTCCTTTTCCTATTCTTCTTATTGATACGATTAATATGCTATCAATCTGTTTGTAATAGCAATATACTTTCTTGTGGAAAAGCGAAAACAAAAAGCAGGTATAATATTGATAAGTGCCTCTCCGTCTATTCCTTATGGAACACATCTATTCCATCTAATTATAGCCTATTGTTTTCTGGTCATAATCAATAGATCAATAGATAACCTCAGTAAATGTAATAGTGGGTATAATGTATCCCCTACTTCACACTAGATCAGAATTAGAACAGTCACTAACTTCACATTAGGGCAGTCAATATGCTCTGTGTCTATGTAAAGACAAGCTCCTAATATGAATATAGAGTGCATTACCTATAGACTATCTCCACAACACAGAAATTGCCAGCAATTCTAGCAATCCTTCATTTTCTGTAGTGTGAAACCTAGACTGATTACAGAGGTTGTTTTCCTGTGGGCAGTGTTTGCAGGGTTTGAATAAGGCTGTTTATTGTTTAAGTGTGTATCTTTACTTAAAAATCGAATTTTCAGAAATTGTACCTTCATATAGACTAAAGCCCATACTCCACAACTTTTTTCCAGATTTTAAATCTGAGCTGTAGAATCTGAGAAATAATAATTTGAAATTACAGCATTTACAGGGAAAGCCTGTCACTACAGAAGCAGAAATTATAATATGTTCCCCATCTCTGACCTCTACTAGGATCTTTGGCTGCCTGCCAGCACACTTTCTGCAACAATTAAGTGAATCAGCAGAGAAAAGAAGGCAGGGGGAGGAGGGGGAGATGGTGTAAGCAGAGCAGTATCCATAGTGAGGCTTTGTAGAACTTATAAGTGTCGCAGACACAACAAGGAGGCAGTGAGTAAGGGAGGGTGGGGGCAATGGAGCGCTTACTACACATAATAATTTAATGGCAAAGCAAGCACAGATAATATGTGAGTACCTCCATTTTACTTCTCTCAAATTGTAGTTTCAGATAAATAAAAATGTTTGAGTGAGTATAGTGACCCTTTAAGTGACCCTTTATGTAATTTGCTAGAATCAGCCAGCTAAAGTTGGCCAGTTCCAGCCCCACTCCCACACCAATACTGTATTAGGTATAGGTCCTCACACTGGGTACTATTATTTTAGGATGTGTCTTTTTCCATGATTTAATTATCTCCTCCAATAAAAGTACCGGTACCCCTGATAAAAAAACTAAAATGCTAAGTTGCACAGCCCACATAATTGGCCAAGCAGAAGGTCGTTGTTAGATGTATGAGTTCCCATTCTTGCGTCACACAATCCAGGAGGTAGGACTTAGGTAGCCAAGTATTGTAACTTAAATGCAGAAATAACGTTAAAGGTAAACCCAGCGGTGAGGTCCTAGCATTTTAGGGACTTGTCCTCTAATAGGAGAATTAAACCAGATCTAGCTTTTGTAAGTACCCAGGATGATGACCTAAAATGCCAACAGGGATAGATAGGGGCCTAGTTCAAGTGATAGAATATGTCACATATGTTTTCAGAGTGTTTGAAGTTAATTTTCTTGACTTGCTGTATACCTAATTAAAATAAAGATGCCTAATCTGGTATTTGAACATGTTACAGTATGTATTTTCTTGTCAAGTTCATCCCAATGTCTCCAATAGGAGCTGCTTATTAAAATGCCCGAAAGTCTTGCTGGATCTAGATAAGATCAAACCATGACTATAGATTAACATATGATGACCAAATGGCCAACCCCATTCAGCATATACTTCTCCTGGTAATTGGTTACATCAGTGATAGGCCAAATTTATACATTTCAAGAAAAAAAGTCGCATTGCCCCTATTAAATAATGTAAATTTTAAGAGACTTTATGTTAACTGCATTGTAGATGACCAACTCAACTATTATAGAATAATGCAAATATGATAAATAATAAGGTCTTTAGTTCCTTCCTATATCAGCAGACACTTTCAGTATCAATTTGTAAATCACTTTTTTTAAATAAATATAATTTAAAAAATTAATTAATTAATTAAAAAGATCACTATACAGACCTTTGAAACACCACTTTATAATTGGTGGTCCATTTAAATGTGGTCCATTTAAAAGCCTTGAAAATGACTGTCCCATGAACCATTTGCAAAAGATTTTTTCAGGCCTTTATACAGTAATTGCTTATGTGGCAGAATATCAAAAACTTTTACGAACAAAACAAAGTGCGGTAGTTCCACTGCAATAAAATAGACCAGCGTATTCCATTTGTTGATAATATCTTTCCCTCATTAAACTATAGAGAAAGGCAAAAGGGATTCTAAAAAGACAAGAAACAACAGCTTCCAGAAAGCTAAGGTAAGCTCCTAAGGACCTATGGGTGTATACTCAATCAAGTCTTTGAGATTTAATGAGGTTCATGTTTTGAATTGTTTATGGACCTTGTCTTGTGGTAACTAGAATAAATTTGTTGTATTTATACATTCTTACCCTTACAAATGGTATACAGTGTGCATATGGTATGATATCTATATTCGTGGTATTTACCAGTAAGGTCATTGCCATTAACATGCAGTTTCCATTATGTTGTCCAGAGTTATTTATAAAGTGACAACACCTCTTTACCTTTGTACAATACATTAGGAGTCTGATGGAAATGCTACAGTCAGTCTGCAAGAAAAGGATGGTTAATGGTCAGGTTAAATAGATACGATTTGTTATGGTCCATTAAAGTCAGACGCAGCAGATTTGGGTACACAAAGTTTAAAGGATAAGTGCAGTAAAATCAAGTTATGTTCATTTGAAAGCTGAGCTTTAAAAATACTGTTGCCATATTTTTTTTTACCTATGCCCCTCCAGAGCCAGCTTTGTGCCTTGGAAGTAGCTGACATCTTGTTACTGGTTTGCTGAATGTTAAGTCCACCCCTCTGAGATTTCCTCTGCTTTCTCCTGCTTGAGCCTCAAACAAATGCCTGTGAGTTCCGTGCACTCTCCTACTTGAGCCTCAACAGTAATGCCTGTGAGTTCCGTGCACGTGCGTGTGCACAGAAACTCACAAGCATTACTGTTTGAGGCTCAAGCAGGAGAAAGCAGAGGAAATCTAACATTCAGCAAACCAACAAGATGTCAGCAACTTTCAAGGCACAAAGCTAGGCTCTGGAGGGGCATAGGTAAAAAATAAAAATATGGCAACGGTATTTTTAAAGCGCAGCTTCCAAATGAACATAACTTGATTTTACAGTGCACTTATCCTTTAAAGGGAAAGGAAAAGTTTAGCTTTAGTTCTGAGTTCCATCTTGGACTGTACATCACTGAGATATAGGACAGGAAGATGTAATCCTTTTAGACAAACTAGCAGAACTATCTTGGAATCTTCTGAGACTAAAGAGTGTGAAGGGATTATGTACTGTAACTTGGGGTACCAAAAGTTTGTTTCATTCTCCTTTATACGGTTATTGTTATAGCAGTTTGGCAGATATAGTATTTGTAGAATTTATTTTATTTCAAATAAAAGTTTAAAATATTTTACTGCATTTTACATATACTTCAACTGAGCGACTGTGAAAAGGTACCACGATAAATACACCTGGTAAAGGAGATTGACAAACTGGGTGAGGGGTTAACAGTACAATACATAATGCTGAACCAATGCTATGTGTGATGCCTTCATACATTTAGTGATTCCCTTTAGGGAAGCATGGACAGTTTGTATTTTACCATGTGTTAAAGATTAGTAGTGAGGCCACACTAGACTGGACAGTACTGCACGCAAAATTACGCACCCGATTGTTACTATCAGCTTGCGCTGCAATTTTGCACTGTCGGAGTGCATGTGATGGATGCACGTGCTCTCTCCGAAAATCGGATTGCGGCACAACAAACTCAAGTGCACCTGTGTGGCCACAACCGATTGGCATAGTGTGCGTTTTTTAACTCATGGTCCAATCTGCAGTTCTTACCAAGATAGATAGGTAGATAAATAGGTAGTCTAAGGGAACGGCTACACTGCGCCGCAATTGCACACGGAATCGCATGCGGTTGATGCATATGCGCATGCGTTTTTTCTTTAGAAATAGAAAAACTGCAATTGCATCGCACCCGAAAACGCAGGTTTTTGGTGCATTGCTACAATTGCAATGATCGTAAAAATGCATGCGTGCGCAAACGCATCAAAAACACAAAAGTGGTCCTAGCCCTAAATCTAGTAAAGCAGGGATGTCAAACCTGTGGCCCTCCTGATGTCTCCCAGATTTCCTGGGCCAGGAGCAGGGAGTTGTAGTTTTAAACATCTCAAGGGCCGTTAGTTTGACGTCCCTACTCTACAGACAGCCATAGGAAACAGACGCTACTTACACTTTCAGGGTTATTCAATAAAAGTTCTTATCGTTTAAAATGGTGTAATTTTGCCCCACCAATCACATGTTATTTAACCTTTGAAAGCTAACATCTGATTGGGTGGGGCAAATTAGCACCATTTTAAACAATAAAAACTTTTATTGAATAACCCTGCTTGTGTCCTGGTAGTTAATTAGCCATAAGCAAGCGAGACTGGAGCAGATGAACGTCCACACAATGCAGTAGAGGTTTGGCAATGTATCAAGTAAATAGAGAATTATGATAGGGGGACATGGTGATTTACTTACAGGATGTATGTTAGATCTTTCTATGTCTTCTCACCTATAAAAAAATCCTGATGTCAACATTTTATGGCATGAAATATAGATTACAAGATCCTATGACAAGGACTGTTCTACTGTGGCTCACAGGGTTAACACAATCTAGCTGGCCAGACACACACAGTCGTTTGTAGAAACCTGATTCATGTGCAATCTTCTCCTCCATCAGCATGAGAAACAGTGTGTTCATTAAATGAAAGCTACATGCACATCCATGTGGCAGTTTTATTGTGTTCTTACTGTTTGCATCAGTGGCATATCTAGTGGCATTAGGGAGCTTTATACGTTGGTATTGTGCTGCCTCGGTACAGAGTCTGAGCCTGTAAAGCACTGAATCAAACAGAAAACTCGTATTGGAACGTGACCGAATAGGAAAAGGCTCAAGGGCATTTGGTGGCGATTGTATTACCTGTGCTGCATGCTGACGTCAGGCAGAAGAGAGGGCGCTTTATCATGTGGGGAAGGAGGATTCCCCCCGCCCCCTCCTTATGCCCAGGCAATGGCAATCAGGGGAACTGGGGGAAGCAGCAGGTTCCCCGCTTTGGAGCATTAAAATGCAGGGAAGGTGCGGGGAGGCTTCTCTCTCTCTCCCTCACTGACGTCAAAGGGGAGGATTTTGTGTGTGGAGAAGAAAGAAACTGGGACACTTCGCAAAACTGGGACTGGGTGAAATCAGGGGGAAACTGTAGAGATAAATGGAGAGAGTAAAACGGGAACATATAATGATTAGGTAGGGGAGATGGTCATATGTACAGGGGAGATAGTCATGGGTACAGGGGAGATGGTCATAGGTAACAGGGGAGATAGTCATAGGTACAGGGGAGGTAACCATAGGGACAGGGACATGGTCAAGGTACAGGGCAGGGAGATGGTCAGAGGTACAGGGGAGATAGTCATAGGTACAAGGGAGATAACCATAGGGTCAGGGGAGATGGTCATAGGTACAGGGGAGATGTCATAGGTACAGGGGAGATGGTCATGGGCACAGGGAGATAATCATAGGTAGACAGGTGATAATCATAGGTACAAAGGAGAGAGTTGTACGTACAAGGGAGAGAGTTGTAGGTACAAGGGGAGATAATCATAGATACGGGATAGATAATCATAGGTACAGGGATATAATCAATCTTAGGTAATGGAGAGATAATCATAGGTACTGGGGAGATGGTCATAGTAACATAGATTGAAGTTGAATAGACATACGTCCCTCAATCCAAACCTTTCAACCTCCTTTTTAACCCTACCTAACAGTTGATCCACAGGGAAGGCAAAAAAACACAGCTAAATGGGGGAGGGTGAGGATGGGATTTCATTCCTGACTCCAATGGGAACGTATCAACGGATTAACCAGAACTACAATATATGTATTTATCCAGTAATTCTCAATATATAGTATCCCTGTACCAACCTGAACTACAGTATATGTATTTATCCCAGTAATTCTCAATATTATATAGTATCCCTGTACCAACCTGAACTACAGTATATGTATTATCCCAGTAATTCTCAATATTATATAGTATCCCTGTACCAACCAGAACTACAGTATATGTATTATCCTAGTAATTCTTATATATATAGTATCCCTGTACCAACCAGAACTACAGTATATGTATTTATCCCAGTAATTCTCAATAATTATATTATCCCCGTACCAACCCGAACTACAATATATGTATTATTACCAGTAAGTCTCAATATTAATAGTATCCGTACAATTATGTATTAATACCAGAATTCTCAATATTATATAGTATCACTGTACCAACCACAACTACAGTATATGTATTAATACCAGTAATTCTATTATATATAGTATCCTGACCAACCAGAACTACAGTATATGTATTATCCCAGTAATTCTCTATATTATTAGTATCCCTGTAACAACCAGAAATACACGTATATGTATTTATCCCAGTAATTCTCAATTTATATAGTATCCCTGTACCAACCAGAACTACAGTATATGTATTAATAATAGTAATTCTCAATATTATATAGTATCCCTGGATCAAACAGAACTACAGATATGTATTAATACCAGTAATTCTCAATTATATAGTATCCCCTACCAACCAGAACTACAGTATATGTATTAATACCAGTATTCCCAAATTATATAGTATCCCGTACCAACCAGAACTACAGTATATGTATTATTACCACTAGTAGTTCTCAATATTATATAGTATCCCTGTACATTATGTATTAATACCAGTAATTCTCAATATTATATAGTATCACTGTACCACAACAAACTACAGTATATGTATTATACCAGTAATTCTATTATTATATAGTATCCCCGTACCAACCAGAACTACAGTATATGTATTTATCCCAGTAATTCATATTATATAGTATCCCTGTAACAACCAGAAATACAGTATATGTATTTATCCAGTAATTCTCAATATTATATGTATCCCTGTACCAACCAGAACTACAGTATATGTAATTACTAGTAATTCTCAATATTAAAGTATCCCTGGATCAAACCAGAACTACAGTAATGTATTAATACCAGTAATTTCCTAATATTATATAGTATCCCCGTACCAACCAGAACTACAGTATATGTA